>OZ057398.1:33700678-34916140 GCA_964056695.1 Melieria picta | reverse complement strand
TTTGTCGCTATTACCTTATTGTCCAACCAACTTGACCGTCTTCGCTACACGTTCACCTGGACAAGTCCACAGTTTCGGCTTTTCCTTGGTCTCTGGTGTGTTGTGCTGGAGTTAGGTTTCGTCTACGGTTACTAAATGTAAAAAAAACTCATTCGGATTGCAGTTGAATATTCATGGCACCCACTGCACGTATAGCTTTTTCAAAATATTCATGTACCTAATATGCGAAGTGCCTGTTTAGCCTAATTGTCAGCTTTCAGTGGTAGTCAAGTTAATGACACAGATGTTTAAAATTTGACAGTAGTCTATTACACTGTGCGACAAAGAAACCACGTTTGTCCAGACCTATTCAAATGTTGATACAGGTCATTCGCAATAACCTGGCATACTCAGGTTTTTATTTTCTAACTCAATGTCCTTTCAAAAGGACTTTAAAATTTGAGGGAGATATTGTTGCGATTGTGGAATGCTGAAGATATGGGTATCAAATGAAAGAGGAAAATTTTGACCTTTTAACTAAATTTAAATTTTCTATTTTCAACTATCAGGGCCAACACATGTCAGCAAGGTAAGGAAAGAATAAATGTTTTGGATCTCAGTTTCTAGTCATCATCGTACCCCTAAATTTTATTTTTTTATCTGTATTGGTTTGGAGTAATAAAACATGTTTTCATCCATAAGCAAGAATTAAGAATGGAATATTTATTATTTTTTTCTAGTTTTGTATAAAATAAGCTTTTCTGATGGATACTTTGACTTACAACAAAAATTGGTCTAGTTCGTAAGCAGTAGACATTTTGATATATATTGTTACGAAAATGACTTCTCTAAGTTCGTTTTGGATTGCGCTTGAAAATAAAACCACTTCAATTACTCAGCGTAAAACGCAGTCAGAAACCAACAATCGCTTTATTTACAAATTTACACTTGTTACTACTTTACACTACTACTATTGCCTGTTTCCCCTTTGCTTGCTCAGCACAGACTCAACCCTCTGCGCTGCACACTGCTGCTCTTATACTGGTTTTCTTATCGCGCCGAAGTTTCTTGCACATTCCAGTTGTACTATCTATCTCGATCGTTCTAGTACAGCCTATTACCGCCGCGAACCATCCTTGCCATATCGTAGTTATAGCCAACCGACCGTACTCCAAAGTGCATGCCTAAAAGTATGCTTGGAAAAGCATTCACAGCACAGAGTGCCTCATCGTTACAATATATACACAGTGCGACAATTACGTATTAAGACTCGAACCATAACTCAGCAACCAAGCGCGCCATCTATGTCCTCTACTAACTGTCAAAATTTCATGACATTCATTCATTCATTCATTTTGCAAAACACGTTTTCGTTTGATGTTGAAATGTTGAGCAAAAATAATGAGAGTCAGTCATTCTAGAGACATCATTGCAGCTGCAGAAAATGATCCAAACTTCCTGAAAACAATTGTTACGGGTGATGAAACATGGTGTTTCCAATACGATCCAGAAACCAAGCGTCAAAATGCGGAATGGAAATCAAAAAACTCACCACAAGCCAAAAAAAACACGAAAAGTTCCATCAAAAATCAAAACAATGCTCATCACATTCTTCGATAGCATATAAATCATCCACAAAGAATTTGTTCCAACTGATCAAACAGATACTGCCGCATATTACCTCGAAGTTTTGAAGCGTTTGATGGCCAGAATCCGTCGTATTCGACCAGAATACCGCGATCCAAAAAGTTGGTATCTGTTGCACGATAATGCACCGAGTCATACAGCACTCATTGTTCGTCAATTTTTGGCTCGGAATCAGATCTGGGCACAGTGATTCGTTCCATAGATAAAATTCAAAAAATGTATAGTCTCAGAACTTAACGATTTTGATGTCATTTGAAAGGTAAAACTCCAACTAAGAAAACCCAAAAAATCTGTGCAAAAAATTAATTAGTAACTGCGCAAAGGCGGCTCAAAGTTGCAATTTTTTTTACAAAAAAATTTAAACATATTTTTCTGTTTTTTAGTCTATTGAGTAAAAAAAATTGTAAAAATACATGGTTGCCAAGAAGTTGCTGAAACTTTCAATATATATTAAGAAATGATGTGGCCATTTTCGCTTATAATTTTTTCTGAAAAATTTGCAAAGGTTAGTCTTTTACTTTACTGTTAATTCAAAATATTTTTCTAAATTAAAAATCTGAAAATTGGCAAAACTTAGAGGAAAATATCTAAAATGTATGTGAAAGTATGTTCCTGGATTTTTTCATTTTAAGAAGCATTCTTTCTTTGTCGGATAATGTAATTACATCCTCCGATATCTTCCGATCTCAGAAAATAATTCAATTTGAAAAGTGGTCTAAACACGTATTTTTCGACAAAATGTATTTTATTTATCCCTAAAAGTATGCAATCAGCATAAAAAATGAAAAAATCTGCACAAATGCAAAACATGCATCTATTATTATCGTTTTTATTGCAAAACCAGAGGGTCCTGAGATGATTTATGTTACTCTTTGGAATTATCAATGTTGATGTTACCGATGAAATGTAAAATCTGAAAAATCTACCCAACACACTCGTTGCTATAGCTCTCCAAAAATGACTGAAAAATGGAAATTTAAGTCTCAGGCATTGCCAAACTACAAAATTTTAAGAAAAACAAAATGGAGATTTCAATTTAGCAGACCATGATTAACTAGTGTACCAAATTTTATGAAGAACGGACCACTCCTTCCAATTTTGTCCCGCGGTTGTATGGAGTCGAATCACTGTGCACTGTGTTGAATCATCCGCCGTATTCACCTGATTTGGCACCGTGCGACTTCTCTTTGTTCCCGAAACTGAAATTGAAGTTGAAAGGATGCTTTTTTGATGACATTCAGACCATACAACGGGCTTCGACGAGGGCACTGGAGGATATTCCGAAAAATGAGCTGGAACACGCGTTTGAATCACTATTAAATCGATGTGACAAGTGTATTGAATCAGGAGGAGAATATTTCGAATAAATATACCGAAAAATTAGCAGATATTGTGTTTTAATTGTGTTTTCTAGAGGCAGTCTTAATATGTACATAATTGTCGCACTGTGTATATGTACGTATTACATATTCAAATTCATGTATCAACATTTGAATGGGCCAAAAGTTGGTAATTGACAGGGAAAGTTGCATTTAAAGTTACTACGGAGGCAATTCAAAAAGTAACTAACGTATCAAACTACTCTCGTATTAGGATTCACCAGGACTTCAATATGAACCTTGCTATTTCCCTGATATACTAATATTACAAATTAAAAGCTCGGTAAAAAAATTGCTTTCAATTTAACAAATCTTAAACCAGTGAAGAACAATTCAAACACGAAAGTATTTCAAAGTTGTAAAATCTGAGCCACATTAATTTAGTTGGATTTAAGCCAAACGTCAAAACTTTAATCGCTTCAATGCCAATTTTCAATACACTTGAGACTCTCATGTATTACGCTTTGCAAAATACAATAACAAAGCTGCAATCAGCAAAATGTACCCAATCACATTTTTGCGTACCTACTCACAAAAAAAAACTCAAGTCGAAATGTCTGCTTACAGTCTGAGTGACTGGCTGCCTGTCCACCAGTCCCATCAGACTGTCTGCGTTTCCGATTGTCTGCGCGACCGTTCTCACTTCGCCAGAGCGCCCAATGTCACATACCACACTTAGACTGTCATATACGAATGTCAGCGATAGTCCCGGCGCGAATGAAAACGGAGAAGGGTGGCAGCGTCAAGTTCACACCACCCAGCCGCACTCGCACTAACTGCAGGCAGTAAGTGCGTTTGTGTGTGTGTGTGTAGGGGTATTGAAATTAGAGAGCTCACACGCGCACGACGGCGGCAACAAGTGAGCAGCAAAATGCGCTTAAATTGTGCGCAAATTTTCAGCTTTTTGTATGCAAAGTTATGCTGCAAGAATGTCAAATTATGCAAAATTAATTTCAAAATATTCAGTCACGCAATCGAAAACGCAAATAAAGCCAATTAACAGCCATTCAAGGCCAAAGCAAGAAAAGCGTTTAGACCGACTGCGGTCCGTTTTAATTATTTTCAGTTTTATTGTGCTTATTTTTTTTATTCAACTCGGCATTCAGATACAAAGAGTGAAAACGAGACAAATGAAATTGCCTCCATTCGACCGGAGACGACGGCACTGACCTGTCTGGGCAATTGTTGCCATTGTTGAGATGTGTGCCACCAGTTGCAGCCAGTGAGGTGACTTTGCCAGCCACATGGCGACAACGGCAATCAGCCAAGTAGTCGGCTGAGGAGACAAAAGTTCAATCGACTTTAAATATTTGTTAAAGCTTTTGTAAAAGTTCAATTCTTCTTTGCCTCTTCACTCCATTTTTATTGTCCAGACGGTGTCAAGACTTTTTATATGCTCAATTTGTTCCTCTCACACAACCAACTAAACACTAAATATGTTCACCAGTATTTGATTTATTTCATTTCATTTTCTTCATTTTCATGCATTTCTGAATCTTAAGCAGAATTTATCGAAAATTAAATTTTCATTAGACTTTCCATTAAATGTCAATTCCACAAACCACATCATTTGCATGGTGCTGCATTCTCTATGTATTTATGTAGATAGAGCAGTATGTATGTATGTACCATAATTTAGTAAAGTGCCTGCCACAAGTTGCTGTCGTCCCCCGCCATCTGTGCGCCGCTTTGATTGCATTGCATTGCGTCGCCAACTCGGCCTCTTTGACAGCCCGGCAGCGTGATTATAAAACTTTAATTTAAAAACTAAAACTCTTTTAGTTATCTTTGTTTATCACTTTGCTGCGCCAAGGCAAATGACATTTCAGCATGCTGGCAACATTGGCAGTGACACAAACATTTGCCTGGCGCACGCTTCGCAGAAACGCTGCAACACTCGGCTGCAGCCTCATTTATCGAGTTGGATAATTAATGAAGTGTTGGCCTTTCGTGTACGGCTGACAGGCATTTAATGAAAGAGAGTGCAGAAAACAAGTTTAGTGATTGGAATTGGGAATTTTGCGTACTTTAATTAAAAATGCATGGTTACACAAAATGTTCGATCGAACGTACACAAAAAATTGTTTGCGTTTTCGATTGTCAACTTTTCGTTCTCGTGGTTTTTTGGGCAACAAGACGGGAAGTGATTGTAGTTGATAGGTATCCTGATTAATTTAGTGAAAGGACGCTTTATGCTGTCACTGCCACTCTATCACAACACATCAGAGACCAAAGAACAAGCAAAGCAGTACTTTCCGGGTGAGAGTGAATCAAAAAAGGCTAAGGTGAATCCGCCAATAATGCAATAGCAACACTTTTTTGGAATGAATCAAAGACGATTATTATTCTGAGGAATTGGCTGGATTCACCAATAATTTTAAGCCAAAATGATCGCAAACTGCGAAGAAATAGTGTTCTCCCACCATGATGGATCCACACGTGTATTGTTGCCACAGCAAAAATCCATAAATTGGGCTACGAGCCACAGTATTGCGAGTTCATATAGCGGAGTGACAAAAATAGAAGGAGTAGTCGTACATAAATGAAATTTGGTATACAGTTATTGAATGAGTAAAAAATCTACTGTGCAGAATTTCACTAAAATCAGACCAAAACTTCGACCAACTCCCATACAAACGGATTTCAAAAAATTCATATTAACAATGCAAATTATCTTAGTTTATAAAAGCTTCATTCAAAATATTTGTATTTTAATATAAATTGATTTATAAATGTGTATGTAGATAAAATGTCCTTTTTTAAAAGTGATTGAAAATAAAATCTCGATATATTGCTCCACAGCTGCTCAGAAGTTGCTCTTAGAGGGTTAAAATCTTAGACTGACCCCACTAATTTTTCCTCCTGAATATTTCTTTCGAACATACCTACCCCCTGTCTCCAATCCTTAATGAGGCTCCCATACAAAATCATCGTTTTCATAAATTGAGCTCCCACTGTTTCCAGGTTGCCCCCAGATGTATCAGATGTAAGGCTGACCCCCATTTATTTTCCCTTTCAAATGGTTTTTCTATACACACCTAACTGCTATATCCAACTCTTAACGTGGCTGCCATACAAAACTAGTCATTTTCAATGGAACTTGCTTTACACTTGTAAATGTAGTAAAGTAAGCGAGGAAACATCGTATCTGAGAAACTACTAAACCGATTTGAACGATTTCTTCATCAATCGTCAACATTCCAGTGTGCAAAAAATACAAAATTAATTCAAGTTTAAAAATTCACCACCAGAGGGCGCCTCCCATACAAGTGAAGTAGTTAAGTTGTCAACTTTTGGGTCTGTACGAAAAAAAATCAAAGTGTACTGTCGAAACTCCATTAACCCCTCTATTTCGAATATAATAGTAATCATAATTGATTTTCCGAAGCTATCTTCAACAAATTTTTCCATCAGCAGCAGAGCATTATTTGACAGATTGCATTGGCATTCCACCAAACGGTGAAAATATCGTGAATTTGAACTCAAGTCTTCACCGAAAAATGCTAATAACTTGCATTCGCGCAAATATGTGCAACTGAAAATTGTACAGCATAATGTACATACTTGCCGAAACAAAATATCAAAAAATTTCAAAAGTGATATTTAGTGTTTTTTTAAATCACTTTTAAAGTTTGAACTCACTTTTTATTCACTCGTTTTCATTACTTCATTTTCATCATAACGGTACTGCTCAGAGGTGAAAGTAATCAGCAAAATTTTGGTCTTAGCAGACCTAAATTATATGAAACTTACGACAATAGTAACTTTTAGGGACCTGCTCATAATTTATTTTGAAATATTCAACCTCAAAGTCAAAGCAAAAATTTGCTGTTTGTACACAATTTTTTTTCAACGCTGGAAGAACGTACTTTAAGAGCTTTCAAGAGTTTTTCATAAAACTTCGGATTTCTCTAAATTGAAATATTTCCAACAAAACCTCATACTCAGATTTTTGTGGTTATAACATTGCATTTTGGCATTTTTGTCACTACTCGCAACACTGTGCGAGCTACTACCACCACCACCACCACTGCTCGGAGGTAAAAGATTTGGGTCAACTAAAGAAGTCATCATTGAAAGTTTCAATTTGAAACAAACGCCTTAAAATAGGCAAAGGGTCACTAGAAAGACCATTGCTGTCATTTTGCCGGGTTTTCATTAAATATTTGTAATTTCTTTAGTATTTCTATCAACTTTTGCTTTGCTGACTTTTATTTTTTGATCATGAAAAATCTTAAATTTTAAAGAAATTTATTTTGTGAAAAATTAGCCAAATGCGATGTGTAGTTTTCGAGATATCAGCGGATATAATATGTAGTCTCTGTAGGTATGGAAAACTTGTTTTCTTTCTAGTGTTAAGAACCTTCAAAAATTTATTATGTGACTATTATCTATTATTATCTATTATCTATTATTAGATAATTTTAAAAATTTTAGATTAAATCTCTCGAGCTAAAGGTGGACTATGTCGCAAAACAAAAAAGTTGTTTGCTGAAAAAAATATATTTTATTAAAAAAGTCACTGACTTATCACAGCTCGTATTTACAAAAAGCGATTTTGAATGTTGAAATACGCTGGAATTAGGACAAGTAAAACATAAAAAGGTTCGTAACAAATATTTTATTTAAAGGATAATTTGTTGTGTACACGTTTAACGTTCATTTGTTGTTTTTCTCGCTCGGTCATCTCTGCATTTTTATTAACAAATTCTTTTCTGAATTTTAGCAAAGCATCTCTAGCGCCCTATTGCACCTTCATTCAACTTTTTAATATCGTTAGTAACGACTAGCAAAACTTTTCATCTGAAATTGCAAATTTCCTTGCTTCGGTCAACACAGATGGCAACTCTGCTCAAACTGTACTACATAATCCTGCACATTATAGCGCACAATAACTGTTTTGCATTCTCTGTGCAGTTTTGCTTTATGCTAGACGGCACAACAAACTTCTTGCGCACTAACAAAGCAATAACAAATAGAAAAATTCACATAACCATAAAAAACAAATTTGCACTTTTCCAGCGAAAAAGCGAATACTTAACAAACACAAATCGAAAGCGAAAAGAAATTGCAGTGAAAAATCTTAGTTGGCAAACTTGCGACGGAAACTTTGATACAAGTTCTAAGCTTAAATATTTGTAAACGAGTTTGTAAGGCGCTGTGTCAAGTTTTAGCGCCCAGAAAAAATATTTCTCTTTGCCAATAACTGAACACAAATGAAATGCTTGAGAGTTGCCTGGAAAAAGATATCCTTTGTGATGGTGACAAATGATGCATAAAGGCGAACATTAATGGCCTGAACACATTGAGGACGACGGCGATACGACTACATGACTACAAGATTATTGATCGCCGTTTAGTCGACTACTTGATTACAATGAAAGCTAAAACAACAACATTACAAACATACATATTTTGAGGGACTAATCACAAACTGGAAATCGTGTGCTCACTTTCTACATTAAAAGTTCGTCTAAATCAATTTCATTGTTTAAATATAATTTTAAAAGAAATAGTAATGTGTTATAATTTATAATAATAGTAAATTTTATCTAAAATACTAATAAATTCGAAATTGTTGTTAAAGGCACATAGAAAAAGTAAGAAAAACTGATCTGCTTTTGTCGCTTTCAATATAGAAATAGTTCAAACTTTGGCTAAGGCAACAATTGTGATCGGTGGTGATGTACTGGTAAAAGTCATTGTCTCCATACGAAAGCTGTGATAAACAGATTTTATGTTTTATTTTACTATATGTTAGATTTAGGGAATGCGAGGCACTTTTCTTAAATGTTCAGGAGACAATTAGGGTTAATTAAGGATTAAAGGACATAGAGAGAAACTGTATTGCCAACGAGTTGGAAAAGGCAGGCAAAGAGCTGCAATGCATCAACGCTATAGAGGAAGTTGGTTACTATTCCAATCTCCATTTTCAAACTTCACCTGGCTCCATGAAGAAACATGCAACATTGCAAGAAAGATCTGGCCTTTAGTCCACCAAAGCAGATCCAGGGAATTGATCCTACTAAACAAACGAACAAACTAAGTGAAATGTTTGCATAATTCAATGGAGAGAAATTGATAGAAATTTGAATTAGATCGAATTAATAGAAATTATAATTTATTATATTATATTATATTATTATTATTTATTTATTATAGAAATTATAATTTATTATTATTATTATTTATTTATTATTTATTTATTATTTTTTTATTTTTATTATTATTATTATTAATTATAAATATTAATTATTAACAATTACGGATTGTCTTTGGAATCATAACTGGACACTGTCCCATTGGACAATATGCCCATAAGCCCGGATCTGCTGTATAAGACTTCTGCAAAAGTTGCAGGAATGAAGACTGCAAGGAAACTGCTGAGCATCTGCTCTGCAAATTTTCAAATCTGCTGTTTACATTTTGGTTTTAGTTAGTTAACGAGTTCATATATACAGAAATCGATATTTTCTGACACGATTTTGTCAGATACAAATAAACAACTTTTTTAATACAGGTCTCCCTCGTATAACGCGGTGGTTACGTTCCAGGAAAATTCCGCGTTATGTGATTCGCGTTATAGAAGACTTAACTTTCATATAAATTTTAGGGTTATGTTCCAATAAGCTCTTTCCAAAATAAAATAGGTACTAAATTAAAGATGTATGTATATTCCAACTCAAAATCAAAATTCATACTTTATTTAAAAAATTAAAAAACATAATGAAAAAAAACTGTTTTTTTTAAAACGCGTTGTAGAAGTACCGCGCTATACGAGGGAGACCTGTATTTTCCTTAACACTAGAAAGACCATTGCGTTCATTTTGACAGTTTTTCATTTTTAAATATTTGTATTTTCTTTAGTATTTCTAATATATTAACCTTTGCTTTGGTGACTTTTCTTTTTTATCATGAACAATTTTATATTTTTTTTATTTAGTTTGTGAAAAAATAGCCAAATCCGATGTGTATGGTATTTTTCGAGATATCAGCGGTTATGGTATGTAGTATTTGTAGGTATGGAAAACCTGCGGTATTTCTAGTGTTAAACATATTTGAAAAAATTTTGTGGAAAATAAAAATTTTTCTAAAATTGGTTCCAATTATTAAAAATCCAGAGTTAATTTTACAGCTGGTTTAAATAATCAAAAAATTGATACAGAAATCAACACATAAAACCGAATTCCTACTGCTAACAATAAAATACTCGACACAAGACCAATCACACCACATCGTGAATACCCCAAATGAACGCTTCTCGCTATTTTCAATCAACAATGGCGAGCAGCTGAACAGATAAGCCGCCTGTTGCTTGCTTTGTGCATCAGACAGAGCGAGAAGAGACCAGCAGACATTGAATATGTTTGCTTAAAATTGACTTAAGTCGCTCAAAGACAGCGTGTCAAATCTCGGCCGGGGAATAGTAGCAATTGGAAAATTTATTGTTTGTAAATAAACAAGCCATGCATGTGGCCTATGATGCCACTATCCCAGTCCCAGTCCCACACTCACACTCAGCTCACTGCTTTTCGTTCGCTCATTGTACTCTCAACCATGCAGACACAATGGAACTTTATTGGATTTTATCGATTTTCTGTCAGTTTTCTGTCGCCGCGCCAAAGAAGCTCACTTAATTGATACACAATCAGTTGCCATCAGAAACTTAACCCAACCCAAACTCAACCTCAAAGACGAACTCGGAGTGTGCCCTGCAGCAGTAACACACACACACACAGAAAGCATACATAAACAGCTACCCAGCAAAGCACAAATTCAATAAAGAAGTTTTGCGTGGTGGCATTTCGGTCTATCCGACGGCAAATGCGTACCGAAACCACAACACCAACAACAATACCAACAACAACAGTAATAACAAACAGAATACGAAAACCGAAATCAACTTGCCCCAAATTCCATTCCATCAAAACAACTACAATAACAATAACAACCATGTACGCACAGCCACAGCCACAGCCGCAGCCATCGATACCAACAACAACTCAGCCAATGGTGAGTGAGCTAACGCCGGCTTTCAATCGGCCGCACAAAGTGAAAATGCGTGGAACGCGCAATAAACGAAAGTTTAATAAGCTCGTAATTAAATAAAACTGAAATTGCGTAAGTTGAAGGAAAAAGAACTCCACAATCCAAACAGCCCCCGAATTTATGTAACCAGAGGTGAGCTGCACAACAACAACAACAATAAAAGCAGCAGCTATTAGGTCTGCTAATGGGCACATTTATTGAATTTATGATTTTCACAAAAGTGCAAAATCAAAATTCTCATTAGCGAATATTAAAATTAACCCCCGCTGTCGTCGCTGGCATAACGGAACTCACCCACTCATTCACTTACAGAAGATTATTTTTGGCCAAGGCAACACTGAGAGAGATTTCCTTTGCATTGAATAAAAACGCCGCCCAACACACCAATTAGTGGATTCCCATAAAATTGATTAATTATGGAAAATAAGCAGGAAATTAATTTGTGCAGCTTCAAAAATCGCCTGTGTCGACTTGATTACCTAAAACTAAGTTCGAATGCAATTATAACTTTGAGTGGACAATTTGAGATCCGCGCATTTGCAGTAAATTATGGAAGGGCTTTGTTTCTGGTAGTGTCCGACCGAAACAACTTTTTTGGGCCGAAACCGAATTTCGGTTTTTTTTTTAATATTCGGCCGAAACCGAACCTGAAACCCGAAAATCACCATATCAAGAATTTTTTTCAACACCCCATCAATCATTAGAAGCACAATTTTTCAACAAACGAATTTTACTTTAAGTAAATAAAGAACAAACATAACAAATAAATAAATACTTATTAATAAAACTTATTTTTAAAAACATAAAAATAAAAAATCACCGTTTCGTACCTTACTCGCTAATATTCAAAATTAAATAATTTTATATCATATTCTAAAAGAAGTTTATTTACATTTTTGGCATCTAAATTCTCCTTCTCATCCTTTCACTATATCTCTGTTCGGCTGTTCACTCGCTACACAATAAAATGTAAAAAATAGTCTAGAAAGTTTCGGATTCGGCCGTTCGGGCATTTTTTGGCCGAAACTGAAACCGAAACACTTATTTGGGCCGAAACTTATTTGGGCCGAAACCGAAACCGAATATTCGGTCGGACACTAGTTTCTGGATCGTTGAAGAATTCAACTCAATTGGAAGACAAATGTTGAATAATAACCAAAACAAGCAATAAAATAATCTTGAACTATGTTAGTAAGCTTTATGCATTACTTGTAAAAGAAAAAAATCATAAAAAATACTCGATTTTTCTACATTAATGACTTTTGTTTAAACTTTCTCTACGGTCGTAGTTAGTAACTGAAAATGGAGCACTTTATTGAAATTTACAAGGATCACCTTTTTTATGCCGCAATTGTCTATCTCACGGGAGATCAGCGATTACTTTTAGGAATTTTTCAATATTTTTGGTTAGGTTACAGCGCTAAGTGCCAACGAGCGTGTTTGAGCTCAACTTAGCCAGCTCGAGCCAAAGTAAATACTTTGCATTACTAAACGACGATTGACTGCCTTCCCCGGTAATTGAGATATACGAGCAACCAGTTAGCAGTGGAACAGACAGGATTTAATTTGGGAAAGGGGGCCGCACACAACATTTGAGCCCAATACCATTTGAACCCATGTCCCAGTAGTGTCCGACCAAATATTCGTTTTCGGCTTCGGTATTTGGCTTATTTGGCCAATTTTAAATCTTCTGCTTCGGCTTCGGCCAAAATAGTCAAATAATCTGCTCTGTTTCGAGGTATTTAATCAAACATGGAGTTTTATCGATATTTCGGACATCGAGACTGCGATTATTTAAAATTATATCTAATCAGCTATTTATGTTAATTGAATTGTTAAGTTTTTCTTTTTATTAGAAACTGAACTCTAACACTGTTTTTAGTTTTTTTTTTACTAAAATATATTTATATATCGCACACCCACTTCAAAAGTGACACAACTCAAAATTTTTAATTTTCGGGTTTATATGTTGGGGCATTTCACGTCAAGCGGACAACCCAAAAAAAGTGAGGTCATGAATTTTGTTTATATTCTGGTCAGTTATACTTCTAGTAGACGTGGATGTGTACACCCAATTTAGTGTAAAAATCCATTATTTCCAGCTATGTGTATGTACTGTATGTGCTCTAAGTCTTAAATGGTTGGAGATCACGTTTTAATTTTTTTTGTGGAGAATGAGTACATTTGAAACTTTAATTTACGTTAAAATAATTAAAAAAAAAGTGTCGAAGTTACTCAAATATCGATTTCAAATTTTCACTTCCGGTTTACTATACGTAAAAAAAATTAAAATTTAGAATTCGACAAAAACAAAAAAACAACACCTTTTTTACTATCAGAAACAATACTCTTTAGTTTTTTTTACAAATTAATTGATACAGATAATAAGCATCCAAAAATTCATGACTTTATGTTTAGTCAATTTTTAGAAGCTCATAACTCAGCAAAAAAACATCATACGAAAAAAAAATTGGGTGTACACATCCACGTCTACTAGAAGTATAACTGACCAGAATATAAACAAAATTCATTTTTTTGGGATGTCCGCTTAACGTGAAATGCCCCTGTTAATACTGTGCACAATGCATCTATCTACCAATAAGCAAAAGCTCAGTGTATTTTGTTGTTGTAGTTAACTGTTGCCAAAAAACAATTAGGTGTCTCTTCATGTCGAGAAGTTGATCACTGCAACTAAATGCAAAAGAGTCCTAATTCAAATTGTGACACTTTCGACGAAATAAATCTTTGTTGGAGTTAATTTTAAGTAGAGTTGTGACAACTTTAGCATATATTTTCAAATAAAAAATTTATTTCGAATTTTCAAAATTTTTCTTTCAACTTTTTAACTGTCATTTACAATTATTGAATTCAGCAAAAGTGACATAACTTAAAATAATTCGGTAATTATTTAATTAAAATATCATCAAAAAAGTCACAACAAAAATTTTGGATTTTTTAGTGTAAAATAAAAAACAATTTTATAACTTATTCTAAAGCATAATCTGTAGGGATTTTCTACTAAACGGTCTATACGTTATTTTAAAAAATGTTTGTTCAGCTCAAAAATAGTTTTTTGCGTTTCTTGAAAAATTAAAAATTTTGAGTTGTGTCACTTTTGTAGTGGGTGTGCGATATATTCTTTTATTATTTCTTAAGTGGAACAAAGAATTGAATAAAGAAAGAACGGCTTAATTTGATCAGTTTTTTCCTTAAAAGAAGTATTATTATTATTCGATCATATTTTAGTTATGCTGAATATTCTGCTTCGGGCAAAAATTAACCTTAGGTCAAGCACAAGTAAACAGTCAGACAGTTGTGTACTGCAAATTTCACAATGTCGAATTTATTTAAGTAAAGAGTTTAACTGAAATTTTGTATTTCTAGCAAACGTTTAAGGAAAACTTTTCGTCCCAAATACCCACAATTGTCAAGAAACTCGTGGTTCCTAAACCAAGACAACGCTCACACATCTCAACTCGTACGCGAGTATTTGACCAAAAACATCGTTCATACCATTTCGCAAGTTTCGACATGACTCCTTGTGACTTTTTGCTATTCCTACGACTTAAATTACCACTTCGCGGTAAGCTTTTCGAAACGATTGATTCAATGAAGGGGAATTTGAGATGAAGCTGAAGGCCATTCTAAAATCAGTCTATCAAAAGTGCTTTTAAGATTGAAAACATATTGGAATATGCGTATGTATGTATGTGTAAATGAATACCAATGTAAGATTGATTCGTTTTCGTTTTATTAAAAAATTCCGGGTATTTTTTTTTATCAGAAGTTATGTTCAACATACCTAAGAAGAAGAATAGTAACAAGGGAGATTGAGTTGCAACATTGCCAAAGAACATTGTTGCTTGGTTTTATGTTCGTTTTTCAACATAATTTTAACATTCTATTGAATGCAGAACTGTTTTTCGACATTAATTTTGATTATTTTTCTTTAAATCCAACAAATTGAAAAAACCTAAAGGATCTAAAAATTTTAACATCCAGCAACTATGCTGGATTTGGGTTATGTCTTCCGTATGAGCAATGCAGCTACGGCGAAAAAAGTGTTCGATGCTGTAATTGAAAGTCGACGGCGAAGAGGAAGACCATGTATCCGCAAGAAGGACCAAGTTGAGAATCATCTTTTGGTGTGACCAACTGTAGAAGTCGCACGCAGGCCATGACCCGGAAAGGGATTGTGATGGCCACTTAAATAAGAAACTATAAAAATTTTATATTCATACTTAAGGACTGAGAAGGTAATAAAATTGTTTATATTGCCCAGAATTTCAAATACCACCAACTTTACTTTGCTTATCTTGGGAAAAATAACCTCCGCCATTCACTGTTTTGGATTACAATTTATGATCAAATTTCTTAGCAGGTTTAAGTATCAAAACATTTCCAGGACATCGACCCGAATTGTAAAAGAGAAATATTCAATTTGATTGCAATTCTATGAAGTGCAATTCTAACATACAACGTTAATCTACCAGTCGTAATCTACACTGATAACAGCAAAAGCTGCCTTTACGATTGTAGGCGGAATTGGAAGACAACATTTTTGAGCCAAGGACTCGTTCGGCTTATCGAATCACTTTGTAAATTACAACCACCTAAGTATACTTTCAGGCGGTTTTAAGTATTAGCTCATTGTCTGCTTAAGTAGCAATAACTAAATACGAGTATATAAAAAGCTATGATAAGTACAAAATATAAGGAACGCACATAGAATAATCTTCGTAATCGTAATCGTAATTGCACTAAACTGTTCTGTATGCGCCGCTCTGCCTACTAAACGTAAAATGTCTATGAGTGCGTGCGCGCGTGAGTGTATTCATTTTTATGTTTTCCGCTGTTTTATATTTCAATAAATATGAAACACGAATACGTGTGCGGCTTTGTTTTTTTGCTGCCACAGCTGCAGTTGGCAATATTTATGACGCGTAAATATTTATTGCGGCATGTTTTAATTTTTTTTCAAAATTTCTGCAGCAAAACGTAATGCTGTTGCTTTATTTTATGACGGCTAGACTGGCAGCGTTTATGTGCGATTTAT
This sequence comes from Melieria picta, assembly GCA_964056695.1. Taxonomy (NCBI): domain Eukaryota; kingdom Metazoa; phylum Arthropoda; class Insecta; order Diptera; family Ulidiidae; genus Melieria; species Melieria picta. The sequence continues at coordinate 34,900,030 of OZ057398.1, read as the reverse complement.
GTGCCACCCATTTTTTCTCTCTCTTTGCAATTTTGTTGTCATATCTGTGCAATTTCCTTTTTTTCTGAGGCAAGCAGGAAATGTAACAGAACTACTGGCAAATGCTTTATTAGCATTTGTATGGCTGTACAGGTAGACCTCGCTTAGAGTGGCGCACATAGGATTTCATTTTGGGTGGGATGCGGGAGGTTTTCGTACAACTTTTGAGCCGAATACCATTTGAAACCAAATTTTGTACCTGCAAGCAATTTTAAGGAAGGTTGACCCACTGCTCGCTTATCACGGAGGTTACGTTCCTGCAAAATGTCGTATTAAGTGAAACCATGATAAGCGAGGTCTACCGGCATGTATATTAAACATGATTTAGTGTTGTATGAGGATTCTTACTAATGACTTCTCGATGCTGAAGAACCTCTCATTTTATGCGCTTTGGTGAAATAGTATATAAGTCAAAAAACTTTGGGGCTAGAGTGGGGTCAAATGGCATCGCATCGAGATCAAAACTCACAAAAAAAGCTGGGAAATTCAACAAATTGTTCCACAACTGCTCAGAAGTTGCTCTTAGAGGGTTAAAGTCTATGATTGACCCCACTAGTTTTCCCTACTGAACAGTTCTTTCAAACATATTTATACCCTATCTCCAACCCTTAATGGGGCTTCCATGCAAAGCTATAGTTTTTATAAAATAGGCTCCAACTGCTCCCAGGTTGGCCCCAGATGTGTCAAATGTACCACCAACACTCATTTATTTTCTCTTCCGAATGTTTCTTCCAAACATACCTACCCGATATCTCCAAGTCTTAAGGGGGATGCCATACAAAACTGGCCATTTTCTATGGGATTGGCTTCCCACTTGTAAATGTAGTAGTTAAGTAAGCTAGAAAGCATCGTATGTCGGAAACTACTGAGCCGATTTGAATGATTTATTCAGCAATCGGCAACAATTTTTAGTGCAAAAAATACAAAATTACTTAAGGTTCATAAATTCACCACCAGAGGGCGTCTCTCATACAATCGAAGCTGTGAGGTTGTTAACTTTTGGGTTTCTACGAAGCAATCATCAAAATGTTTTGTCATATTAATTTTGCCATTTCGAATATAATTTTAATTTTAAATGAGTGTATGTATGTATGTATATGCATGTGTATAAATCAGGGACTCACAACACGCAATTTTTTTTACATACCATGCAGAACGCTTTCTTAAGTGTTAATTGAAAATATGTCGCAAAATGTGAACCGTTTTCGAACGAGAACCTGTTATAAGAAGTACCTGTTAAGCGAGGTCTACCTGTAGTGAGTTTATGTATGTATGAGTGTAGTGTTTGCATATAATCAAACATTGTTAATGTATTGAATTGCATGCACGGAATTGTCATCATGTATTCGAATGTTCCAAAAGGTTGCCAAGTTTTATTTTTATGTAGACAACGCGGCTTTAACCCTTCAGCGCTTGGATGGTAGACATTTTCTGCTTATTTTATGGCCATTTTAATTTGATTTTTGCAAGCCTATTTAACCATCGGAAAAATCACTTACACTTTCAATCATCGGGAATGCTCTGGGTCGATTAGAGGCAAAAGCTATTTGACCGACTGATCTGTAATTTGGGCACAATGGGTGGTATGATGTCTAGGGGAAGGTGCCTGGATATCTTCCATACAACTACCGTCTATACAACTCAAATCTTAAATATGAAATAGCGTTCGAGTTATAAGTCGCACAGGATTGAAATTTAGTACAGTCAAGTAGGCCTACCTACAAGTAGATTTTTCAGGCCTTTTAGTTGCAGTTAACCGAACTCCAGTTAAGTGAAAATTCTTTCAGTTAAGCATACTTCGAATGAGTGAAAAGAAAAGATATTCAAATTTCGAAACTTGTAATGTGGATGCAATTTTGAAAGCCAACCGCGTCAACTAATGAAATCAGCTGATCCACTAATCAGGGATGCAATAATACGGCCAAATAATTAAATAAATAAATAATAAATAATTATAAAATGTGGCACAAAATTGTTTCACTTAGGGGGTCTTCTAGTAGTAAATTTTGAAAAAATCGATTTTTTTTAAATTTAATATTTTTATAGTATAACTATCATAGAAAAAGTATACGAACGGATTTTGTCGAATTCGTAAACGTCTCTGAGATACAGAGCCTCAAATACGTCTCGTTCACTACGTCACGTACACGGTTTTAAAACTTTAAACGCGTTTTTCTCGAAAACACATTTTTTGACCATCGCGCCATGATTCCGTCGAAACTAATTGACCGATTCACTTGATTCTTGTTTCGCTGTATTCAAAACTTTTTGCTCCACGGGTTAACCTACGGAGATTGCGCTCCATTGACTAACCGATTTTTGGGGGGAGTTTTTAGAGAAAAACAGGGCGAATTTCGAAAAAAACACGTTAAAACGATGCCGCGGGTCCAATTTTGATCAGATCGGGTTCATTATAGGTCATCCTTTAATTGGAGTAATGCTTTTTAAGAGAAAATTTTTGGATTACATTTCAGACGAACAGGGACAAAGGTAGGATGGCGCAAACGCACCCTTACAAAAAAAAACATGGCCGGTACTCAGCTGGCGGACCCCAACAGTGTTCGCGGTAGTACGTGGAAAAAAATTTTTTTTTGTAATTCAATATGTAAAGAATAAATATGCGAAGAATTATTTCATTATCATTTGCAGTTTCTGAAAAAAAAAATCCCAAAAAAAGCTTTAAAAAACACTGTTTGTACTAGAGGACCCCCTTAAGCGGAGTTGAAATGGTGTAAATTTATGTTTTGAACAATAAATATTCTTTCACTTAATCGAATTTTTAAGTTATGCGAAACTTCAGCAAACGAACTAATTTTCAGGAAAAATACCAACAAAAAATTTAGACCTGGACTTCTATTTCAGTTGAGCGAATTTTTCATTTATATTGAAAAATCAAAATTTGAAAATTAAAGAGCATAACATAATTCATTCATAATTCACATAAGTTGTTATTCATCTTCGGTTTCAACTTCGGTTTTGGCCGAATGTCACTATTGTAGCCAATTAATCGGCTTCGGCTAAAAAGTCACCTTCGTTCGGGCTCTATTCTGCACATGTCCTGAACACATACTTGCACAAAATGTGTGTGCTTGTATTAGTAGCTCTGCCAACGCTGAGCATCACTGCTCTATAATCTACTGAAAATATTTGCAATGCAATTTCGTTAAACATATTTTGTGCAAAAAGTTGTACGCCACATAATTTCTCTTCTTCTTGCATTCTCAATTAAACCACAACACTGCAACCAACGCAGGCTGAGTCCTTGTGCGCTTCGACGAGTCAAACTCAACCCACTTGCCAAAATGAACTTTCATGTTCGCTGTTTGCTATTTGCAAATTGAGCTGCGCCGGCGCTCGAGAGCGTTTCGAATTTCTACAAAATATGGACCATCGCAGTTTTAGTGCTTTAGTGTCATCCTGATTGGATGCATTTTTCAGGGCGCATCCGCCACGGTTTCGACACAGACGGCCTCTGAACAATTTTAATAACTACATTTTGTGCAGTGGCGACGCGCTGTGCGACAATTTGTCTGTGACACCGCCGGAAATACGACGAGCCAGAAGCGGATTCAGAGAAATATTTTGGAGGGGTTTCAAAAAATAATCCTTTAATATTCATAAATGTTTATGTATATTCCCTTTAATTTGCATGTAGTTTTAAAGTCGACCCTAATATTTCGGGGGGGCGGACCCCCTGAATCCGCCACTACAACGAGCAAACCAAAAATGCCGGCCCAGTGCTGACCGGACGCATGCAACTCGTACACGCGATTGGCGGAGCGAACGGACAGCGTGACAAAGTGGCCGACACAACGTTGGCAGCGCACAGTGCACAGCTCACAGTTGGCGGCCGATGCAACTTGATAAAGTGAGTTAGCGCCCAGTGATGCGTGCAAGCATGAAAGTGTCAACGCTGTGATTTACTGGCGTTGGCCATGGCAGTGCAACGCAGCAACAGCGATTAAAGCGTTGCAGCAGCAAAGCCTTCATACGTCGGGCGAGGGCGCCGAAAGTGGGACGAACCGATGCACGGATAGCGCCAACAGCCGACAGACAGCTGTATGTATGGTCAGTTTAACTTCATCGCCACCGACACTCACACTGACACTGACCAGTGAACGCCGCACACTTGACAGCCATCGACTGACCGACTGGCCGTCTGGTCCGCCAAGCGATTACGCTTTAGGTCGAGCAGTTGTATTAAATTTGCTGCGCTGCACAGTGATTCGACTCCATACAACCGCGGGACAAAATTAGAAGGAGTGGTCTGTTCTTCATAAAATTTGGTGTACCAGTTAAGCATGGTCTGCTGAATTGAAATATATATTTTGTTTTTCTTAAACTGTTGTAGTTTGGCAATGCCTGAGATTTAAATTTGCAATTTTCGTCATTTTTGGAGAGCTATAGCAACGAGTGTGTTGGGTAGATTTTTCAGATTTTATATTTAATCGGTAAAGTCAACATTGATAATTGCAAAGAGTAGCAGAAACTGTATGAGGACCCTTTAGTTTTGCAATAAAAATGATAATAATAAACGTATGTATGTTTTGCATTTGTGCAGTTTTCTCAATTTTTCATGCTGATTGCATACTTTTAGGGATGAAAAAATAAATTTTGTCGAAAAATAGGTGTATAGACCACTTTTCAAATTGAATTATTTTCTGAGATCGGAAGATATCGGAGTATGTGTTTACATTATCCGACAAAGAAAGAATGCTTCTTAAAATAAAAAAAATCCAGGAAGTGATGTAAAAGCCTCAGCTTTGCAAATTTTGAGAAAACATTAAAAGCGAAAATGGCCACATCATTTCTTAATCTATATGGAAAGTTTTAGCAACTTCTTGTTAACCATGTATTTTTTTACGCAATAGACTAAAAAACAGAAAATATGTGTTTAAATTTTTTTGTGAAAAAAGTTTCAACTCTGAGCCGCTTTTGCACACACATTAATTACTTTTTTGCACAGATTTTTTGGGATTTTCTTAGTTGGAGATTTACCTTTCAAATGACATCAAAATCATTAAATTCTGAGACTAAAAATTTTGTGAATTTTTTAAATTTTGTCTATGGAACGAATCACTGTGCGCTGTGGCCATTGGTCGCGTTTGCGATAAGCAGCGTTGTCGTTTAATGGCTTCGAGCGCAACTTTGCCGTCGAACACTGTTGTTGCACATAAAGCAGCGCTCAATTTGAGCTACAAATTAAATTTTAACGGCCAGTTGAGTTGTGCGTTAGGTTAGGTTAGGTTAGGTGGGGAAGGGTATGTGTGTGTGTGTGTGTGTGTGTGTGTGTGGCAGAGAGCGCACTTCCACTTGAAAGGGGAAGTGCAGTGGCCCAATTTAAATTCCTGGTTGTTTCCCCCATGGAGCCTCAATCTGGAGTAAACCAGTTAACGAAGGCGAACAGGTCCGTCAGGAATCTTGATCCTTGTCGAAAACCCAGTTTGAATGTATTTTTTTGTATTGGTGTCTTAAGCAAATTTGTTGGTCGTTAAAATATCTACAAACTTGCCGAAGACAGTAAAGCGATATTCAGAAGGATTTAGGACCAATTAGCATGTAAACTTTCGAAGACTTAAGCGACGAACTCGACTGAAATGAGCAAAATTCAAAGTCGGATTTCTCTTAAACTAGAGCCAATCCAACCAAACGCCTGGTGGATCTGAACTCAGTATACTAATGTGTCCAAAAAATAAGGTGACATTTGAATTCTTCGATTATCGTGGTTTTGTGCATTATGAATTCCTTCCGCCGGGCCAAACAGTCAACAAGGAATATTATTTGAACGTTATGCGTCGTTTGCGTAACGCTACCCGCCTAAAAAGGCCGGAATTGTGGAAAGACAATTCTTGGTTTTTACACCACGATAATGCACCATCCCATACTGCACTCGTAATTCGTGATCATTTCGCCAAAAACTCAACCCATATCGTTCCGCAACCACCGTATTCACCTGATCTGGCGCCGTGCGACTTCTGGCTGTTCAGCAAGCTCAAACGACCGCTCCGGGGACACCGTTTTGATACGATAGAGGAGATTCAAGCCGCAGCGAAGACGGAACTGAAGGCCATCCCGGAAAGTGACTACAATCAGTGTTTCGAAGATTGGAAAATCCGTTGGCATAAGTGCATTTCATCGGGAGGGGATTACTTTTAAGGAGATGAAATTGATTTGGAAGAATAAATAAAGAATTTTGAAAATAAATACAATGTCACCTTTTTTTGGACACAGTAGTACCTATAGAAAAGTCGCTCAGTAGGTGCCCCGCTTGTTACTATTTTTGAGAATAAATTTCACCACGATCTTTTAGATCTTTTATGCAGCTTTTTTTTTTCTTTCATGTTTAGGCTTTTAATAGATTCCATCACTATTTGAGTTTTTAACTTCAAAATGGTTAATTGTGATATTGTCGCCTGACCAAGCTGGAGAAAAATCTTTGTGCTGAGTGTCAATTCACAGATTCACATTTACATAGAATGGAATGGAATGATGTATCCTCTTTCCTGCTGACAGAAATATCTCTGTGCTGGAGAAATATCTCTGTTGTATACATATCTTTCTGCTGAGTGCCGAATTACAGATTCACATTCACATAGAACATGGATCGATGTCTCTTGTTACTGTTGGCATATCATACACACATCTGAAGAATATTCTCATATTTTGTGAGGTCGTATTTAAGTGAGCAATGCCGCATTCATCAGGAGAGGAGGAGAATATAAAGATCCTTCGAGTGCTTGGGGCACACTCCTCTGTCTAGAGTCCGAAACTGTTTTGCATGATTTCTGGTCTACCTCTTTCCGTAGCCATTCTTGAATATGTCCTCTTGATAGTCCCCAGCGGTGGCGGTCAAAGCACGAGGCTTGTGAGGCAAATGCCTAGGGCGGCATATTGAAAGAGGCGGCAAAATTTGTGTTCGTGAAGAAAAAAAATTTCATATTTCCATATCATGAAATAATTTCTATACGCATTTTAAATTATATGTAACTTTTTCTACGTCAGTTTTTTTAAATACAAATTTCATTATTCTCGCTTCATTGATTTTGTATCTTTTTATTATTTAAAATACTGATACTCAAATAAATTTGAATTTTTGTACTTCATTAGAATTGCAGCTTCCGCCGTTTTTTTAATAACTTTCGAAACAATAACGTTAGAGTAATGAAATTTTGACACGTAATCAAGGAGATTTTGGGTTTTAACACACTTATTTTTCAGGAAAATTCTATATAAATTTTCAAGGATATAAAGGATTAAAAAAAAATTTTTCAAAGGACCTTTTTCATATCCTTTTTTACAAATAGATAGAAAAATCAATTTTATTTAAATTCTTGAGCCTTTCCTCTTTCATTTGATATACATATTGCCATATTCTCACGAGGTTAAGTATTTTTTATATTTTTTTTTTGTTTATGCCCTTCTAAATTTTGAAGTCCTTTTAAAAGAACAAAGGATGTAGAAATGAAAAGCTAAGTACGCAGTATTACTATATTTGGTCTCTAGTTTCACGCCCATATGGATTTTTACCGGTGTGAAAAATGCTGTCGCACAGTGTTATCTTTTCCAAGAGAAAAACTTTTAGAAAATTTTTCTAGGAAAAAATTAATCTGGCTCTTGTCATCCCATTAGTTGAAAATAGTTTAGTTGCGTGGGACAATTCTCGTTGTTTTTTTTTAAACTTTAATCTGCAAACCAAACCCTGCCCGATTCACAACGAAGCATTCTTTGTGTGTGTGAATATGTGCTGGTATCCTATTAACGTACAACAAAATCAAATCATTATTAAATTGAACTAACAACAATTAATTAAGTTTGTTTAAATGCAGATCACACACACACACACACACACACACATAAACACCGTTCGACCTTCTCAACTCTCTTGCGTCATTTGCCAATTAATCAACCAAATTTAATACACATTAATGCACTGCGCTGCTTGGCCGCGTAAATCTGCTTGCAGTAAATCTGCTGCTGGCAATAATTAAGCTCGACATCCAATTAAAAGTTTCTCACAGTTGCGGCCAGATGCCGCATGTATTCGTGTGCGGTTGCATTATTATGTCAGATTGCATGTTGCAGGTGCATTATGCGCTGCTGTTGTTGTCATTGCTGGCATTTTGTGGCTGCAGATATTTTCAGAAACAATTCCCAACATTTCGGCGTAAACTTGAGGATTCATTTCGTAGCAAATTTTGGCCGAAATTACTGCTTTCTGTCGAAATTTAACAGCTCGTGTTGTAAGGTACGCGTGTGCGGAACTTTATGCCAATCCAGCGATGCATTGAAATTTTGGCAGAAGCAACTTGCAGTACGAAGACACACAATGGCGAGCTTTCTTCGATAGTTCTCCTTTGTACACAAAATTATGTACAATCTAAGTGCTCGGAAGCCAATCAGTATAGGACAATTTTTTTCGGAAATTGGTTCGGTGATCAATGGCACAGCTTTTTCATTTTATTGTCGATTATATCGTATGACAGCCAAAGCTCAGTAAGTATTCATGAGAAATGAGAAATGCAAAGGGGAATAAATGTTCAAAATGTCAAATGCTGTCTTTTTGTGGATGTGCCGACAATGTTTGTAATTTTATGTAATTTTCTTGTCTGCTCAATAGTTGAATTTTGATGCGTGCATCAATGGATGTCTAAAACGTTGATGAACTTATCCTCAAATAATCCAAATCAATAATGTTGGTGACAAGCCAATAACGAGACAAAACTGAATTCGTATACGGATGGAAGGGTAAGTTAGGTTGGTGAGGGAAGGGTGTGTGCGGCACAGACCGCCGACCGATTTTCACTCTGATACCGAAATGACTCATTATGAATCCTTTCTTATATTTCTTTGAAGCTAACTAATTACCTCAATCCGGGGCAAACCAGTTCGACCTCTTAATGAAGAAGAGCAGGTTCGGAATTTCAATTTTTGTCGCGTTAGCAAGTTCGTCAGGAATCTTGACCCCACAGTTCGTGACCAACATTCCTGCAGAGCCCAACAGTGACACAAAAATTATTGTATCGTTTCTATCCCTTCTTCATCTCTGTAACTTCTGCATACATCACTGGACGAGAGGCACCATTTGATGAGCAAAGATTCAATAGCACAGCATCCCGTGATGACTTCAACGAGCTTGTCGAATAGAGATTCTACTCAAGGACACTACAAATCGACTGATCAGCTGATGTTGCAATCGGTCTAGCTACGTCATGAGGACTAAATGTCAGTGGCAGAAAGGACCTACAGTTTTCAAGGATATCTTAACACGTCTCAGAGGTTTGCCATTTCATGCTAAAAAATTAATTTTGCTGTATTTTAGTCAATAACACATACAGGTAGACCTCGCTTAACATGGAGTATACGATCCTGAAAAATTTCGTGTTAAGCGAAACCATGTTAAGAAGAACCTCTGATTTTTTGCGGTTTGGTGAAAAAGTACATGAGCCAAAAAATTGTGGGGCTAAAGTGGGATCAAATGGAGTCACATCGAGATCAAAACTCACAAAAAAGCTGGGGAAATTCAACAAATTGCACCACAGCTGCTCAGAAATTTCTCTTAGGGGGTTAAAATCTATGACTGACCCCCACTAAATTTTCTTACTGGACATTTCTTTCACACATATTTATACCCTATCTCCAAGCCTTAATGGGGCTCCCATATAAAATGATCGTTTTTATAAAATAGGCTCCCAGGTTGGCCCCAGATGTGTTAAATGTAAGACTAACACTCATATATTTTCTCTTCCGAATATTTCTTCCAAACATACCTACGCGCTATCTTCAAGTCTTAAGGGGTCCGCCATACAAAACTGACCATTTTCTATGGAATTAGCTCCCCACTTGTAAATGTAGTAGTTAAGTAAGCTAGAAAACGTCGGCCTCGATAGTCCAGCGGGTAGCGCGCTGGCTTCTCATACCAAAGGCCCCAGGTTCGATTCCTGGCTCGGACTGGTGAAAAACTCGTCTACTTCTATCGCTATCCACATGAAGGAGATGAGAATTACAACAAGTGCGCTCTTGGCAGGCAATGGCAAAACCTCCAAGTGTGAACGAAAAAACTGCCAATCGCCGTTCGGATTCGGCTTTAAACTGTAGGTCCCCTCCCCTTTCCCCATCCGCTTGAAATGTGTGCTGTAACATATGTTGGAAAGACAGTGTTGCATACACATTTAAAAAAAACGGGTGAAATATGAGATATTACTCTCATTTTCCTTCCCTATTCCCCATGGGTATAGTACAATGGTCTGAAATGGACTGAGTGCTATGGAAGGCTTGTAGCCTTCCTGCCCACCTTCACATCCATCCAAGCTAGAAAACATCTTATCTCGAAAACTACTGAATCGATTTGAATGATTTATTCAGCAATCGGCAACATACTTTAGTGCAAAAAATACAAAATTTATTAAGGTTCAGAGTTTCACCACCAGAGGGCGTCTCCCATACAATCGAAGCTGTGAGCTTGTCAAGTTTTAGGTTTCTACGCAGCAAAAATTCAATTGTATTGTCGAAACCCCAATCGTAATTCAGTGTTTAGAAGAAATTATTTGATATTTGTGAGAAAATATGAATTTTTCATACAGTCGTATGACAGGTACTCCTGTACTCCTGTCCTGTTCTTGTACCTTATACGACAAGACATGTAGGCATCACTCTCTATATATCAAAAACAATTTCGAAAAGCCACTTTTGTGTACAGGTAAAACTTAAGTGAGCAAGCAAAGTTCCTTGAAGTTTTAGTTTTTCGATTCCAAATGTGATTAGACTTATTTTGTAATAGTAGATTGTATGCGTTATGGGCAATCAATGCTTATAATAATTTAATTAATAGTCATTTAAGTTTACATATAATCGTCAGAAGCATCTTGAGCTTTACAAATTGAATGCTATAGCTTTCACTTCCACGAACGTGTTAAGTGCAATTTCCATATTAGAATTTGCCGCTTGAGGCATTGCAAGTTTGGTTCCAACGTTGTGGTTCTTATTTCCAGTGAATACTGCACTTACCACAACCATGATTCATTCTTCTATTTGTGCACTTTTTCTTTAGGAAAATATTTAAACTTACGTAAATATTGCAATTCTTAGAAATTCTTAAATACATATTTTATTATTTGAAAAATAAAATCATTTGCACTGTAAGCAATGCCACTGTAAATTCGCAAAGATCTAAGCATTGTTTGGTATTCGCTGGAATTTCCTCAGCAAATAACAAAATATCATTGAAAATAAAAGCAATGCCAGCGGCAATAAGTACCTATTGAGAACAAAATGACTTGCAAAAAGTTAGAGCAAAGACTACAGAATATTCCATTTAACTCCGAATACACATTCCATAGTCTTTGTTTGGGGTATTCATTTTTTTAGTACAAGCCAACTGGCCTGCATATATGTACATACATATGTTTAAATATGTAAGAATATTGTCAAACAATTTTGAAGATCATTTTTGACTTGCATGTAAACAACATGACATATATAACAAATAGTAGCAGTGACAATATTTGTCAGCAGAATTTTGACGAAAACGTGAGTGGCCATAAAACGTTGAACTTTACATATACTTATTATTAGTTTATTAGGTGTACAACTTTGCTTCCGTTTTTTTCCAAAATTAAAAGCTTTATTGCGAAAAAGTGCTTACAAATGTATTATTCAAAGTATTGTCCGTCGCTAGCGACAACTTTCTCCCATCTTTCCGGCAGTTTTCGGATCCCGGCTCGAAAAAAGGAGTCCTCTTTTGACGCTATCCATGAAGCAATCCATTTTTCCAATTCTTCGAAGGATTGAAAATGTTGATCTGCCAGGCCGTGTGCCATCGAACGGAATAGGTGGAAGTCAGAAGGGGCGACATCTGGGGAATACGGCGGGTGGGGCAAGACTTCCCATTTCAGCGTTTCCAGGTACTTTTTGACCACTTTTGCGACGTGAGGCCGAGCATTGTCGTGTTGGAGGATGACTTTGTCATGTCGCTCTTGATATTGTGGCCGCTTTTCTTTTAGCGCGCGACTAAGGCGCATCAGTTGCGTTCGGTAGCGATCTCCTGTGATGGTTTCACCCGGTTTTAAGAGCTCGTAGTAAATCACACCGAGCTGATCCCACCAAATACAAATCATAACCTTGGCGCCGTGAATATTCGGTTTTGCACTGTACACACTGTGAGTAACTAACAAAGCTCAAGCAATACCGGGAGACAGGATATAGCGAAAAGTGTAGCAACTGAGCGGCGTGACGCAGCATTTCAACTATTTTAGCACAACAATTTTGCGTTTTCAGCAACGTTGAATTTTTAATTTCATCCCAATGCCGCAACAATTTCATTTTGTCACAAATATTACAGTTATGAAATATTGCATGACAGGCAGGCACACACACAACACAACAGCACAGCGCTCAGCACAATCGAATTTACATGCGAGTATTCGATGCAAACACACATAAGTACATACATACATATTAGGGATTGCAATCCCGGACCAGTTTTTCAATCCCGGAATTTTCGGAACTGAAAAATGCAAATTCGGGATCCCGGGATTTTTTCGGGATTGAATATTATTTATTATTTTAACGAACTAAATCAGACGTAATTTTCAATCAAATACGTTTTATTTTCGTATTAAATACATTTCTGTGTTCCTTAAAACTAAGAACAAAATATTCATGGCAAATAACATAAAATTAATAACATAAAAATGCATTAAAATTGCCAAACTACACTGCTGCACTTTTTGCATTTGGCAGCAGCTTCGCCTTTCGATTCTAACAAAAAATAATTCCAGACAGAATGTCGTTGCTGCGCTTTTGATTTGTGTGGAACAAACTTTTTTGAAAAATCTTCGGAATAAAAATAAACTAAAATACTTAAAAAAATTTTGCAAATTAGCTTACCTTTCTCCATCGTTACGGCAAAGTAATATTATTGCGTTGAAACAAGTTCAAATGTCACAGGGCGTTTGCAATTTATTTTTTGTACTAAATAAGAAGGGTTGCATTTTACGAAATCAACGTGACAAAAGCAAAAAGTAAGCTTTTTTTTGGATCGGATTTTGTCAATCCCGGGATTTTTCGGGACTGAAATTGTCCTGGATCCCGGGATTCGCGATCACGGGATTGCAATCCCTAATAAATATGTATATATGTAGTACGCACATATCTATGCTAGTTTCTATACTTTCCATTTTATAGCTCGAAATTGTGTACTGTCTACCGTAGACACGACTGCAGCCTGAGCACATGTTGCAGACAATTACGACTGGCAGCGTGTCCCTTGCCACAAGCTGTAAATATTACTGGGAAGCGCATGTTGCATGCGCTGACAACGGCGCAGATGGATGATTTTGTACAAAATTGGGGGTGATGTAGATAGGTTGTAGTGGCCTCACACACTTAGGCCTCAATATGGGCCCGTTGTGATACCACAAATTCCACCCGTTTGAAATGTGTGTGCAACACTGTCTTTTTTGTGTATGCAACATGTGTTACAACACACATTTCAAACGGATTGGGAAAGGAGGGGCGGGAACCGACGCCGAATGCAAACGGCGATTTGTGCAAATTTTCCTTTCACATTTGAAAGTTTTCCTGACTTCGGGACTGAACTTGAGCGAAATGTTTGTATCGAAGAATAAATTAGCCCATTGAATGCAAATTGGGTGAAAATACAGCAAATGAAAAATTACTCAACACATATTTTTAGTTTTCCAAAAATCAAAATTTAACGGGGTCAGCAATGGAACAATGACAACAATGGGATTATCAAAGGTTCGTATAAATTCATTATCTAGAAGGGTATACAAAGGGTTACAAGTTTTTATGGAAAAGCAAAATTTTAATGGGCCTTTTGACTTCAAACATAGTAAAACCGCTTAAAATAAGAAATAATTCTACACGTATTTTTCATCTTTTTGAAAATCAAAATCTGACAGGGTAAACGATCGGTTAAAAGTTTTTATGGAGGAACTTTGGAAAATATGATATAATGAGCTTATTGACTTCAAGATCGGTGATAATGCTCCAAATTAGATATAATTTAACACTTTTTTTTTACTTTTTTAAATAAAAAACTGACAGGGTCAACATCGGGTTGGAAGTTTGTATGGGGGGAAACATAAGTCAACACTTCATTGCATGATTTAATTTCCGTGAAGAAAAAAATTTTTGTTTTATTATTCTTGTTGCTTGTTAAGTTTTGATGGTAAAAATGAAATTTTGTTGAGTTCCTGTATCTATGGAAGAAGTTTTGTGAAAATTTGTTATATACTGCTGAGAACGCTACCGACAAAAGGAACAAAGATTTTATCTATTTTAGTGTTGGCTATAACGGGGAGTCGCACCTAGGTCGGTCATCACTACATACTCGTAATGCAACGCACCGATTTGTCACCATCGCCATCAATAACCTGAATTATTTCACCAAGTCGAATCACTGGTTGTTTTTTCAACTCTTTTGCACTAATTTCAATGTTTTTCGCAAAAATCCGTTAGTAATCAAATATCTTAACATAAAAGACACAACTGAAGAATGAACGATTGTAAAATGTTGAATTGAACAATTCCCAAATCTGTGAAAAGTTAACATTTCATATATGCAATGTCATGCAGCTAAGGGTTAATGGGCCTAATGACGTTAAATATGATGAAAACACTTCAAATGAGAAATAATAAAGCAAGTATTTCTCTTTAATTTTCATCAGAATCTGAGGGAGTCACCAAAGGGTTAAGGGTTAAGACTTGCTCACAAAGCCGTCGAGCCTTACTAGTTATTTATAACGGCAAAAAACGTTGTCAGTGTTACTGTACTAATTCGAATTTAGTTAAGCAAAGAGTTTAACTGAAATTTTGTTTCTAATAAAATGTCCTTGACAATTTTAATGGGACTCGACAATGTAGAAAACACAAGTTTAAAGGGGTCATACTGTGGTTGGTGACTTTACTCGTTCCGATCCTCTACCCACCAGTGCTACTGACGAAAACATAAAAATAAATTAAGAAAATAGTGCTCGCAGATCATTGTACGAGATAGCAGCTAATCTTTTTGTCTCGTTCGGATTGGTGCAGAGCGTTATTTATCTACGATATTTCGAGCTTGAGACAAGTTGAAGTGCTGAGTTTAGGCTTCCCAACTATTAAAACGATTTAAGGAGGACAAAATTTGGCTTGAGGAGGACTTTATATGGGAACTATTTTGTTTCCTTCAATATTTCACCATGTTTTTAGAAAAGTGTAAAAAGAGAAAACCTAAAAGCACAAGTAAATTTTAACTTTTTAACCACTTTAGAAAATAAAACAAAACGCATATTTGTGCGACTCCACAATATCAAACAATATTTTCAATATCAACATCGAGATCACACAATGCTTTTTTTAATGCAATTTGTATTATGTGCGCATGACAATTGCCTTTTAATATATTTTGATTTGAATTCTTAAGATTAACGAAAAGGTACTTATTTTTACCAAAGTTTGCATTCGTATTATCAGCAGGCACACAACATTTTTTATTGTTAAGTCTAGTATTTCGAATGCGGCCTTAATGATGTTGAACATTCCAGCAGCTGACTCATCTGGATTTTCAACGAAGTCTATAATTTTATTTTGAATGCCTAAAGCAGCATCGAAATATTGGACACAAATTGGAAAAAATTTCCTCATTAACTGATTAAGTTGCCACACTTAAATAAAAAAAATTTAAAATTGAAATTTAATTTGAGCTTGAGGAGGACTTTTTGGCCTTTGAGGAGGACGGAGGACATTTTCTGTTCAAGGAGGACTGTCCTCCTCAAAGGAGGACGGTTGGGAAGCCTAGCTGAGTTTGTTGCAGAAACAGCAACGGAATGATGTCACCAAACAAATTTTACGGCCTCATTACCTCCCCAAAAAAAAACCACCACAGAGTCAATCATAAATAAAGGCTTTGTTGACCGTTTTCCTCGATTGCCCAAACATTAAATAATAAGTACTACGTGAGCGATTAACGAACGATTGAAGACGTCTGAGACAAAATTCTTCGCAAGAGGCCAAAATTGAATGACAACTTGTGGTTTCTTAACCTTTGCTTTGCCAAAGATTTTTGTAATATTTTGTAGATTTTTGTAGGTAGACCAATACTAAAAATTACAATAAAAAAATTGTATTTCGTACCTTAGTATGTTTTTAATAAAACCTTTGTAAAGAAATCTTTCAAGTTTTTCCATAGTCGTAAAATAAATCTTTAAAGTTAGGCCTACCCAGCCGGGTAGGTGTAAGTGAAGCGAAGGATAAGCAGGACGAGGTATCGCGGCTCTAACATGTCATCTTGTACCCGACTATTTCACCAAAAACTACGTTCATATCGCTTTGCCAGCTCCATATTCAGCGGACATGGCTCCTTGTGACTTTCCGCCACTCAATTGATTGAGTGTTCTAGTGTTAAGTTTTTATGTTAAACATGGCTTGCTTTATGTGTGAAAGCAGTTACGATTCAATTTGTTTATTCGTGTTAATTCTACACCATTAAATAAAAAAACTATTAATAACTCACATCAGTAGTCAACTCAAAGTATATATCAGTACACCAGCAAATTTGCAACACCAGCAAGTGCGAGAAAATCGCTTAGCCGCGAAGTTGACAACACTGTGTGCCGCAAGAGCTAAATGGCATCTGCTACATAACTAAACTAACTAAATACCAACACCGCTCAACATAGCTTCTCCAGCCTAATCCGATGCCAGAATATGTGCATTAAACAATAAATAAAAATGTTTTGAAATTTATAACGCGAAGTCTCTCTCTCTGAACTTCATAAATTTCCGTCAGCATCAAATATTTTAACTGCTTTGTTATGCGCTCGCACCGGTGTTACTACATTATTCAGATACTTTAATCACATATTTTAAATGAACTCACACTCAGGCACACTCACACATACCCACACACACACACACACACACATTATTCAGAAACTCATGCATTCCTATATAAAAGTACATAACTTCACCGAATAAGGATGAACGCGTCCAGGCAACAAAGGATTTTTATTGCATTTTGATGTCGTCGAGCATTTATCACATTTGACGTGCTGCTTGCCGTGCGCCCCTCATATCAGCGCTATCAACATCATTATCAGCAACAGAAGCGACGACGACGGTGACGTTGACGGCGTCGTTATGGTGGCGATCAACGACGGCAGCCGTGCGTTACGCACTTTGCGCCGCCATTAAGCAGGACATTATTCACGGCAGGCGGCCGAAGCGAAATGAGCGGCGTTTGCTTTAACTTCAGCAAGTTTGAGACAAAATTAGAAGCGTGTTACTAATAAGGAACACAATTACATTGATGCAAGTGTGCGTGTGTGTGTATGGGTAACAATTTTACACACTCATGATTCCATTTATGCTTTCAACATGAGTAAATAAAATTTATGTTTATTTTCAACATTTTCAATTTCACATTTTCCTCTCAGCAGGTTTTAAATGCCTGAATATTGGCCAGAATTGCGCGCACAGCAGCAACCGATAAGCGAACCGCATGAGCAGAAAACGGGTGAAATTCAATTGGCAAAATATTTTCGCCATAATGACTACATATAGAATTAAACTATATAGTTACATTTATCGCTTCAAACACGCGCCAAATGTCCACAAAAACCACACGCACACTCAAAGTGGAATCGCGTCAAGTTTGCACTGCGCACTATTACTACAACTACAACAACAGCGAAATTACTACACAAATACAATTAGGCAAATTATCTGTTTTAAAATCACATTGGCACTCTCGCACACATACACACTGAAGCACACACACACACAACACTCACTCGTTGAGTGCATTTGCACTGCTCGGTGTGCGACTGCTGTGTGAGCCAGCACGATTACGCGGCTTACAACTAGCAAAACAATTGGAAAATAAAGTTTATTTAATTGTTATTACTATTTCAATAATTTGCTACTTGTGCGCACCACAGCGTGCCAATGCCAGCGGCGAACGAATTCTGCTGGCTATAGTTCGATCGATAGTGAAAACAACGGTGCTTGTTAATGCGCCGAAATCGTGGTATTTCAATGGTCGATAACAACTCGAGCAGTGTTTGACATAGCCAGGCCAAATACACAGTAAATGAATATAAATTAAAATTAATTCATATTTGCTTAGGGTCCTTTAACAGGACGCGTAATTTCTAGAGACTCTTCTAGTATTTTTGCAAGTGTGAAAATTGTTTGTCAAATTTTTATCAGATTTTTATCAAATCTTTATGCCTGTTTATTTATTTATTTTTTATTTATTTATTAATTAATATATTTATCGCTGCAATCTTATTTATTTATTTTTTATTTTTTATTTATTTTTTATTAATTTATTAATTAATTAATTTATTTTTTATTGATTGATTGATTTATTTATATCTTTATTTATGTATTTATTTATTTATTTATTAATTTATTAATTAATTTCTTTTTTTATTGATTGATTTATTTATTTATTTATATATTTACTTATTCATTCATTTATTTTTTTATTAATTAATTAATTAATTAATTAATTTATTTTTTTATTTATTTATTTATTTATTCATTTATTCATTTATTTATTTATTTTTAATTATTTATTTATTTATTTTTTTATTTTTATTTCTTTTTTATTAATTAATTAATTAATTTATTTACTTATTTTTTTATTTATTTATTTATTTATTTATTTATTTATCTATTTATTTATTTATTTATTTATTTATTTATTTATTTTTTATTGATTGATTTATTTACTTATTTATTAATTTTTTTTATTTATTTATTTATTATTTATTTATTCAATTAAGTAATTAATTAATTTATTTTTCTAATTATTTATTCAATTATTTATTTATTTCTTTATTTCTTTATTTATTTTTTTATTTATTTATTCAATTATTTATTTATTTATTTATTTATTTATCTATTTATTTATTTATTTATTTATTTCTTTATTTATTTATTTATTTGAATGATTAACAAGAGAATAATTTATATATAAATGTGTAATTCGGATCAAAAAGAATCTCACAGACGTCTTGTTTTATATATTCAGTAACCAAATACATTGGCTCAAAGAAACCAAATACATAGAATATCTATCCATCTATCTATGCCTTTTTAAATAACCAAAATAATAGCATTAGAAAACATATTTACTCCAAATCAAACAAACTATTAAAGACTACAGATTTACGGAAATTTGAGACAAGCAACAATCCAGTTATTGCTAACCGAAAGCGCATTAGCAGAGTTTAAACCTGTTTTCTGCGCATACCAAGTAAAATTCTATCGTAACACAATCAATACGCAGCCAGACGCACGTTGCATCACTCACTCACTAACAAGTAACAGATTATATCAAGCAGCGGTCTTTGTTAAGAGTGATATTGCAGATGTTTTTTTTTTTTTTTTACGGAGGAGGTGGAAAATCTTCGAAAGATACAGCCGGACCCGAGTTCGACTGTATGCCGGATTCTTACCGACTAAAAACCACCCCCTGTCTCCTACCCGTAGCCCCGGCGGAACTGCCGATCAGCATTGCGTCGCCGGGCGGGTTTTGGCCTTAGTGCGGCGCTACACTGCTGTTGGCTTCCTGTGCCCTTCGTGCGCGTTCTTGGCGTCGTTGCTCCGTCATCACCGCAGCTGCGAAATTGCAAACCGCGGCCCAGTTGTCGACGTCGTCGAGCATATGCTGGACGATCGTGTTCGCCCTAACGGGGTGGTCCAGTTCAGCCTCTAGCTGCTCCCTCTCAAGGTTGTAGCGGGGGCACGTAAACATGATGTGCTCGGCGTCCTCGTCCTCGCCAAAACACTCCGAACAACACGGGCTGTCCTCGTGGCCAAAACGGTGCAAATAGGCCCTAAAGCAGCCGTGACCTGTCAGCATCTGCGTTAGGTAGTGTGTGACCTCGCCGTGCTTCCGGTTGAACCAGCTACCTACTTCCGGTATTAGCCGATGGGTCCACCTACCCTTAGGCGTGTTGTCCCACCTTCTCTGCCACTCAGTAAGGCTTTGCTGCCTATGCAGTTGGCTACGGTGCTGCCCATTCGGGTCGCTAAACTTCCTGTGGGCCTCTTGCGCCAGGATGTCTACGGGTATGGTTCCTGCTACCACACACGCCGCCTCATAGGATGTCGTGCGGAATGCGCAGGACACCCTCAATGCACTTAGCCTGTAGATGCTCTCTACCTTCCTCCTGTACGCCTTAACGTGCATGGCGGGGGCCCAGATTTGCGCCCCGTAGAGTATGATGGAGGTCGCAACTCTCGCTAGTAACAGCCTCGTCGATTGCTTGGGGCCGCCGATGTTCGGCATGAGCCTCGCCAGCGCGGCCACTGCCTTCGCTGCTCGCTCGCCTGCGTGCTGTATGTGCTGCTTGAAGCACAGCCTGGCATCCAATATGACGCCCAGGTACCGGATTTCCGGTTTCGACGTTATCGTGTGGCCACTCACCTTCACACTAGCCTGCTCCATCTTTTTCCTACTCGACACCAGTAGCATCTCGGTCTTTTGCTCGGCTAGCTGCAGACCGACCGAAGTGAGCCAGCGCTGGACCCTTCCGACTGTGTCATTGCAGACACTTTCGAGCTCGTGTATGACCTTGGCCGTCACGACGATTACAATGTCGTCGGCAAAGCCAACGATCTTTGCGCTGCCCGGTATTTCCAGCCGCAGGACGTCATCATACATGATGTTCCACAACATGGGGCCCAACACTGACCCCTGTGGAACACCACCCGTGACCATGTGCACCTTTTCGCCCTCGTCTGAGTTGTAAAACAACCGCCTGTTCTCGAAATAGCTCGATATGATCTGGCTTATGTACTCTGGTACTCTTTTACGACGCAAGGACTCCAGAATACACCTCCAGTTCGCAGTGTTAAATGCATTCTTGATGTCCAGCGTCACCAACCCGCAATATTTTTTGCTGCCACCCAGCCATCGCTTGCCGCTGATTGCATTTCGGGCGGTTTCTACCACCAGCCCGATCGCGTCGATTGTCGATTTTGCTCTCCTAAAGCCGAATTGGCAGTCCGACAGCCCGCCTGACAGCTCAACTGCTGCTTCCAACCTATTTGCAATAAGCCGCTCCAATAGTTTGCCAGCTGTATCCAGCAAACAAATTGGACGGTATGCTGATGGATCATCTGGCGGCTTTCCACCTTTCGGCAGCAGCACAAGCTTCTGCATCTTCCAAGAATCCGGAAAGACACGCTCTTGTAGGCACGCATTGTACGCTTGCACAAATATGTGTGGGTGTAGGCGTATAGCAGCTTTCAGCGCTTGGTTCGGAATGCCGTCGCAGCCCGGGGCTTTGCGGTCGCCTATCCTTCCGCACGCCTTTATAATTTCGTCCGCAGTCACCTGCTGCACCTCCTCATTCACTGCTAACGCGGCGCCGTCACTGGCCGCTAGACGCTGCTGATTTGGAAATAGGCAGTGGACTATTTTTTCCAAGAATGTGGCTGAGACCGGTGCTGGTGGGGAAAACGTTGCAAGTCGCTTCATGACGACTTGATAGGCTTTGCCCCATGGGTTTTCGTCAACCACGCTCAGCAAGTCCTGAAAGCACGCCTTCTTGCTCCTGGTTATGGCAACCTTAAGCGCTTTTCGGGCGTTCCGATACGCGGCGTGTGTGTTAAGCCTGCTAATTACGTCACGAGCGCGCTGGTGTTGCCGCCTCGCTCGATTGCATGCTGCCCGCAGCTCGGCGATCTGCTCATTCCACCAGTAGACAGGTGCTCTGTGCCTCCGGCCGCCACGTCTCCGCATCGAGGAGTCGCAAGCTCGCGTAACTCTAGTCATCAGCTGCTTTGCCATCTCTGCTGCTGAACCGAACAACGGCGAGTCGTCTAAGGCCAACTGGAACACATCCTTTTCGAATGTGTCCTGCTTCCAGCCATGCAGCACCGTACTACGCAAGGTTGTTGCTGGCCGCGTGTGTGTGTGTGCGATGCTCCCCCATATGGCCTGGTGGTCGCTGTGCGTGTAGTCCTCGCTGACTACCCATGTGGCAGTTGGCGCAAGAACAGGGCTGACGAACGTCAAATCAATGCACGACGTTCTTCCATTTTTGCTGAACGTCGGTTTGCCACCATTGTTCAGCAGGACGATGTCAAGGGATGCAAACGCTTCTAAAAGAATGCTGCCCCTTCTGTTTGTTTTTGAAGAGCCCCAATCGGTTGCCCACGCGTTAAAATCGCCCGCGATCATTTTTGGGGATCTGTCTACTGCGTCCTCAACAATTTCGTCCAGCATGTTGCCATATTCCTCTATTGTCATACTGGGCGGCGCATAACAACTGTAGAGAAATATTCCCGCAACTTTTGTTCGGACGAACCCTCTGGCTACTCGCGCACGCTCCTCCATTGGACTTTGGCCGCATATCCAAATGGCTGCCTTGCCAGCCTCATCTGCTGCCCACACACCCTCACTGCGCTGCTCATACGGCTCACTAAGGAGCGCTATATCCGCATTACCCTCTCGCACCGCTTGCGCAAGAATATCCTGCGCTGCCTCGCAATGATTTAGGTTAACTTGAACAAACTTCATTTTCGCTGCGCTTTTTGAGCCGCTAGTTTATAAGTCGGGCATTTAAAGCTGCCCGTGACATGGCTCGCGTCGAGCTGCGCAGCGGCGCAGTGCATGCATTTTGGCTGCGCGGCACACTCCTTAATTTTATGGCCTTTATCACCGCATTTCAGGCAGTGCTCGGCCAGATCAACTGCGCTTTTGCAGTCTTTGGCCAGATGCCCAAAACCGAAGCATTTAAAGCATCGTAGCAGCTGCATTTTTTCTTTGATGCGACATCTTACCCAGCCGATTCGCACTTTACCCACCGCTAGCACCGCGCTTGCCATATTCACTGGCAAAAACAGTTCTGCAGATTGCGTGCCAGCAAAACTCGGTCGTAGCGATTTAAGCGCTGCTGTTGTCAAGTTTGCCACCACTGGGAATTGTTGACGCAGTGCAGAAATCACTTCCTCCTCGGTGGTTACCTCGTCTAAATCATTTATGATAATTGTCGACATTTGCGTCAGTGCTCGGACTTCCGCCTCGCACTCCAACAGCTTGCCCATCGCTTGTTTAAAATTTTCAGTTTCAGAGCTCGCCGCATTGCTAAGCTCAAACATCAGTTCGCCTTTCGCCGTTTTCCTAACGTGCTTTACATTCTCACTGAGCTTCGTTAGTTCCGGCGCGGCTTTTATTTTCCGCAGCACATCTGCATATGTGAATTGCCCAGTCGCCTTAACCACCAGCGCATCAGGTCTGGCCGATCTTCTTCTCGGCTTCTGATTGGCTTGAACCTTTGTCCACACTTTGTCATGCTGCGGCGCCGGCGTTTGAGGATGCGCTTGCATGTCATTGGCTGATACCGAGCCGTTGGCATGCAGATGCCGGCCTTGCTGCCAGTTGCGCCGTTGAACATCAAGCTGCGCTACTCGTTCCCTCTGCTTAGGCTGCTTCGCCTTCGGAGAGAGTATCCGTGTGCGCTTATTGATAGGCTGCGGCGAATTTTCCGTCGCTCTGCATACCTCATCATTGGATGCTCTCGCCCGTTTGCCACTAGCCACTTCTACCTGCAGTCCCTCGGTCTGCGTAGCTTTGGTGCTGGCTACTGCCTTGTTGTTGTTGCCGCTCTCCACTAACGCACGCTTGCAAAGCTCTGCAATGCTGCTCAGCATAAGCCTCATAGGCTGCGTGATATGCCGTTGGCTCTCCATCATACCCGTGAGCTCTTGAATTTTTCGGCTCGTTGTCGTGAGCGTGGCTCTGAATTCGCCGCTGCTCAGAGACACACCAGTGCCGCTCTGACCTGTCTGCATAGGTGTTGGACACTTTGCGCTCGAGGTTGGTGTTGAGTTAGTTGGCTCGCGACCGCGTGGAGTGCTAGACTCGTTCGCTGCTGCCACTTTGGTTCCGAGCGCGCTGCTTGTGGCCTTAACCGGCGATCTGGCCAGTTTGTTACCCTTGAATGGGTTTACGGGCCCCTCGCTTCCCACTGCTGCTTTCGTGCATTGCACATTAGCAGTTTTCCGCGCCACATTTTCACCTTCTCCACTCTTGATAGGTTTGGTTGGAGACTTATTTGGCATTGTATACAATAAGTCACATACCTGTGTGCGCTGCTTGTCAATGCTCACCAGACGGTTTGCGTACCTGCTAGAGCCGGAGACTTACTGCCACGAGTAGATCGTTGCCTGTAGCCAGGAGGTTGGTGTCTCGGCTATGGGCGGAGCCTAAACCGACGGAGAGCTTTTTAGCTGTGTTGCGGCACGGGTTAGAGCAGTGCGAAGTTGGCTACGGTTGCTTTGCTGCTCTACTCCCTCGCACTTTCGTCGTTCAGTTTTCACCACTCTCTCCCGTTTGTTTATTGCTGCTTCGGGCCTACCCAGCCGTTCTCGGTGTTTGCAGCCGTCTCCTGTTTTCCCGAGATTGGTACGACTGAGACACCGAATGCAGAAACAGACCAGAGACACACAATAAACACTACAGCCAATTATCTGGTTTCGCCCGAACACTACTGGCTCTCTTGGAGCATTCGCGCACGAATTTGGGATTGTTCACACGTTGCACTTTGAAAAAAACGATACTTATCGCGGAGCGCTATAAACACGTCTTACTCAAAAGTCACTCTCCAGCGAGTGTGATATTGATATTGATATTGCAGATGTGTGTGTGTGTATGTGTGTGTACCGGTTCATGCATATTTCTGCGTTTCTGCACCATGACAACGAGCACCGGCCGGTCCGACAAACTATGCGCAAACAGGACAAAGTACAGTGAGGCAGTGAGTGGGCCCAAGCCGACATTGAGAAATGCATTTGTTGCGTTCATATTCATATGATAGTGTTTTTTTTTTTTTTTTTTTTTTTTTATTTTAACGAGGAGGAAGCATCGAAATCCGAACCCCGTCAGTGTGCGACTTTAACACACTAAACCTCCTCATGTCACTGATAGTGTGTGTGTGTGTGTGTACAGCCAAAACCAGCTAAAAGTATGACGTTCATACAATTTCTATTATCCATACTGAAGGCATTCAGTTCATGGAGATTCGCACTCACTATGACCGAATTCCATATGTGCAAAACTCTTGTATGCATGTATAATACTACGAGTATGTATGTGTGTGTGTGTGTGTATGATTAAAAGTCGCTTTAACTTCAAGCTGTGCCACGAAGCTGATTTCCGGCGTTGTGCATTCGATTTGTGCATCAACCTGTTCGTAGTAGAATGTTAGATTCTTAAATGTTTTGCTCTAAGGTGGGAGGTATTTCATATGTACATACATAAATAAGTATATATGTAGAAAGAGAGAGTGGAAATTTTGGGGGTGAGAACCCCCCAAACACAAAAATTGCTGGTACAAAATATGGTTTCGAATGGTATTCGGCTCAAAAGTTGTAGACAAAACTCTCCCAAATTAAATCCATATGTGCGCCACTGTGTACATATGTGCATAGATGCAGTATAGTATAGTTTGTATAGGGTTTACATTTTCAGAAATCGACAAAGAGTTTAAAATTAATATTTTCACCAGTTCTTAGCTAGACACCTTTTGCAAATTAAGCCAAGTAAGGACTTACAATGGTTTTTTAAATTTTTTTTTTATTTCTTACGGCTCATTTGAGGCCTAATTCATATTACATTTTTGTTGTAAATATAAAATATAAATATAAAATATAAAATTATCTTATTGCTAAGGTCTTACAATAATTGTAGAGCTTCCTTTTGAATACGTTTAGTTCACAACGTTTCAATTCCTCTGGCAACTCATTGTAGCGTTTCAGACCTTTATAAAACAAACAATTTTTTTTTTGTGTCTTCAGGTCCTTGAGTGCAGGACATAGTCAGCTTAGCTTAGACTAGTTAGGGCTCCAGTATTATTCATACAAAATTTCAATTTAATATTTTAAATATTTTAGCAGTAAGCGTGGTTGGTATCTGATGGACAAAAGAATGAACAGACAAACTTGACTTTGTCGATGCTTCTGATAGCTGCAACTACAAATATTTAGTTATATATAAATTTGTCCATACCTGTCTATAACTGCTCTTGAATAAGAACACTGAGAACAGTGAGGCGCCTTATGATAGATGATATCATCCTTCTCGACTTGAAACAAGCGGAACAAGTAGCAACCACCGAAATCTCGGCGAGATTGGTTTTATAGTAAAACTTCAGGTTTCTTACAATTCCTGAATAGCACAGAGCTATTACCCCAAAGTTGGAGACTGGTTTTGTCTTCTTATTCGTCTCTTCTACGGAAGTCTTTGGCTAGTTGACTTAATCCTAATCTTCTTGCAGGATACAGTGTCCGACCACTACCCAGAGCGTGTTTCTTTGAGGGTTTTTCTTTCAAGATCTAACCGAATTTTGTAGCGCTTTGATTTTTTCACTATTTGTTTTATTACTATTATTTTATTTTATTACTTTTTTTATTTTATTTACTATTTTTTATCTTTTTTATTTTTGGCCAGAGTTTCTGTGTTCTTCACGGCCTCTGAGGTCGGCCAGCTAATGTTGGTGGAACAAATCACTACATTCCCTACGCGCAGCGAATATCTCAGCAATCTTTACATAAATTCACATCTGTACATAAATTTCGATAATTTAGCAAGTTTACTATTATTAGATTCCTAGTGGGGAAGAAAGTTTGGAAAAGGTCCAGGAGAAAGTACAACAAGACTACCTTCGGAGGGAGTTTTGTCTCAAAAAACTCCACTGATATGTAAAAATGTTGTATTGTGATATTTTAAGACCTTTGCATGCAGATGCTTTTAACTCAATTTAAATTTAAATATAAAAGCGAAATCACAAAAATGTTCAATCAATTATATTTCATTGTAAAGGGAATTCTACAGGCTACAATATGGTAACAAACTTATTGTACCTTAGTAATGGAGTTTTTCGAGAAAAAAATCCGTTTTTAAAAAATTTTTATAAAAAAAATTTTGTTTCGCTTAAAACTTTTTATTAGTACATCTTACGTATCTAATGTTGCATATCAGAAGAAAGGTATAACAAATACCTTTCGTTTGATACCCATATCGTGTAAATCAGTTGGAGATTAATTGAGTTTTTTTGATAAAAACTTTGAACTTTGACCCCGAGCCACGCCGTTTGTGGGCGTTTCCTAGGCAAAATTTTTAGTTTGTTAGATTCACAAAAATAAGCTCTATATGGTCCAATTTTTCGTTTTTTTTTTCATGAGGGTTAGCTATACTGCATTTGTTGCGATATTTTTTATAACACAACAAGGGTGTGAAACTCTAAACACAACAAAATTGCTTAACAAACTTCATTCCTTTGCTTACATGAATCAGTTTTCATTACAAAACCTTAACTTCTACTTTCATATTCACAACAACTCATTCATATCTCTGCATGCGTATGTGTGTGTGTGTGTGTGTGTGTTTGTGGCGTATACTTCAGGGATTTAATCAAATTTCACTGTGCACTTTAATTAAATTAAAATTAATTGCACATCTAAACAAAGTTACACAAAATAAAGTAAAATATCTGCTGCCTTCATGCCACGTGACATTATGTAAAGCTACACCAACGTGTTGTGAGCGTCTGAAAATTGTCTGTATGCCGCACGCATTTCACATTCGTGCAACTTGCAACAGCTTCTGCTGCAACTGGTGTTGCTTGGGGCAGCGTGTGTCGCACTTGGTTTTTCTCCACCGTAAAGTGATTACTTCTTTCAGTTCTTTGACCAGTTCTGTCAGTTAAATATGTTTGCCATGCTGCCCGAAGCGTTCCATATACTCAGCTCGCCCACTGTTGCCACACAATGTTTCATACACATGTCGAATGCGACACTTCAACTGCCAACGCACACAAAAACAATCTCATTCGTGTACGCAGCGCGCTTAAAGACAATTTCAGCTCAACTTGCCAACATTTCGTTCGACCCCCTAATCTCTTAAGTCTGCCAAATCGCAAACGAAATCATTTCGCCAGTCAGCGTCATCATCAACAGCCAGCACAGACAATCCGGACAGCGCCAATGACGCAGTACAAAGTGCCATTGCCGAGTGCTGACGTGTGTCGTTACTGTTATTTGAAGAAAAGTGCAAAGCATATCAAAAGCAAACATCATCAAAGTTTGCAAAACTTTGACTGTGATTACTAAAAATAGCAAACTGCATTAACAGGTTACAGAGCTCAACGAAAAACCCTAATTAAATTGAATCAAAGAACCATAGAACTCCAAACGCTTTGTCACTTAGTTGCAAGTCGAATGACACAAACTGCGCTAACACAAACACACAAACACATGCAAGGATGAAGATACAGATACTTCAATGTCACCTTCAACCCTACACTGTCATCCCTATGATAGAAAAATAACAAATTCTCGGTTGAGTTTTCAGGAGATTTTATTACCCTAAGTAGTCATATATTTTTTTTATAATGTCTGAGCTGTGTCCTCCTTTTATAATTCTCAAACAACTAGTAAAAATACACAAAGGTGATACTATGTATGAAAAATAATATAAACTTTTTGCATACTCAGACTACACTTTAAACTTGCCACTTAAATTCGACCCCAAGTTCTGCAAGCAACAAAAATTTTCATATTCGCAAAAACCTTCGAATGCCCATTGCACTGATTGTGCCGCGCCACTGTTGGTTTGCCATTAATATCGGTTCGTATTTATTATTGTTTTTATATCATCAAAGCAAAAGCCTTCGTTTGCGGGCATTTGCGTGCTCATCGTTGAGCTGCTGGTGTCGCATTTTGTGGCTATTCCCCCGACGCTCGCCGCCTCCGGCTTGCGCTCTGAACGACACCGAACTGATTTGCAAAACCAGAATGTCCTGCGGTTGCCAATGGTTGATTCGTGTGGTTGGGCGTCTGTCGTTTGCAAATAAATTTAACATTTTTATTAAAAGCAAACATGGTTTATTTGTTGTAATGGCAAAGAAACCGCAACTAAGGGTGACAGGTGGGGACGAATATAATAAATTCATTTATGAAACTTAGTGCTTGCTTCTTGAAAATATCTTTTTATCTTTTTATATGTTCAGAAAAGAGTTGACAGTGTTGCAAGTTAAGATGGGCAAAGAAATAGTTCTGTGATACTATTCAGAGAAACCGGTTGGGCTAGGAAGGAGATTACTATATATTATCCCGTTTATACAACAATTCAATTCGCAGTGAATCAAAACGCATTGATTCATTACACATTCATTGAAACCAGAAATCAAACCACCTGGAAGGTTTCAAGCATATCAGTCATTTAGTATACGTGTCGTAACCATTGGCGTACGCAGGGGGGTTTTTAAGGTTCAAATGGTATTCGGCTCAAAAGTTTTACGCAACCCCCTCCGCAAATGAAAGCCTGACCGTTGAACGCACAAATTCCAACCAATGAATGCTTATGGCCACATGTTGTCAACGTTTATCTACAGTACCGTGCGACAGCATTTTTCACACCGGAAAAAAAATCCATATGGGCGTGAAACTAGAGACCAAACATAGTAATACTGCGTACTCAGTTTTTCATTTCTACATCCTTTGTCATTTTAAAAGGACTTCAAAATGTTGAAGGGGATAAAAAATGAAAAAAAATATTAAAAATACGTACCCTCGTTAGAATATGGCGATATGTATGTATATCAAATAAAAGAGGAAAGGCTCAAGAATATAAATAAAATTGATTTTTTATCTATTTGTAAAAAAAGGATATGAAAAAGGTCCTTTGAAAATTTTAATTCTTTATATCCTCCATTTCCAAGTAAAGCAAGCAACGCACAAGTAAAAAATAAAAGAACAAATTGTCATTTCATGTTCAGTCAATTCACTGGCTCGAAAGCATCTCGAGTCAATGCAAATGAACTGGAACAATCGTATAAACATGGTTTATGTTAAAGTTACGTTATGGTCCAAAAATCGTTTGACAAAAATCTGCAGAGCGAATCAAAGCAAATGTTAAAATCAATCAATGCCAAATAGCAAATAAATATAACATTTTTATCATTAAAAAGTTAAAGAAATACAAAAATAAAAAATTAAAAAAAATAATAATAAAGAAAATATAAAGAAATAAAAAAATCAAAAGCAATAAAAAGAAGAGAGATATACTAAAATTAAAATGTTATATATTAACACTAGAAAGAAAGCAAGTTTTCTATACCTACAAAGCCTGCATATCATATCCGATTTGAATAATTTTTCACAAAATACATTTTCAAAATATAAAATTGTTCAATATAAAATATTCACTATACATGAGTTAATTAAATATTTTATGTTTGTCGTACGGTGCAATATATCTTTGTTTTATAGAGAGAAGTATTAAATTTTTTATATCTTAAACTAATAAAGTTAGAAGGACGAAATTCAAGGATGTAGTAGTGAACATATTAGTCCTTCAGATATATTTTTTTCAAAACAAATTATTGGAAATTTGCAAGGATATCCAAGGATAAAGTTTTAAAAGGACATTTTCAATACCTCTTCGTCCTTTTGCACCAAAACATTAAATTTTCTAAGATTCTAAGGATTTTTCTCTTTATTTATATTAATATTACAATTAAATGACACCCATACGCCACGTTGCGCTGCGCCAAAAAATTCACAAATCGCAATTACACAGTTTGAGTGTGGTTTTTTTGCATTGGTGTCTTAAGCAAATTTGTTGGTCGTTAAAATATCTACAAACTTGCCGAAGACAGTAAAGCGATATTCGCAACAATTTAGGACCTATTAGCATTTATATGTTCGAAGACTTAAGCGACGAACTCGACAAACTTCAAAGTCGGATTTCTCATAAACTAGAGCCAATCTTACCAAACGGCTGGTGGATCTCAACTCAGTATACCTATAGGAAACTCACCCAGTAGGTCCCCCCATGTCTAAATTTTGGACTTGCATAGTGTTATTATAAAGCAATAATTAAAGAAATTTCTTAAATTAGGGCCATTTTTTTATTTCCAAAAATATGGATAATAATTATTTTAAGACTCTGGGAACATTTAAAAAATCATTATATACATATATCCATGGTTTTATATATATCTATGGCTTAAGTGGAAAATTGAAGGTCAAAAACAATGTGCACATAAGATGTTCCGACCAATGCGTTGTTGTTTCAAACAACAAAACAAAGTAAACGAGCATACGAACGAATAAAATATATTTAAGCGCCTTGACTTCTATAAAGCTCCCAACACAACAATAACTCAATTCGCTTTTGTTGACTAAAGCTACTCTTCCACATGGCCACAGATATATTCAATGAGGATCCGTGAATCTGAGGATCAAAACACAATAATGAATCAAATGACTTTTCCGCTGTGCTTCAGTACCTGTATTTAAGTTCAGGTCATTCCATAAATATGCAAATATTCCAAACAATGTGACAACCTTTTTGGCTTACAGTTCAGCTCAAATTAATTTATTTCTAACCAACTCTGTATATGAAGTTTTTTTTTTCGAATGAAACTAAATACAGTAATGAACCAAATGACTTTTTCGATGTAATTTAGATCCTCCTTTCAACTTCAGATCATTCCAAAAAAAATGCCAAACAATATGAAGACCTTCGTACTTAGTTTAACTAAAATTAATTAATCTCCAACCAGTTCTTTCTAAGAAGACATACAACATTATTCAATGCTTTATTTCTGTGTGCCTCTTTTGCTGTTCTTAATTATGTTACATGTTAACCTGCCCAACAACGGTTGGGTCCTTGCGGTTTTTTCTCTTCATTCAAGCATTGTTCTTAGTTTCAGTTGAATGCTTAATGGATTCAATTACGATTCGAAATGTGAATTTTATGCGAAGCATTTGCGACTGCAACAATCATTCAGCCACATGCTCGGCCACCCGAGTTTCCTGTCGGCGCAACAGTTGAAGCACATCAGATTGAGCGCAACAGTTGAAGCACATCAGCATTGAGTATATACGAGCATAGCAAAGCAACAAATCGGCTCTGTGCAAAATACAAAAATCACAAATAATAAAGAAAAATGCGCCATTCGTTTTTGCAGGCTGCTTCAAACGTTGTCCTTCTATTTGCTATGTATTTCATTTGTAATGTTTTAGGATTTGATGTTTGTCTTTCGCTTTGCTTGTTTGCAAAATTTCACTTCCTTCAACTTTTTGCTGACTCGTAGTGTGCATTAAATAATGCTTTGGTTTTTCTGTGAATTGCTGCCGTAGCATTGGTATCGACATTGAATTTGTGTGCACATTTGAGGTCTCATTTCTCATTGCAAGTAATTTTCAATGGAAATTGCGAATACTGCTTCTTTTTTTTAAATCGAAAGTTCAATGTGAAATTTCCTCATGACGCGCTCGTACTTAAGTAATATCAACACAAACCACAACAATTTTTAATTATTTAAAATCAATGACGGCAATGATGTGATGGCACTTGGCAGAATGCCACTTATGTCAGTAAGCATGGCTTCCGCAAAAAATAATTAAAAAATTCATTTTTTTTTTATAGACTACAGTGAGAGTGCTGAGTGTATTCTCAATGGCGGCAATGAGGATTTATGATCGCTGAATAAAGCATAGTATTCATAAAAATTGTATCTACCCGTCTGTCAACCATGGCCGAATGTCCTTCGAGTAGATCACGCGGTACCTTCAGAAAAAAAATTCTTAAAAAATTAACCGTTTTGGTATTTATATTTGGAACCCTGTTTGGTTTCAATAGTAGGTTTTTTTTTTGGTCCTTAGAATAATTTGAAGTTGTAGGAATAATACAAAATTGAATATTCAATTTATCAACGGAATATTTATGTTTAAATACTGAATATTTATAATGTTTAATAAACTGAATATTTATCTTCTTAAAAAAGAAGAAGGAGAAATATACACTTTTTTAAACGTCATATCTTTACATAGCAAAAAAAGAAGAAGCAGCCAAATAAGAGGAATTTTTAATTTGACGTTTTACTGCAATTCAGAAACATTTTTTAAAATTATTTCAACTGAAGTAAATGAAGAAATAATCGATTTTTAGTTATGCTTTTTATGGGTAAGTAATTATTGCAACCACAAAGATAAGGTTGCTGTCATATGACAACACTCCAAAACAAAGGATCCGGTAATAAATGTTAAAAAAGAATGATTATGGAATATTGTTGACACAGAAAACTAAGTCGATAAATTAACAATTTTAACAATTCAAGCAAAATACAATTTTAATTCATTTTAAATTTTTAATTAATTTGAAATTTTTAATTAATTTTAATTTTTTAATTATCTTGAATTTTTTAATAATTTTAATTAAATTAATTCAGTGATGAAACCTTTGCTGTATGCACTAAGTCAGCTTTCACCAGTGTTGCCACATATATGAAGTTTAAGAAATTTGAAAGTTTATATAATAACCAAGAAAATCCAACTTTTTTTGGAAATGTACAAAAATCAGTGCAATCACTTTTTTTTAATTAAACAATTTTAACCTGCGTTAGTCATTTTTGTTTTACTTCAACTAATTCAACTCTTTTTTTAATAAAATTTGTTTCTTCAATTCAACAACTTCAACCTTCAATTAATTCTTTTTTAACTTCAACTAATTTCATTTTTGTAATAAAATTTATTTATAATTAATTACGAATTTTTTCAATATAAATATTCATTCCACTACTGATTAAAATCACGCTGTCCGTGCACTTAATTTGTATAAATGACGAATTGCTAACACTCACATTCACACCAATCATTCTTATTTTTCGCATTTTTCACATGTTAGTGCAATTTTATAATTACTAATTAATTGACTTCCGATTAAGTGAACTCACGAAGGCCAATCAGGGGCAGATTCAGAAAAATATTTCGGGGGGTAAAGTAATTCTTTACTATTCATAAAATGCCAAAAAATGCCTTTTAATTTGTATGTCGTTTTAAAGTCGATCCTAATATTTCGGGGGGGTTCAACCCCAAAACCCCCTCCCCCCGAATCCTCCTCTGAGGCGAATGCTGCTCGTGCTGCATATTTATTCGGTGATATGATTTTCCATGCGATCGAAATTCAATGCCCACGCGTTCGATTTACCCGCATGTTGCGTATGCAAAGTATGAACACACCCACACACACACACACACCCACACATATGAATTGCAGATTGTAAATCTAAAGTGTATGCGTGACTGTTGCACACACAAAAATACCGCCGCATAAGGCCAGATTAAAGTGCAGCTAAGTAAAATATTTTCACACCAACCGAAAGTCACACACTGTGCTGCACTCGGAGCAACTCTGCAAATTGCAGCTTTATAATCAAGTGTGTATTTCTTTTCGATGTACTAAAGTAAAGTAAAATGCATCAAAGTTGCCATAATGTTAATGATTGCATAAGAATTTTCTTTTTAAAGAAATATGATCACATTTCAAGGTTTGACTTTTGATTGCAACTTAAGTTAAGAAGATTGTGTAACTTTGTCTAACTAAAAAAAAAAATATTTACTAACAACAAATACAAGAGTGGTTTGAAAAGTCTCCGACCTCAACAGGAATATGGCAGCACTTGTCAACAAAGAATAGGAAATCTATTTGCGGGATCCTTTGAAAGGTACTCATCAAAATTTGTTGTAAAAACGTACAGAGCAGTCATTCGACATTTCTTGTTGAAAGGCTGTCTACAGGAACTCAGTTCCACCATTTACCATCTTAAAATTTTGGACAGTTGATCTTAAACGTAGCCATACAAGCTTAGGAGACGCTGAAGGTTCAAGACAACCAAAACTGCAACCACTGATGATAACATCACTAAATTGCATCAAATGGTCCTGGAGAATCGTTGTATCAAAGTAAGAGATATAGCAGAGGCTGTGGATATTTCCAAGGATTGAGTTTTCACATATTGAATGAAGATTTAGGTGTGAGAGAGCTCACGTTAGACCAGTGTTCGAAAGAACATTTCTAACGCTGTATTTAGACGGGTTAAAGAGATGGGTGCATTGCTAGGAGAAGTGCTTAGACTTACAAGGAGACTACATAGATAAATACGAATAAATTTGGTGAGAAAATTTCTTGTATCTTCGTTGGAATGGAGACTTTTCAGGCTACCGTCGTATACACTAACTGAAAAGTAATACATAGAGTAATAAAAGAGAGCTAATTTGCCTCATACACATAACATTCTTTTTCTTCGATTCTCCTCAATTCTATGAACCATTTAATCTATAAAAATTTCGTAAAGAAATAAATAAACTTAAATTAAACGTCAGTGCTGCTCAGTTCATTTAAGTTCAGAAATTGCCTTATAAGCAATGAAATCAGTTGGTCCATGGGTCTGTTCGATTCATAGGGTTGCCATATAGAGAACTAAGGAATAAATTTAAGAGCTCCATTATCGCTTGAATGCCTGCCCAAGGTATGTCAAATAAAGAATAAGTAAGCAAATAAGTAACTCACATTCCTCTGACAATCGTATAGAAATAAGAGGAAGAGTAGGCATTCCCAACTGGCTGGCTGGCTTTTTTGAAATAGGAGATGCTTCATTTAATTTTGAAACCATATTTTGAACCAGCAATTTTTATATTCGGGGGATGTTGAACTCCGAACGACCCCTCCCCCCGCTGTATGTGCCACTGCATGTACAGTTCCGGGTATTCAAGACCACAAAATTGTGTTTCAATAACTATTCCTGACAGCATTACATTGTTTTATCGTTCATTCGAGCTGCCGGACATACTTCGCCTTACAAAAGCAACAAATGTGCTAAAAGAGGTCGGAAGTCTCTAAGAAAATTCATTTCAAGGGCCGCCTATTGAAGGCTGCAGAACCACGCAAAAGTGGGCTGACCAGATCTACTTCATCTGGTTTCAAGCCACTTTGCTTCGAATTTAAAAGCACTTGCTAAACAAAAGAGAAGGCAATACGTCTACGTGCCATCGTCCATGGACACTCACAACCATACAATAATAAGTTGATAAATCAACACTTGTAAAACGGAAATTTAGGAAAACGAAATCTTTTTCTGTCAAGAAAAATACGTGAGCGCAATAAGCAAACGTCCAGTTGGGCTCAAGCACCAATCGAGCCAAATATTACTAATCAGATTTTGAACAAAATTACTGTACAAACAAAATTCAGTAAATAAAAAAGAAAATCAAAAAATTAATTAATAAAATCCTATAAAATTCCAAGAGCGACAGCATCAATATTAAAAAAGCTCAAGTACCAAAAATACCGGAATATGCAATATAAAATTTAAATAATGCCACGAAATGATCCTCGCCAAATTAAATGTGGCCCGCATTAGTAGTTAGCGAAAACAAAAACACAAGCAACATAAAATGAGAGAAAACAATGGATATTAATTTGCTAAATGCACTCCAACAGCCCGAATGACCCAAATATTTGCGCACCCACTTTACTGGCAGTCAACCATGCCAACCTAACTCAACCTTACCCAACCCAACCCAACCGAACCGAACATAACCTCACTATTTGCTTATGGCTGTTTTGTTTTGTTGTTGCCTTTGTTTGCTTCAGCTTGTATGGCGTCTAAAAAATGACGCGTATCAAATTTCCTTAATATTTAAACTGCAACCCACGTAATTATTTTTCACCTTCAGCGTTACGCTTCCTTTGCAATCTTTCTACTTTTTTGGCGCGTTTCGTTGTTGTTCGACTTTACACTGTTTCACCGCTTCTTGCCCGGTCGCTCCTCGTCGCCAAGTGTAAATGAACTTGAGAGCGAGCACTGATGATGACATTGCCGCTGCTGCCTTGTGACAATGTTGTTGATGTTGTTGATGTTGCTGATAATGATAACGCGGCCGCCAGCGCAAAGAGTTTGTGCGCTTAGTGCAAATTCGCATAAACCCGCACGTAATGAATTTGTATACGAACATTTTTCAACACGGCTAAGCGCGCACACGCCGCTCGCCGACGCAGCCAACGGCCCGTGCCACAATCGGCTAAATGCCACTCCGCAGAGTTGCTAAGGTGATGCCATAATTCATGCCTCGGCGCTCGGGCGAGGCAGCAGAACGCGCGCACGTCGCATCGCATCGCGTCGCACAGTGTCGCGAGTAGGGACAAAAATAAAAAAAATGAATGTCGTAAATGAAGTAAATATTTATTTATTTATTTATTTATAATAATTCTGTCAAACAAAAAATAAATTTTAACAGACCATCAAAATAATAAAGTTAAAATTAGAAAAATTCAACAATAATTCTTAAAACTATAAATCTTGGAAGAGAGAGATCTACTATATGTGTGGAATGCGATTAAGTTCCGAGAGCGTCCTAGCAAGAGGAGCGTTTCTAGCGTATTCCGTTTTGCATAAACCAACATAGAAATAATTAAAATGCCTAAGAGCTCGAGAAGGTACAGTAAACTTTATTCTGTCCAAAAGCGCAGGACAGCCCACAGTTCCCTCAATGACATTGACAATAAACGAACAGGATAAGTAGGAGCGCCTAGAATACAAAGATTTCAGATTAATAAGTTGACAACGGGAACCATAGGAGGGGATAGGGTCGTTAAATTTAAGGGAACGAAGGGCAAAGCGAATAAACACCTATCTCAATTTACTAAAATGTGAAAACGAATTTTAAAAATATCAATT
The DNA here is from genome assembly GCA_964056695.1 of Melieria picta. NCBI lineage: Eukaryota > Metazoa > Arthropoda > Insecta > Diptera > Ulidiidae > Melieria > Melieria picta. Next base: position 34,862,441 of record OZ057398.1, on the reverse strand, counting down.
TATATACCGATGGCAGGCCACCAAACTTGCACTTTGTGAAGGTTGGTGACTTGGATAGAAATTATTGCAATTTGTTGAATGTAAGTTCGAGGCCTATTACTGAAAAATTTCCCATGAAACCTCATGTTAAGTAAATATATTCTATAAATATACTATTTTTGCAACTCTGTGGAAGCTTTCCCTCTTTTGTTTTGCTTTCCATATTCCTTGTACCGCTACTTGAAGAAACGTCAATTCGTAGGAATAAAAGTGCAGTGTCATCAAATTTTAGATAAGCTTTTAAAAAAAACTACTTCTTACTACTTCGAGATTTTACAGGGTAATATAGCTGAAAGTATGTATTAATAGAAACCATGGACTTTAGCTGCACAAACTTGCACGTTTTTAAGAAATTCAACATTTTCAGTGACGTATGCAGTCAAAAATAGGGTCCTTTTTGCAGCATGGTTGGCAGGAAAACATAGCGACCACTGATGCGCTTCGCTTAAGCTACTAATTTTTGTTTGTAATAATATGCAAACACCACTTGATTTAGAAAAATTACAAAAAAAAGGTATATTCGATGGAAGGCTTCGGTAATGCTGGGTGGCTTGCCATCGAATTAAGGCAACTTTCGAAAAGAAGCAAAACTTGTTAATGCCTGCAGAACCAATTATATCAGTTAATAGGAAAATTAAAGGTAAACATGAAAACCGAAACTCTGATATAATGCAATATTAAAAAAAATTTACTTTACAATTTTGTCAAAAATAGATGTAGAGGGTTTAATTTGAATAATTCATCATCGGAAACCGATTGTCCTAGCAGTACAGATTAACAAATTGTAATTTTTAATGAAAATATATGCTTTACTGAATTTAATAAAAGGTATTATTATTTTCTATTTGGGTTTGAAATTACTTAGGTGCGCATAAGTATGCACAGATATTTGTAGTTTTTGTTATATTTCCTCTTTTTATTACAAGCGTATTTGTAAGTTGATCGATTTTTTGTATATATCTTTATATTGATGATATGAGTTGCTGTACCAAATTTCATCAATATACCTTTTATAGAGATACTGTCAACTTAGTATTTGGTTTGTATGGGAGGTGGGCGTGTCCGTGTGGCGATTGAAGTAATTTATGGCGTAATAACTTCCCTTTATAACAAAATCATATGTACAAAATTGTATTGCCGTACGACTATTCCTTCTATTTTTGTCCCTCGCTACTATGGACTCGCGACACTGTGCGTCGCCTCGCATTACTCTGCAAATAACCACGCAGCCGAAAATGTTGTTGTTGGCTTGTTGTTGTTGCGCCGTGTTGCTTGTTTGCGCTTCCTCTTCCGGTCTGGTACGACTCTTTGCTCATAAGACGCAACCGCCTTGATGTTTGTTGGTATGGAATGTTACCTTTTACCGCACGAGATTTATTTGTGCGCTTCATCAGCAGGCAGCCCCTCGCCCCCGACCCCTCTTACCGCACACAACACACAAAGCATTTATTAAGCAGCTCATTTGCTTTATTTTATTTTATTACATACCATTTCATTTCACTTTATTTCATATGCGTACATGGCAGCTAACGTGGCGTATACGCAATTATTTAAGAAAGATTTTCAGCAGCCCCTGTTTGTGTAATAAATAAAATGTGTGTGCGTGCACTGGCACTAAACTCACAGTCGACTCGAAGTAGACCAATACCTGTCCTCAAAATGTGAGTGCGAGAGAAAAAGACAGAGAGAGAAGATGACTCTGGGCGCCGATTCTGTAGAATAGTAAAATTTTATGCGTTGGCAATTTCAAAGAGCAGTTCAATGGCAAGTGCGCACTGATAATGGGGTATAAGAGGATACAAAATTACTTAAAATTTTCCGCCAGGGTCATACAAATGTTTTTCTTGTGCTTCGCAAGAAGGTGGCGACAATTTAGCTATTTGTTTTTCAAATAACTTTCATATATGTAAGTAATGGTACTTGAACCAATAACCTTGTAGAAGGTCAAATTGGCAATCAATACTTTGAATACTTTCAATAATCGGTAGCAAATGGTACAATGACTTATATTTTACTTAACAATTGACTTCAAAAGTGTTGTCAACAAACATAATTATGCTAATTGAAATACTGATTGACAGAGACTGACTGACAAAACCGAAATTTAAAACACTGCAACCCAGCAACAAATTCCGTAGCAACAAAAGCGCTTACTTTTAAGTATCCATTTGTCTATTGACTATCAAGCAGTGTCATTGATATGTTTGATATTTTGACATTCGTTTGCTATTGGGTTAAAAATTGCAGATGTCTCCCATAAAATCTCTTTTGAGATCTTTTGATCTAAAGGGTTTTATTTGCCATGCAATGTTTTCCCCTTTATTTTACGTATGTTTGTTATTAATTATTTAAGAATTAATTGTTTAACATAGTCTGTAAGTAATTCAACTGAAGACTGAATATATAAATAAAATAAAAAAATAAAATAAAATAAAATAAAATAAAATAAAATAAAATAAGATAAAAAATTAAATTAAATTAAATTGAATTAAATTAAAAAAATAAAATAAAATAAAATAAAATAAAATAAAATAAAATAATAAAATAAAATAAAATAAAATAAAATAAAATCAAATAAAACAAAATCAAATCAAATCAAATAAAATCAAATATAATAAAATAAAATAAAATACAATGAAATTAAATTAAATTAAATGAAATAAAATGAAATAAAATAAAATTAAATAAAATAAGATAAAATGAAATAAGATAAAATAAAATAAATTAAAATAAAATAAATATAATAAAATAAAATAAAATAAAATAAAATAAAATAAAATAAAATAAAATAAAATAAAATAAAATAAAATAAAATAAAAAATAAAATAAATTACTAGAAGAATTTTAAGATATAAATAAATTACCTTTGTTCGAGCCAAACTTTTCTTTTAAGTTTATATGTTAAGACTTTAAACATTTTTCAGTTATTTAAGCAGTTTTTAATGCTTTTATATATTAGTTTAAGGCTTTAATTATTTTCTCAAACTACACGTTTGCAAGATTCTGACCGCAAATCCTTTGATTAACTACTTTTAATAAGAACCATTCTCACTTTACTATTTGTTAGACAAAAGTTGAAAGAACCGCAATGTCTACAAGTTTTCTTTGTAGAAAATGTCAAACAAATCATAAAAATCTTCTAGTCCGAGCATCATGTAAGCACTGTTTTGATGGCCCAGAAGCTGAACATTGCACAAAAAACCCTTCGTATCCACTTGAATAATTCTGGATACAAAAAGAAGCTCAATGTATGGGTGTCACACGCAACACGTTAAAGCAAAAAAAACTCATGAACCGAAGTTTCATTTGCGACTGGCAACAAAGTCGTCCCATTTCTAAAACGGATGGTACCTGGCCATGAAAAGTGGATCACTTATGACAACGGCAAGCAATGAACCGGCGCAAACGGAAGCCAAGGCAAGATTAACAGTGCAGAAAGTTTTGCTGTGTGTTTGATGGGACTGATAGGAAATAATCGACTTTGAGTTGCTCCCTTTTACTGTCAATAACAAAACCGCATGAAAGAAGCAATCGCCCAGAAGCGGTCAGCTACCACATACACACTTACACAGCGATGTGACGCGCCAACAGCTCCAGGAACCTGGTTGGAAATTTCTTATGCATCCACTTTATAGTAAGGACCAGGTTTCAAGTGATTATTACTTATTCCTGTTCTTGGCGAATGATTTGGCTTGTGAAAAATTTGCTCCAAGAGAAGCGAAGAAGTGAAAATCGACTGTCCCAATTGCTGGCCAATAGAGGCGAGAGATTCCATGATAGATACATAAATAAATTACATTCAATATGGCAAGAAGTTATCGAATCAAACGGTGCATATTTCACTTAAATCGAATCAGTCGACCTATGTGAAATAAATCCTTAAATTTCATGCAAAATTAATGGAATTCTGTTTGCTTCACCTTACGAAATTACGATCTCATATGTGAACATTAGGTTAACCTATGGTTAGTAGTAGGCTTAGAGCAGCTTCGAGAGCTCACAAGGCCTAGATTGATCTATTGTGTTGCCATAAAGAAGAAGTAAGATCTTAAGTTACCAGCTCAAAGATGGAAGTTCATTGTAATTTCTTTATGGAGCGTGCAATGTCGTTGATCACAATTGTTCACCGGGTTTCCAGGTCAACTAGGAAAAAGGATCCCTAACAATTCGCATCTCTTTCTGGCCAGAACTGGACGGTGGCTAAAAGATAAAAAGGTTTGCTTCTTCGTCGTGCAAGCCACTTCTTCATTTATCAAACCACAGCAATGGCAGTGCTCACTAAAAGAGAGACCAAGCTGTTGGTTTTTTCTATTCAATGACCCATTACGACTGCTTCAGTTGAGGCAATAGCATTGCAAACCAGGCTCTTTATATTCCTTAGAAATGCTTCGAAATGTAAGCAAATTCAATGTTGAAGACAACAGCCCTAACGTTTAAATTATTTGTAGTTCCTTGTCAACAAATTATGTCATTTCTATGTGTGCTTTAATTTTTCAACATAATTCACTGGATAATAATTAAAAAAGTCATCATGTTAAAAATCCACAAACTTTACAATTAAGCTTATCTCCAACTTTAATCCATTGCAACCAAATCCCTTATTAAGATCCCTTAAAAGTTTCCCAACATAAAATGTGTGCCATGTTCATGGCCAATAATATGTAAGCAACATAATTTCTAATATTATATGTTCCCGATGGCTGGTCCCTTCATAAGACTTAATTAAATTGAAGTTAATTACAGACACAACACACACACACACACACACACACACAATACACAAAAGGGCAACTCTGACCTTGATGATAACGCAAAAACAAAAACAAAGCACACGCAAAACAAATCAAAAGAAATAAAGCCGTACCCGAGCAAACAAACAGACGGACAGCTAGACGACGCGATGGCCCAACGGCCAACTAGATAAAGCGCCAGACAGTACAAAGCGACAAAACGACAAGGCGCTACAACTTCAAAGCTATGAAAAAATATATTTTCCTTTTAAGTCATCGAGTTGCTGGCGTGTGCGGTGGTGGGCGGCAACTGTTGCCAACGTTTTATTTGTTTTAATGAAATTACAAACCGACACTCTGCCACAGAAATGGCAAATAAAAATCCAGTTCCAACCCAGGTGACAATTTGTTGCATTTTTTGTGTAAAATGGAGTAAAATATTTAGTCCAGTCTGGCATCGAATCGAATGTTCTTAAGTTTGAATTTAAAAAATTGTAAACTATACACAATGCCACCCTCCAAATTAATTTTTTGCAATGGCAACGCTGCAAAGATTTAATGCGACAAATTCTGCCATCACATCAGCCAATTGCATTGCTTTAGTTAGTTCGCATGGCAACCAACTGTGCAATTTCCTGACCATCGACTGTGCATTTTGCGCTCAACGTTGCCATCTCCCTCTTCCTTTCATCTGTAACACCGTGCGACATAAATTAAAAAAATTTTTCACACCGGAAAAAATCCATATGGGCTTGAAACTAGAGACCAGACATAGTAATACTGCGTACGCAGTTTTTATTTCTACATCCTTTGTCCTTTTAAAAGGACTTCCAAATTTTGAAGGGGATAAAAATAAAAAAAAATATAAAAAATACTTAACCTCGTTAGAATATGGCGATATGTATATCAAATGAAAGAGGAAAGGCTCAAGAATTTAAATAAAATTGATGTTTTATCTATTTGTAAAAAACGGATATGAAAAAGATCCTTTGAAAATTTTAATCCTTTATATCCTTGAAAATTTATATAGAATTTTCTTGAAAAGTTAGTATGTTAAATCCCCAAATCTCCTTGATCACGTGTCAAAATTTCATTTTTCTCGCTTTATTGATTTTGTATCTTTTTATTATTTAAAATACTGATACGCAAATAAATTAGAATTTTTTACTTCATTAGAATTTCAGTTTCCGCCTTTTTTTTAATAACTTTCGAACTAATAAAGTTAGAGTAATGAAATTTTGACACGTGATCAGGGAGATTTGGGGATTTAACATACTTACTTTTCAAGAAAATTCGATGTAAATTTTCAAGGATAGAAAGGATTAAAATTTTCAAAGGACCTTTTTCATATCCTTTTTTACAAATAGATAAAAAATTAATTTTATTTCAATTCTCGAGCCTTTCCTATTTCATTTGATATACATATTGCCATATTCTAACGAGGTAAAGTATTTTATATATTTTTTTTATTTGTTATCCCCTTCAAAATTTTGAAGTCCTTTTAAAAGCACAAAGGATGTAGAAATAAAAAACTGAGTACGCAGTATTACTATGTTTGGTCTCTAGTTTCACGCCCATATGGATTTTTTCCGGTGTGAAAAAATGCTGTCGCACGGTGTAATCATTCGCAACTACACTAACGGCCCGAGCAACCGAAATGGCCGTTGCGTGTTTCAGACCGCATGCAGTGTCGCAGTTTTTCCTGTCGCTTAGCGTTGGTTGTCGTTTGGTTTTATTTTGAAAAAAAAGGATTTAGTAAACACATTTGCGACTATTGCACGCGCTGTCATCGAAGGAGTTGAAAGCAATTTTCACACCTGCCAAAGGAAATTTCACATTTGTACCGATTTGGAGATTAGCAATGAGCCCTTACGATGAACAGAACAGCAACAAAATATATACATCCCTTGTTGCCCATTACCGCTTCCCGCACCTCCTGCAACGGACTAATGGTTTGGCACATTGCATTTCGTTTGACGTTGTACGCCATTGTCCGTCTGACTGCTTTAAAACATTTGCTGCTGCTCAACGCTTGCAAGCGCTACAAGGTCTTTGAACAAAGTGTTGTCAACTTAAACAGATTTTAAATTTTAAATAAGATATGGATTTTTATATTTATATATATTTCTGATATTCAGTCTTTGAAATTGTATTTATTCAAGACGGCACACAGTGCTTCGACTCCATACAAAACTGCGGCAAAAATAGAAGGAGTGCGTGAAATTCGCTGAAAATTTGCAGTCTAAGTCATTTTGGGCTGCTGACTTCAAAATTAGTGTGTTTTCCAAAACAAAAATATATAGTTTAAAAAATCGAATATATATGGTTATATATTATTTTATCATCACCGAGCCCAAACCGCTGGAGCTATAATGATGAAATTTGGTCAAAAGTTATATTTTAGAAAGTTAACCCTTAAAAAGAAGCAATTTCAAAAACATCGACCTTGAAAGGGCGGAAAGAGAGTGGTGAAGCTTATATGGACGGACATTGTTTCTTGGTCGGATTGTTTAAAAATTGTGTATATGTATACTAAAAGAGCAATAACAAAAGACGTATTTTAGCGTTTTTCTAAATTCGACATTTAAAGGGTGGAAAGAGGGCGGTAAAGTTGCTTAAAGGATATATATATTTTTTTCTCTACGGATATAAAATAAATCCGTAGAGCTTAACATGGAGATGAGACAAGTGAATATGCAATGCAGCTCAATTTATAACGGCGAGACTATTATGAAAATTATTCTTCAAAATAAGACCTTCTTCAAAATTAGACATTGCTTCTTTTTTAGAATATATTAGCGTTAAATCACATTTTAGCAAACAAATTCCATAATAATGAAAAAATTGGATAATGTGGCTCATAATGGGTTAAATAGGCGTGCCAAACCTATTTTTATAAAAAACATTCATAGTTCGTGGCATTGACTTGGATACACATTTTGGTCGCAATTTTAACTCAAGCGATTTCTGTAAAAAAATCAAAATTAGTAGTTTCGAAAAAATTGAATATTTTCCAAAGACGCAAAAAGACGCAGAATTTTTTTTACGGACTTAAGAGAGGAAAGTCCATCTAAAAAAGATCATACAAAGGATTTATGCCAGTTCACGCCATTCGATTTTAATTGCCTTTCTAAATTTGGTTATTTTTAATTTTTATTGGTTAAAAAACATTCATTTTTGAAAATTCGTACAAAAAAATTATTTATGCTAAACAAAAAAAAACCGATCAGCGGTCTCGCTCCTATCAATTTAGTTTTAATTTTAAAAGAAATTAGTAGCCTATCTACAACAACACATTTTTTAAAATTTTTTTTATACAAGCTCCTAAATTTCATTTTTCCCCTTCATAAATTTTTGTAAAAATATATCCGACTTTGAAAAGCTATATCTCCTAATCTCGACAATTTTTCGGGAAAGTATTTCGGATCCAGCTTAATTAAACAATTACCTTTAACATGATACTACTTTTGTCAAACTCCGCGATAATTTTTTTTCTTATTTTTGTCCACTCTCGAAGCACTGTGCGGCAGTTAGAATTCGAACTGCTTGTTTCCTTTCCTGATACATTTTCTCATTTCTGGCTTCTTTGACCCAAAAGCTGCATTCAGAGACTTCGGTAATGCTAGTACAACAAACTCTCCCATACACAGAGGAAGAGCGCGCTGTCATTGAGAAAACAATTGATTTATTAGAGCAACAATTTCCAGACCGAAGCATCTCCCGAAGTTCAAATGTAAACTGGTTACCAAGATTGTGCAATTTCTTTCTTTGGGGTTTAGTGAAATCTCTGGTCTATGCATATAAATAGTTCCTAAACTCCTGTATGGTCACGCGCGCAATCACAGATCACTGCGCCATTGGCGTAAAGTTATAGAAATAACGACTTACGACCAACGAAGAAGCTGCGGAGATGAGAAACAGTGAACGACTATCACTGTCCATGACTACAGAAACGACAGCTTCACTCCACTCCGACACTTGGAACAGGTTCTCCGATGAAATCGCGCAAATATCTGAAACACAGATTGCTTATCCACACAATTTTCTCGCAAAGACCAAATGGTTCCCAAAAGACCCTGTCTGGATCTATAGGGAACCCGAAAAATTGTGAAAAGTATCAGATTTCTAAAATGAAGGTAATCACAATGGACCCAACAGCGTCGCCGGACCCAACACCTCTTCTATAAACTAACCTAACCTACTTAAACTCAATGCCGAGACTCAGCGAGTCATCGGCGAGATAAAATCACATCTTCGTCAAAATTTCATAGAACATCAAAAAAGAACAAAGGTCTGTAATCAGAGCTGCGGAAGCCAACATGTCTACTTTAAAATGCAATAAAAATATCACCACTCGCTCAATAAATATGTGTTTTCTTTTTAAGTTAAATCATATCCCTTTTATTGGGACACCCTATATTACACCGTGCAACAAAAAATCACTTTTGTCGAGACACATCCAAAAGTTTATATGGGAGTGAAACTAGAGGTCCCTCACAGTAATCTGGCAAACTAAGTTTTTTATTTTCTGATCCGTTGTTCTTTTAAAAGAACTTTAAAGTTGTAAGGACATACACATTTCAAGGAATTTATTTATTTATTTATTTATTTATTTATTTATTTATATATTTATTTATTTATTTATTTATTTATTTATTTATTTATTTATTTATTTATTTATTTATTTATTTATTTATTTATTTATTTATTTATTTATTTATTTATTTATTTATTTATTTATTTATTTATTTATTTATTTATTTACGCTTGTGCTATGACAAAGATATGGGTATCAAATGAAAGAGGAAACTTATTCAATGACTAAATTATGCCTTTTGAATTTTAAGGACCAAAATATATTATTAAAGCCCTTTCAAAAATTTATACTTCAATATCCTTGAAGATTTTGAACGAATACTTTCGAAAAATATATATGTTTCGGATCTCAGTCTGTAGTATCATACTACCGATGAAAAATGGTTCACTGTATTCAGTTGCTCCTTATTCCATTTTAAGCCTCGTTTTTAGCTAAGTCAGCTAAGGCTTCTTAGTCAACTTTCATACAAATAAATTAAATTAAAAAATTTACTCTTATAAAAAATTCATTAATAACCAAAACCAAACTTTCATACAAATAAATTAAATAAATTTAATCTTATAAAAAATCCATAATTAACCACCAAAACTATCATTAAAATTACACAAAAGGAGACAACTTAAAAATATAGCAACACCATTCATGAGCCTTCATCATTGAAGCCTTCAATGCAATGCTTCACGCAGTAGAGAGATTTCTTTTTCCGATTTCAGTGCACATAGCTGCTGTGTTGCACACACACACACACAAAGCACATTGCATACACAAAACTGCAACCATTGTGTATGAAGTAAACAAAACAGCGCCAGAAAGAATCACTCAGCGCTCATTCACACATTGTGCAACATTTTGTGCATTCCAAAAAGTTTCTTTATTTTCGACATTTTTGTCCAACACGCTGCTTTCACACATAAACTCGCACACATCCTCGCAGCGACTTTGTTACTACGTTATAGCATTTATTTTCTAATTTTAACGTTGCCAGCTGTTGGTGACTTTTGTATTTGACTGTTTTTACTGCTATTTGGTGCACACAAAAAATTTCATTTGTTATTGCTTTGGTGTTGCTGTTGTTGTTGCCCGTGTGATGCACCAACCATTGCTGTTCAATTTTCAATTTGTTGAATTTTTAGTTGTTTTGCCTTTTGCGCAAAGTCTCGAGGTTTTTTAGTTTTAGTTGAAAATTTGTTTGTGCATCCAAACAATTTTGTATTTTTTTTATTGCGTCGACTGCAATTTGAGTTTGTTTTATTGCGTTGCTGGTCGTTTGGGGTAGTTTAAAGTTTGTTGTTGTGTGCCTCAGCGCCTGTTGCGCTCATTAGTGCACTTTTTTGTGCTGTACAGCATTTTTGGTTTTTTGTTTTGTGAATTGTGACAGAAGAATGTTGAAATACGACTTTTGAAATAATGTTTATATTAATTTTTTTAGATGTGACCTTTTCAGTCGGAGTCTTCAGACTGTAGCTACATACTTGGTATTGTTAAATGTTCATGAATTCGAATCGAATTTGAAAGCATTTCGAAAGTTAACGAATTGACGAGACTTAATTATTTTTGATTTCATGTGTGTACATTACAGTGGCGTACATAAAGGGTCATTTTGGGGGCTCAAACTTCCTCTGTTTGGTACTAAAATTATAGGTATAAGGCAAATTTGGATTCAAATGGTTTTGGACTCAAAAGATGAGTTCAAAACCATCGCCGCCCCCGAAATTACATTCTGTTCTTTTTGCACCACTGCACAGTGATTCGACTCCATACAACCGCGGGACAAAACTAGAAGGAGTTGTCCATTCTTCATAAAATTTGGTATACTAGTTAATCATGGTCTGCTGAATTGAAATCTCCATTTTGTTTTTCTTAAACTTTTGTAGTTTGGCAATGTCTGAGACTTAAATTTGCAATTTTGGTCATTTTTGGTGAGCTATAGCAACGAGTGTGTTGGCTAGATTTTTCAGATTTTACATTGAATCGGTAATGTTAACATTGATAATTGCAAAGAGTAACAGAAATTGTCTTAGGACCCTTTAGTTTTGCTATAAAAACGATAATAATAGACGTATGTTTTGCATTTGTGCAGTTTTATCAATTTTTCATGCTGATTGCATACTTTTAGGGATGAAAAAAATAAATTTTGTCGAAAAATAAGTGTTTAGACCACTTTTCAAATTGAATTCTTTTCTGAGATCGGAAGATATCGGAGGATGTAGTTACATTATCCGATAAAGAAAGAATGCTTCTTAAAATACAAAAATCAAGGAACATACTTTCAAATACTTTATAGATATTTTCCTCTAAGTTTTGCCAATTTTCAGATTTTTAATTTAGAAAAATATTTTGTATTAAAAATTATGTAAAAGCGTCAGCTTTGCCAATTTTGACAAAACATTAAAAGCGAAAATGGCCACATCATTTCTTAATCTATATGGAAAGTTTTAACAACTTCTTGATAACCATGTATTTTTTAAATTTTTTTTACTCAATAGACTTAAACACAGAATATATGTGTTTACATTTCTTTGCGAAAAAAGTTTCAACTTTGAGCCGCTTTTGCACACACACCAATTAGTATTTAGCACAGATTTTTTTGGGTTTTCTTAGTTGGAGGTTACCTTTCAAATGACATCAAAATCGTTAAATTCGGAAACTATAATTTTTTTAATTTTGTCTATGGAAAGAATCACTGTGCACTGGTACTTTATCGTCGATCGAATGCGATTTGTAGGACCTTGTCTCTTTTTTTAAGTTGCACTGTGTTATTGGAAAAGATTATTGGGTTGATACTAATTCAAAGTGATGATAGTTTTGTCTTTGCTGCTGAATGGGAACATTTTCTGTGTTTTAAGTAGAGTATCGTCGACTCTCAGACAAATGATAGAATTCAATAAAAAAAATCTTTCTGAATCTGAACATGTGTTACTTAGCTAACCTAAGGTTAGGTGGGGATAAGAAAGGTGCTGGGTTCATTGTGAGTCCCTTCTTGTTGAAAACCGGAGATTACTCGGTGACCGTAGAAAGATATTTATTTATTTTTTTATTAATTAGGAAAAGCACTGCTAACGTAAATGGATGTCGAAGGTCCTTTCAGAGCATAACAATGTATCACAGAAATTCGAATTAAACTAATTTTTTTGACTCATCGTTACACTTTCAATATTAAACAAATTCACAAATTCATATAATAGTCCAGCGCTAGATTTCCAAACAAGATACTCTTGATTCAGCCGGCATCGATAGTCCAGCGAATAGTGTACTGGCTTCTCATACCAGAGGCCCTTGGTTCGATTCCTAGCTCGGGCTGGTGAAACACTCGTCTACTTCTATCGCTATCCACAAGTCGTTAGTAGAAGAGAAAAAGTAGAGAACAAGTGCGCTCTTGGCAGCTAATGGTAAATCCTCCAAGTATCAAAGAAAAACTACTAACTGCCAACTGCCATTGGGAGTCGACGTTAAACTGAAGAAATCTGTTGAATTAACATTTCAAATGGATGCAATTTGTGCCATCACAACGGGCCATTTATAGGCCTAAGTGTGTCTCAAACAATCCAACCTCCCATATGAAATACCTATGCCACATGTAAATTAAAGTTTTACAAATTCTATTCAATCAGCTATGCTTCTGGCTCTCAGTCTCTTTCTACTCGATGCTTCCATCGGCGAAAACGTCTGTCATCCATTGTATGTTTGCTTTCAAATTACACTTTAAATCCTTTCCCAATACTTTTGCTGATAAAACCTTTTTGAAACCAACACATTGATCGCCAAAAGTTGAATTGATTCCATACAAAAAATGTGTCTCCCTTATAGTTCAATCCATACACAAAGCACGCCTGAGGCCGTTTGACATATGACATACGACTGTGATGCGGTTTCCTGTCGCCCTCGCACTTTATTGATAACTGTTCGAGTATGTGCAAATTTGTATTGACAGCAGCCCAACAGTTTGACAGCAAATTTTCGCTACTCAATAATAATAAATGTAAGAACAGCCAACACACACAAAGACTCAAATAAACTCGCGCCACAGTCAGATCTCGAACGCTTAATAACCACCCAAACGTCACACGTCGAACAGCAATCAACACACCACATGAAATTGCGTCGAGTTTGGCTTTATTTGCCATCAGCTATCCCCCTCTACTGTACCCATCCTCTCTCTCACTCTATGCGTCCTTGCTTGCGCATTGCCTGTGCCGCAATCGCAAGCCTCAAAGAGCAAATAACTGAAAAACGAAATTGTGGAGGCGCCAAAAATCAAAATTGGCAGTCTGCGGCGCATAAACAAGCCGCTGTTTACAGACGCATACATTTAGGCGCTGACAGCAATATCGAAATTAGCTGTGTGTGTGTGTGTGTGGCACACTGCTTTTTTGCAGTTTTATTTAAAAATGCATGAGAATTTTTGCGCTTCGATTTATGCAAATTCATTGTATCGGCCCCCAATGCGACGCGCAATACGTTCGCCTATGACAAATATTTTATATAATGCGCACATAATGTGTATGTGTGTGTGTGCGTTTGCGTTGGTGTAGCGTGTTAATGCGCAGCAGGGAAAAAAATTGAAAATTAAATCACGCTTATTTTCGTCATCAATCAGTGGTTACAAATTCATATGTAAATATGTGGAAAATGTGTTGCAGTGTCGCGCGACAATGCGGCGAACATTTTTCACACGCACATCAAAATAAATCGGTTTTAAGTGGCAATGCGTATTCAGTCTGCCGTATGAGGAGCAGCATAGCTATTAGGATTTATTTTTAGCTATTCGTATGAAAAATATGTAAGTATATTTTTGCTAAATTTTCTTATGATAGGTGGGTAGGTAGATAGGTTGGTTCAAAGTTGCTAGGACGTAATACACCGTACGACAAAAATTAAAAACATTTTTCACATCGGAAAAAATCCATATGGTCGTGAAACTAGAGACCAAACATAGTAATACTGCATACTCAGTTTTTCATTTCTACATCCTTTGCGCTTTTAACCCATTAAAACCTGACCCCAGAAAGGCTTGTGGGATTTCCATAAAATTTTACACAATCTTATTAATTGACCTAATCAAGAAAAAAAATCAAGCAAAACATTCATATCATGTTTTTTTTTTTGTCATGTTTTTCGCAAACATTACACAAATAAACAAAATCAAACATTTGCGGAAAATAAAATGTGCCAATAAAATATCAGCTGCTTGGATTTTGACATTTTCACGCGTTGCGTTGTATGAAAATTGGCAGTGTTTAGGCCCAACGTTGCATTCGCGCAACACAAAACGTAAAGCATATTTTTTGTTTAAAAAATAAAAAAAAAAATGTTCAAAACTTATTTTTAAATAGTTTAGCATTGCAAAATGCAGCCCACTAAGGGATTTTGATAGGTTTGAAGAATAAGTATTTTTGATTGAATTTCAAAAAATCCCCAAAAAAAACCTTTGACTTTGGATCGAAAAAAACGTATGAATATTTAAATAATTTTGAAATTTGAGTATGGCAGAATCTATAACGATCAATTCTAATCCAATTCTACCCATTTTCAAGTCTTTTGTCTTTATGAATTACTTAATATAGCGAAATTCCCAAACGTTGCGCAAACGCAACGCTCAGGGCTTAATGGGTTAAAAGGACTTCAAAATATTGAAGAGGATAAAAAATTCAAAAAAATATAAAAAATACTTCACCTCGTTAGAATATGTATATCATATGAAAGAGGAAAGGCTCAAGAATTTAAATAAAATTGATTTTTTATCTATTTGTAAAAAAAGGATATGAAAAAGGTCTTTTGAAAATTGTAATCCTTTATATCCTTGAAAATTTATATAGAATTTTCTTGAAAAGTAAGTATGTTAAAACCCCAAATCATCCTGATCACGTGTTAAAATTTCATTATTCTCGCTTCATTGATTTTGTATCTTTTTATTATTTAAAATACTGATACTCAAATAAATTAGAATTTTTGTACTTCATTAGAATTGCAGCTTCCGCCTTTTTTTAATAACTTTCGAACCAATAAAGTTAGAGTAATGAAATTTTGAAACGTTATCAAGGAGATTTTGAATTTTAACATAGTTACTTTTCAAGAAAATTCTATATAAATTTTCAAGGATATAAAGAATTAAAATTTTCAAAAGACCTTTTTCATATCTTTTTTTACAAATAGATAAAAAATCAATTTTATTTAAATTCTTGAGCCTTTCCTCTTCCATTTGATATACATATCGCCATGTTCTAACGAGGTTAAGTATTTTTTATATTTTTTATATTTTTTATCGCCTTCAAAATTTTGAAGTCCTTTGAAAAGGATAAAGGATGTAGTAATGAAAAACTGAGTACGCAGTATTACTATATTTGGTCTCTAGTTTCACGCACATATGGATTTTTCCCGGTGTGAAAAATGCTGTCGCACGGTGTTATCCCAGTAGTCCCAAAAGGGTTAAAGTGCCTTGCCTTTATAAGAGACACATTTAGGTCTCTATATGGGCCCGTTGTGATACCACAAATTTCACCCGTTTGAAATGTATTTTCAAAATGTGTTACAACACACATTTCAAGCGGATGGTGGAAAGGGGGTGGCGGGGACATACAGTTTAACGCCGAATCCGAACGGCGATTTGTGGAAATTTTTCTTTCACACTTGGAAGTTTTCCATTACCTGCCAAGAGCGCACTTTTGCGATTTTTGTAATTCCCGATAGAAGTAGACGAGTTTTTTACCAGCCCGAGCTAGAAATCGAACCTAGGGCCTCTAGTATGAGAAGCCAGCACGCTACCCGCTGAACTATCGATCAATAGTATTTTTTGTAAGCCTGAGCAGGGACTTCGGTGACCGGTAGCGATTTTGTATTTATGCCAAACGTTGCCTGGAAATAGCTGAACAGAAGCGGAGAATTTGATCACATCTACACCCTTAATTTTCTCTAATACTATATGTGCTGACCAGAAAGTATTCTAAAAGATCTTTTTATATAAAAAAGAAAGTTCTCTATTTTCTTATATAAAATTAAATATTTTCCATTTTGATTTAAATGTCTTTCCTTTTTACATTTCAAATTTCTTGTTTTTTCCAATTTTTTGTTGTTTTGTAGTGTCTTGGTAAGTGGAATTGGAGAAGGCACACAGGTGAGAACTTTTCAACACCCAGCAGCAGGTTGCCCAGTTAAGAAGAAGAAGAATACTTTTGATATTTGAATTTTGTAAGCTTTTGTATTATTTTGTAACACATTTTTTTCTAATTGGTACCTACCATTATTTTTAATGAATTTCAATATATTAGAATATAACACCGTGCGACAACAAATTTTACAAAAAACCTATTGAAAACTTCCAAATATATTCAAGGATAAAGTTTTAAAAGGGCAATAACTCTTCGTCCTTTTGCACCAAAAAAAATTAATTTTCTAAGATTCTAAGGATTTTTCTCTATCATTTTATACCCATATTGTTGTTCTATAATGCACTCAATTTTTAAAATAATTTTTTGAAATAAACATGTTCTTAAAATTTCAAAGTTTTTTTTAAAAAAAATCCTGACGTCAGAGAGAAAAACTAAAAACGCAGTTTTACTACATTTGGCACTTAGTTTCGCTAGTACACCTAATTCTGTTTTTACACGGTCTTTTCTTACACGGTTTTGATTTAACACGGTTTGAAAATTTAAAAAAATTTTAATTTTTTTTCACGATTTTACGCCATTTACCAGAAAAATTAAAATTTTTTTTATTTTCAAACCGTTTAAAAAAAAAGAATTTGGTGTATATCGATTTTTTCGTGTGTTGTGAAATTGTTTGATTTTTGTCGCGCGGTGTAATGTGAGCTTCTTTTTAATTTTTCCAAATAAAGTTTTTTGAAATGTGAGCATTTTTCATTTTTTTCTTACCAAACCAACAATTTTTCTGGTAATTCTTGGAAGGAAGTAAAAATTCCAAGTGTTGGTAAGTCAAAGGTAACGAAAAGGCACTCACTAGGCGATTGTTTTCAACTACCATAATTTCTCGGCAGACCAGCAAAAGGAGGTTGTAGCCTGTAGAAATTGAAAATTTCTAGTTCCTACGATAATAAAAAGAAGCCCCGAGCAGTTCGTCAAGACATCAAAGGATCTATATGGTTCATTTTAGTACATATTACATTGACTCACGTTACGTTGCAAGCCATTCAAAACTTATTACGAAGCACAACAATCCGTTGAGGTCAAACTCTGAGATGTTGGCACGAGACAGGACAAATTGAAAATTCACAAAAGTTTTCTTATATTATAAAATTCTGTTTATTTTCTTTAGTATGTTTTTCAATGATCCAAAAAGGGTCTATGTGTGACCATTCCTGGCCAACAAGTTATACATTAGTCTTGTTTTTTTGCAGTTTATTTTATTTAATTACTGAGATCGGATTAAATTAATCACATCATACAAAATTTCTACTTTATAAGTAACGACAAATATTTAGATATTTCAGTCAAAATCCCCCCTTATATATCTATTAATTGCTGTCAAAATTACACTGACTAAGTTGACACAGCCAACTCTATTTTAAAACACTTCAATTAACGATCTTTTTGCCTTTTCCACACGCATTAAATGTACTCTCACGCACCTGTCTGTGCATATCCACAGCGGCTCAGCCAACAAAATTATTGAAATTAAATGCATACATAGCAATCATCAAACCCACTTACACACACACAGACGCAATGTAATAGCCCCCACAGCAATAACAATATGACGCGCTCCATTGCGCTCCAACTGACATTTGTACCGACTACATTGAGTTTTGTACTCAACCATGAACGCCGCAGTGCAGTTGGGCGTGTGTCAAGCATACTCATACACAAACACACACACACATACATATATATATTTATATATAAACCAGCCAGACAGTTGCCGCACAATGTGGCCGTGGCAACGTCAGTCTTGCTATGCAACCAATGCGTACAATAATTGTGTAATGTCCTCGCCGAGCAACAGCAGCGCCCTGTTGCAGGCAGCAGGACAGCAGCCAGCCAAGTATGTGACTTGCATTTTCAATTGCACCGAAGCGAAGTGCGTGGAGCGAAAAGCATCGGACACCATTGTCGTGCCAGTCAATGCCACTCAGTGCGATCGGCCTCCAATCGCTGCAGCATTGTGCGAAACCCACACACAGATAGACAGAGGCAGATCAGAAATAGCGCGCAGGCAGGCAGACCGGATATGCGCGCTGGCACGTTTTGAAGGAATTTACTTTAATTTCCGCTCACTTTATGTGCGCAGTTTTTTGCAATTTTACTTGACTTTGTAATCGATTAAATTATTAGCAAAGTGAAAGAAAATGCAGCAACAAAACGAATCGAGTAGAGAGAATCACAGCTACAGAAATAGTTGAATAGCACCAAATACAAATTTCGCATTGACGCTCTAAGTATGAACATTTCCAATCCTATGCAACATTTCCAATCTGTATGAGATTAGCATTAATTAGCAAATGCTTTCAGCACTTATTGCTTTGACATTGCTTTTCAACTTTGTTTCTTGCTTCCGCCTGTCTCGTTGCCAGTTATGCGCCCCAACATTTCTTTGCCTCTGCGCGATTATAAATTTTAATCTACATCTTTGACTCAGAAATTTATGCCAGCTGCGCAAAGCCGTCAGCACATAGCTGACAAAGTGTCCCTCAGGCGTTCGCTGCCGTTATTATCCGCTTCTTCGTGTTACGTATACGCCCCGCTGGCACACTCAGCTGCCGTCTGTACATTCGTTCGTTCATATGTCGAACATAAATTGCAATCACACAAAACATCATAAATTTTCCATTAATGTCGATTTTGTAAAATACAAAATTAACCACAAATTTTATGCGAATTTCGTGCATGTCAGCTAACGAAGCGAAATGACAAAAAAAAACGCAATGCAGCCATTTAAATTTAGTTCATTACAATTTATTGTAATAAATTTGAACATGTGGTTTGTTGCTTACTTGCGGGCAAATTCAAATTCAACTTTTATCGAAACATGTTTTGTCGTTCTGGTTGTGAGTTGTTGTGTGGGTGTGTGCGTTTCTTTGGGTGCGCGCGTTGAATGGCTTTGCATAGCTCAGCGCTTGGGCGCTGCCTTAATAATACCTTTTCGCAATGACGTGGATTGGCGTCAGTCCTGCGTGCAACCAAAGCCACACCAAATCCATACGAAAAATAAAAAAGCACGTTTCGTATTTTTAGCTACTAAATAAGTATTATAAAACGTCGATTTTTGACATCATCTATGCGGGTACCCTGTACACTTTGTGCTGATACACTGTACACAATGTCGCCTGTTCAATGGTGTACAACTTTATTCATGTCATTTCAATGCATTGTTATAAGATAATCTGGAGTATAGATAAAAAATTTAATTTAGTGCTTTAAAATAAGGTTTTCATTTTGTGGTCCTTGTGTGAGGATAGGGAAATATAAATTTGAAGTGACCTTGAAGCCTTATGAAAATATTTGATTGTAGCTTGTTGAGGTTTTATCATCATCCGAGAATATCCTACAATACCGGGTAGCAACAGAAAGGCAAATACGTAGATAGAACCAACAGTTTTGCTTTCTGTAACACAAAATGTTGTCATATCGTATCGAAGGTTGGATAAAAACTGTTCGATAGCACTTTTGTTCTCGTTTTGACCTTTCGTAGCTGTTAAAAGCAACTTAAAAGAAACTTAAGTGAAAAGTTTGAATGTTTTTGGGATTTTTATACATTTTTTTATTTATTTAAAAGTCAGCAAATGAACGTGAAGCGAACGTATTGGTAGAATTTATGAAGAAACACAACGGTTTAGCTAAAAATCATAAAATTGTTTTAATGGCCGTCATAAAAAAGAAATTATGGAGCAGATTAACGAAAATACTAAACGGCAATGGATTTTTAATGTTTGAAAGCCATAAAATGAAAATAAATTGAGATTGAAATTGAAAATAATAATTTTACTTATCAAAACTCTGATAGCTTCATAGGACTGAATGCATACCTCATACTTTGTCTAGTAATAGCAGAATTTCTTGCACTGAAATCGTTCAGAATTAAAAAATATTTATTTTTTGTTTTGTTTATTTCACACAGGTGCTGACAGCTCCAAAGCACCTTCCGAACACATCCTTAAATATGAAAACGTGAGTGCTTTCGTCGAAATACGGAGAGCAAAACAGTCTTGTCGAGCGCTCCATATTGAATTGCTGTCTCGAGCTGAGGATTGTCGATTATCGAATAACGAAAAGCGACCCCTGGCTGTGGATCGCCAGCTACATATCAATTGGGTACCCGGTAACAGGAAAATGATGCACCAGATGTTGTCGCCAAAGTGGTATTCACCTGCCAGACAAACAAATCAGCAACGTTCTGAAGCCTCTGCGGGTGAACAAAATTAATTTTGAAGACAACTTAATGACATAGACGACAGCGAGGTGGAGCAGCAGGACTGCAAAGCCATCGTAGCCATACTAACGGATCACTGCTTAAAATATGGACATCACCGAATGGAATGAAAGCAGGAAATACAAAGAAAATAGTGTCAGGGAAGCCTTGAAACACATTTGTTCCTCCTGTCCAGCTTTTCCAAGACTGCGCCTTACCCGTTTAGGGGCTTCGATCTTCTCTGGTTTAGAGGTGGTAGCCAAACATGACAAGTCGCCGCTGAACTTCGCTGGAAACAGCTAGATTCTCACCGAACACTTTCGAGCTCTAACTGGTACAGCTAGGGACCCAACAAGGTCTATGCGTGGCCTACTTGGGCAACCTACTTACCTAACTTCACCCAATCTGTCGTGGTTTTAGTAGCTTTGCCGAACCATTTTAAATTTCTTATAAATTTCTATGGAATAACTCAACTGAAAACCAAATAAATTGTCAGTTGTTCAGTGTTGTAAATCTCACTAAAGTATATCTTTTCAAAAACGCCTTGCAGCATAATTAAGACTTACGAAAATATTCTCTCTGCAATTACTTGTACAAGGAAACTTGAAGTGACCTTGAAGCTCTATGAAAATGTTTAATGCAGTTTGTGGTGTTATTTGACAATCTTCTTTTCACCTTTAGGCTGTAAGCTTTGTACTCATACAAGCTTTATAGAAGATACTAACCTAAGATAGGCTGAAAAAACACCAAATTGAAAAACCTTAAACTTGCGTCGTTCTAGAGAAGTTCTTTCACTAAAAAGGTACCAGATGAGAACCACAATTTGTGTTCTGACTGGGCACTGTTTAACTGGAATTCACACAACGACCAACAAATTTGCTTAAGACACCAATCCAAAAAAAGTACATTTAAACTGTGTAATTGCGATATGTGCATTTTTTTGCGCAGCGCTACGTGGCGTATGAGTGTCATTTAATTATAATTAACACTCATATAATTGACACTCATACGCCACGTTGCGCTGCGCTCAAAAATGCACATATCGCAATTACACAGTTTAAATGTACTTTTTTTGGATTGGTGTCTTAAGCAAATTTGTTGGTCGTTAAAATATCTACAAACTTGCCGAAGACAGTAAAGCGATATTCGGAATGATTTAGGACCTATTAGAATTTAAACGTTCGAAGACTTAAGCGACGAACTCGACAAACTTCAAAGTCGGATTTCTCATAAACTAGAGCCAATCTTACCAAACGGCTGGTGGATCTCAACTCAGTATACCTATAGAAAACTCACCCAGTAGGTCCCCCCCATGTCTAAATTTTTGAAGGCAAATTTCACGCACAGTGTAATTATTCCCAATAACAAATTTTTTACGTCGCCTATAACTATTATCATGTAATAAATATTTTTGAGTTGCATAATAACTCTTATAAGTAACAAGTATAGTTTTCGTTGTCGATAATTATTATTTTGGAATTTATTTTTTTACGTTGCTTCATAACTTTTATTTATGACTTTTTTTATTTACGTTACCGATAACTATTATTTAGAGAAATATTTTTTTACGTTGCTTCATAACTTTTATTTATGATTTTTTAAATTTACGTTGCCGATAACTATTATTTTGAAAAACAAATTTTTTTACGTTGAATGACTATATTTTGGGTATGATTTGATTTTAATTAGTTCAAATTGACGAACGCAAATTAACAGAATTGTTCTGCAATTGCAGAAAACCAATTTCCACCAACAACTAAACAATTAAAAATCAAGTTATACTCAAAATGTGGTAAGGCAACGTAAAAATAAAAATTATGAAGCAACGTAAAAAAAACAACATTTTTAATAATAGTTATCGGTAACGAAAATAAAAAAAGTGAAAAATAAAAGTTATAAAGCAAAGTAAAAACAAAAAATCAGAAAATAATAATTATCGAGAACGAACAAAATATTTATTTCTCATAACAGTTATTATGCAACGTAAAATTAATAGTCGGAAATAATAATTATAACCAACAAAAAAATGTGTGTTACATTTTCATAATTACATTGCAATTATTTTTTTATAAAACTTATAATAGTTAAGTCCCTGCTTTCTAGGTATGCAAAACTTGTGGTCTTCTTCTTCTACCTTCCTACCAACCTAACTTGTGGTGTGGTGGAAGTAGCCAAAAGGAATTTTAAGGGACAAAAAAGCATTTTATTTTCAAACACCTGATGGAGATAGCAGCTTCTCATTTATTCCCTACAGGGAGTCTTTCTGCATTTTTTCCTGGACGTTTTCCAAGCATTATTTTCACTATGAATCTTTCGACAGTAAACTTGTAACTTATTGAAATTAAAAAATTGTATAATTATGTTCGGAATCAAACAAATATGCAGTTCTTCATTCTTACTGTTGTTTGTTGCCATATAACCCTCTGTGGTTTCAAGAATACATTTTTTGTTGGTCCTTAGAATATTTGAAGTTTTAGGAAAAATACGAAATTAATAAACTGAATATTTAAGTTTAAAGAAGAGAAGTATACACCTTTTTTAATGGTATATCTTGACATAGTAAAGAAAGAAGAAGCAGAAAACTTTGGATAACTTTTTAATTTGACGTTTTCTTTTAATTTAGATACTTTTTTTTGTAATTTTGGTTGAAGTAAATGAAGAAATATTCAAATTTTCGTTATGCGTAAAAATTTTTATGTTTAAGTAATTATTACAGCAACAACGATGTGGTTGCTCTCATAGCAAAACACTCTAAAATACAGGGTCCGAGTATAAATATTAAACAATTTCTTCTGGAATTAAAAATTTTAACTTTCCCCAATAAAAACCTGTAGCGAAAGGGTTAAGTATATTAAAGATCACTTAAACTTCAAATAATTTCTCCCAACAACGGAATCAACAATGAGCCAACTCCAGCATTTTAACATTTTGTAGCAAACAATGTTCAATCCAAGTTGCACACCTTTACATGTTGCACGTGTTAAGCTTACACCGATTTATCCAAAAAATTCTCACCTGCCATTAAGGTAAACTCTTTCGCCAACGGAAATTTACACCAACTTTAAAAATATTGTGGAAAATTTGCACATTTTTGGTTCATTAATTTCAACTATTTACAACTAAACGAAAAGGTACATAACTCACATGATTTATTCACAACTACGCCACCAGGCTGCATTCAAGATAAAAGCGAAGGACATCAATTGCAAGACCAGCAAATCCCCAGGAAAATCCTGCAACTAGGTGAACGCACAACTCGCCCAGCTAACTAAAACCCGGCCATCGACCGACCAGAAGCGACGCTTCAACATTCAAGTGTGGCCGACGCTAAGAGCATTTTAGGCGCGTCCGTTTAATATGCACAAAGACATTTTACATTTTTTGCGGACTGCGGCGGTAGTTGGCGGCGGTAGCCAAACAATAAAGTAGGTATTAAGTGTAATATACTTTTAGGCGGGCGCAAAAAAGTTGCAAGTTTGTTACCTGTTTGGCGCAAATTTGTTATCTGCACATTGTTCTGTTGCTCTTATTATAATCTGTATATAAAATGTTTATGCTTTGACGCACATAAAAGTTGTCCGGCGTGTTGCGTTTTTATTTATGGGC
Organism: Melieria picta; assembly: GCA_964056695.1. NCBI lineage: Eukaryota > Metazoa > Arthropoda > Insecta > Diptera > Ulidiidae > Melieria > Melieria picta. The sequence continues at coordinate 34,838,111 of OZ057398.1, read as the reverse complement.
CTGTTGCTGCTGTCATTGTTGTCATGGCTGCCACCAGCAGCGGATTATTTGCATGCCAATAGCAGCTGCCGACTGTGCAGCGCACACACGTGCAAAGGCACTTCACATATTTTATGTCTCGTAATGTGGCAGTGCGGTGTACGACTGGCAACAAGTCGTGTGCTGATAACGCTCCCGTCTCCGCCAAAAAGTATGCAAACTTTTATGGCGTCAAACTTTAGACAGATATGTGCACAAAAGTGGGGTGGACCAACAAAGTTTTGTTCGCTACATGCAATCAATGTCAAAGTTTCGCTGGGCACAAATTTATGGGGCTCCCTGCACGCCCCAACGCTCCAGCACTGCTTTCGAAATAAATGCGACAAATGCTTCTATTTAATTATGTGTAAAGTTTGAGCATTTTATTTGGCTATGGATTTCGCTGGCGATAATTGCGCCTCACTGTGGCACTGTCTCATTTTAAAAGCATACTTTCGGGCTGCCAGCAGTAAGCCAGCAGCATTAGCGACTCTTTGCACTGTTGAACGTGTATTTTTTTGTTGCAATTTTCTCAAATTAAACTTTTTCACATAAAGAAACGCAATTTCAAGTTGCCAACTTTTAATTGCAACAATAGCTAAAAAAAAGAAACTCTTTTCCAGTCACTACTTCCGCATTCCATGCTTTGCTGCCATTCGAGGCGCTCATGTGCACTGCAGCCAAGCGTAAAAGGAACTTTGGTGCACAAACGGATGCGCACACAAATGCACAAATATTTGCAGTCAAACCACGAAGAAACAGCATATAAATATTTAATAAGTTATTAATAATTTAGTAATAAATAATTAATTGTAAATAGTGTCCGACCGAATATTCGGTTTCGGTTTCGGCCCCAATAAGTGTTTCGGTTTCGGTTTCAGTTTCGGCCAAAATATGCCCGAACGGCCGAAACCGACACTTTCTAGAATATTTTTTACATTAAGAAGAGAATTTAGATGCCGCCAATGTAAATAAACTTATTTTTTTTAAATATAATATTAAATTATTTCATTTTGAATATTAGCGAGTAAGGTACGAAAGGGTGATTTTTTTATGTTTATGTTTGAAAAAAGAAAGACTTGTTTTTATTAAAAAGTATTTATTTATTTATGTTTTGTTTGTTTGTTCTTTATTTACTTAAAGTAAAATTTGTTTGTTGAAAAATTTTGATTTTGATGCTTGATGTGGTGATTTTTATTTCAACTAGAAAGTTTCGGTTTCGGCCGAATATTAAAAAAAAAGCGAAATTCGGTTTCGGCCCAAAAAAGTGGTTTCGGTCGAACACTAATTGTAAATAATTTTAAATCAAATGTTTAAATCAAATCAAATGTTTAAATCAAATTGTGTTTAAAAAATATAATTTCAAATAGTATTGACCTTCAAAAATGTGTATTGAACCTTCTTCCTCTGCCCAAATAAAATTTTTTTTTTCACTTTAATCAGTCAGTTTAATACGGATCCCAAAAATGAAGTTAAATTAAGATGACTAGCGAAACAATGAAGTGAAAATGAATATAGTGTCTCCTAGTGCTGAACTCAATTAAATAATTTTGGTGTGTTTTATTTTGGCACAATCCAGCGATACGAACTACGCATGCTTTGGCTAGCAAAACTAATTTAAATGGCAATACTAATTTAATGACTTAAATTGATCACAATCAGCCATGTGGACCAAGGTGCCCTCTGTTTGTGGGCAGCCACGTAAGAATAGAAGAGCTTTTCATAGTATCATAAAAACATATAGTGTTGGCAGTACTTAGATGATGTACACCTACGAGAGTATTCTGAAAAATTTCCGAACTCAACATGAAGATGCCACACCCGTCAACAAGAGGTAGAGAATCTGTTTGCGTCTCTTTTGAATGGTACTCAGTAAAAGTTCAACCATTTTGGATGCCCAGTTGTTGTTTGACAATGCATTGGGTCTGTCAATGTGAGTGTTTTTGTGAAATTAAATATAGACAGCCATTAAATATTTGTTTTTGAAGGCGGAGGATAACATCGCTCAAGTTCTCTAGTTAATTCGAGGGGAAGAGCTAGCAGAGTGGGAGGTCGACGACGAAGAGGGAGACCGTGAAGGATCAAGTTGGGGCCCTACCATCTCTTGGTATGATCGACTATAGAAGGCGTGTGTCAAGCAGATATGGCTGGAGAGAACTTCTGAGGCAAACCGTAACCTCGTAACGGGTTTTTATGGTCAGTTAAGTAAGTACGTAAGAAAGAGTTAGCAGAGGCTGTCTGCTATGTTCGAATGAACATTTTCAACGCTCTATTTAGACAGGTTAAAAAGATGGGAACAGTATGTAGACTTACAAGGAGACTATGTAGAAAAATAGAAAATTAATTTACTGAAAACAAGTCTTATATTTTTGTTAAGTCTCAAACTTTTTACGTCACCCTCAACAAGCAAATGTCAGCGTTTTTTCGGTGGTGTCAGTCCGATTAACTTTTGTTTTTGATGTAGAAGAAAACATAACCCAGAAATTTCAAATACATACTGGTATGTAATAATAAGATTTTTCTTTTTTCCAATTATTTTCCCTTACAGCGTTCTTGCTGGAAGTGGAGCCCAAAGTCCAATGAAGTACTTTTGAATTTTCTTTTACAGGCCACTTCCCACTTCTTGTCGAACTAATGGGTTACAAAATATGGCACTTGTCAACATGTTGACATTGAATACTGTAATTTAAGTGTACGAAAGCGAGCAGAGCACACACTTTATTACTTCACTATGCCAGATTCTCTTTAATCAAAGATAATACAATGTAAAAAAAAAGCGTACAAAAGTTGACCCTCAGCTGTAATAAAAAAAGCTGTGTCGATCAGAAAATGTTGTTAATTTTCAATGTATGGCTGCTGCATCTTTTTATTTACAATTTCTTGGCTTTACCTCTAAATCAGCCAAAAAGCATGCACCACTTTTTTGCAAACATTGTTGGAAGTCAGAAGTTATTTGAATAAAGCTATTACACACATGAACACAGCATACTTTTAGGCTTTTAGGCAAATTTGCGGATATTTAAACTTCAATAGTACCTAATATTAGAAATTGTTTTAAAAAACCCATGACGTGTGATTCAAAATACTCAACACGAATCTCAAGTCAAGTCACGTCTGTTTCGGAAAATTCAACTCCAAGTATTTTATTTATTTAAATTTTCTTATATATTTTTTATTCTATGAAAATGTTAGCGCATCAAAAGCATTCGGTTTTTAAATGTTTGCACAACGAAAACTTCAGATGCCAACTGGCAGCCTCCGCCAACTCCAACCAATACCGCACAAGTTCGTATAAAGAAAGGCGCTCAACCATGCAGAAAACGAAACTTTTGCTAAATATTTTAATTCTCAAAAAAGAGCAATAACAACATTACTAAGAAGAATAATAGCAGCACAAGTTGCGCTACAAATTCCTCACTTCATGCTCCATTCCCATACAACAATGCGCAAGTTAAACACACATTCCCCAATTTGCCTTGAATGGTCGAAGTTCGGGGGGGTGAAAAAGTTTATGTTTTCCTTTGTAATTTGTTGCGCGTTTCCAAAAATTTTTCATCTCATTTTTATCTGCAGTTAAAGTTAAATGTGTGCACGCCCACAGCTCAGATAAGACCGAAGAGGCACAGAGCACAGCGATGGTCTTTTTCTCCTTTTCTACGCCCCGCAGCTGCCAATGCTGCCACATAAAACTGTACAACAAGAACAGAAACAATAACAACAACTATGACAGTCTTCACTTGCATCATAATTTTCACTTGAAAAATGCCAAAGAGAAAAAATTCATCTCAGCCTCGAGGTTATTGTTTCCTTTATTCACCCATTTAGCATACCTGCATGCAGAAGAGAATGTCAAAGGAAAACATATAAAAAATAAATAAAAAATAAATAAAAAACATAAATAAAGTTCGCACTTAACGCGCATGCCAGGGCGCTGTCGTCGAGATGTCTGGCGCGTGTTGCGTTGTGCCGCCCAGATTGCGAATGACACGCGGCATGTGCCGTGTCGGCTCCCGTCGCTTTGTCTGTCTGTTGCTTTTGACTGGCAACAGGTGGGCCTTTTCACAGCGCCCTCCAAATGGCGGTCGCCATTCTGCGCTGTCACTACGCGCTCCCCCTCTTGTCTGGCGCGCTGTGTTTTTGTTTCGTGTGGCGTTCTAGAGGCTCGTAAGCGATATGCCGCAAGGCCGGCTCGCCCTGAAAACAATTGTTCATTCCACCGTGTAGAATATTACCTAAGGCTGGTTACATTTAAATAATATTTATGCAGACTAGTTAAATGGTTGGATTCACAATTCATATTCAAGCCGACAGGAAAAGTTTACTGAACACGTGGCGCGCGATTTGAGTTTGTAAGTACATCTGATTGGTGTTGGGTAGCGAGAGGTAGTGACTAATGTTGAGGACTAGTCATGCTAGCTAAATGCCTTCTAAACATTTCTTAAACAGGTCCTTCTTTGTCTAACTTCAATGTTGCCGGCCTCGATAGTCCACCGGGTAGCGTACTGGCATCCCATACCAGAGGCCCTAGGTTCGATTCCTAGCTCAGGCTGGTGAAATGCTCATCTACTGCTATCGCTACCGCCGTTAGGATTCGGCGTTATACTGTAGATCCCCCCCTTCCCCCATCTGTTTGAAATGTGTGTTGTAATAGTGTGGCATACACATTTCAAAAACGAGTGAAATATATGGTGTCACAATGGGCCTATTAATAGGCTTCCGAGTGTGTCTCCTACAGAGGCAGCCACCATAACCTAACCTTTTTGTTAGAGTTCTAGAGCTAGTTTACTTTTGAACAATTTTAGCTTAAAACGGGTTAAATTTTGTTTCAATATTTTTTTAAACACAGACAAATTATTTAAATTTTATGGAAAAATACAAAATTATCACTTTTTGGTTTTATTTATCCATTATTAAAAAAATAGGGTTTTGATCAAACGCGTCCAATTCGTAGACTTCAATTAGAACACAAACTTTCCCTGATATCACTGCAAATTATTGGAAATTATTTTGGGGATAATAGTAACATTTTTGGAATTTGCTTTGAATTCACTTCAAAATACTAATTTGTTGGTGCCTACTTAAATTAAACCCATAAACCCATCGTAGCTTTTGCTACAAGATGACAAATAGGTGAAGTTGCTCTCAGGCAACTTTGGAGTCGAAAGGATTAATACAAATGTTTTCCTTCCAAAACTTTTTTAAGACAAACCCATCTTTACTTCCACTCAGGGTTGTATTACTTAATAAATAAATACATTTTTTTTAGTTTTGACAGTTTACTTCTTTGTCAGCCAGCCGCCGTGGCTCAGTTGGTTAGTGCGTTGGACCGCGAGTCGAAGGCAGCGACCCATGTTCAAATACCTGTAATAACACCTAACAAAAATAACGGGAAAACTCGTTTTCTCTTTCGGTGGCTGTCCTCTCAGCTGGAAATGGCAAACCTCTGAGAGTAAAAATTGCTTATGAAAAAGCTCCCAACCTGCCGTTCGGAACCGGCATAAAACTGTAGGTCCCTTCCACCCGCGTACAAATTCACACGCACAACACGGGTGGTTGCGGGAAGCTAGGCCTTAGTCTCGCGTAAGCGGGCTGTCGTGCCAGTCAATTAATTAATTATTTACTTCTTTGTCTATTCATATACATATCTATATATCTTCTATATATATATATATAATTGAATGTCTAATTTTTTTTTGTTTGTTGGTCACACGACACTAAAACTTAAAAATTAGACGGCCGATTGAGATGAATTTTTCACTGAATGTTCGTTTTGACTAAGTCTTGGTAACCCACATAGTGTGAATACGACCCCAGAGGTGGGCGTGGCACCTCCCATACGACCTAAATTTTTAATATAGAATATCTTCCGAATTAGAAGTCGGACAGCATTGAAGTTTGGTACAGGGTCACCGTTTAGGTGTGTCGCTTCACTGGTAAAATTTTTTTAGCGTTGAACAAGGGGCGTGGCACATTTTAAGCGACCCAAAGGTTTTGAATAACCTTGGAACTACAGGCCACACATTAACGACATTTGGCACAAACTTACGATTTAGTTGTGCCATTCGATAGGGCGAATTGGGTGGGTGGGTATTGAACGAGGGGGCATGGCACCACCCATAGAACTCAATTTTTTTATATGGAATAGTTTCGGAATTATAAGTCAGACAGCATTGAAATTGTTTATACCGTCGTCCCATAGATGTGTCATTCTACTGGAACAATTTTATGGGCGTTGAGCAAGGGGCGTGCAAATTTGTTGTCACTCAAATTTTCCGCGTAACTTTGGGACTGTAATTCGCACATCTATGAAACTAGGTCGCACCCTTCGACTGAAAGAATAGGTTGGGCATTGCATAAAAGGGGCGTGGCACCGCCTATTTAACTCAAATCTATATACATCTATTGATTTCACTGACTGATTGACTGACTGACTGCTTAACTGATTAACTGACTGATTCATCACCCCCCCGCCCATACTGCTAAAGCTACAAACATGAAATTTGAACTGTAGGTACATCTAGGAAAATGAACTTCCGCTAAGAAGGGATTTTTTGGAATTCGGGGCCTAAGGGGACAAAACATGGGTTAAAAAGTTGTATGAAGAAACTTTATTTATGGGGTCCATTCACTTCAAACCTGCGTGCAAAGCCGCGGGGCTCTGCTAGTAATAAAAAAAGGGTGACCAGATAGCAGTGATAGTTTGTCCAATAGGGACCTGTCGGCGATATGAATGACGTTTAGATGTCAAAATATTTAGTGTGATTTGCCATTTCATCATGTCGTTTTCTGATTGCTGAACGTGTGGAACTTATTAGAAAATATTATCGAATTTCTGGTAGAGTTGTAATTAAGCAGCATGAATTTCGTCGTGAGGTCGCAGGCAGTTTCTCGCACCGTTGAAAAGTTTAAGCCTTCATGCACTATTTTGGGCCTAAAACCACCAATCAGACAAAGATTGATGCAAAGTGACGCAAACATAGCTAGTAGTGTTCGACCGAAGGTGGATTTTTGGCCGAAGCCGAATATTCGGCATATCCAAAATATTTGGCATAACTAAAATAATTTCGAAGCTTAATACTAATAAAAATTCTTTTAAGAAAACAAATGATCAAAATTAGCCGTTCTTTCTTTATTAATTTCTTTGAACGACTAAATTCGATCAGTTTTTTGTTTGGTAAAGAAAAAACAAAAGAAATTCTTAGAATTCATTTTCTAACAAAAAAAAACTTAAAAATTCAATTGACATAAATAGCTGATTAGAGATCTTTTTATCATATTAATCGTGATCTTGGTGTCCGAAGTATCAATAAAACCCGATATTTGATAAAATAAAATATACAGAACAAATTGACTTGCATTACAGGGCGAAAACCTTCGGCTAAAGTATTCAGCTAACATGATCAATACCGAGGCCGAAGCAGAAGATTTAAAATTGGCCGAATAAACCGAATACCGAATATTCGGTCAGACACTAATTGCCAGTACCGAAACAGACCCAGTAAAACGTCATTGCCGCAATAACGCCGCACATATCTTTTTGTGTTCACAAAAATTTAACCATTCTTGATGCCGAGGCGGCCATTTGAATGATGTGCTCTTTCTTACAAATTAAAAAATTTCATTTTAAAATTACATATTAAAAATTACTTGTCCTATCGTTCTTTTCTGGTCGCCCTTTACATGTTTTGGATCTCCTAACGTTTCAAGTTACCCAACTCAACTCACAATTGGAGTCACCACTTGTGACTGAAACTAAACTTAAAACCTGCTGCACACAACTTTTTGTGAGCAATTTTATAATGAAAAATGCCTTGAAACAAAATGCCATAAATCAAATAAGGCCACTTCTGAAATTAATAAGTACGAGAAATAGGCAATAAAAATATGCAAACGGCAACAACTCGAATAGTACAGAAGCCAGCATCACTGCTCAAAGTTTTTTGCTGTGGCATTTTCCAATTAACAGCAAATTATGACAAATTAATCAGTGAAATAAATTTCTTTGACATTTGTTGCTTTGCACTGCTGCAAAATACTTATTGCTGTTAAAGCGATACAAATTTATGAGCATAACGAACATAAGTCTGGACAGACCAGAGGCGCAAAGAAGTGTCACAGTGCACAGTGATTCGACTCCATACAACCGCGGGACAAAATTAGAAGGAGTGGTCCATTCTTCATAAAATTTGGTATACTAGTTAATCATGGTCTGCTGAATTGAAATCTCCATTTTGTTTTTCTTAAACTTTTGTAGTCTGAGACTTAAATTTGCAATTTTGGTCATTTTTGGTGAGCTATAGCAACGAGTGTGTTGGCTACATTTTTCAGATTTTACATTTAATCGGTAACGTCAACATTGATAATTGCAAAGAGTAACAGTAATTGTCTTAGGACCCTTTAGTTTTGCAATAAAAACGATAATAATAGAGGTATGTTTTGCTTTTTTGCAGTTTTCTCAATTTTTCATGCTGATTGCATACTTTAAGGGATGCAAAAATACATTTTGTCGAAAAATAGGTGTTTAGACCACTTTTCAAATCGAATTATTTTCTGAGATCGGAAGATATCGGAGGATGTAATTACATTATCCAACAAAGAAAGAATGCTTCTTAAAATAAAAAAAAATCCAGGAACATACTTTCACATACTTTTTAGATATTTTCCTCTAAGTTTAGCCAATTTTCAGATTTTTAATTTAGAGAAATATTTTGAATTAAAAGTGATGTAAAAGCCTCAGCTTAGCAAATTGTGAGGAAACATTAAAAGCGAAAATTACCACCTCATTTCTTAATCTATATTGAAAGTTTTAGCAACTTCTTGGTAACCATTTATTTTTACAATTTTTTTTAACTCAATAGACTAAAAGACAGAAAATATGTGTTTACATTTTTTTGTGAAAAAAATTTCAACTTTGAGCAGCTCTTGCACGCACACTAATTCATTTTTGGCACAGATTTTTTTGGGTTTTATTAGTTGGAGTTTTACCTTTCAAATGACATCAAAATCATTAAATTCTGAGACTATAAATTTTTTGAATTTTGTCTATGGAACGAATCACTGTGCAGTGGCGGCAGCTAAAAACTGTTTGCAACAACCGCAGCCGCGACTTAACCAGAGGGAAGAGAAGAGCGTCAAGAACCTTAACGAAATTGAATTTATTGCTGGATTGTGAAAGTGAAAAGTTGCAAAAACTGTGCAAGCACGCAGCCAGCAACAGGCAGCACACCACTGGCAGCACTGAGGGGAAACACAGCGACTTCAGTTGCCACACTGCGGTCTGCTCTGCTGGTTGATATCGCATCCAAGACTGAGGCCCCGTCTACCGTAGATATTTTTACTGATGTTATTGTTTTTGTTGGCTGACAGCGCCAAAAATAAGACAATCATAATTCATTTAAATCTCCACGTTGCCGATAAATTGATTGCCGTTGGCTGTGGTTCGTGTCGCTGTGGCTGTGGTTGTTGGCGCTGCTGCTGCTGCTGCTGCTGAAGCTGGTTCGGCGCTCGATCGAGCACAAATTTGATTGGAGCTCAACTTTTCCACAGCCGCGTGCCTGGTAGCCTTCGAAATTATATTTTAATTTTATTTTGCTTGCGGCCATTTTAGCCCCGCGTTTTCGTAACTATTATAGAAATTTGCATAAAACAATCATTTTGCAAACATTTCAAAGGCGTTTTTCAGCAAACAGCCAAGCACAGTTAATTTTGATTTGGGCCCAACGCAATGGGACCTCAAAGCAGCGACGCCCATTAATATCGCTGCACAAGCGAATCAATCACAACTTTGCGGCATAACTCAATAACAACGAAAACGAAAAATAACAAACAAAAAGTGGAAAACAAAAAATTGCAAACCAAAAAAAATTGTCAAACCATCAGCCATGCTCGTCAACCAATTCAATTGACATGAACCCTTCTATTTTCAATTTCTTCTTTTTTTTCTCTCATTTATTTATTTACTTTCATTTTATGCTTTCGTGCTCGGCTGGCCTGTTAATCCAATTCCACAATCAGCTTTGTGTGCTATTTTTTTTATTGTTGTTGGCACGCTTGATGCCATCACTACACCGTAATCAACAGGCACCGCCCACGCACACGCGCCGCGCCCCCAACGCATCACTTGAACTTTTTCGCTATCCTTTGGCACATAAAATTAAAAGTTCGCATTGGAAAATCAAAGCAATTTGCATAAAATGCTAATAGACCGAAGCGACACTGGCCGCGGCAGCGTCAAAAGGTCACAACTAGCTAGCAACAACTGTCAAACCTGACATACTACGCACGAGCCCTTGCGACAAAAAATAGAAACAACAAAAATATACCGGCACAAACACACTTAAAACACACACACACACACATAGACACATAGACATCCAGCAAGTTCGGCCGATTTTCGTTGTACATCACGAACTCAACGTTGCGTAAATGTTGGTCTGCTGTGCCCGACTGGTTGCGAAACTGCACTTGTTGTTGCTTTTTTTTTGCGCACAAATTTGCAATCACGTTTGCTGTAGGCGGCAAAAGTTACTTAAGCATGTCCTGTGCGAATTGTTTCGCCATTTGGCGTCGTTGGCGCAAAGCCTCATTAACCCGACTGAAATTCGAATTCTCGAGAAGGAAAAAGAATGAGAAATGTGATGCGCGTATTGTGGCTGTTGAAAAGTATCTACGACTTGGGTTGGTATGAACGAAATTTTATTGGCTGCATGGTCACAGTTCGCCGGCCTCGATAGTTCAGCGGATAGTGCGCTGGCTTCTCATACCAGAGGCCATAGGTTCGATTCCTAGCTACAGCTACTACTTCTATCCACATAAAGCATATGAGAATTACAAGAATCGCACAAGTGCATCGTCAGCCGTTCGGATTTGGCGTTAAGCTTAGGTCCCCTCCCCAACTTCCCCCATCCGTTTTAAATGTGTGTTGTACACATCTTGAAAAAACAGTGTTGCATGCATATTTCAAATGGGTGAAATTTGTGGTATCACAACGGGCCCATATAGAGGCCTAAGTGTGTCTCACACAGAGGCAACCCATCCTACCCATCTACCTATGGTCAAAGTTGCCACAGAATCAACAACTCGAAATTATTCCGAATTATTCAGATGTTGAAATGTATTTCCTAGATACTCTGCAATTGAATAATAATAAATATAAGAAAAATAAAAAAAACATTAGTTTCATAATTTCTATAAACTAGCAGCCTATCCGATTTATAACAACCTAATTTCTTTCCAAAATATTAAGAAATTTGATTCCTGCTGTCAGGTTTCCCACTGAATGCGCATTTCGGTATTCATCTGAATTGCTCAGATTTTAAGAGAAAGTTACTCCGGCATTCGACAGTTGAAAATTCAATAAAAGATATTAAAAAGTTGATAAAAATATTAAATACTGAAAGTTAATAATATTAAAAAATTAATAATTACTAATTATTCCGAATTAATCAGATGTTGAAATGCATTTCCTAGATAGCGCACAATTTAAAATTTATCGAAAACAAATTCAATAAAAAAGTTTAATAATAATAAATATAAGAAAAATAAAAAAACATTACTTTCATTAATTCTATAAACTAGCAACGTAACCGATTTATAACCCAATTTCTTTCCAAAATATTAAGAAATTTGATTCCTGCTGTCAGGTTTCCCACTGAATGCGCATTTCGGTATTCATCTAAATTGCTCAGATTTTAAGAGAAAGTTACTCAGACATTCGAAAATTTAAATAAAAAATATTAAAAGGTTTATAAAAATATTAAATACTGAGAGTTTAATAAAAATATTAAAAAAATTAACACAGTCGTGTCTGGGTATAGTGAACACCCTATATAGTGAACACCTCGATATAGTGAACACCCAAATTTTGACATGGAGCCTCTAAATCATGAAAAAATTTTTGAAAGCAATTTCAAGCAAAAAGCAAAAAGTGGATTTTGAGCAAATAAAACGAGTTTTTGAACAAAAATGTTAACCTTGATATAGTGAACAACCTCAATACTGTGAACAGGCCTTGCAATAATTAGTTCACTATATCCAGACACGACTGTATCAACAAAAAAACATTCGATTCATAAATTCTACAAGTTTTCCTATAAACTATAGCAACCATAACGACATTATTATAACAGCCTGATTTATTTCCCAAATACTGAGATATTTCAGACAAACAGCATAGCAACTGAAAATTATCTGCGACTTGCGTAATCATGAAGCAAACTTGCTTTGCTCCATGACCAGAGTCGAAACTAATTGCACACTTAGGCATTATTTCAGATTGTTCACACACCTTACCCACTCCACACCTCACTTGAACATCTTAAAATTGCAAATTTATCCAAATCAAATTTAATGAAAAAATAATTACGAAACATACAAATGAGGCACGAATCATTAATTAAATAAATTATATAACATTTAACCACCTAACCGATATAGAACACATCAATTTCTTCCCACTCATTAACGATGAATCATGCTCTTTCAATTGGCAGCTTGAAGCAAATTACCGCATAAGTCAGCAAAATACCAACGACAACAGTAACAACAGCAACAAGTGAACAACAAAAACCGCCAAACACCACACAAATACCGAATATAATACATATTTGTATTAATTAGTTTCCACATGCAACAAGAGCAACATAAGCGCAACATACACGCGCCATTGTTTCGCTGACCCACACACACACGCACGCCCACATGTGCACCACTGCTGACAGCCACATGTAAGCAGGCGAATACATGTTTTCATGTACGTGTACATAGTTGTACGCTCATACATATACATAAGCCTATATGTACGAGTATATAAGTATGTACATACATACATTTGTTTGCCTGTGTGGTTGGCGAAGCAAAGGGCACCTTTTATTGTTGCCTGTAGCAACAATGACAGCGAATGCAAATACAAACATCGGCAGCAGTGGTAACAGCTACAGCAGCCGTTCACGAACGCTTCAATGCATTGAAAAGGATTTCAGCGCTCGGCGTATATTAAATTTTGCGCATTAGAGTGACCAGTTGATGAAACAATCAACAGCTGTCAATAGTTGTAGATACAATCACAGTTGTTGTTGTTTGTTTCGTTTGTTTCATTTCAAGTTTTTATAAGTTACTAGCAGTGGTTCGCATGAATTTTATTAAGTCACTTTTCTCTTAACCCTTTGTTGACCACGCCAGATTTTGATTTTTGAAGAATTTTAAAATCACGTTCAAAATTCTTTTCATTGTCAGAATGGGATTAAATACTCCCATAAAGCTATGTTTCTCCACACGAATTTTTAACCCTTAACCCCGTCATATTTTGATTTAAAATTAATAGAATTAAAAAATACGTAACAAATTTGTTCCCATTTAAAGTTCGTTCACCAAGTTTTAAGTAAATAAGTCTTTTAATCCTGTTCCTTAACCCATTGTTGACTCATCTAATTTTTGTTTTCGGAAAACTAAAGAAATACGTGTTGAATTATATTTAATTTGAAGTAGTTTCAAGACGTTTGAAATCAATAAGCTCACAAATTATGTTTCCATATGAAGCTTCAACACTAGAATATCCAAAGAATCCAACCTACTTAATCCTTTCGCTATTTTGTTGTCATATGTCAACATGCTACTTTGTGGACGTCTGAACCAAGAATAAATTTTTTTGTTGGTCTTTAGATTAGTTTGAAGTTTTAGAAATAATACAAAATTAATAAACTTAACATTTAAGTTTACAAAAGATTAGTAGACACGTTTTTTGAATGTTTTGAATGTATCTTTACATAGTACAGAAAGAAGAAGAAGAAGAAATAAAAGAAATATTAAAATGGGCTTTTTTATTTCGATTCAGATAAATGTTTTTTTAATAATTTTATCAGAAGTAAATGCAGAAATATTAGATTTTTAGCTATGCGTAAAAAATTTTCTATTTAACACTAGAAAGACCGCAAGTTTTCCATACATGCAAAGACTATAAATTAAAACGGCTGATATCTCGAAAAGTACACTTTGTATTAAAAATTTTCACGATACAAAAATAAAAGTCACCAACGCAAAAGTTGATAGAAATACTAGAAAATATACATATATGTAATTAAAAATTAAAACCCGTCAAAATGACCACAATGGTAGTTATAGTGTTAAGTAAATAATTATTACAGCCAGAATGATCTGATTTCTGTAAATCTAAAAAACCGGGTTCGGTAGCAAAAATTAAAAACAATTATTACAGCCAAATTATTACAGATCTGATTTCTGTAACTCTAAAAAACCGGGTTCGGTAGCAAAATTAAAAAAAAAATCGTATAGCATAACCGATAAATTTAAATTTTCCACTTTCCCCAGTAAAAACCTATAGCAAAAGGATTAAGGATTCATAGGCCCATATGAAATCATGTAACAATATAGGATTAAACAATTTTTTAATATTTTTAGTTTTTTATTCTCAGTTACAAACTTGTTTTGTGTTTTTTGATTTATTTATTTTTTCCAGATTTTTTGTATTTACTTTATAAGAAACCTAACCTAGAAAATTTAAAAATTGTTTTCAATGTATCCGGCAGGTGAATAAAAAATTTAGAAAAATTATCTATTGTTGAAAATTATGTCAGAAAGTCATGGAAATATTTTGGCAACTGTACAGTAAACATAACCTAAAAAATTAAAAAAATATATGTAAAATAAAAATTAAATGTAAAAATTATTAATTTAAAATTTAAAACTAAAAATTACATGTAAAAATTAAATTTTCTTTTTTTAGTGTCAAACAGAAAAATAAAAAAATAAATGTGGAAAAAATATATATTGGAAAACACTATTCGAGAAAAATATTTAAAAAAAAACATTTGGTTGTACTACAACTCTGAGTAAAAAAAATTTTGTTAAATGTTATTTGGATTAAAAAAACGTAAAGTTTTTTAATTTTTAAAGTTATTTCATTTCTAAATTGCATTTTGTTGGTAATGTGGTAAGTTTTGGTAAAGTGATGTCTATATCGTGTCACAGTTAGATCCCTATCGGATTTTGTTTTATTTAACTAATTCTCCCAGATCAGGGTTTAGTTATTAAGTGCTCTAACCCGGATAAGTTGATAGTTATATTATTAAAAGAATATAACAATCGAAAATTGGCGTATTTTACCCTTTAGAATATATCTCCCTTCACTATAATACAATCGCCTTTTTTTGTTTAATATAGGAAATATTTTTTTATAAACCTGCCACAGCCGCATTCGTTTTAATCTTAAACAACTTTGGTTTATTCGTTGTAAATGGATAGAACAGCTTCACTAGGCACTTTCATGCATACAAGTTTCCTATGTAAATTGTGAAAATTGCTGGTCACTTCATTTCAGGACACATTTGCATGCAACATGCCACAGCTGACAATCGACACGCATTCAATATGAACCGAAGTGCCGACGCAGCGCGTGCAAACAACCAACCAACCAACAACCGACAAGCCGCTCGTGGCGCACTTTCGCACTGTTCACCTTTGTAATGGCGCTGCATTGTTTGCCAGTGTGGCAACTTTGCGCCACTTTAGTGCCCCTTTGACCTTGCACAGTCAACTTGGTTACTGCAATTGTAGCGGCGCCAAAGTGTATCCGCCCAGCGGCCCCAACACCGATATGAGCCAACAATTTTGCGCAGTCGATTTGCAGTCTTGCAACGCTTAATTTTCCAGGAACGTGGCGCGAACTGTTGCCTTGGGCGAAACGCAGCTAATTAGCGGTGTCTTTGTGACGCTTATAGAACGCCAAATGAAAGCTCTTTGGAATCGGTGCAGCTCGGTCGGCGCTTCGAGCGCGCAATCGCGTCAACAATGTCGCTGACTTGAGCGCGATTTCCCTGTTTTATCGGTTTTAGCAACAGCTCGTTAACTGAAATGTCGGCAGCGCAACAACCACCAATTGGCTGCCCTTTCGGCCAATGTCAGCAGCAATAAAATTAAACAACCACAACGACCAGGGCGACGCGACGTTACGTGCAACCAGCGCAGCCAGCAAACATGGTTCAGTGCGCTGCTGTGATTTACGATTGTGCGCTCTCCGCGTTCCTCAAATGGCCACAACTTAGTTGGAGTGTTGTTGTGGTTTAGTAAAAACACACAAAATCGACCAAAGGCAATTTTTGATTAAACTCACTGCAACTGCACTATTTACAGATTGTCAGAAACAGATCGATTTGTCAAAAAGTGTATTTGCTTTCATAGCCAAACAACAATTTTCCCAAAAATTGTGCACAATTTCAAAATGGAAAATGAAAAAGTAAATGCCAATAATTCCATAATAAACTGTCAAAACGCAAATAGTAAATTTGATTTGTGTGCGAAATGTGCCAAATCGAAATTGATGCTACTTTGTTAAGAGTTAACAAAGTAACAAGAAAGTGGTGACAATTTCTGAAGATTACTTAATAAGATTTTCTTTCAAAAAGTGGTCTTTTCGACTCTTGTTTTTATACTGCATTTGGCTTCACAAAAAATTATAAAATTCTTTGAAAAATAGCATTAGAAGACCTCAGTGAAGTCACTTTGACTCTTTTGAGCATTGTAGTGTTAAATGTCGCCTCAGCCAGCTGAAAATTACAATCTTTAAGACATAACATTCTGGTCCATACAGAAATATTACTTTGAGCCGAAATGTGGCAGTTCAAATCTGACTAAAATATAACAATTTTGTTTGGGATACATGAAGAGTTGTTGGCAGTTTGATATATGCAACTATAAACTGAACTTTATTAATAAAAATGAACGGATGGTGAGTGAACAGATGGATGGATGGATGCGGTCTGACGTGCGACTCGTTCCAAGCTGTTTTTTTTTTTACTTGTTAAGTTCATTTGCCGCCGTTTTTGCGTTACCATTGGTGCCCATTTGCTCTCATTTTCACTCCAAATCGCTACACCCTACATTCATTTATATGCAAAATGTAGCAAATGTAGCAAAATCTGCGTCGATTTCAACTCTTTAGTCATCAAAGCCTTCACTGCGTCTTCTAATTAAATACCACTTGTTTCGGTCAATGAGTATTGGTCCTGGCCGAGCAGCACTTCACTTCTTACGTAGAAGTGAAATATACCGTCGATACTTGGCGATTCTCGCCTTAGAAAACAAGGAATCTTTTCAATGCAGAATTCGTATGCTGCCTAAAGATGGGGAATAATTGTAACTAACGATGGACTATAACGTTGAAATAAAATAAATTGTACCAATTTATCTGAATAAAGAAACAAAAGAAAACCCTCGCCCACTTGTTTGTATCCCCAATAAATACATACGTAATCATTGATATTGTTACAAAAATTATTTTTTTAGCCAAAGCAGGCGTAGTTCGTATCGCTGGATTGTGCCAAAATAAAACATACTGTAATTCTTTAACGCCGTTCAGCACTAGTAGACACTTTATTTATAATTTTCCACAGTTACTTCACTTTCATTTTACTGATTCACTAGTCACTTTACTTTCACTTCACTTTTCGGATCTGTGTTCATCCGCAGCATCATTCCCGGCTGCCTTCTTCTTTCTTCTTGTCTGTCCGGAGCGTAACTCGTTCTAGTAGCTTCCAACAACACCTCAAACCGTCTCTGAGATTATTTCTACAAAATTGCCATGCCCCTAAAAGTTTGCAGTGCTGCTGCTGCCGACAAATGCCTATTCAGTGTTGTCGTATTGCCTATGCTGGGGGACCCGCAGTAGCGCAGATCACTATGTGCTTTGAAACGCCAAGAGGTTAATACTGTATTTCCACCGAGCGCTTAAATGCGTTTAAGGGCTTTGTTAAGCTTAAGAACTGTCAAGCGTTTCCACCGAAACTGAGTTAACTCCAACAGCTGGTTTTTGTTTACATTTTTGTTTTGGTCAAGCCAAATTCTGCATTTATTTCTGGGCAGCCACAGCTTACCCATCGTCGCCATCTTCTTGTATACGTATGTATGGTTTCTTGTAGCCCCTCTACTGCATGAAAACCACTCCGCTTTCCTTCTCAACAGTATAGCAATGTCTGCGTTTTTATATTTGTGAAAATGTATTTCTTTTGTCAATGTTTATTTCATTTGTGAAAGTTGTCAGCTGATTGATACCAGAGCTGTCTGAATTTTTAATGTTCAGAGGGTTCATGAGAAGTTCCACGTTTTTGATTTTCTTTTTCAGCATTTATTATTGGCAAATAATAGAAGTTTTGATTTTGATTATGACAGACGATATGTATTTTTACGAAAAATGCAGTAAAAAGTAATTGTCTTAGAAAAAATCTACCACCCCGAACGCAATTCGAATCCAATCTTTCGTTTGTGTTCGTACGGCTCTTGCAGCGCCGTAAAGCATGCTATCAAAATTTGTACATTTGTGAGTACTGCTCCAGCTTTTAACATAACATATTCTGTTAGACGTCTGTAAACGGCAAAACTGAGTTAACTCACTTTGATACAAAAACAATTGCATAAGAAATAGAGCATTTAAATGCGATGTTAAATGCATGTAACTAGTGTCCGACCGAATATTCGGTTTCGGTTTCGGCCAAAATAAGTGGTTTCGGTTTCGGTTTCAGTTTCGGCCAAAAAATGGCCGAAAAGCCGAAACCGAAACTTTCTAGAATATTTTTTTACATTTTATTGTGTAGCAGATATATAGTGAAAGGAGGAGTAATTTAGATGCCACCAATGTAAATAAACTTTTTTTTTAGCATATAATATCAAATTATTTAATTTTGAATATTAGCGAATAAGGTATGAAAGGGTGATTTTTTCATGTTTATGTTTCTAAAAAATGAATAAATTGTTTTTATTAATAAGTATTTATTTATTTATGTTATGTTTGTTTGTTTGTTCTTTATTTATGTAATGTAAAATTCGTTTGTTGAAAAAAAATGCTTGATATGGAGATTACTGAAATGGAGATGGAGATACTAGAAAGTTTCGGTTTCGGCCCAAAAAAGTGGTTTTGGTCGGACACTACATGTAACCCATTGCTGCCTAATGGGTAAAAATTTACCCATGAAAATTTACTTTTTAAAAAAAACACAGAAAAGTTCGTGGTAGAGATATCTCAAAATCATTGATAGGGATGGTTGGGGTAAAGATGGAACTACTTAGTCTAGTAGAGGTCACCCTAAAATTCCGCCATCTAGCTAGAGTTACCAGACTCCAAAAATTGTGAATTTTCCGGATGTGGAAAATGTGGCGAAACGTAGTGGCCTTAGAACTTCACAAAAATCTGCCTCCTAACTCACCTGTAAACAATACAACTTTTGTTCATGTGTTTAGCTGATCACTTCAAAAAGTATGGAAAAAAGCTACCATTGCTGCGTAATGGGTACAAAATACCCAATGAATATCTCAGCAACGTGCAAAGATAGAAAGTTGGAATTTTATTTCTGATCATTTTGGGTCAATTCCAGGTCGTGTATGAAATTTTTATCAAAATTGTATGGGCGGAACTGGTACCCGGCTTTAATGGGTTAAGCGTTAAATGCATTTAAGGCCCGGTGGAAATAGGCTGTGACACTTATAATTAATATTGGCAATATATACAAAAAATATTTAAATGTGAAGGGTTAAAGGTGAAGAATATATGAAGTGGATATAAAGGATGACTCGTACTGCTGATTGTCCCTACAATTTATAGAAAAGCCGTTTGCCAAGTGATCTATGCTTCTTTTATAGAGTGAGTGCCATCAGTAAGTTAAACCTTTTGCCATACTAATCGTTCTTTGATAGTTCAGAAGCTTATTTCACAGATCTGCGTTAATTTGTGTTCATTTCAAACCATTTACAACAAGAGCTCTCTTCTTCTCAACACTCATTAATGCTAAAATTAATGCTAACATAATATAAATTAATATAAACATTCTTCTCAATGCTCATTAATGCTAAATATATATAAATTAATATAAACATTAGGCAGACAGAAACATTTTGAAACGCTTTCAGCAATTCACATTTGCGTTTTCTACTTTCAGTCTAAAGCATCAACTAATTTATTTTATTTGTTGTTGTTTTTGTAATGCTTAATGCTTGCATTATTCTTGGTAGATTTATTGCAATCTATAGCATTAATAAATATGCGTTGCAGCTTTTACTAGACGTGCAACAGGCGGCATCGTGCACTGCGATTGCAGTTAATGCACCACAAGGCAATTTCCGCTTGAAATTTCCCGCAACCGGATATTATTAATGTTTATTGCTGTCTTTCCGCATTCCCAATACACTAATGTTGTGCTCTTGGCGTTGCAAGGAAACTTGCACTAACCACAGTGCAATTTGTAGCAATGCGGCAAGTTCTGATGATGCCACTTTGCAGCAAGTTGCAACAATTGCGATTATTTTTTTTTTATTATTATTTATTACGGAGGCACCTTAACTAATGGATACCACAGATCTCAAATGTTGTTGTGAATTTGGTTTAACAACAAAAAGTGCGCTATATGCAGAAGAAGAAATACATATTTTCAAATTATAATTTCCTTATATAAAAGGAACTCTGAAGTGCTTCAAGAGACTGGCACCACTTGTCAAAGCAAATATATATCTCAATGTTGTATGAGAACATACCGCAATGAAATCTAACTACAAATTTTATTTCAGGTTTCTATTTTTAGCATTCGTTCATAGCTTGCACCGCTCAACTGTGCTATAAAACATTGGAAACTTTCTGCAAAACTTTGCCTGGAAGCAATTTTTACTTAACAAGAATTTGTTGCTGAATTCCAAAAGGAATTTATTCGAAACTTGATAGCACCTGCTGTGCTCAATTGCATTGTATGTGTGTGTGAATGTGGGTGTGTGTATGTGTACGTGTTTTTGGCTGTGTAAATCGTTACCACATGTAACATTCAAAGTTGACAGCAACTTTTTTCATGCAGTTAGCAAAGTGAAGAAAAATAAATAAAAGGCAAAAAGTTGCAAATAGTTAGTGAAGGGAAGAAGCAAAGTGCAGCATGAAAACTGTGTCGAAGTTGAGCTTTAAATATTTGCACGTTGAGAGCAACACATGCAGCAGCAGCAGGCAGAGATAATAAGCAACACCAACAACAACAGCAGTTCAGCTATATGGCAAGCGTGCGAATTGGCACAGCAACAGGCGAGCTGACGTTGCCAACTCGCTGAGTGTGCGACTTTTGCTGCCGCAATGGAAATGCACATAAAAAGCTACACACAGTTAGCAACAAATGCGTGCAGTTGGCAAATTTGCTGCTCGCGGTGTACGTGTGCCTGCAGCTTCCTGTTGCATGTCGGAGCTTCCTGTTGGCGCGCACGAAAGACGTGAGAATGACAGCGTTCGCTGCAACACTTGTTTCTCGCTTGTTTCGCTGTTGTTTTGTGTATCATTTGTGCTGTGCACAACTTAGATTGCAAGTCACCAAAGTAACTTTTTGCTGGTGTTATTAGTGTTGCTCTGAGTTTAATTTGCCGACAGATGTCGCTTGGCAACAGCAGCTGCAGACATGTGAATGCCAAATGTGCTGTTGGCGTTGTTGGTGAAATTGGACAAATAGCAACAAGTAGTGCCTGACGTCTAAAGACAGTAAAATATAAGGAACCGTAATGACTACTTTAAATGCTTTGAGTTTTGATACAGTATTCTTAAAAAAAAAGTACAAGTATCAATGAGACTTGCTGAGAATTTGAAATCTTTTAATGTTCACAGAGAACATCGCAAATGATTGGCGCATGATATCTTCGAACTGAAATCTTCAAACTCTCAGAGCAAAGAATGGCACCAGCTGGCGCTCTTGTCTGGTTTCGGCAAAGAACGAGATGCGGTTTTGGTAGTTTTTTTGACCATAGGTAGATAGAAGTGGCTGCTTCAAAGCGAGCTTTCTTAGGCCATGAAGACGCCTTGCGATACCACAAGCAGTCGAACAAAAACTGCTCACTCATTGAACCAGTTTGAGCTCCTTACAAAGCCTAGTGGTCCTAGTGGACTAGATGGCCTGTCCTGTCGAGTAAGAAGTTGCCCAGGTAATTCTTCCTTCTTTTTGATAAAGCAGGACAAGTACTTACGTAGAAAAAGAGGAAACGACAGAAGTCCTTTGAAAAACTTTTAGCGTGGATGCCAATTGAACAGTGAACAGTGAACCGTCAGAACAGCCATCATCAGTGTTGCCAGATCAGAAGATTTCCTCCTGAATTTACGCAGGGACTATTATTACTACTAACTATTATAAGTTTTTTAAGAAAATAATTGCAATGCAACTATTACAATGCAAAATAATTTTTTTTTGTTGATTATAAATATTACGAGTATTTGCGACAATTAATTTTTACGTTGCGTAATAAAATTGAAAATAAAAAAAATTATTATTATTAAAATTATTTTTTTATTTACGTTACCGATAACTACTATTTTGAGAAATTTTGTTTACGTTGCTTCATAACTTTTATTTATGATTTTTTTTTATCATTTTGAAAAAAAATTTACGTTGCTTCATAACTTTTATGAAAGACATTTTGTTTACGTTGCCTTACGACATTTTGAAATAATAATAATAATTATATATGTATATATAATAATAACAATTTCAAAATAATAGTTATCGGTAACGTAAATAAAATATTCATAAATAAAAGTTATGAAGCAATGTAAAAAAAATTCCAAAATAATAATTATTGGCAACAAAAAATATACTTGTTTCTTATAATAGTTATTATGCAACCCAAAAATATTTATTACATGATAATAGTTACAGGCCACGTAAAAAATTCTTATTGGGAAAAATTATTATAAAGAAATATTTATAGAAATTTCTTAAATTAGGGTAATTTTTTTTATTTCAAAAAATAGGATATTAATTATTTTAGGTCTTTGGATTAAGAAGATTCTTGGCCCTTTAGGAAAATTTTTTGCGATACATTTGACATTATTAGTGGTACTGAAGCCTTCAGTATTGAAAGCTAAAGTATCTAATTTAATTTAATTAAATTTTATGCTTCAAAGTGTGTAATTTATGCAATGAATGAAGGAAATTTACATAAGCGAATTTCAAATCGATTTAATTTTTTATGTTTTGTTTGTGTTAAGTTGTTGCTAAGCTGAAGCTGAAAGATAAAAGGGCTGCAAACAAAACTAAATATATTTTTAATTTTTTATGAGAAACTTATTTCCTTAGTTTATAATGACAAGTGGCTCTCCAGGAAATGTATTTGAGAGACATGTTGATCCCCATTTCGCGATAGGCGTCAATCATTTTGCAAATGTGCACTAAATGTAAAACTAAATATTTATAGAATACAATTAAAGTATTTAAACCATTTATCATATGGTCAGCTTGTTATTTTTAAGTGCACAAATGGTTCTATAAATACGATTTTAGCATCCTTAATGATATGGAAATTATTATTATTTCCTATAGAGAGAAGTATTAAATTTTTTATATCCTTAACTAATAAAGTTAGAAGGATGAACTTCAAGGATGTGGTAGTATACATATTAGTCCTTAAGATATATTAAAAAAAAAACTATTGGATATTTGCAAGGATATTCAAGGATAAAGTTTTAAAAGGACATTTTCAATACCTCTTCGTCCCCTGCACCAAAACATTAAATTTTTTAAGATTCTAAGGATTTTTCTCTTTCATTTGATACCCATAATGTTATTCTACAATGCGCTCAATTTTTAAAATAATTTTTTGAAATAAACATGTCCTTGAAATTTCAAAGTCCTTTTAAAAAAATCCTGACGTCAGAGAGAAAAACTAAAAACGCAGTTTTATTATATTTGGCCCCTAGTTTTGCGAGTATATAGATTTTTCGTGTGTAAAATTTGTTGTCGCACGGTGTTATAAAAAAAGTTTGCAGGAGATTTTTAAAATTTTTGGGAGGAAATTAAAATTTGTTTTAAGATTAAGGATTAAGTCATTTCAGGTATCTGGCAACACTGACAATCATGGTTTTCATCATTTTCTTTTCATCTGGTCGCTTTTTGGGGAGAGAAACTCTCTCTATAGCGACAAAAGTTTAAGACAAAAGAAGAAAAGAAAATGTTGAAAGGATGAACAATCATATCAAAGACTTCTGCTAGCGCCAGTTTTTTTGGGGTTCCCTCGACAGTCGAAATCAAATTAACTTGATTATTTCACAAAGGACAAACTAATTGCGTAGATCAAACGAAAATGCTCGAAAAGTAAACTCCTTAATCTTTCCATTTTATATTTGAATGTATATTTTTTACTCAACTCAACACACTACCTACACAAAGTTGCATTAAATATTCCTGGAAAGTTGTATACTCAAAGTTTGTGCGAACTTATATAAAAATTGTTGCCCAATTCTGATAATTCACAGCCATCGAAAAACCACAACCAAACTTCAAAGAAAACGCAAATGCCACAACTTTTTATTTCTTATCTTGCCTCTCAAATTAAATAAAACTCAATTTAAAAAACTTATATATTGATAATTATATAGTAAAAGTAGTAAAAAAATATAATTACAGTATGTTTATGATATGGACCCACTACTTCCATTGTATAACATAAAGTTGAAAAATTGTGCAGAAAAAGTTTGCACCACTACATCGAAATATTTGCCCAAATTTCAACCATAACCAAAGTTAAAATAAAACCACAATACCACAATCTTTTATTTTTAGATTTGCAATTTTTTAAGCGCTCAACTACTGACAGTTTACCCTGAAGCCAAACAAGATTCTCCTTCGAGCAAATTTTAATGGAAACACTAAAACTTTGACTGCGCACGAATGTGGCTTTTCAAACTTCGTCAAAGTGCTTCTGCGTGGTATGCTCGTTTGTGTGTGTTTGTGTGTGTGTGTGTGTGTGAGCGAAGAGTAAACAGCCTTAACGAAGCAGCAAAGACTCTGCGTAAGCGGTGAGCAAACAGACAAATAAAGCTATTTTCAAAGCCAATACAGAAATATTATGTTTGCAGAAGAACGAGCTAAATGTGCGTGAAGGCAGCAGCTAAGACACAAATTGCAACAATCTGTAGGGAGGCGGAGAGCAGTATGAGCTATGCTTAAATGGCTGCAGGCGAAATTGTTAAATATTGTTTACCAATAGTGCCAACACATACACGGCGCATGCATGTTTGCACACTTATGTACACATATTTACATGTTTGTGCACATGTCGAGTGCAGCGGAGCGTAAGCAACAACAAGTAGAAGAAAGCTGTAATCAGACCTGCAACAGACGCGATTGTTGATACCGAGACACGACCTGGCCGCAGCTGCTTGGTGTCATGCAATATCCTGATTATTAAAAGCTGTAAACGAATATATGTAGCAACAGCATGAAAGAAATACTCTCGCCTCGTCTCGACTGCTGCAAAAGGTTGAGTTCAACTCGACGTAAGCCCATCTTACTGCGTCTTTGGTTACAAAACAGAAACAGAAACAAAAACATAAGCTGAGGGAAAAATACGGCAGCGGTGGCTGCTCATGCAGGCATTCAGCTGAAGTTGACTACAGACATGGGCGTGCATGCATACTTGTATGATTATGTATGGAGGCACTTGTCCTTAAGCACTTCGATGGCACCTGGCGACCTTTTCCGCCAAGTAATAAATTCACCTCACTGCACTTACTCGAAGAAGTCGCTGAAGTGACCTTTAACGTCACTACAATGCATACTCAATTTGGCTGAACAACATGTGGACCAGTAGAAACGCTACCACCACGTCCGTTCCCTCCTCTGTACTCTGACTTGTGTATCTGAAATGTGCACCAACGCACCATGAATCATATTAGCTAATGATTTCAATCGTTCGGAAACCGCCTTAAACCAGCACGCTTGCAGCTTTTCAAGTTCCAAATTACGTATACGCCCCGATGGCTATAATTCACCTGCTGCTTCTGTTACCTGCTGTTCCACGCAACTTTTTCTTTGTTGTGTAATATTGTTGTTGTAATGGACTTGCCGTTCTTCATGAAACTTGTATAACCGGTAATATTTACCTTCCAACTGAATTCATATTAAAATGCGACTGTTTGTTGCATGGTGGCCGAAATGCCGCTTCGGCCGCTTCGTTTGCTCCGGCCACTGGCTTCAATTTACCTTTTTCAGTTTTGGCATATTATTTGTAAATGAAGATTGACATCTACGCCACTGACAGCCAACAGCCACAATAATACAACCAACAACAACAACAACTCAATATCTAAACCCAGCCATCTCCTGGCATCTCCTCGCAAAGTGCAAATATTTTTATACCACTTTTGAGCAATATTTTCGGCTGATCAGAGTGTCGTCAGAGTCGCACGCAAAATAAGTGCCAATCGAGCTCATCTCTTTTCCCACTGCACTCTGCCTTTCCTTGTCTTGATTGTTGTCATTTCGGCGCGCCGCATTTCCATCTCAAATACTGTCAACCGACCTCTCAGTCACTGCGCCGTAGCCATACATATTTATTCGCCTGGCTGATTGAATGAATGGAAATCTGTCTTGGCATTATTTGTTTGACAGTTGGCTGGCAGAAAATACGCCAAAAATCGATTAATACAAAAGGTTATTCCACGTTGCGCGGCACATAAGCAGCCGTGACGTCGAAGCAGCACTTAATTATTGAACGGCTGCGAATTTTACATAAATATTAAAACGGCATTGCGTGCTACAAAGTTGTCGCGGAAATGCTGCAAAATTTTCGGCGAAATGCGCGAGTGCGACGTGTGCGCAAGTCTCCAGACAATTGTCAAATCTGTTTCGTGCGTACGAGTCTGCTTTTAGGCGCTGATTATTTCCTAATGCGCTTTTGTGTAATGCGTTTCAAGCGCAAATATTTAAGAATTTTCACATTGTTTAGCAGTTGTCGGTTGGACGAGTCGACGCGGTGACAAATCTCAATGCTCCTGGGCTCATTTAATTTAATTTTTCGTCACTTTCATGACTTTTCTCGTCTTGGAATTTAAACGGAAATAAACGTTTTGAAAGCCGCCGAAGGCACAGTGCGTTATTTTGGTATCTGGCTTGTTTTCAATAAGCTCACTTATTGAAAAATCCCTGTAGGCTTTCAAACAAAAAGTATATGAGAAATACAAGTAAAATGAAAACTAAAATTTTGTACAAAATTTGTTTAAATATTTAAGTGTGCGGAGTTTTATCAGAAATTATAAAAAATCATATTGTTACGAAAATTAGTTCTCCTGCCTCCCGCAAGAGTAAATCGTTTCTCTGAATTGTGCACAATCATAAAACACACTAAAATTTTTTTAATTTGCAGTTCAAAACTAGCAGTCACTTTATTTAAAAATGTTCACTTTACTGTTTCACTAGTCACTTTATATCCCATGTGGCACCTTTGCTTGTCATAATCAAAAACTTCCCTCTGCGTTGTACCCTGCTGCCTTTCATATATGTTTGCTTGTAGCGCAGCTCGTTCTCGAACATCCCAGCATGGCCTCGAGTTGTACTCGAACAGTCCAGTATCGACGCGAATCGTCTCTGCGATTGTTCCATTGAAATTATGCTCGGAACGCAACTCATTCTCAAATATCTCAGTATTGCCTCGCTATTGCACAGTGATGGCGCGTATTACACCGTGCGACAGCATTTTTCACACCGGGAAAAATCCATATGAAATTTTGACACGTGATCAGGGAGATTTGGGGTTTTAACACACTTACTTTTCAAGAAAATTCTATGTAAAGTTTCAAGGATATAAAGGATTAAAGTTTTCAAAGGACCTTTTTCATATCCTTTTTTTACAAATAGATAAAAATTAATAATTAATTAAATTCTTGAGCCTTTCTTCTTTCATTTGATATACATATCGCCATATTGTAACGAGGTTAAGTATTTTTTATATTTTTTTATTTTGTAAGAAATTTTGAAGTCCTTTTTAAAGGACAAAGGATGTAGAAATGAAAAACTGAGTACGCAGTATTACTATATTTGGTCTCTAGTTTCACGCCCATTTAGAGTTTTTTCGCTGTGAAAAATTTTTTTAATTTTTGTCGAACGGTGTTATCGTCAAAATACAAAAACAATTTGCCCAGCGATCTAAAGAAAAGTATACCAAATGATTGAGTCTTCCAGGTGTAGCAGGATTGACTGCAATCCTGGTGAGACGTTGAAAGAAGGCATCCATGAAAAAAGTATTTCTGAGTTGTACTTCGACAAGCCCAACCTTTGATTTGGTGACACATACAGAATTTCATTTGTTCCGTACACAACTTTTGTACTTAATAATATATTACTATTTGAGACATTTCCATACAAAATATTTTTAAAAACAGATAATTGGAAGAGTTTGAAGCCCAAAACCCCATTCATACAACTAATTTCCTTTTTTAAATTCACATTTAAACTTCTTCCTAAAAAGTTTTTTAATTTGTTAGAAAGGCCAACAAAACTTAAAAATATCATTTTCGAGTTCTTGTTACTGTTTTAGAGATTTCAGAGTGATTCAGAGTGAACAAAAGAATGTCATCCACTTTGCAGGAACTGTGAAGAGATAGAAGAAACCATAAAACAATTGCTGTATCACAGATCTGACACAAGTCAGTTATGAAGCCGTCGAATCGGTATTCAGATTATCTTTAATCGACAGGAACGGCCTCACAATGGGCCAATAAGTGTTCCGATTTAACGTGATGCCTTTACTTCACTGCAATCTTCTCAACCTAACCACATCGTCCAAAAAATTAGAATTAGTTGGAACGAATGGAAGCTATGCTAGACCCCATTCGTATTGGCGGCCCCTATCGAATACGAACCAGCAGAGAGCTACATGAGGTTTCTAAAAACATGGACGTAATACAGCGAATCAACATCCAGCATGTCTTCCGTATGGACAATTAAGCTCCGGCAAAAAAGGTGTTCGAAACAATAGTTGGAGGTCGGCGGCGATATAGGAGACCGTCTCTTGGAGTGAGTACCTTGAGAAAACACATCCAAAGGCGCCTGGGAGAATTTTTGCAGCAGACCGTAACTTGGTAACGGATTTTTAGGGCCAGTTAAGTAAGTAAGTAAGAATGGGAGAAAATATGTGCTGGGATAAAAAATAATTTTTTTTCTTGATTCACCCTTCAACACTGGTTTTTTTTCTGGTTATACGTGAAATATTGGAGACTTTGAACTATTTTTGGGAATCTGAAAGTTTGACTAGAAAAGGAGTCATATTTCTGGTCTTTGGACAAGTTTAGGAACTGCAGGCAGTTCAACGATTTTAAAAGGGTTAGTTTTCTTCATTCATTAGTTCATTAGTTTTCGCCATTCTCCAACATTAAATGTCTAAAATTTCTCGTGGAATATCGTAAATTTTTAGCCACTTATTGGACAACCAAAAATTACAAATTACTACCAAATGAGTGATATTCTTGCTCGCTAACTCTACAAGTTTAGGAACTTCAGGCAGTTGAACGAAATGCAAAAATCTTTTTTCTTGAAGATACACTTCAGTTGTGATTTTCCTTGGTTTCTCGTTAAATATCTTCGATATGGAGCCAATTATTGGAAAGTCCAAAAGTTCAATTAGTTCTAATTCAAAGAAACTTTTCTCGTTATATTTTTTCTACTTGCTGTTGCGATATCAAGAAGTTTGAATTACTTATAGGAAAGGTGAATAGTTTAGACACTATAGGTAGTTGGTCGATCAACTATAGTAAAAAAAAGTTCATTAAGGAATTCATATTCAATTTTGAAAATCAAGCTTCAACACAGATTTTTAGGAGTTTCGATATCGAAAGCTTTGAGTAATAAAAAAAAAAACTATTCCCGCTCGTTGCCTCAACTGGTTAAGAAGCTAATGGCAGTTGAAGAGGCAGTTTTAAAATTACCTTTAATCTTTGGCATCCTCTGATTTCTTGTTCTATATCGAACACTTTTAATGTATTTTTTAATAGTTGGAGTATTCTTCTACACGATTTTAGATAGCTAGCAGTTCTGATTTAGGAGCTATGTGCAGTGAAGTTGAACCGTTTTGAAAAAGTAAATTGTTTTCAATGATACAATGAAACTCAAATTGGAATTTCTGAGGTTTCTCTTGAGAGATTGAGAACTTTTAAGCATTTTTGGGGAGTTGAAGAGTTCTACTATGTAAAAAGGCACATTTTATAGCCTCCAACGTTCTGGTTTAAGAGCTTTGATTTTAAAAATGTCAACTTGTCAAAAATTAAAAACATCAAACTAACTAAAAATCTTTCTATTGAACTCTATAGCTTGATTCACTTAAAATTTCGCATGTAAAGTTCTTCAAAAAAGTTTTTTAGAAAAAATCAAATCAAATACAAATCTTTTTATTTGAACTCTTTTGTTTATTATGGCTTCACTCACTTATAATTTCGCATGTTTCTCTAAATTAAACTTTAAATATACTAAAATCGCCCCTCTTAGCGCTGTTCTGCGTTGACAACACAAATCCCGCAATGGACACATGTTGATTGCGCATTGTCTAAAAAACATCCATCGTGCATCTCTAATACAAACAACGCGCAACTGTTCGACACCGCAACTGCCGCAACGCCGACACGAAAATTCCGCAGCCAGTTGACCGCACACGACCACCCAACTAAATATAGCGTCGACCAAGCATTTCTGCGCTAATGACGCGCAACAGTGTCGCCCGAATTCAATCGGCATAATTGCATCTAAAGCATCCCAATTCACAGCGACAAAGCCACCACTGGCGTTGTTCAATTTCCGCAACGTGTGCGCCGCGCGAATTCATTTCGTTTCACGTGGAAATTCTGCAAATTTTTCAGCAGCCAGATGCTAAAATATTTTCACTTGCAATGGAATCAGCATATTGCAAGGCACACAACCCAATCGAAAAAATATTGAATACTAGTTAGTGACGAAAACGCGCAATAAATTGACAATTTTTGTGGAAAATGGAGCCACAAATAAATTGAATGCCATAACGCTTCGCCAAATTACGCTCGCTGAAGCATGCTGCAGCAACTGCCAAGCTGGTCAACAAACTGTCAACATTTGGGGGTTGGTCGGCTCAGAGTGAGAGTGAAAAGTGGGAAGTTGAGTGAATTTTTGATTTTTGAATTTTCAATGCGACAACAATCGCTATTGTTGCTCACGTACTGTATGTGCAAACAACTTTATTCAAAATCTAAATGAGTACACACAAACACAAACGTCTACAATTGGGCAATTATTCGGAATTCATGAGGCAGTTTGAAAAGTGAAAAGTGTGAGGGCGTGCACTGTATTTTTAAATGTTGTAAGATAAATGCTCACATATCAATTTATAAATCAAAAATATTTTAAACTGTTTTCATTTGAAGTCTTGTCTGAATTTGGTGTTATTTTAATTTGATGTTTTTATAAACAAAGTTCTATAAAATCTTATTTAAAACTTGGCTTGTAGTTCAAAACAATTATGCTAATATATAATATAATATTATAATATATAACATAATATTATAATATAATTTTTTTAACAGAATTCTTCTTCTTTGTAGTATTCAAACCCCCAAAAATAAACAGCGACACGCTCCTGAACATCTCCCCCATTCCAACGTCACGCAATCAGGCTACACGCCGAACTTTTCGCCAAGTTAACAAACACAAATAATGCGCTAAATTGGGTTTTAAACTGTATAATCGGGCCAAGTGACAGACGCACGTTGTGCTGCCGCTGCCAAATTGTCTACCGACTGACAAATCGCTTAGGCCACTGGCAAATGAGCAAAACGAAATTGAGGGAACATTTCAATGGAATGGGGCAGACAATTAAAATTAAGCACAATCAACTTAACTCTGTAGGGATAAGTAGGTAGTATTGATTTTTAATAGTCGTACATAACCTGCAGTAAAATGTTAAATAGGAAATTTTCATTACAAATGCAATATAACGCAATGAATTTGATTAGATTAGATAGAAAATTAATTAAGAATAATTAGCAAATAAATTTAAAAGCTTATTATAGAAAATACTAGCAGGGCCCTGCGGCTTTGTACGCAAGTTGGCAGTCAATGGGCTCAATAAATCAAGTTTCAAGTTTTAAGAATCGCATTAGATTTTTATGAAAAAAATACTTATGTATCTGATTACAAATATTTCTCATTGAAGTGCTTTCACCATATTTTAAGTCAGTTGACCTATTAAATCATGTCT
Organism: Melieria picta; assembly: GCA_964056695.1. NCBI lineage: Eukaryota > Metazoa > Arthropoda > Insecta > Diptera > Ulidiidae > Melieria > Melieria picta. The sequence continues at coordinate 34,806,086 of OZ057398.1, read as the reverse complement.
TTCCCATACAAACTCTTAAACCATCGTTGACCCCATCAGATTTCAATTTTCGAAAAAATTAAAAACACGTGTCTAATTACACTGTGCAAGTCAAAAATTTAGACGGATTAGTCGGATTTCTCATAAACTAGAGCCAATCTTACCAAACGGCTGGTGGATCTCAACTCAGTATACCTATAGGAAACTCACCCAGTAGGTCCCCCCCATGTCTAAATTTTTGAGGGCAAATTTCGCGCACAGTGTTATTTTTGATTTTTAATGTTTTCACTAGTGTCCGACCGAATATTCGGTTTCGGTTTCGGCCCAAATAAGTGGTTTCGGTTTCGGTTTCAGTTTCGGCCAAAAAATGGCCGAACCGCCGAAACCGAAACTTTTTAGAATATTTTTTTACATTTTATTATGTAGCAGATATATAGTGAAAGGAGGAGTAATTTCGATGTCTCCAATGTAAATAAACTTTTTTTAGCATATATTAAATTATTTAATTTTGAATATTAGCGAGTAAGGTATGAAAGGGTGATTGTCATGAGACATGAGTTTATGTTTTAAAAAATGAATAAATTGTTTTTACTAATAAGTATTTATTTATTTATGTTATGTTTGTTCTTTATTTACTTAATGTAAAATTCGTTTGTTGAAAAAAATGCTTGATATGGTGATTTTTATTTTAACTCGAAAGTTTCGGTTTCGGCCGAATATTAAAAAAAAACCGAAACTCGGTTTCGGTTTCGGCCCAAAAAAGTGGTTTCGGTCGGACACTAGTTTTCACCAATTTTGAATTTTCTCTAAGCAAACTCCTAACTCGTCGCTGATCCCGTCACATTTTGATTAAAAAAAGAGTGAAAAACACATATCAAGATATTTTACATCCGGAGTACTTTCACCAAATTTGAAATCGATGGACCCATTTACTTATGTTTTTCACAGTTTCTCTTAGCCCGTCGTTGACCCCGTCAAATTTTTGTTTTCGAAAAAATTAAAAACAATTTATTAATTTAATTAATTTATTTCACATGTAAAATGCTTTCATCAAGTTTGAAGTCAAAAGACCCATAAACTCTTTTTTTCGACACAAAATTCTAAAGCTAATGGGCTCAAGTGTTTTTACAGTTTCTTTGAACATAATCTTAACCCTTAGTTTTCCCTGTTAGATTTCGATTTAAAAAAAAACTCGAAACACATATCTAATTATTTCTCGTTTGTAGTGCTTTTGCTAAGTTTGAAGTCGAACACCCATTAAATTATGTTTTAACCCTTGGTTTACCCCTTAAGATTCAGATTTTAAAAAAATTGAAAATACCCATCGAATTGTTTTTTATTTCAAGTTTTTTCACTAACTTTGAAGTCAATCGACCTACTGACTCATGAACCTTAACCCATTGTTGACCCCGGCAAAATTTGATTTTCGAAAAAAAAAAAAATACGTCTCAAATTATTTTTAATTTAGAGTATTTTAACCAAGTTTGAAATCAATAGGCCTTTTGAATCACGTTTCTTCATACAACACCTTAACCCATGTTTTGCCCCTTTAGAACCTGAAATTCAAAAAGATCTCGTCTTAACGTAGGTTAATGTTTCAAGATGTACCTACAGTTAAAATTTCATTTATATTAATTTCAAATTTTTCGAAAAAATTTCACGTCTCTTGAGGCAATCCAATTTTTGATTTCTGCGAAAAAAGTGAACCGGTGACTTGTCAAACCGTGCTGCATCCGTCGGAACCAGTAATCAGAAAAAGCAATTTCCGGAAAGTACGGCTGCAATAAAATATCCCACTTGAGAGTTTTTAAATATTTTGTCATGTCCCGTTTTTCTAGTAATGCACTTTTTGTCCCACAAGATGCACAGAGTGACTTTAGAACAATGAATATTTGGCGCTGTTGTTAAGGTCGATGGCAACGATTTACCGAATATATCGTAGAATTTTTTCTTCTTGTAGTTGTCGTCGAATATCCATTTTTCAATAAAAAACAAGAATTTTTAATAAACCCAAAGTAATATGAAGTGAGTATTTTTCAAAGATGTCAAACCTCTCTGGAACCACCGCAATCAGCTGTCACTATGAACCATTCACAATAGCCAAAGCCATCTTTTGAAAATGGCCCAAACTAATTTGTACTCCTAAAAATTTAGTTTGGTTCTGTTCAATCAAATTTCTCAAAGCACCTCACTTACTTAAGAAAATAAAAATTTAAAAAAAATGTCTACTTCTTTGTGTTACTTTTTTCATTTCATTAATAATTGCCGAACTAATTTGTACTCCCAAAAATTTGGTTTAGTTCAATAAAATTACTCAAAACACCTCACTTACTTAAGAAAATAAAAATTTAAAAAACTTTCCACTTTCCACTATTTCCACTGTTATTTTTCAGCAATAATGAGTAAAAAGTGAATATTTTAATTTCATTGTAATAATTGCCAAAAGTTTTTCAATTCATGAATAACAAATGAATTAAATCATTCACTCTCGGATTCAAAATTAAAATCAACACAACTGTCAAACAATTTGTCAGTTGCTTATGGCACATTGAACCTCACTTTTACATCCCCACTTTCACACCCCATTTTGTCATACCACTTTCCACCCCATTTGCATACAGTCCACTTCTTAATACCCTTCCACACTTTTCTTCCCACCGTCCACAACGCCAAACCCGCTTTCGAATTCTCCGCTCAAGCATTGGGCCAACTATTAATCTTTGTGCCGCATTGATTGGTCTCTAAAATGACCCTGAAAGGTCAAAGCTCGTTAGCATCACAATAATGAAAATACAACAATTACAACAAAACGTTCGCAACACCAGCTCGAGAAACAAGCAAAACAATCGCTAATAAACGCCCACCCTGGCAGCATTAATTGATAAATGAGGGTTTCGTTCATCAATTGAAGCCAAAAATATGCCGAAACAAGAAAAAGACGCAAAAATATATTCAGCACGTGCAGGCTTCGCGTATTATATTAAAACCATAAAATATGGCGAGCAAAATTGTTTGACACGGCTTTAATAAGTGTCAAAAATGCGAGCCCTGCACTTTGGCACAACGCGGCGTATACGCAATTTTCGCTGGATGCGACGTTGTAAAGCCGACGCACAACTGCGAAAGTGAGTCGAGCATGTCTGCGAACTGTCTGCCAACTACTCCGTCTGACTTTGCTTCGCTCCACGCATGTTTCGTTTGTTTGCACACTTTTGCTCTGTTCTAAACGAATTATCGAGCGCGACCCGTCTCACTTTCACGCCTTTTGTGTGAGTTTGAGAATTTGCTTCTGCGCTCGCTGCAAGACAGCGAGACAGCAAACCTGAGCACAACATTGCAAAACATTTCGCTTATGACAATGTTTTGGAACACGCAAGAAAACTTACCCGACAGACATGGCGTGCCAGAACCTTTCTCTGCGCCGCGTCAATTTCGTGCATGCATGCATAGATCCACCTGTGTGAGTGAGTGTGTGTCTGTGTGTGTAACTGCGTTCGCTCAACGCCGGCACGCACATGGGCCAACTTTTGACAGCTCGGATTTGCCATTTGGTAGCTTGCTGGCGCCAGTGTCTGTCGGTGCGTGATGGCACGCAACAAGTCTTTTGACTCTGGCCATGCAAAGCCAGGTCCATTATTGGAAAGTGTTAAAAGGGCTATAAAATAAATTGTTCAAATTGTCGCAAACATTAACTCGCATCCAAATCGTATCTGCCAACGCCGGATTAACTAGAAACTGTTTGACTTTTTCACAAAAAACTTTAGCAATAAAACTGTACTCGGTCGATGGTTGGGTTGAAGTTAATGTTAAATGCTTCGTTGCTCCGAAATTTTACCCGCCCGATATTAAACATGCATAATACATACTTAAAAAGAGCAAACGAACACAACATTTCATACTTGGTGAATATTTGAAAGTATCGCAATTGTTGCCCGCAGCACAAGAATGTTGAACAATGTTCAGTGCAAAAGGAAACACAGATAAATGAAATCAATTTTCAATTCGACTAAACACACCAACCGCAACACACACACACACACAGCGTGAACACACACAGCTGGCGCACTGGCGATGCATAGACGCTTGCAAAAGAAGGTTCGAGGGGATTTTGGCATAAATGTAAATTTGCTTGCTGTTTTTCAGATTTCAGATTTCTATGAGCATTATGAAAAAAATCTAATAAAAATTTCAAAAATTTAATTGTAATAGAATTTATTATTTCTTCAAAGAACTCAGCATTAAAATCACTTAGAAAATAGTTAACTTACTGGTATTAAAAACCAAAGAACGTTGTACTAAAAATTCTACTCTCCTGTTAAAATGATATATAATATAATCCTTAAAGATTAGAATCCCTCATCAGAACTATTAAACACACAAATCAGGCATGGAATCAGAATTGCTGTTCTGACAAAAAACAAAAGACTTTAAGGCTATTGAAAGCTAATTCAAACTTGACTCATAATTCATATGAAGAATTATGATTATGGTCTTATATTGAAATCCTTGTGGCAATCTGAATTTTTAAATCCAAACTCACAGTTCATTGACTTAGCGATCTCTTAACAATTTCAACTGCATACATAGATCACAAGGCAAATAAGTGCACTGAAAGAAGGATTTTCAAATCTTTAGTCTCTCTTCTGACACTGAGCTTAGTGCCGACTGGTGAAGTTTCCTATCGGTTAGTCATATCAGAAATTTAGAGAACAAAAGAAAGCACGGAATAGAGAAAGTCCTGTTGACGCTTGGTGTGACCGGATGCAAAGGACACGCAATGCAAAAAGAACGTTGAAGCAGGCCAAATCTTTGTAGCGGATTATTTTAACGCACTAAGTATAGTAATTAGTGATCTTGCGAATGAGATTTAATACACAACTGAACATTTCTACTTCGCATAGATTTTATTTATTTTATTTATATAGATTTTATTTATATTTTTTTATCAAAAAATTCAAACCTATAAGCTGAGATAAGCAATCTCTTTTTGAGGAAAAGCTCTGGCACTCAACTGAACAATTTTGATTTGCATTTGATCCATAATAGACAAGAAAATTTGTTCAGACGGTTTCAAATTGATAATTATTATCTAAATATTTTAACCCCTGAACAAAGATAACTGAACTCTTTTTGAACTCAGTGGTCAACCAATGCTTTAATCATAGTTTTGTTTGGTTTTAAATAAACGTGCTGTCGACCTCTTCAATGTTTGATCTGTCTGTACCTAAACCCTCGTTTATTTCCTTTGTTTATTCTCTCTTTCCCGTTTAAGTTTAAGCTTAAGTTCAATTTTGTTAATTAGTCTGTAAGAATTGTTCAAAGACTACTACTACTAAATAAATAAATAAATAGTAAGTAACGAGAAAAATAATGTTGTTAGTGTTTTTCTAGTCAGTCAAAGATTTTAGCACATAAGGAGTGAGACAGTTCCTTTTTCGTCGTAAACTTCTTCTTCCTCCTCTACTCTGCGCTTTTTGTTTTCTTTTTCTTCTTTGTCCTTTTCTCCGACTTTGTCTTTTCTTCATATTCTTGCATTTATTGTTTTTCTTCTTGTTTGTCTTCTTTTCTTTTCATCGTCTTGGTTTAATTAGTATTCTATTTAGTGTTCTCTTCAATTAGTATTATCTTTTTTCTCTTCTTCTTCTTCTTCGTCCTGGAATTTTTTTGCTTCTTCTTGTTTTGCGTCTTATTTCTCGTCCTTTCCTTCTACTTTTTCTTTATCTATTATAATTATTTTTCTTCTATTTTTTCTTCGTCGACCTCAACCTTTCCTTTTGCTTTTTCTTATTCTTCGTTGTAGTATATGATACTTATTATTAGATTTTTACAGATTATTATTATCTTATTTTCTTTTTTGTCGTTTTTTTCTTATTCTTTATCTGCCTCTCTTTTATTTCCTCTGTTTCTTCTTCTTCTTCTTAATCCTCTTCTTCGTCGTTTCTTCGTCTTCATCCTTTTCTTATTTTTCTTCTTACCCCTCTTTTTTCTGTTCATCATTTTATTTTTATTTGTTTCATTTTGGTTTTTTCTTCTTCATATTTTTCTTCGTCGTCCACGTCCTTTTCGTTGAATCCTCTTCTTGTCTTACATCTTATTCCTCGGCCTTTTCTTTTACCTATTATCTTCCACTTCTTCTTCGTCTTTATCTTTTTCATTTACTTATTTTTCTTCTCTTATACATCTGCCTTTTCCTCTTCTTCTTCGTAATCATCGTCCATTTCTTTCGCTTCTTCTTGTCCTTCTTGATATTTATTTTATTTACTTATTGTTCATATTCTTTTGCTTTTTAATTCTGCTTCTTCTTTTTTTTCGCCGTCGACGTTCTTTTCTTTTGATCCACTTCTTCGTCCTATTCATTTACTTATTCTTTTTCTCATACACAAATGTTTTTTACTTTACTTTTTTGTAATCCTCCTCCTTTTCGTTTGCTTCTTGCTGTCCTTCTTGATATTCGTTTTTTCAACTTATTCTTCCTTTTCTTTTTTCTGTTACTTTTTCTTCTTCTTCCTTTTATTTTTTTCGTAGGACTAGAACTTCATTTTGCTTTCTCTTGTCCTTCGTCTTATTCCTCGGCCTTTTCTTATACTCATTTTTTTCCTATAATTGTTCTTTTTTCCCTTCATCTTTGTAGGCCTCGACCTTTCTTTTGCTGCCTCTTCTTCTTCCTTTATACTTCTTCTTGTAGCTCTTCTTCTTTGTCATCCTTCTTTTCCTTTTCTTCTTATTTTTTTCGTCATCTTTGTCCTCTTTTCTACCTATTTTGCATATTTGTTTCTATTTGACATATTCTTCTTCGTCCTTTTCTTATGCCTCTTCATGTGTTTCTTCTTCATCTTCTTTTTTTCTACTTAATTACTTACTTACTTCTTCTTCTTTTTCTTCTTCTTCTTGTTCTTTTTTCATCTTCTTCTTTTCATCATCATCTTCTTCTTCTTTGTCTTGTTTCCTTTTATCTTCTTCTTTTATTTTTTTCCTTATTCTTCTGCTTGTTCGTGTTCTTGTTCTCCTTTTTTTCTGCTTCTTCTTCTTGTTTTTCGTCTTATTTCTCATCCTTTTCTTCTTCTTCTCTTCTATTTCTTCTTCTTCTTCTACTTCTCCCACTTTCTACTCTTAATCATCTCCATTTTCCTTTTTTAATTCTTACTTATTCTCTTCTTCTTCTTCGTCATTGCAAAGTAATTCCAGTCTCTCAGCATGTCTCTGTCTCTGTTTCCATTATATATCAACTGCTGTACTAATGGAATTCCGTCCCGAATTTAGTAGCTACCCAAATCGTTTTCTGTGTATTGCTGACCAATTTTTTTATAATACAGGTGTGCCAAAACTTAAGTTTGCTACTTGAAGTTAAGTTTGACCGCCACAAGAGTAACTTTTATGTAAATAACAAAATAAACTTGAACATTTATTTTCAAACATGCAGTCATAACTCAATTACGGCAAAAACTTTCCAAATAAAGTCCAAATCCTCAATTGCACTCCTATTCGTCTCGCCACCACTGCACACACACACACACACACAGCTGCCACAATGGCAGTTAAAACCTTAAATTTTCCATCGAGCGTTAAGTAAGCACTCACTCCCAGCTTGTGCGAGCAGCAGACAGCATTTCGGCAGTAAATTGAAAATTCAAAGTCGTTGCTGTTGTTGTTCTATTGTTGACCCTCTTGTGTAAACAGCAGCAACGCACACGCACCCACACGCACACACACACACATACACGCACTGCTGCAGCAACAAGTCGTGTTCTGCACGCCAGCACAGCTGAATTTTTATCACTTTTATTTACTTGCAGACCCCGAATGGCTGCCTTCTGTCTTCACCTTTCCGCTTTTTTCTGTTTTTGTTCTGTTCATTTGTTTTGTATGTTCATTCTTTGTTTATTTTGTTACATTTAATTTCTGCATTCACTTTTTTATTGTATTTGCCAAGTTTGTTATGCTTTGAGATTTGCGAGCAATGCGGCCTGCAAATATCTTTTGTGGTTTAGTTTTCACTTAAGCGGCAGCTGGCTGCGGGGCTTTAATGTCCGCCGCTACAGAATTTATGCTGCTATTTACAAAATGACTTGAAAATGAAAAACCAACAACAATGCAAAGTTTTCATTATTTTCGCGCTCACTCTTAACGTTTCGATCTTAATGTTGATTTATTTTATTGCGGACGAAATGTCGGTTGCTCCTTGCATGGTCCGTGTTTATTTATTTACATTACAGCTGCCGGCTCGCACCGTAATGTATCTTTTTTTTTGCTTTGTTAATTTTTGTGTTTTTAGTTTGCATTTTACTGCCCTTTTCGGCTTGGCACTTTTGTTTTAGGATTTCGGAACGTTCGCTTTGCGATTTTTGCTTTTGTTTGTGTCATTTTAATATCCCTTTCCAGTTTTTTGTGCTTGTGTAAGTGTGTGTGTGTGTATGTGCTCGAGGCACAATTTCAATTTACTGTTGTGTAATTTCTAAATGGCCGTAAATATGGTTATTGTGTGCGACACACTTGCGCGACGTACGAGCGAGCTTAACGCAGAGCCACATCACGTATACGCACCGTAGAGCGGTGAGTTATGCTGCCGCGCACCAGCCGTTTACTCTAATTAGAAAAGTTTCCATTTGCTGTTGCTGCTGCTGTTAAGTTTGCTACTTGAGCAAACTTACTTCTTTTCAGATGTTGGAAACTGCAAAAAATTACCTATGCGTCGAGGAGCGCAAGTTTTTGCTTGGTTTTTGTTGGATTTTAATGCGTATTTAACTACTGCTAGCGAAACTAAATTTTAACTTTAAGGAAACTTTGACGTTATTAAGAATACAACTAATAGTCCTTTCTCGTTCAGGTTTTTCGTATACATTGGCGTTTTTCTAAGTTGTAAACAATCGCCGGACCCTTGTTCTTTGTTAGAACCCGAGAGAGAGAGAGAGTTTTTGCGGCGAGAATCCAAAAAATTCTTTAATCGGATACTCAAAACGAATCTTAACGAGGACTGCAAATGATAATGACGGTTTTGAATAACTATAAAAAATTATGAGAACTATAAAAAGGCTCTTTTTTAGGAAAATCTGCAATGGCATTTAATCCTTAAATGTTCAACTTCTTTAGAGATTAAAGATAGACAACAAATTGTCTATGAACTAATAGAAACCTAATTACAAGCTCTGAGTTTCGTCAATCAATTAGGGTCGATTTCAATGCTTGTAAGATTCAGTGTTATTTGTTGTACCAGAGGCGAGCTTCCCTACTTATCAGTTTCACTCTTTTACTGAGTGCTGTGGAAATTCCGTAATCAGAAAACTTCTGATGCTTTTGATGTTCTGACCTTCTATAAGAAGTGATCTTTGTTGAAACGATGAGATCTTTAGAGTGTCGAAAGAAGCAACTCAGTGCTTTGAGTTGGTATAAGAAATGTTTTAATCTATCGGTTCTACGTTTGATATACTTCCTATTGCATCAATGTAGTCACTTCAAAGAGCCCGACGGACTCTCTGGACTTAATTTAAAGCATTAAATTGTTTTATGAAAAAAATATTATCAATAAGTTAATAACTGTTTACAAAATACGAAAAACATTTTAGCGATTTATTAATTTTTGTATTTATATATTTAAAAAATTTATATTTTTATTTTATATTATAAAATTTAATCTTTCGTAGAAGTAAAACAATTAATAAAGATACAAAGCATTTAAATAACATTGTGTTCATTAAGCTAGAACTACAGGGTTTTCCAACAAGAGGTGTTATTTTGGTATTCAAAGAAAAATGCCATTTTTTGCGATTAGTAAATAGCGATATTAGTAAATAGTGCATAAAAAATGCTTCAAAACCTCAATTAAATTTTTCCAATTGAAATCACAATTAAAAATGAATAAAATTTTTTACGTAGCCTAATGAAATGTTTTCACATTTCATCACTCAACTATCAACTCGCTCATCAAACTCACTTACTCACTCACAAAAATAAATCCGAAGCAAAAACTGTTTACACTCTTTTACACCTTTTTATATTTATTTATAATAAAATGTATCAAATTTTTAACGTAGCGTAATGAAATGTGAAAACACTGACTTATTTACAAAAAATATAAATATTTTCATCCAATTATAAATCCAATAAAATAAAAATTGTTTACACTCTTTTACACTTTTTTAAACTTTTCAATAAAATGAATCAAATTTTTTACGTAGCCTCATAAAATTTTAATGCAATCACTGACGTGTTCATTAAAAACATTAATTTTGCTTCAAAATTAATTTCAAAACAAAATGTTGTTGCACTTTGTTTGACAGTTTTACAACAAACCAACTCCAAATACACCAATTCATTTCTGTATTTTAGAAAAATTGTTGTTGTTGTTTTCAAACAATGTAATATGACAACTACATATCTCATCTCGCGTCTCGCATGAACATTCGACATTTCCTGCTGTACCAATTTCGTCTTCCTTTTCCTTATTTCTGTTTGTTGCTATGTTTGCTACTTTTTCATATTCGTTTGGCGCACGCTTCCGCAGCGCTAACAAACCGAATTGTTATACTTTGCCGCTTGCAAAAAATGTCATTTTGTATTATAAGCTGACATATGTAGCAGGCGACAGGCAGCAGGCGACAGGCAGCAGCTACCACACGAAATGCTATCTACATCCGTGTCTGAGCTTCCGTTTTCCGCTGACAGCAACAGCAGCAGCAATAACAACAACAACAACATTAAGAACAAGCAGCACAACAATGACACCACACAGTGGCACACACTCCCAGCGGAACCTGTTGCACAGCACTGAACGCTGAGCGCACAGCAACAATTTTTCCGCTGTGGTTGTGCTGTACAAAAGCTCTCGTGGCAATAAATTGGCATAACAGTATTTCAGAGCAGTGGCGGCGCAAAGAAAATGTGTAAAAAAATACGAGTAAATATATATAAAATATAAAAAAGTAAAATAAGATAATTATTTATATAATAAAAAACACAAAAAAATAAAAAATTAAATAATAGAAAATAAAAAATAAAATAATAAAAAAAACCTAAAATAAAAACATATTACACGAACAAAATACACCATAAGAAAAAAAATTACTAATTGAAACACCGTTTTAAAAAAAGTTCAAAATAAAAACCCAAATGTTTTAAATTACATCAGTAAGAAATAATAAAACAAAAATTTTAAATTCATACAAAATAATTAAAATAAAATTTCATAATTGAAAAATTAAAAAAATATAAAAAATTAAAAAAAATAATAATAAAATCAAAAATATAAAAATTAAAACATATACCACATGAATAAAAATTATTAAATAAAAAATTGTTTCAAAAAGATTTCAAAACAAAAACAGATATGTTTTGAACTAAGAGGAATGCAACAAAATTTTTAAATTAAATGCAAAATCTTTAAATCAATATTTAATAATTGTAACATAAACAAAATCAATAACAAAACTATAAAATCACATATATAAAATTTTAAAAATAAACCATAAAAACAAAAATTAATCAATACAAAAATTTTAATAAGTTTTCAAAATAAAGAAACAAACATTTTGAATTAAGTGGGAAATAATACAACAAAAATTTTAAATTAAATGATAATTTATAAAACCAATATTTAATACATGTATAAAATAAAAAAATTAAATAAAAAATGTATAAATTAAAAAAGCTGTAAAAAAATGCAAAATAAAAAAACAACAATTTTGAACTAAGTGGGAAATAAAGCAACAAGCAATGTTTAATAAAGTGCAAACTAATAAAATTAAATTTAAATAAGTATGAAATATCTCAAACGAAATATAAAAAATATAAAGCCTACAAAATATATAAAATAAAAAAAAAAAATTAAAATTTTAAAAATATGCCAAGGGAATAAAAATGCATAAATTAAAAAAAATTTAAAAACATTTGAAAATAAAGAAACAAACATTTTGTATCAAGTCAAAAATGCAAATGAAAAAAATATAGTAAAAATAATTAAAAATTAAATTAAGTAAAAATAAAAAATTAATATCAAATATAAAATCTAATATTAACAAATTTAAAACAAATTTAAAAAATATACTATTAGCATGCAGATTAATAAACTGACTGATGGCGGCGCAAACAAAATGTGTAAAAATAAATATAAAATATAAAAACAAAAAATATATAAAGTACATATAACACATAAGGTAAAAATATTAAATAAAAAATATATCAGGTGTACAACTTTGCTTCCGCCGTTTTCCGATAGGTGGCTGTACCGGCTGAGGCTGGTTGAAATACATAGATGGTAATGCCTTTAAAGTGAGTGTGGACAGTGCCTAACGAATTGTCATCGCCGTTTCAGTGACAGTTGTTCTTGTTTTCGTATTATTCACGCTCGAAAATGTCCGTTTATGTGCCCAATTCTCGCCATTTGCGGGAAGTTTTACTTTTCTGTTACAATTCGCAAAAAAATGCAGCTGAAGCGCATCGAATGCTCTCAGAAACTTACGCCTTAGTCGCGCGCTAAAAGAAAAGCGGCCACAATATCAAGAGCGACATGACAAAGTCATCCTCCAACACGACAATGCTCGGCCTCACGTCGCAAAAGTGGTCAAAAAGTACCTGGAAACGCTGAAATGGGAAGTCTTGCCCCACCCGCCGTATTCCCCAGATGTCGCCCCTTCTGACTTCCACCTATTCCGTTCGATGGCACACGGCCTGGCAGATCAACATTTTCAATCCTTCGAAGAATTGGAAAAATGGATTGCTTCATGGATAGCGTCAAAAGAGGACTCCTTTTTTCGAGCCGGGATCCGAAAATTGCCGGAAAGATGGGAGAAAGTTGTCGCTAGCGACGGACAATACTTTGAATAATACATCTGTAAGCACTTTTTCGCAATAAAGCTTTTAATTTTGGAAAAAAACGGCGGAAGCAAAGTTGTACACCTGATATACAACAACTATTAATTAAATGCAAGATAATAAATAAATAATATAAAAAATAAAATTAAAAAATATAAAATAAAAACACATAAAATGTAAAAATATTTTATAGATTGCGTGGTGCGCAAGAAAAATGTGTTAAAAATCTAAATATACTAATGAAATATAAAAAAATAAAATAAAAATCTATATAAAAAAATTATAAATAAGAAATCTTTAAGAGAAAGTAATAAATATACTACAAAACTAAAAATTAATAGAAGGCAAAAAGTTATCATAAGATTTAAACCAACATTTTGAATTAAATAGGAATTAATACAAACAATTTTAATCAGTATTTATAAAATTAAAGCCTCACTCATTATAGTAATTTGTATTTATTATTAGTTCTTCATTGAAAAATCTTTAAAGGAAAGTAATAAATATACTACAAAACTGAAAATTAATAAAAGATAAAAAGTTATAATAAGATTTAAACAAACATTTTGAATTAAATAGGAATTTATACAAAAAACTGTAATCATTATTAATAAAATTAAAATCTCACTATTATATTAATTTGTATTTATTATTAGTTGTTCATACAATTCAATAAACTAAAATTAATTAAATTAAATTAATTAAATTAATAAATTTAAAAAAATTTAAACCCATTTTTTAACATACAACAATGATCACACAAATTTTTTGTCTTGATATAAAATCATAAAGCTACTTTTTTTAGATTAAATGCAAATTGATAAAACAAATATTGGTCATCAAAGATGCCGTGTTGCTTTCATTTGCGGGGCCCTTGAGCGCCTGAAACCCCTCGTACGCACCACAACACATTAATAAACTTAAGCATTGCACACATTCCGCCCCGCACACACTCCGCCGCCCGTCGGCGGGCTAATGGCGTTTATTTAATGCTGACGCGTGTGTGCGGCGCCATAATTGTCGCCCACTCTGCTTGTTAATTTACGCACAGATTTTAATGAATTGTATTTTATGCCGTTGCTCTTCCGCTGCTGCGTGCAGAGGTGCCGCAAATTGATAAAACTCCAGCAGCACGCAATGAAAGCAATTTTAATTGCAACATGTCAGCCTCATTGTTATTCAGGACATGTTGTGCTCAACTTTATTTTTGTGTTCAATGAAAGTTTAAAACCACAATAAAATTCACAAGTATTTAAAATAAGTTTCGAATGGTTCTTTGACCAACAACCAAAAGCAGTGCAGCATAATTAACGTAGGAAATTAAATTCTTCACACACATTCAACACACACTGACAGAGTAAAAATTGCATTTCAGAGGCTCGATTGGGCTTTGGGTAAATTTTCAAATTTACAAAGTTTGAAGAAAATTTTTCAGAGCAGCACTTTATAAATTTTGCGCACAACAGTGCGTATGCGCAACATTTATTTTGCGCTGCTCTGCGTAAACGTTGTTTTCGGGAAATGTGCATGTGTATGTGTGTGTATTTGTGTGTGTGTGTGTGTGTGCAGATCACATTTAATTAAATCAGCTAAATTACCAGCGTGCACTTGCCGCAGCATTCCCACTCGCACGCTGCCGCTGTAAATAAAGTTTTGCTCTGACGCAAGTTAAACGAACCAGCAAGCAACACTGGCCAACACGCCGCTCGTCGGCACATTTCCGTACTGTCGACACAAAGGTAAACTGCAACAAGCGCCAACATCCAGCATCCACTATCCATTGCCCACCGTATTGCTTCGCATTGTTTGTTTTCTTGCCAATGCACATCACGCAATCGGCACATCCGGCTGCAATTTGTTGCTGTGCTAACGGCGCGCAACCAGAGACGACCCCGCCTGTTGCACGTCATCAAACTCACAGGTAGATATACATAAAATGCAAATATTCGTGGTGCTTTTAGTGAAATTGCAGCATGAACTGCAGTAATTTTTCATACTCCAGTCGACTGCACGAAATCATGAAATATCGAGAAAAAACCAGATCCATATTTATGAATCTTGAATATGAATAAACAAGTGCTAATTAATTGGTTTGATTGATTAGCTTCCGAATTGCTTCGTGTATACTTTAAAGTTAAAGCAATGCTTTTCGAAATACCAATTCAGCCTAAAACTATGTTTCATATTATTGAGAAAATTATTTGCATTTAGCGGTTGTACAGTCAACACAACAATACAATTTGTAGTCATCCTAAAAGTATGCTGTGAAAATACATTGCAAATAACTATGCAACAGTGTGAAGTAAATTAATATAAATAAATGCATATTTAAAGGTCGTTTTGGTTGTTTGAGCAAAGGGAATGGAAAAATAATAAAGTACTCAAATTTTAATGTAGACTGAATTGTAAATATTTGAAGCCTTATTATTATTATTGATAGGGAAAGTGCACTGTGACTACAGAGATCTATTATGTTCGCTTCATGGACTGAAAGACTATCTACAAGTTCAGCCTTCGAGAAGAATTTTAGTTTAGCTGCTACACCTCTGCTTTCCCACTTAGCATCTGTTTTATAGTAATCTCCCAGATGCTTCTTTCGACCATGGCTTGATGTAGGGCATTTTTCCTAGTATATGCCGGTGCCATTTTTCTGCTTACAAAACCTTAATTTTTCTTCACAAATTTAACTTGCAATTCCCTATCAAGTTTCCTGCACAAAGCCTCAGATTATTTTTCATTAAGCTTCATTTCCACGAAGTGGATGAAAATGAAGCTTATCATTTACACCCTCCGGGACTAATCCTTCTACACTTCCTTCTGGAAGTTTTTCAACCATTCTCCCCACTTCGAACCTTACAACAGTAAACTTGCAAATTATCGAAATTTCCTCGAAACTTTTCCTATTAAATCAGCGATCAAAACCAACAATGGCTTAAGTCAAAAATTACTGTTTCGAGTAATCTCGTACTAAAATTTTATGCGCATATTTGATAAAAGTTGTAACACATACGGAAATCAAATTTGTCAATAAGAGTAGATTTAAATATAAGTACTACGAATGTGCTAAGCATCTAAAGAAATACCTTTTATTTAGAAATAATTAAAAAAAAAACGTATAATGGCGTTTATTACACATTGATTACTTCGCATTTATTGCACTTATATCGACTTAAGCTTTTGTTGCTATTCAAATTGTTGTAGTTTCTGAACTTACTTAGAATTTAGTAATTTTTAGCTGAATTCTAAATTTACAATTGTCACTTAGCTCGAAATTAGCAATTTTTTAAATGTTGCCAATTGTGGAAAACATTAATTTACAAAATGTGATATAACACCGTGCAATAAAAATTAAAAAAATGTTTCACACCGGTAAGAATCCATATGGGCGTGAAACTAGAGACCAAACATAGTAAAACTGCGTACTCAGTTTTTCATTTCTACATCCTTTGTCTTCTTAAAAGGACTTCAAAATTTTGAAGGGGATAAAAAATAAAAAAATATAAAAAATATTTAACCTGGTTAGAATATGGCAATACGTATATCAAATGAAAGAGGAAAGGCTCAAGAATTTAAATAAAAGTGATTTCTTATCTATTTGTAAAAAAGGATATGAAAAAGGTCCTTTGAAAATATTAATCTTTTATAGCCTTGAAAATTTATATAGAATTTTCTTGAAAAGAAAGTATGTCAAAACCCAAAATCTCCTTGATCAAGTGTCAAAATTTCATTATTCTCGCTTCATTGATTTTTTTATCTTTTTATAATTTAAAATACTGATACTCACATAAATTATAATATTTGTACTTCATTAGATTTACAGCTTCCGCCTTTTTTTTAATAACTTTCGAACCAATAAGGTTAGAGTAATAAAATAATTAATTAATTAATAATAATAAGTAATGACCACCCACCTTCTACCCTTCACAGGTCGAATTTAGAAAAGCACTGAAATGCGTATTTTATATTTTTTAGTATATACACACAAAATTTTAAAACAATCCGACCGAAAAACAGTGTCCGTTCATATAAGCTTCATCACCCCCTTTGCCCTCTTTCAAGGTCAAAGTTTTTAAAATCGCTCAGTCAACTCTTAAACTATTAAAAATACAACTATTGACCGAATTTCATCATTATAGCTCCAACGGTTTGTGCTCGGTGATGATAAAGTAATCGGTTATATATATTCGTTTTTTTAAACGACAAATTTTTTTGAAAAATATACATTATTTTTGAAATCATCAGCCCAAGATTACTCAGATGGCAAATTTTCAACGAATTTCAAGCATTCCTATTTTTGCCAGCAGATCTATCAAGCATTGTTGGCAACGTATTTGTCCAATCAAGTCGAGAAAATGCTTAGTAACTGGTACTCAATGCAAACAAGTGTGCAACAAAACACTTTTTGAAATTAAAATTTGAAAGTGAAATTATTTCTTCAACTGATATCTGATTGGAATAGATATCCAAATAAAAGTCGCAAGCCTAGAGAACTTCAAACAAAAGTTGATACATTTGTTTCTTCTTTGAGCAACGGATTATTTACAAATTTATTTTTCCTATTAAATACAACGATTCATTTGTTTTACAAGTTATATCTTCAATCTCGTTCAATGACCTCACGATTCTCACAAACCGCACTTGAAAGAGGAGAACATGTTAAGCTCCTCAGTTGCCATCCAGCAGGGCGATGCCTTATCACACCCAAAGTGCTCATAGGCAACGCAGCGCACCATTTAACACCACTGCCACGTGCAACGTCTCCCTTACCTCAACACACACAAAAAGACACACGCACACCGATAAGTCGAGTATCGTCACAAACAACGCAGTAACAACGCGTAAACACAGACAACGCGACCATCTCTATCGGTCGCCGTAGACAACCGAATGCAAAACTTTGCCCACGTTCTGGTGCTTTTTTGTGCCAAAGTATTGAGCAGCAAGTTGCTGCGTGTTTCTAAACTTGAAACTGGCAATAAAGAAATAATAAGCGAGTAATAACAACAATAAAACTTTTAGCATATGGCTATGAAATTTAAATTGACAGCTTGTGCCGCTGCGTGAAGATACAAAGCACTCGCATGAAAAAGAACATTTAACAAAAGTAAAGAAGAGGAAGCAAGAAGGCAGGCGGCCCTCTATGAAATTGTTCTCTGACGCTTTTTCCTCAACCTGTGCGCACTTTTTCGCAACAAAGTTTTGCTTGATTTCATTTTTCATGCGCTCATTTTTCAATTTGAAAAGTATGCGCGCGTGCAGCGCCTTGCAAGACGACCGTCGTCGGCTCAGGCATTCGAGTAATTTCCAATAAGCTTCAATCAAAGTTGCTGGCGCACATTTCATTCATAACGCCGCCTGCGGCCAGAACCGCCGAAAGTCTGAGCACACAGCAAAACGTTCGAGAATTCGACAAAAATGCAAAAGGTAACAAAACTCGTAAAACGAAAATTGAGCCCATGAATTTCGATAGCAAAATTTAAATCGCAAGCGAGACGTAAGCCAACGCATTCCAGTTTTCGAGATGGAAATTCGTAAAAGTGGCTGCCAGCCAGCCGTAAACGCATACAGACCAGAAATGTGTATGAACACACGCCTCGTCTGTTTTGATATCCAGAAAACAGCACAACAACACAACAGTACAGCCCGAAGCACAGCACACAGCAGCAGCAAGGACCAACAACAGGCGCCGCAAATGCAAAGTTTGGCAGCGTGTGCGCGTAATGAAGCGAAATTGAGCGCAATAAAGTGAAGTGCGTTCTCGGAGCACGCAGCCGGATGTGGTGGGCGGAAGCGGAAGCGAGTGTTAGTTTAGTTGAGTTGAGTTTAGTTGAAAACATGGGCGCTGCAATGAAGCAGCTCTGACCACTGGTGACTGGTGACAGTGGGCGCCGCTGACCTCATGACTGTCAGGCGCTGCATTCATCTTGCACGCTCGGCACCGCATAGCTGTGTGGGCAGCGCACAAGAAACATAAATGAAATTCAGTGTTTAACCAAACGTCGGTGGCTGGTGCGTTTTTAATTAATTTCTAAAGTCCTCCATGGCATTTAAGAGCTTTTGCATTGCCAACTTGTGGAGTGTCCATTGCAGCAGACACTGACAAGACCTGGTTTAGGATGCGAGAGAGTGTTCAAAATGACCAATAGACAAAATGTGTCAGTGGTGGTAGAACGAAGCATTAAAAGAGAAGGACATAAAACATAATCCCGATGCATGGTGAAGAACTCACAGGTTAAAGTGAGTGAATAAAACAATCGAGAAAAAAATTTAAGACCACGAAGCAAATTTAACAAGAAACCAGAAGCAGTTAAGAAAGAAGGCCTTAATTCTAATGAAGACAAGAAGGAAATATAGGAGACAATACGGGATAATGAAGCAAATTTCATAACAAAACCAATGTTGCCAGATCAGGAAATTTCCTCCTAGATTTAGGAGATTCTTGGTCTTTTAGGAGAATTTTTAGAAGGAAGAATTGTTTAGGAGAAAGTTTAGGAGATTTTAATTTAATGTTAGGGGATTTTTCGGATCCTTGGTGGATTTTTGGGCGATTTTCAGATAACGAAGTATGATGAACATATGAACGTATGATGAAACAAAACTTATTTTGCCAAATATTTTAATAGTTAAAGGACTCTTTGTGTTTAATATTTTTGAGCTTATAAAATGTAAGTCCGTGTCTATTTTGTTTATGTTTATCTCGTTCTCACTTATTGCTTTCACAATGCTTCAAAGTGTATAATTTATGTTAAAGAGGTTGCAATAATAAAATATATATTTTTATGAATATATACATATATTTGAATTTTTCTATGAGAATTTGAATCCTTAGTTTATAATGACAAAAATTATACAAACAATTTTTAGAAGATTTTTTACATTTTTGGGAGGAAATTTCAGTTTTTATTTTAAGATTTGGGATAATTGGGGGTAATTTCAGGTATCTGGCAACACTGAACAAAACAGTGGTACATAAAATGAAGAAAGAAGACTGTAATACTGAAAAAGACAATAAGAAAGTGGTGGAAAAATTTAAGACAATGAAGCAAATTTAATAACCAAAGTGTTGGGAAAGATGAAAAAAAATACCTTCACTCTGGTGAAGACATGAAGGAAATAGTGGAAAATTAATAAAAGCAAAAGTAATAGGAAAAATTAAAAAAGACCTTAATTCCGGTGAAGACAAAAAGGAAATAGGGGAAATGTAATCGGAGAACAGTGATAGGAAAGATGAAAAAAGACTTCAACCCTGGTGAAGACATGAACAATGTGAGACAATCCAGCAAATTTAATAACAAAAGTGAGAATGAGTAAATGAAGAAATTAGACTTTAATTCTGATAAAGTCAACAAGAAAGTGAAGACCAAATTTAGGATAATGAAGCAAGTATAAAAACAAAACAGTGTAAGAAAAGATGAAAAAGAAAATACCTTAATTCTGGTGAAGACAAGAAGGAAATAGGGGAAATTTAATTAAAAAAAAACAGCAGGTAATAGGAAATATGAAGAAGGGTCTTAGTCTTTGTGACGACATGAAGAACAAAGAGGAAACAATATGAGACACTGAAGCAAATTAAGGTGAAGAGGAAAAGCAAATAGAGGAAACAATGTGGCACAATGAAGCAAATTAAATAAAAAGTGACAAAAATGATTAACAAAATTATAAAAATATGAAAAAATTTGTGGAGGAAAAATTTTGGGCAATAAAGCACCTTAATTTTGGTGAAACCAAGAAGGAAATAGATGAAACAATGTGGGACAATCCAGCAAATTTAATAACAAAAGTGGTAGAGA
Organism: Melieria picta; assembly: GCA_964056695.1. Lineage (NCBI taxonomy): Eukaryota > Metazoa > Arthropoda > Insecta > Diptera > Ulidiidae > Melieria > Melieria picta. The sequence continues at coordinate 34,785,513 of OZ057398.1, read as the reverse complement.
AAATTAGGAAAGAAGACTTTAATCCCGATAAAGACAACAAGAAAGTGAAGGAGGAGTTTAAGGAAATTAAGCAAATATAAAAACAAAACAGGAAAGGTTAACATATCTTAATTTTAGTGAAACAAGAAGGAAATAGGGGAAATTTAATTTAAAAAAACAAGAATAGAAAGAAGACAAAAAGGAAATAGAGGAAATTTAATAAGCAAAGATGATGAAAGGAAAGGAAAGATGATGAAAAACCTCAACCCTGGTGAAGACATGAAGAACAAAGAGGAAACAATGTGGGACACTGAAGCAAATTTAATGAAAAAACAATGATAGAAAAAATGAAGAGAGGACACTTTAACCCTAATGAAATTAAGAAGTGAAGGAAAACTTTAGGACAATGAAGCAAATCTAATAACCAAACAGTGTTAGTAGATAAAAAAGACGACCTTAATTCTTTTTAAAAAAACGAGAAGGAAATAAGAGAAATTTAATCAGAGAATATTTATAGGGATTCTAGTGAAGACATGAAGAACATAGAGGAAAAAAGTGACAGGTAACATAAAGAATTAAGGTGAAAAGAGAGAGAAGTAAATAGGGCAATAGCAATGTGGCACAATGAATCAAAACTATAATAACAACAAAACAGTGAAATAACTAGAAAACTACAAATGACAGAAAAACAAGAAAGAAGACTGAATCACATAGAACAAAACGCGAAGAAATCGGTGATGGAAAGATTAAAGCATTGGGAGGATGAGAGGGATGAAGGAAGGGAGAAAGAAGGTAATGTGAAAAGTAAAGAGTGAACAAAGAGGAAGATTGTTGGATGAATGCGAAATTAAGTATTGCAATTGGAAAACGAAAGAGAAACAAAAATAAAGAAATTGTAAATAGTAAATAATAACACAAAGAAATGCAGACATGAAGATAATAAAGGCATGATAACTCGAGAAAAGGAAAAAAAGACATTGAAGGTATACGAAAAAAATAAATATAGATTACCTAACGAAGAAATAGAAAATGTTGTAGGAAAAGAATACAAAAAAGAAAAGTTCCATTAGTAAATAGAAGAAGAAAAATAAATAAAGAACTAAATAAAACACTAATAAAAAACAAAACTAGAATTCAATTGACAGTTCCTGTGCCTTGTTCTTTCTTAAGCTTCTACTATATATGTACTTTAGCTTTTTTTTTTGTCAACTAAGTGTTTTGTGAGAAACTGAAACCTGAAACTGAAAAACTAAACGAATTCCCTAATAGAGGAATGTTCCAGAAAATTAAGGAATTTCCAAAAATATATTAAGATTTTAGAAAAATATTTGAGAAATATTTTTGTGCCAGATAGATACGAAATTCTAAATGACACATTTTGAAATCAACTTTTTGATATTTACTACTCGACATTAATCACCGACAAATTTTGTATACAAAATAGTTATAATAGTAAAAGTATAATAATAAGAAAAATAGTTAAATATAATTATAATAATTTTTTATACAGTAGTTAAAATTCCTTTCAGCCTTTTTACGTTGAAGAACTTTTAGTTTATAGCAAAATGCATAGCAAACAAAAATTCACAATTTTTACAGTCTGCCAGTTTTCTCGATGCTTCAGTACTCGGTTAATGTATATGTACAACAACAAATATCCACACGGACATGTACTTGTAAGCTTAATTGAAAATGTTTTGCCTACCGCACCACTACACACAAACACGTCACAAGAACATGAAAATTCGAGATGCAAAAATGTATTGAAAAGCATTTCAGTTTTTCGCACTTACCCGCTTGTCAAGCAATATCGAGCCTTGTCCGAGCGTGTTGTTACAGTTGTTTTTGTTATGAGTGCCTCAACAACTGCAAAAGACAATCCAAAGAGAAAGAAATTAAGCACAATTAGAACTGCAGTGTGAAATGTGCATTTTGTATACGATTACAAAAAGCCTTCAGGCAAAAAGGAGTGAATAATAAAATGTGTTCGACAGTTCAGTGTCGAATGTACAACAACAAAACAAACAAGCTAGCGTTAGCCGATATGGAGAGCTGAGCCAGTGGCAGGTTTCGATGTTTGGAAAATATCAAATAATTTTCTTAGGAGCAATAAATTTTGCATGGAAAAGTTAAAGGCAGATTCAGGATTGTGTCCGAGCAACAAAAAATTTCATTAATTCTTTTTTAATTGAACGAATTTCTAAGAAGCTCACCGCATATCTGTAACTCAGTCAGAGTGACTTTTCATAGCCAATCAGTTCAATCAGTTTCATAATCAATCTCATAGAAAATGCCGCCATACATTTCGGATTTGTCTACTTCTACAACTCCGGCGTGCCTCGGCGGCCACAGCAAATGCCATGCGCAGGTTAACTCAAATTTTCGTTTGAAAAACTTTACTATCCCTTTTGACAACTTTACCTAAACCCACGCACTTAATTGATACACAGTCGCTTTTCATTGCAAACTTAACCAGGCTCGACTTGTGATATCTTTCATCTGCACTTTTGTCGGCTGCCAGCTGTACACAAAACGTCTTCGGGTAGGTAAAATGTTTTTGAAGTGCGCTCGAAACCACAGCAACGCAAGATAAACACAACCGAATTCCGTTTAAATAAAACAAAAACCATAATTACAACAACAACAACCAACAGCACTAGTACGACGAACTGGCCAAGTGAAAAATGCCAACAACGAGACAAAGCAGCAAAGTTAAATAAGCTCATAATTGAATAAAGGCGAAATTAAGCCGAACCTCAACCGCCACTCAGCCAAAGCAGTAATCCGAGCTGCACAACCGCTCCGCACATACCACAAGTAAATCCTCGGGTTAGACCACAGACGACCGACGCACAGTGGGGTAATTCACCCGATTAATTCACCCAGGCTATTTAAATATGAAATAACTATTAGGTTTAGTTAATCGAACATTAGACAGTAAAAAACAAATGTTTTTGGGTATACTTCAGTGGAAATTTTTTTTAAAAACGGTAAAAAACTAAAATAGTTACAAAAGATAAATCTTGCACTATTCTAATGAAAGTTAAGTTGAACAGTTTAATTGAAACATTTCATTGCCACCTCTTGCAGCCAATTCAATATCATCATTATGATGATGATTATCATTATTATAATCTTCATCATCAACATTAAAAGCCTCACCATCACCATTATCATCATTCCTCATTAGTATGGAGTTGATATTAGTTAGCAACTTTGGACATAATATACATACGATGCACTTTTTTGTGGCAATTTTTTGATACTTGATACAATGGGATCAGAATTTTAAAAAAATTTATTAAAAATGTTTTCAATGGTATTTTTTCAGTCCACTTTCGTAAAAAATTCTCCCTCCAACACTTGAAATCTTTATTCCGTGCTTCTTCCGAAAGTTGGCCGATTGGCAATAAAGCATGCGATATGATTTGCGGTCGATACAAAAACTATTTGTGGAAAATTGTGGGCATATTTTACCAGGAATAGCATTTTAAAAAATATTTACAGTTTTTAATCCATAGCTGCGAAATTTTTCTATTTCGATTTGATATTCACTAGAAACAACCATAAAATGGTGTGAATGTTTTTATTCAAGTCTACATCGATTTCTATTATTGATGCAGATATTTCTGCATTTTGAAAAAACAATAAAAACAACAATAAAATCTTTTGCTTATTTGTTTTCATCTAAAAAATAAATAATTACAAAAAATTTATTTTGCACATTTCTATTTGTTCTCATACATGGCCCATTTGGCCCATGAGTTGGCACACAAAAATCGAAATGCTGGAAACAACTTTTTTTTTCATAAAATGTTACTGAAATATCTAAGCTATACGATAATGAAAAAAGTGTTGCTCGATCTCACAAGACTTACAACTATATGTCTATGAAAAGGTCCAAAATTGAATAATTATTAAGCTTTTAAACAAAAAATCAAATAATATACTTATAAACATTTTTTATCAAAACAAAATACACACTGCATTACTCAAATACCTGAACATGAAGGTTGCATAATTAATTTTTAAATACTTTTTGAAATTCACAAAAAGAAATCGTTTTTAAGTAAAGGAAAAAACGCATTTATCGCTGTTCGCACAAAAACTGAAAATAAATGTCAACTTTCAGAGTACTTTGCGGGAAAACGGTTAACTATTTTGCAACAACTTTTTGACATAGTGATGCAGAATTTTATCCACTTTAACCCGGTACCAAAAACATATTTGTATCTTTATTTTTCGTTTTTGAATTAATCGGCAATTTACTTATTTATGTATTACCCCACTGTGCGACGTGGTGAAACTAACATAACACTTCTGTTACCTCGGGGTCATTTTTGATCAAAAATTAATTTTAAACTGAAATGCCGCTTTGGTCTTCTGAACTCAGTGACTAAATTATGCCATTCGAATTTGAGTGAAATTTCTTGGTGCTGGCTATACTGGTTTTTGTGTAATCGAAATTCTTTGGGTCATTTTATGAGAAATTCGAAGAAATTTGACGATGTGATGTGAGTTGTATTCGATTTAGTTTCTGGGTCTTGTCAGAGAATATATCTGGATATTTATTTTGTTTTTTATTGGTCCGAGTAGTAGTTCGTAATTTATAAAATCCATGTTAAACGCAACTGTCTGCAGCTAAAATTGCATTGAATTGAAATTCAATTGAAACTTCTTATATGAAATAGAATCGAAATTAGAAGCCATACAACATTGAAATTTTGTACAACATCCTTATGTAATATTTTAATTCGAATGGCAATATTTCATGGTCGTTGAAGTTCGGGTAATGTGCTATAACTGTTTGCTTTACGGCGATTCCCGACACACTTTGCCATGCTCACTGGCGCATTATTTAGTCTAAGTATGTAGGATTATTTAAGATAAGATAACTGTGTGTGAGTTTTTTGATTACAAATAAAAATATTCAAATATTGGCATCTAAAAAATGTGGAGGGTAATGTGATATAGAAGGAAAAAACGTTATTTAACAAACATATTGGTTTCAAAAATACTTCTTTGGTTAAAACACTCCAAATCAAAAATAATATCAGGTGTACAACTTTGCTTCCGCCGTTTTCCGATAGGTGGCTGTACCGGCTGAGGCTGGTTGAAATACATAGATGGTAATGCCTTTAAAGTGAGTGTGGACAGTGCCTAACGAATTGTCATCGCCGTTTCAGTGACAGTTGTTCTTGTTTTCGTATTATTCACGCTCGAAAATGTCCGTTTATGTGCCCAATTCTCGCCATTTGCGGGAAGTTTTACTTATCTGTTACAATTCGCAAAAAAATGCAGCTGAAGCGCATCGAATGCTCTCAGAAACTTACGGTGATGCTGCTCTGAGTGAAAGAACGTGTCGGGAGTGGTTTCAACGTTTTAAAAATGGTGATTTCGATGTCGAAGACAAACATGGTGGTGGAAGAGAATTTGGTGGGATCAGCTCGGTGTGATTTACTACGAGCTCTTAAAACCGGGTGAAACCATCACAGGAGATCGCTACCGAACGCAACTGATGCGCCTTAGTCGCGCGCTAAAAGAAAAGCGGCCACAATATCAAGAGCGACATGACAAAGTCATCCTCCAACACGACAATGCTCGGCCTCACGTCGCAAAAGTGGTCAAAAAGTACCTGGAAACGCTGAAATGGGAAGTCTTGCCCCACCCGCCGTATTCCCCAGATGTCGCCCCTTCTGACTTCCACCTATTCCGTTCGATGGCACACGGCCTGGCAGATCAACATTTTCAATCCTTCGAAGAATTGGAAAAATGGATTGCTTCATGGATAGCGTCAAAAGAGGACTCCTTTTTTCGAGCCGGGATCCGAAAATTGCCGGAAAGATGGGAGAAAGTTGTCGCTAGCGACGGACAATACTTTGAATAATACATCTGTAAGCACTTTTTCGCAATAAAGCTTTTAATTTTGGAAAAAAACGGCGGAAGCAAAGTTGTACCCCTGATAAGAAACACACTTCTCATTTTTTTGGAGAACCACAATCTGACGAGATAAGCCGAAATATTAAAAATTGAATGTTTTTATGAAGAAACATGATTTTTTTACTGACTGATTTTTTTTTCGATTGATTTTTGTTTATCTGAAACTGAGTAAAACAAAAAATTAAACGATAAATAATTCGACACATATTTTCCATTTTTTGAAGATCCAAAATTTTGTGGGGTCAACGATGGGTTAAGAACTTTGTATGCTGTTGAAATTCAATTTGGTGAAAATACTTCAAAAAAGAAACAATTTAACTTGTGTTTTTAAATTTTGGAATATCTTTGCAAATATGACATCAAAAGTTTTGGAACCTGAAAGAATGCTAAAAATATATTATTTTTTCGTACTTTTATAATTGCTTATTTCATTTGCATTTGCATCATTTTCGAATTTCTTCTTTTTTTGATATAATTTATATATATTTTTTTAATATAAACATGTATATATAATTCTGGTGTTAAAACCTTAACAGATTTTCGAGATTATTTCACTCTAAATATTATAAAATAAAGTATATGTATATGTATATATATTTCTGTATACAAATAATACTGCTATAATAAGTTTACCCAACTTTTAGTATATCACATTACCCGAAATTTACTTTTTACGAAAAATATATAAAAAACAGGTGGCGCAACAGTCATTATCTTATCGGCGTATGCTATAACTTTTGCAAATGGCGGCAAAAGTAAATTTTGCTTTGACATTCATTCAATCATTCATTCATTTATTCATTCATTCATTCATTTACGCATTCATTCATTCATTTATTCATTCATTCATTCATTCATTCATACATTCATCCATTCAGTCATTCATTCATTTATTCATTCATAAACAAATTAGAACACTGGGTGACAACTTTTGCGTTGGGTGACAACTTTCGCGTCACCCTGTATTATAAAAAATTAATTATTTTGTTATGAGCGTACCTCGCAAACCCATAATCGATATCACTGATATATACTTTGGATTGAACTTGAACTTTCTAATAATTTATTTTGTGTACCTTCTGGGCTTTCAAACTTCATAACTTTATAAGCATCTCATCACACTGACTGTAGACGATTTAAGCAAATACACCCAAAATCAAGCTGCACGAGTTTTTTAGTTGCTATGATGTTTTAAAAAGTTTAATTTTAAAAAAGGACAATAACCTTGTGAATTAAGCCACTATATCACATTACCCGACCATATCACATTACCCAAACTTACTCTACTGGGCGTTGCACTTTTTTATCGACCGAACTTTTGTATATAACTTTGAATCCAACTTTCTATTGGGTTATGTTCTTCGACAGGGGAAAAGAGGCATAAAGGGTGTAGCTCCGCCCACATATCTCTAAGAAGATAACCAGAGCTTTGAAACCATAAATTACACATTTAATCGAAATCCAATACTAGGAAAACTTTATGTTTGTTTTATGAAGTCTAGATTGAAGCTTTCAATATAAATAATACGATTTTTAGCAAGTATTAATTTTCTATAACTTCCCGAAAGAAGTGTGAACATGCTAGATAAACTTTTCAGAACATATTCCTGTTAGCGACAAACAAGCAAATTCTTCGTTGCTGTAGTTAGGAACTCTATTAATCTTAGTGGCACAGTTGATGTGGTGTGAAATTCATCCCTCGATAAAGCGATAATGTAAGTTATAATGTAAAGAAAAAGCATCGTTCATTCTATAAAGAATTGGGAAAATAACTTTCTGGGCTTGCGGATTTTGCGAAAGAAAGAAAGCCAAAATTAGAGACGTTTGAGTTATTCGCAGCAGAACCGTCAACAAAGAAGAAAATACTCAGTGATAGGAAACGATGTGGCACACTCTGGATCGCCAAATATATTCATTTTCTTCTGCAGAAAACTGAATAATGTTAATTTATATATTATGCAATCTTGATTGGCTTATTGATGTTAATATGTAGTCTAAGTTTAATTTGTTTCCATACTTTTATAAATGAAGCCCCTGAACTGAGCACATTTTTGTGGGCCACGTGAACAGGTTCACATTTGAAATCGTTGATTTTAGGGCAATTAACGAAAAATTGAGTTAAAAAAGAAACAATATGACCCTTTATTATTAACTGTTATATATGATTGCCGAAAAATTAGTTGCAATATAATTTTAACTTCTGAAGAAATTGCAAAAATTAAAGTGCCCCAGAAGAAAAGTTAGAAACCATGCCCCACATGTAAAATATATTTGACTCCAGTATGACTTTTTAATTATTGAAACAATAAATAATTGTCAAAAAACATTCCATAAGCATTTTGGTACGAAATACAAAGAAATAAATCGAAGTCATTTTATGATCCGATTAGTCAAATGTGTCCAAGTTTTTCTTGGGGTAACCGAGTGGTTAAGACAGCGCATTTTTCAAATACATATTTTGACCGCTGTCATAAAAACATTAGCATTAAAATTACGCGCAAGTATATTAGCTGAAAATTTTGAATTTATTGCAATTATGGCCAAGCCGAAGTCGCACTTTTATGACTGTGCAGTGTTTTGTTGTTGCGGCTGAGTGTATGGCTTGGAAATTATATTTAATAACTTTTGCCGAACGGGCCGCTATTTTTGCTTATTCCAATGAGGAGGCCACACCAAAGCTTTGTTGTCCGCACTGCTTTGCATCGTTGAATGCGCGTTTCAGCGGCTATTCAGCGGTGCTTGTGTAGGTGCAAATAATATTCACCGAAGTTCATAAATCATTTACCCATAAAACACACACACGCACGCATCCCTAAACATAGGTCTGTGTATTTGCCACCAGCAGAGTTGCGTGATTTGAGTGGCTGATGAGTTGGTCGTCGGTCGAATTGCAACGTGCTGACCTTCGGCGTATTTGTTCGATCTTTGCGGTTGGCTGTTTGTATTTTTAGGCTACCAGCAGCCAATCAGGTGTAGCTCGTTGTACGTTGCTGATTGCCTGAAAGTATGCTACACGCAATTTTGTTAATGCGTAGGTGAAGAGTCAGTGTGAGTAGTTTAGCCTTTCTGCTAGATTTATTATTTATATTTATCATTAATTGCTAGTTTCACACCAAAAATGTAACAAATACAATTCAGCAGTCATCTCATGTTGCTACCTGCAATTTTTACCTGTTTCATTGACTCAAACAATCGATACCTACATCAATGACGTACTGCCTCAACCTTAGCAAATGTTTTCTTCTGGTCAAAAGTGTTCAATGCGGTAGTTGGAGGTCAACAGCAAAAAAGGACACCGTCTTTCCGGTGGAAGGACCAAGTAGAGGACGCCCCCACAATGCCTCGACTCCATACAAAATTGAGAAAAAAATAGGAGTACTTGAATTTCGCTGAAAATTTGCAGTCTAAGTCATTTTGGGCTGCTGACTTCAAAAATATTGCTGCTTTCCAACAACAGATATAGTTATAGTCGATTGTTTTAGCACCATCGAGCCCAAACTGCTGGTGCTATAATAATAAAATTTGGTCACTAGTTGTATTTTAAAAAATCAACCCTTAAAAAGCTGCGATTCTAAAAACGTCGACCTTGGACGGACATTGTTTTTTGGTCGGATTGTTTTAAAATTATGTATATACTACCTATATATACTAAAAAACAATAACGAAATACGTATTTCAGCGTTTTTCTAAATTCGACCTTTAAAAAGTGGAAACAGGGTGGGGAAGTCGCTTAAAGGAAATCATTTTTTTTTTTCATATCCGTAGAGCTTAACATGGAGATGACACAGCTATGAATTTGCAATGCAGTTCAATTTATAACGGCGAGACTATCAAAGAAATTATTCTTCAAACTTAGACCTTCCTCCTTTTTTTGGAATAAGTATATTAAATATTAAAACAAATTCCGTAATAATGAAAAAAAAATGAAATAATATGACTGATAATGGGTTAAGTAAGCTTGCCAAGCAATTTTAACTTAAGCAATTTCTTTGAAAAATCATACATTAGTAGTTAAAAAAAAATTAAATATTTTCCAAAAGCGCAAAAAGACGCAAAATTATTTTGCCGAATTTAAGAGAAGAAACTCCTTTAAAAAAAGTCATAAGATGGATTTACGCCAGTTCACGCCATTCAATTTTAATTGTCTTTCTAAAATTGTTTTTGTTTAATTTTCATTGCTAAAAAAAATTATTTTTGAAAATTCGTAAAAAAAAAAATGTATACTAAACAAAAACCGATCAGCGGTCCCGCTTCTATTAATGTAGCAAAAATATATTTTCTAAAATTTTTTAATATTTTTTTCCTTGTTCACTCCTCTCTGGAGCACAGGGCCTCCACAAGACACTTCCATCTTACACGATTCTGGGCGGACAATTTTTTTATCCAAGCACCTAAATTTCATTTTTCACCATCATAATTTTTTTTTTAATATATCCGAATTTGACAAGCTATATCTCCTAATCACGACAATTTTTCCATAAAATATTTCGGATCCAGCTGAATTAAACAATTACCAGCTTGATTAAACAATTACATGATACTACTGTCGTCAAAATCCGCGATAATTTTTTTTCTTATTTTTGTCCACTCTCGAAGCACTCTATCAACTCTTTGTGTGAGCAACTGGAGAAGGCGCACGCAAAGCAGAGGCGCCTTGAGAGAACTTTTGCGGCAGTCCTTAATCCAGTAACGGGTTGTTATGACCAGTTAAGTCTGTATATAAGTAAATGTCTTCTGAAATTTCTGCTTCCATAAGCGCCAATTCCACGCTGACAAAAATGTTGCTCAATCGAATTTTCACCATTGGAGCTGCCAAGGCTCTCGGATTTTTTCTAGTACAACTTTATAAACGCCCTTAAATATGGAATTTTCAAATCTCAACTGCTATACTGACTGTAATTAACCGCTTGCGCTGCATAAATCCGCCATAAACCATTCTAATTGCCAATCTCCCAGAAGGAACAAATCACAAAGCGTCATTTCATGAGTTGTAAGCAATTATTACAACCAGCACTGTTGCATTTAAAGTGCACATTAGACAAACGAAAACACGATTTTCACTGCCATAAACATTTTAATGTCGACAAGTTTCACCAAGCGGCATCAGACTCAATGACAACAACACAACAGCGAGTGGTTAACGCTTAAATGCCGCAACGTTGACGAATTCACCTGCGCAACTGACAGCCGCACGCTACAAATAACAACAACAAAAACCAAAGCTCCACAGCTCCAACTTTATGGCATTGGCAACGCTGGTGCTGGCGCTGTCACTTGGCCATATTTTTTTTTTGTTTTTTGGCCTGTTGAAAATTTGTTTTCGTTCCGTTTTCTCTATTTTTGGCCTTTTGATTTACGATTTTCCACATTTTTTTTGCAGATTGTCACTGACAAATTGCTGCTGTTGCAGTCATGTTCCATGTTAGTTGCCGCTGTCGTTGCTGTTGCTGTTGCTGTTAAAAAAAAAAAACAAACTATATATTTTGCACGAAAAAGTGCCCAACTGCAAACTTTGGCTGGGTAGAAAAAAATCAAATAATTTTCGACTGCCATTTTATCGGTCGGTTCATTTTGTTGCGCACTTGTTGCACTTCACCGCGTCACAGTGCCGTCGCTATTGGCATTTTACAAAAATTCTATTTCAGTCATAACCGCTTCGATTGCAGCAAAACTTTTAAATTCAGCCAATGCGTCACCACCCTCAATCAGTTCAAGTAGAGAGAATTTCGCGCCAACTGTGCAAAGCTCAAAAAAAAGTTGACGATATTGTGAAAAAATTCTACGGGGTTTCAATTTTGGTTGTACGTTTTTTTAATATTTTTCAAATTATTTTTTTCTACAGCCAGAAAAAACGTTGTGTCTGGAATGCTTTACGAATGCAACACTAAGCTATCGTTTTGTAGCAACAAACCCAATTTTTACAAATAAATAAATATTTCCAATTTTTGAACAAAACTCCATGGTAACTCGCCTCCTATAAAAACAACTAAAAAGTAGAGCTCGACCGATAAAGCAGCTTCAGCCGCATTCAGCCAAAAATCCTACATTCGGCTAATAATCGGCTCCGATTAAAATAGCTACAAACCGAAGGCTGAAGCCGAACAATTTTTGAGTGCATATTGCTCGACATGGCAAGGCGCAGGTAACGTTGACAGCTTCAGCCAAAATTACACCTTGGGTCGAGTAGAGCTGTACAACTATCGATAGTACTATCGATGGTTTTATTTTGACGCCACTATCGATGGTTTTTTTGCACTATCGATACTATAGGTTCTTGTGATGTGACGGCAATGCTTCCAGATTATTCTATGCTGTCAGTGCTGCCATAGATATTCCGCCGTGATGTTCAAATAAGTTGGAAAGAGTTGAATCTACTTGACCGATTTATGTGAAAATTAGGGTTTCTGTATATTATTTGCTGTATATGGACAAGAGGGCGTGGCACTGCCCATACAACTCAATTCTACCATATTGAATGACATCAGATTTATAAGTCGGACAACAATGAAATTTGGTACAATGTCATTCCATGGATCTGTTAATCCGCTGGTGAAATCTCATAGGCGTTGGGCAAGGGGCGTGGCACTATTTTTGTAAAAAAAAAAATTTTAACAAGCTTGGAACTATAATTCAGTGCGAGTTCTCTGTTTAGACGCACCCTTCGATTAGAAAAATGGCGTAGTCATTGAACAAAGGCGCGTGGTATCACTCATATAACTTATTATGAAACAATTTCGGAACTACAAGTCTCATAGCATTGAAACAGGTAACTTGCATACTTGCTTACTCAAACTATCGAAAATATCGAATGGGCCAACTATCGATAGTTTCTCAGCTCTAGGGTCGAGCTCTAGTCAAAGGACTTTCATAAATTTCTATGGGAGATCAATCTTTGCAGTAACTTTCGTTGAACAATGCTGGAGTATTTAATGTTATCTGAAAGCAAAACCGTGGAGAAAATCTGGTTTCGAGTCCCGAGACAGAAAGGCGGCTTTTGCCGAAAACCTAGAATAATTTGTAGTTAACATGAATTGGTTCTATGATAGCCTTTTGAAGTTCAATCACAGTCGCGGTCACAGTTACTGGCATTACTTTTGGCTATCTAAAGCAGAGGTTGTGGTAGATCAAACCCAAATAGAAAGTATGAGCCTAAAAAATCTACAGAATCTACTCCATTCTAGTCTGTCTGTCAGTCTGTCAGGTGTTTCATCTCCTTCAATCCCTGTGTGCCCAAGTTCCCATAGTTACAATAGACGTCCTGGCAATAGAGTTCAGTTGGACGTATTATTTATTTATTTATTTAAAGACCAATCTGGATGTTGAAAGAAGAAGAATTTTGAAAAGATGTAATTTTTCAATCGCTCAAAAAATGTTAATGCAAAATTCTATAGAAAACGAATTTCGGTTAAGTGTTTTATTATTATTATTCAGTCTACAGAACAGATATTCTTACTATTCTATTCTTCTAACTATATTACGAACGAAAGTGAAATTTGCTATTCGATATAACGAAAATTGTTGTTGTTTTTCACCCTTCGAATTGTTTTTATTTGAGCATTCACATTCTTTACAATAACAATGAATGTTTGGTTTCGTCAAGTGAACGGTACCTCAATTGTTTTTGTTTTTGTTACGTTAAAACTTTCAAATTTACGTCGAGTTATCAACATTTTCAAATTCTGCTTGTATGCATTGCTGATAAATTTCGCAGGATTTGTTTTGCGTTCGGTTGGCGTTTTTCTTTGAAAAATTAAAATTTCAATAATCAATCAAGAGAAATTGCCATACAGAAAAGTTTACTTGCGGTAAAGAGGCAATCGCGCATCGAAGACTTTTTCACTGTACACACATAGCCATATTTGTACTTTGAAAATGCTGGAATAAAACAAGATATTTGTTTAACCTTCTGCCTGTCCCTTGCTCAAAATTACGTTCGCTGTGCTTTGGGGCCAGTATGACCCCAACCAAACGGATATATAACTTACTGACAAAACATGAGGAAATGTTACACAAAAATCACAAAAGAAAAGGGAAAAGACCCGAAAAATATTTTTCTCTTTTTGTTATTGGGTTGTAAACGCGATTAACACTAAATAGCACAAGTAGACGAGTGCACAAAACCGCTCAACCGTTTTTTTAATTCCGCCTGGGGTCAAAAAGACCCCAGGAGACAGGCAGAAGGTTAAAAACTGAATATGTGGGACTGATTTCTTTAAGAAGGATGGTTTAAAACAAAAAAGAATTTCGATCGATTTATCGAATTTTTCGATTTAACAAATTGGGGGTACAACATAAGATTCGTTATATTGGATGTCCACTGTATTAAGAATTGATGTCGGCATTTTCGCTTTTAATGTTATCTCAAAATTTGCAAAGCTGAGGCTTCTACTACACTTTTATTAAAAAATATATTTCAAAATTTAAAACCTGAAAATTGGCCAAATTTAGAGGAAAGTATCTAAAAATATGTGAAATTATGTGCCTGGATTTTTGTGTATTTTAAGAAACATTCTTTCTTTATCAAATAATTTAAACACATCCTCGGATATCTTCCGATCTCAGAAAATAATTCAATTTGAAGAGTAGACCACGTTTCAAAAACACCTATTTTTCGACAAAATGATGAATACGATGAAATACGGAAGCCTTCCTCCACCGTTTATTACTCATTCGCTCCATCAAAGCATCCAGTACCTGACTCTCCGTCTAATTTTGAAACATTCATGAAATTGTGTAAATAATTTGACTTTGGTTTGAGCTCAGACAATACTCAAGAACCGCATGACATTAGTTTGTATTTTCTTCTTACGACTATTCAATGAGGATGCGATGACTCGATGCTTTCATCAAAGTCAGTAACATTCTTTCAAATTTCTATAACTTGCCCATCATACCAACGTTTACGATTTAGCCCATGTTGTAATCTATATTTGTATTAGTTTGTATTAAAATCTGTTAGAGGATAAACTTTTCGAGTAGTGGTAGGTTCAGTGGTTGTTGGTTGTTCAGAGTGACAACGACTTGCTGCAGTCCAGCAAGTGAAAGTTCTCTTCAGCAGACAAGTGTTGTTGGTACTTAGTCTCCTTTTTATTCGAACAATATCCATACTACTTACACAACTATTCATTCCAACCGAACCTGAAACACTTTAATTTAATTGTTAAAATTATGCGCTTCTCAAAGTACAGCAACAAAAAAGCTGCTACTAACACAACACACTAATTACTTATGAAAAGTGTTTATTTAAAATTTCAACAAATAATTCGTGCTATATCTTTTCTAAAATGTCGTCCAAAATTGCAAAATTTCAACTCATTTGCACACATTCAAGTTGCAAATTAAATTTTCATTCTATTATTGTGACAATTGAAGGAAATGAAAGTTACTGAACCGTAGCCGCCAGTCAATAACCCCAAGGGTCTTCATAAACATTTTAGGCTAATTACGAATATTTGAGGTCTGCACACGTTACGGAGACACCGCAAATTGAAATTGCCAACGAGCCAGGAGACCGGAAAATTATTTACCCATTTATGTGCGGCACGTGTTTGATATGAAGCTTACTTTTTACCATAATTTGTTTTTGTTGCCTATTGCGCGCACACACACACATACATATACAAACATAAACAAATACATGCAAACTGAACGCACATCAAATGAAAACGTAGAGCAACATTGGCAACAGCGGCCACGCAGCAAGTTGCTGACTTGCTTTTACCTAAATACTCATAGTTGGTTTTGTCACTTTGTAATTGTTGTTCTTATTGGTTTGTTTGGCTTTTTGCTACATTAACACAACTGTTAAGTGTGGCCGCAGCTTATTTTGCTTTTGGAACAATTTTGCAGTTCAAATGTACGCGTCGCGTATGCCGACGATAAGGCAAACCAGAATGCTTGTGTATGTATATGTGTGTGTTTTTTATGTGGGTACGAATATATATGCGGTTTGAGTACATTTTCAAAAATGTACCACCACCAAATACACAGCTTTGGTAAATTAATTTGAAATGCAAATGAAACATTTAGCGCTTTTTTCTTAGTGTATATGTATGGGTTTACTCTCCTCTGACATTTGTGGCGCTGTTTGACAAAAGCCCAACAACAACATAGCCTAAGGGGCAACACTCGCTCTATGTGCACTTTGATGTGTGTGAATGTGAATGTTTAGAGAGCACAATTTGACTTTGTTGAGTTTACCAGTATATGCGTGTGTGTGTGTGTGTGTGTGTGTGTGTGTTTGAACGCTGCTGTGAATCTGTGCACGTTTGTCAACGCGTAAATTTGCGTAATCACTTTAAATGTTCCTCGGAGGCAACAACATTTTGTGTGTACGTACAAAATGTGAGCGGTGAGTTTGTTTCGTTTCGTTTGTCATTAAGTTGAGTGCAATGAAAGTGAGAAAATGCTCATTGATTATGCACAGCTCACACAGTTTCTACCTTCAATTTCATTAGGCAGAGTTCTGAATATGCTTCGTAGTTGCTTGACTTCTTGTTAATTTTATTATTGTAAGTATGTGAAGTAAGTAAATAAGAATGTGAATGCGTAATGCAAGGACTCAGTCTTGTTAATAGAAAATTGAGTAATTTTTCTATACATATTATGTATTTTTTTTATATATATTTTATATTGAATATAAATTATTGGTATGAACATATTCATATTACACCGTGCGACAGCATTTTTCACACCGGGAAACATCCATATGTGCGTGAAACTAGAGTCCAAACATAGTAATACTGGGTACTCAGTTTTTCATTTCTACATCCTTTGTCCTTTTAAAAGGACTTCCAAATTTTGAAGGGTATGAAAAATTAAAAAAAAATTTTAAATACTTAACCTCGTTAGAATATGGCGATATGTATATCAAATCAAAGAGGAAAGGCTCAAGAATTTAAATAAAATTTATTTTTTATCTATTTGTAAAAAAGGACATGAAAAAGGCCCCTTTTAAAATTTTAATCCTTTATATCCTTGAAAATTTATATAGAATTTTCTTGAAAAGTAAGTATGTTAAAACCCAAAATCTCCTTGGTCACGTGTCAAAATTTCATTATTCTCGCTTCATTGATTTTGTATGTTTTTATTATTTAAAATACTGAAACACAAATAAATTAGAATTTTTGTATTTCATTAGCAGCATTGCAACTTCCGCCTTTTTTTAATAACTTTCGAACCAATTAAGTTAGAGTAATGAAATGTTGACACGTGATCAAGGAGATTTTGGGTTTTAACATACTTAAATTTTCAAGGATATAAAAAATTAAAATTTTCAAAGGACCTTTTGCATATCCTTTTTTACAAATAGATTAAAAATCAATTTTATTTAAATTCTTGAGCTTTTTCTCTTTCATTTGATATACATATTGCCATATTCTAACGAGGTTAAGTATTTTTTATATTTTTGTTATTTTTTATCCCCTTTAAAATTTTGAAGTCCTTTTAAAAGCACAAAGGATGTAGACTTTAAAAACTGAGTACGCAGTATTACTATGTTTGGTCTCTAGTTTCACGCCCATATGGATTTTTTCCGGTGTGAAAAATTTTTTTTATTTTTGTCGCACGGTGTTATATGAGTTTGAGTTTGTATAAAAAGTAGATAGGCAAATGTGTTTGAAGCAGTCCTACTGACTGCAAATCAATTTTTATTTTTTCGTAAAAAACGCTTCGAATTTCCAGTTCTTTCTTGTATGACTTCTTCGTTCTTTTCATTTTGTCTCATTTCCTTTAGTAAACTTAAGAGTGCTCTTCTCTGTCTCGCTGTTTCACCATAATTCTTAACATCTTTTCATTCCGTTTCTAACTGAAATTCCAGCTGACTTCCTTCACAGCCACTGCTGCAACTTTTCTACTTTTTACTGTTCATTCCAGGGCTTCATTTATTTCGTATTCATGCATTCCTTTTCCTTTCCGTGAGCCTCTAATGCTTCCAATATTGTTTGGTATATTTTTAGTCATAAGTAAAATATAATTTTTTATTTTTTCATTGTTTTTTATACCATCAACCATTAAAACCACTGACGCGCATCAGCCGTCAACGTTCATCACCTTTGAAAGGTTTCGTGTGCTTTGACATAAGTGAATGCTTGATTTCCTCTCACTCTGTCTGTCTGTCTGTCTGTGCGCCTCCGCAGCGCCATCCCTCTCTATCTCCCCCCTTTCCAATAAAGCAGTGCCATAACGAGTCCATTATCGAGATGATCAAATAAATGCGCACGGGCACACGTACGAGTACGCATAAACACACACACACACACACACACATACACGCGCACTCAACTCCAGCTAATACACACGTCGCTCTGACAGCTTCTAGCGAATCATTGCATAACACATTACCATGGCAACACTTATTTAACATAAAAATCCACAGCTCAGCTTTGTCTTTTATGACTTCCATTTTTTTTTCATCATCCTTCTAACACACACACACACACACAGCACCACCCACTCGTGCCGCCTTTGTATACGAGACGCTGTATTCATTTATGTGCAGAATTTTCCACAAATTTACTACGCCTCTATTTAAATAAAAGTACAAATATTGCAAGTAAAGTCTTTCATCATCCACGAAAATTCTTATTCGGCAAAAAAAAATAAAAGACACAGCCAAATAAAAGAAACCCAATTCATATTAAATTTCCATGCAGCGACTATGGCAGACAGATATCAACTTCAACAATCAGTCAGTCACTGGACCCCACTTCACTTTACTTTACTTCACTTTAGCCCGCTCGGCACTCTATCTCTTTCTCACATGCGGCACACCCCCTGCCCCCCTCTATCAATGGCTTTGCAACCGCGCGCACGCAAACACTTAAAGATTAAGTCCCTTTGATTTTGCTTATTTTTCTGCCATATTGATTTTGTGCGCAAAAATAGCGGCGCCATTTGTTGCAAGCTCCGCTGGCTCCTTTCCTTTCAGTGCTACTGTTCTTGTTGTTGTTCTTGTTATTCTGATGGTGTTGTACATTTTAAACAAAAGCATCGAACGACGTAAGAAACCGGAAGGATGCTGCGCGTTGCGTTGGTAGTGACTTGATGTCGTTTACAATAAATCCTTACATCTGCCTTACTAACTAATCCATAGTCGCTACGAATTCGTAGACAGCTCAGGCTTGGCATGTTTGCGAAAATCAAAGACAAAGCAATCAAAACGGCATTATTTATTTATTTAATTCGGTGTATCAACAAAAGTTCTTACAGACTAAAAGAATATAGCAGAGTGTCAGTGACGCACACAAGATTTCATTTGGGGGGGGGCGGGAGTTTTGCTTACAACTTTTGAGCCGAATACTATTCGAAAACATATTTTGTACTAGCACTTTTTGTGTTTGGGGGTTTGAACTCCCAAACCTTTCCCCGCCTTCAAACTGTCCTTTCATACTAAGGCGCTATAAACTAAGGTAAGCCCCTCTGAGAAAAATTTAACTTTAATTTACAAAACTTGTCCCAGATTTGAGCCTAAATATTCACAAAACATATCTAATTCAATAATTAATATTCAATTCAAAATGTTTCCGAATACCAAAGATCTTGGCTAGAGCTGATTTTTCTCAAATCAAAAATAAATATTTTAACTTTGACTCGAAAGCACATAAGTATCTCGATTAATTCAAGCAATGCCAGAAATATTTTACATAGTCCGAACTTTGCTGGTTCTTAGAATAGAATTCAACCAAATCAGCAAATCTTTTTTGGGTATCAGAAACCTCCACCACCCCTCCCCATAGCCACTCAGAGCCATTAATCAACATCAACAGCGGCAATTTTCGTGATCTTAAAGTAGTCTGATCAGTGTTTTAGATCGTCGAATGTCCTTCAGGATGTCCGTACAAATCTTTGGGATGGAATGGCAAATGCATTTTTTTGAGAAGAAGAAAGTATTAAAACTCAATTTATTCCAAAATCTTGTCATATACTTTTGGAAAGAATTGAGTTTTTTCGAAAATATCCACCAACGAAATTGAAGTTAAGGGCAAACTTGTATTTCAATGGAGAAGTTTTTACCTAAATAGAGAAGTAAACAATCATAGATATGAGAACTCGTACTATTTCGGAACCTTGGAAGAATTGGGTTTTTTCGAAGATGTCGACCAATGAAATTTAAGTTAAGGACGGATTTGTAGTTCAATGGAGAATTTGTAACCAAAATGCAGAAGAAAACAATCTTAAAAATAAAATTCAAATTATTTCGAAACCTTGGAAGAATTGGGGTTTTTCGAAGATGTCGACCAATAAAAGGAGAAAACGATCATAAAAAAAGCTAAAATTATTCCGAACCGTTTTCCTTTCTCTTGAAAGAATTCGGTTTTTTCGAAGATTCGATTTCGACTAATGAAATTGAAGTTAAGGACGGAAAACCCCAATTATTCCAGAAAGTTTTCCTATAAAAAAATTAATAAAAAAATAAATAAATAAAAAAATTAATAAATAAAAATAATAAAAAATAAATAAAATTTCCTATTAATAAAATACAGAAGAAAACAATCGCAGAAATGCGAACTCGAATTATTCCATAACCTTGAAAGAATTGAGTTTTTTTTTTAGGACATCGACAATGAAATTGAAGTTAAGCGCTAATTTGTAGTTCAATGAAGAATTTGTAACCAAAATACAGAAAAAAACAATCTTAAAAATAAAATTCAAATTATTCCGAAACCTTGGAAGAATTGGGGTTTTTCGAAGATGTCAACCAATAAAAAAAGAAAACAATCAACATTTTCCTATTCTTTTCAAAGAATTGGGGTTTTCGAAGATGTCGACCAATGAAATTGAAGTTTCGCGATTATTCCGCAAACTTTTCCTATTCTCTTCGACTAATGAAATGAAAGTTAAGTACGGATTTGTAGTTCAATGGAGAGTTTGTAACTAAAATACAAAGAAGTAAACAATCATAGAAATAAAAACTCAAATTATTCCGAAACCTTCTAAGAATTGAATTTTTTCGAAGACATCGACCAATGAAATTAAAGTTAAGTACGGATTTTTAGTTCAATTGAGAATTTGTCACCAAAATACAGAAGAAAATGGAATAGAATAGAAATTATAGAAATGAAATCTCGAATTTTCCAAAACCTATTTCTATTCTTTTGAAAGAATTGCATTTTCTCTAATACTAATTCTCGGTTATTTTCGTTTTCGATAACTCTTTGCACATTAAATAAGCATGTTTCTTGTACACAAAGTCATAAAAGTTGTGATAAAATTACTGTGTTGCACATTTTTGTCTGCTCGCTTCGCGTTCATCAACAATTTGCGTGTCACTTGTACTTTGCCATACAAAACAACAACATATATGACGCCCACTTGTGCCTCACACACACATAAATACATCATTATCAGATATGAAATGCAAATATATGTATACACGTTTTCCCACTTACACACACACACAGACACACATACCACTTACCACCCGCTCCGCTGGCCGTGTCAACGCGCATGTGTCGCGCATATGCGCTCATCAAAGGATTTTATTGCCTTTTGATGGCATCTCATTTTCAGCAGAGTAGCTTTTGCACATATTTTCATGCTGCTTGTGTTTATATGAACTTGTTTTTGTGCTTTTATTGGGACAAGTTTATCATCATTATAATGCTCGCACACACACACACACACTAGATCACCGACACACACACACGCTCGTATATATGCAAATAAGCCATCATAATTTTTCGCTTCCGTGATATGTCAAGTGAAGCCATGTGTCAATTTTGCAGTTCATAAATTGGTCCTTTCAAAGCCATTGTCATGATTAGTTATGCAAGTTAGTCATTATTTTGACAATGCATAGGGACATAAATGCGTTTAAATGTTGAGGTGATGAAATTTGAATGTTGGTTATGAAAACACATATTAAATACTAGCAGAGCTCGGCGGCTTTGCACGCAAGTCTGAAATTAATGGGCCCCTCAATCACGTTTCTCTTCAACATTTGTTGGCACAGTCAGAACTTGATTTTCAAAAATTAAAAAGCAGTTTTAAAGTCTCCAATTTTAAAGTCAATTTCCCGTGTCTAATAATTTTTTGTTTCAATTTACTATTTTGTTACTAATTACTAATTTTAAGGTCAAATCAAAGTCATCCGATAAGCCTGTTCATGTTTTTTTTTCAAAGTCTTCTTTTTCATTGTTGACCCTGTTGAATTTTGATGTTAAACAAATTTTTAAAAACTAAAAAATACATGTCGAATTATTTTCGATTTGGAGTATTTTAGCCAAGTATGAATCACGTTTCTTCATAAAACTCCTTAACACAAGTTTTGCCCTTTTAGATCCCGAATTTCAAAAAATCCCGTCTTAGCAGAGGTTCATTTTCCAAAATGTGCCTACAGTTCAAATTTTATGTTCACAGCTTCAACGGTTTGGGTTGAGTGATGGTGAATCAGTCAGTCAAGACAAAGAATTATATGAATATAGATTAAAATCAGTGTAATTTTTAAATATCCCATCTTACTGCAATGAACCAAAATTTTAGCCATCTTTCATGTTCGCTAAAATTTCTTTCACATATTCAAGTTTCATGAAGGTTCTTTCTGCTCTTCGCTTCCTCCAAGCGTCTATTCACAACCTCCTTCCTCTCCCGCCGTTCCAATCCCATCTGGCAGCACCAAACAAGCGTTTAATGTATTTAACATTGCTTATCATTTTCACACGTGCAGCAACAACAAAATCGCATAACCCTTACAGCAGCACACATGTGATCCGGCTGCAAAGTCTGCCGCACCTGTGGCCCCAAGAACAAAATACTACAAAATGCGCCGACACCTTGTAGCAACATGTGCGAATGATTTTTCAATTGAAATTCGTGCCGCCATCGCCGCCCTCTACCCCGCACCATTCGGTCGGTTCGATGTAAATGCTTCGTGTCCTCTTCTCTTCTCCAAGCAACTCTGTTGCCATCACACGCACGCGCACACACACATTAACACACATGGTTACAAACATTTCGAATCACATACACACACACATAAATCAACAACAGCAACAACACCATGTTGACAGCACTGGGAGCGCGTTGCAATTGCAGCTTGCAAATGAAAATGGAAATTGTCTATCTTGTGCTTTGCAGCCGGCAGCGAGTAATTTGCGTGCAACAAACGCCCAGCAGCAACACGGCAACACGGCCGCCGGCAATGCGAAGCAACCAACGTGGTTTTCTGCTTATACTCGTAACACAGAAGCAGTGGCCGCGCGCATAATTGCAGCGCAACATTGGCGGCTTCAAAGACAACCTGAACAACCGCCGGTGGCCGAACAATTTTCACCGTTAATCCAATGATCCTTGAGCGACACATCTATGTGCGTTGTATAAGCGAAATCGGGTTCATATGTGTTGGGGCCAGTTTTCTTTGAAAAACGATGTAAACAGCAAAGAGGTGGTAAATCCTTGAATACAGCACATTGATTTAAACAGAAAAGTATCCTTAAATAAATAAAATTTTTTCTTGCATTTAGATAAATTCTGGAAAAAATTTTACCCAAAGAGTTATTTTTTAAACAGTTTATTTTTTACATAAAGACGTTTTTAATAAGGACACTTTTTTGTCAATGACATGAACAATGTTAAACTGTTTTGCGTTTATTGTAAAAACAAACCAATATTATTATCGAAAATACTTTGTTTTCCAGTTGCATTTTTCGCGTCGAGCAGAAATATTCACAAAACAAATAACATGAGTGTACGTGTAAACCCCCCTCTTTCAGTACTTCCATGAGTCTCATCACTGGGATCATCACTAATTACTTTGTCATAGGATTTATGCTCAAAAAACGACAGCTCTGGTCCAGAAGAGGAATCGAAGAGAAAGCAGAGACCAAAAACTACCTTCTATGTCACTGCCGAATCTACAGGAAAGTAGAGTCTACAACTTGGGATTCAGATTTCTGAAAAGTCAGGCAAATGTAGCGAGTGGCAAGTTCTTGGGACTGCTATGAAAACTTACAGGAAAGAAGATTCTGAAGAAGAAAAAATCAAGCAAATGTAGCGAGTGGCGAGTTATGGGTTCTACTATGAAAACTTACAGGAAAGTAAATTCCGCAGCTTGGGGTTAAGATTTCTGAAAAGTCAAGCAAATGTAGCGAGTGACGAGTTATTAGGTTCTACTATGAAAGCTTGCAGGATAGAAGATTTTGAAGAAGAAGAAGTCAAGCAAATTTAGCGAGTGGCGAGTTATGGGTTCTACTATGAAAACTTACCGGAAAGAAGATTCTGAAGAAGAAGTAAAGCAAATGTAGCGAGTGGCGAGTTTTTGGTCTACTATGGAAGCTTACAGAAAAGAAGATTCTGAAGAAGAGAAGTCAAGCAAATATAGCGAGTGGCGAGTTTTTGGTCTACTATGGAAGCTTACAGGAAAGAAGATTCTGAAGAAGAAGAAGTCAAGCAAATGTAGCGAGTGACGAGATATTGGGTTCTCCTATGAGAGCTTACAGGAAAGAAGATTCTGAAGAAGAAGAAGTCAAGCAAATGTAGCGAGTGGCAAGTTATGGGTTCTACTATGAAAACTTACAGGAAAGAATTTTACACAGCTTAGTGTTAAGACTTCTGAAAAGTCAAGCAAATGTAGCGAGTGACGAGTTATTGGGTTCCACTATGAAAGCTTACAGGAAAGAAGATTCTGAAGAAGAAGAAGTCAAGCAAATGTAGCGAGTAGCGAGTTATGGGTTCAACTATGAAAACTTACAGGAAAGAAAATTCCGCAGCTTAGGGTTAAGATTTCTCAAAAGTCAAGCAAATGTAGCGAGTGACGAGTTATTGGGTCTACTATTTATGAATGCTATGAAAGCTTCCTGTAAGCTTACAGGAACGTAAATTCCGCAAGTTTGGCGTCAAGCTTTCAGGCAAGTCAGGCAAATCTTGCGAATGCCAATTTATCGGTTTTTCTGCGTAAGATTCTTTAAGAAGGGAAATTGATTTTAAGATGATTTCCGGTAAAAAAGTGCTGCATTAATATGACTGTTCATAAATATAAAATAACTTGGTCCACACAAAGTGGACCAATTGTATTCCCAGTGCCCCATGAAAATAGCAACGACTGGGCTGATGGATTGCCAGCCCAGATTTAGTAGCTGTCTGGATCAGCTCTTATTTAGTGATTTCCAGGCGTGTTTTAAACGTAACGCTGCTTGAAGATATGTTAAACCAAAGTAAGACGAAAGCCAATGGCGAGGAAAAGGAGGTCACCCCTAAAAGTTTTCCCAATAGTGCCATTTCATCGGCCTTGTAGTTCACTACACTACACCACTGGTGTGCAGTTTTCATTATTTTTCTGCAGTTTCATTATAATTAAATACTAACCACGGACGAGAAAAGGATTGCACGACACTGACAGACGAATGAGAGAAAAACCGCTCAATGCTGCTCATCCTTTTACCGAACATGATTTACTCGTTGAATAAATACCATGCATTGACCTTGGCGATTAGTGCAAAACTGCATGCCTGGTCACTCTAATTAAAGCAGCAGCTGACCATAAATAATAATGAAAAGAAAGATGATGATGACGCACTGTGGCAGCAGCAGATGAAGATGATGGACTGTGGCCCAGTTCAATTCAAGTCATTGCTGCGCGTTGACATATTTTGCTATCCTTGGTGTATTTATCTCTGACTTTGTCAGGACACACATCCGCCGACAGACGTCAGGCACGCCACATGGACATTATGTTTGCCTTTTGTGACTTTATCCGACTGCACGCATCTGCTTCGGTGGCATTGTGCCGCATTGCTTGTGGCTTTCACTGTTGCAAATTCAATTGATTTCATGCTTTCTATTTATGTTTTTTCAGCCAGCATTTTCCATGTATGTACTTACGCTTCGCTGCCGCTTGTGTTAGTTCTTTTTTGTTTGGTTTTTTTCTTCCTATTACTTTTTTCTTTCGTTTTCGTATTTGCTGTGCTGGTGCGGTTTTTCGCAATTCGCAATATTGAATGAAATAAGCGAAATTGAATTGAAGTTTTATGTAATGCGTTTCGTTTTTTCGCCTTTCAATATGATCACTCACACACACGAACTTGTTCATATACCAGCATATAAGTGACATATGTATGTATTGGTGTGCGGCAATCACATGTACCTACTGTACTCTACATGCATGTGAACGCCATTGTGTGACTCTTTGTGCGCGCTTGTCGACATTGTCGCTTTTTGTCTCGCTTTTATTTTTCGAATCATTCGCTCATTTTCCACTATTTTTTCTTTTCATTCAATGCACACACATGCATACATATAGTTTTCCTATTTGATGTGTAGTGTGTTTGTGTCGAAGCAAATTTAATAGAATTGCTTAAGTACAATAACAATAACAATAAAAGCAGTTGTGTAGGATTTCCTCTTAACGCCGCTCGAAGGCGCACAAAAGCATGACGCAAATGTCACAAGTGCACCCTCACACACACACACACACACACACACAAATACAAACACATGCATAGGTTCATGTGTGCATGTGCGTGGTTCGGGGCGAACAAATCAGCCACTAATGCCAGTGACACTTGCTTAAGTAAATAAATGATTTTGACCTGACTGCTTATCGGGCCAGAGTGAAATTCAATCGTTTTGCGCTGAAAAATGTTTGTGCAACAGAAAACTTAATTATAGACGAGAAGCGCTTGCCAAACAACAATTAGCACATCGGTGTTGACATAGCGGCGAATTTGTGTTGTTGCGACAACATTAGCGAATTGCACTTTGTGATGCTGAGTTTCACGGGGCGTATGAGTGATGTGGTAAGAGTCAAATTGATCAAAGTCAGCCGGATTGAATGTTTGACGGCGGAAATTGATGCTGAAAAGTGAAACCTGCCATTTTTGGTGAGCTACAAATGGATAGATGCATAATAAATCCATAGAAATGCACCAAGAAGAAGAATCTCTGATGGAACTTTGGAGTATAACAAATTTGTTCAGCAGCGAGCTGTGCGAGTGGAAAATTGTGAATTATAGATCAGTCATTCTATGCCAAATTGGAACTGTTGAGTGCAGCTCTATCGAAAGAAAGGTTTCAGGTTTTTTCGAGATTTTCAGGGCCCACTTTAAAGTTTCATTCATTTATTTATTATAATTATTGTATTTTAAAGTGAATCAATAAAAATTGTCTCCAAGTTTTAGAGTTTAAATACGTCGTTTTCCATCGAGCAATTCAAATTTTTTTTTGTTTTTTGCTTGTTGTACAAAAGAGAAGGAAAATAAAAAAACTTACAAAAGAGAAGGAAAATAAAAAAACCGTTGCATATTTTGAGGGCCTTTTTTTTAAGTAAATCAATGACAAATGGCTGAAATCGATATTATTTCGATGCTAATGTGTATTCCGCCAAATAATTTGGCTGTGTTGTATTGCTTGATATGTCGGCTTTCATTTTACACCTAACTCGTTAATTGATTTCCTAAAAATATATATGTTTTGAACGATAAAAAACGCCTTAAAATTCCTTATTTTCCGACTTTGAGGTCTCATTATAATTATAACTTATAAAAATAAATGGCATCGAAAACGAAGCCGTGCGGTGTTGTGAATGCAAAAAGGTGAAAATCATGTCAACCATGTTTATTAGTTTAGAAATTACTATAAAAAATATGGAAAAAGTAGAGGAAAATTTGAAAAAATTACACGGTACCTGTATCTCACTAAGTAGAGCTGAGGGTAGATCTGAAATCAGCGCACCCAAATTAATAAAAAAAAACAGTAGAAAAACTGAATGCAACAAAAAACCTGTGATTTTGTTGTGCTTTGTTATTTATTAACATTTTTGTTATTTAAAGTGAATACATAAAAATTGTCTAGAAGACTTAGAGTTTAAATACAAATACACGAAATAGATGAACCTTTAAAATTTGCATTCAGTTATTTATTATAATTATTGTATTTTAATGTGAATAAATAAAACTTGTCTCCAAGTTTTGGAGTTAAAATACAAAATACACGAAAGAGATGAACCTTTAAAAGTTCCAGTCATTATTTTAATTTTTGTATTTTAACCCTCGGATGGACTTTGTCGTCTGGCCAGACAAAATGGTTCAAAAAAGAAAAAAATTACAGATTCATCTCCTTTTTACAGTGTATTTGTGGTTAACTAAGTAAGTATAAATGAATAAATTTGTACATATATATACTTACATACGTTGCCTACCATATAAACATAATAAACTTCATCTGTCATTGCGCTTTGCCTTTGTCAAAAGCCTCAACCAGACTTCGTCTGGCCAGACGACAAAGTGCAAATGTGTAGTAACTAATTACTGCCCATCGAAGGGTTAAGTGAATAAATAAACACTGTCTCCAAGTTTTAGAGTTCACATACAAATACACGAAATAGATGAACCTTTAAAACTTTCATTCAGTTATTTATTATAATTATTGTATTTTAAAGTGAATAAATCAAAATTTTCTCCAAGTTTTAGAGTTCAAATACAAATACACGAAATAGATGAATCTTTGAGAATAAGCCTTGCAAAATGTAAATTAATTAGTAGTGCTCGACCGAAGGTGCATTTTTGACCGAAGCTGAAGCAGAATATTCAGCATAACTAAAATGTTAGACTGAAGCAGAATACTAATACAAAATCTTTTAAGGAAAAAAACTAATCGAATTTTTTTTTTATTTCTTTGCTCTACTTAAGAATTAATAAAATAATTAATTTAACAAAAATAAAAAACTTAACAATTCAATTGACATAAACACCTGATTAGAGATTATTTATGTTAATCGCAATCTTGATGTCCAAAATATTGATTGAACCCGATATTTGATAAAATACTTCGAAACAGATCAAATTGACTTGCATTACACAGCGAAAACCTTCGGCTAAAGTATTTGGCTGTTTTAGCCAAAGCCGCAGCCTAAGATTTAAAATTGGCCGAATACGAATATTCGGTCGGACACTAGTAATTAGTATCAAATTCTTAGTAGTTCTTGTAAATCTCAAAATCACTTAGCTGCTTTACAACTACAACTTTAATAAATCATAATGAAATAAATGCGTGTAAATATTTGTACATAATATTTATTTATAAAATAAATGCGTGTAAATATTTGTACATAATATTTATTTATTCATGAAGTGCCTTACTGAGAGAAGACATGTAAGTAATACAAACAAATTCAATTTAACAAAATGAATTGACACAATAAATGTGCTTAGTTCTTCCACTAAGCTTTCACTCACTTCTTATACTAATTGATTTATTAATCAATTGTTTTCTATGCACTTCTACCACTGTAACCACTTCTAATTAAGATTAATACAAACTCTAGTATACAATAAATACATACATACATACAGTGGCGCACACAGGATTTAATTTTGAGGGGTTTTACGCACAACTTTTGAGCCCATTTCCATTCGGAACTATATTTTGTATCAGTCATTTTTGTATTTTGGGGGGTTTCAACCCCCAAAAGCCCTCTTGTGTGCACCACTGCATATATTTATGATCACAAATTTTGATAACATAATATTTATATAAAACAGCAACACCAAACATGTTCTGTCTGTTTTTTTTTAAATGCACTCAATGAGTTCTCCACAATGGTGAATCACTTCAAGTCATAAAAACGCAAAATTTCCCTTTACCATCAACACGCAACTTTAAAACCTTTCAATATACATTTTCCATTCGAAAAATATCTGCCGCTGCGTTGCATTTAATACAAAATAGACTGCACAGCCACACAATTGTGAGGTCCTGACGTGCGTGGCACATGTGACGTTTGCTTCGATGTTTTCGTATTTCTTCGACAGCATTGCCTGCAGCTTTTGCTGCAGTGTACACAAGCAGTCAATTCCATTTGTTGTTGTTGCTAGCCGCCATGCAGTCTGCATATTTGCTGCGCAATGCTCGGTTTCCATTGTCACAACTTGCAAATACATTTTCGCTTACTTGCTTTTGTTATTTAATTACACATTTCTTTGCATTACATCAGCATTATTGTTGTAGTTACTTTTGTGTTGCTGGGTCAGGTTGCTGTTGTCTGCTTGGCAGCTGCTGATGTGTCATTAATCTTAAAATCTTCTAGGCAACATTCGTACAAAGTTGCCAAAAACGAAACTGCACAGCAACGCCAGCGGCAGCAGCAGCAGTCAGTCAGGTGTGAACGAGAAGAACTACGAATACACTGAACTTTGACTTTAATTCTTACAAATTTTGCAAAGACTTTTTAACTTGCTACAAATGCCTACAAAAAGTTAAACTGTTACTCAAACCGCTAAACCGTAACTGAATGATTGATCGAAAAAGATTCAATCACTGCTTCAATGATTCCAAGTCGGAGGCCTTTTTTTTTTGCTCAGTGTAGTAATTACGCAGCGTCTGTCTGGCGTACCGGTAAGCACGAAATGAAGATAAATTGCAATTGTTGCATAAATGTCTTGCTGACAACGTTTTAATTATGCACAGTGCCAGCAACAATAAACAAATGTAACAGTGTGCTTTTCCAGAGCAGTAAATGAAATGCGCTGCATGCGAGTTGATGAATGTTGCAATATTTTCGACAACGTGAAACTTGAATGCCTGAAAAAGTGCTCAGAAATTTAAGCTACAGACTTAATGGCTACGATTTCCCAATCAACTGCAGCAGCTTAAAGTTGATCGATTTTTCGTCGAATTGGCAAACAAAACATAGCTGAGTTCATGCTGTGGCTCTTTGATATGAGTTATATCGGTTTAAAGCAAAGTTTAGGTATACTCAAAATCCTCAATTATTGGACAATGCTATTTCAATTTTCAATGGCATACTGAATGCTATTTTTACACTCAGAGGTCAGTCTTTTCTTTATTTAGTTTTTCTATATTTTGTGTCAGCTAAGTAGGTACACGACGCGCACCAGAAGTCTGCTAAACCTGAAAAGGGGCGCGCTCAGGGCTGTTGTCGGGGTAATCACTGGGCACTGCATCCTCGGTGGCCACGCAAGAAGACTAGGGCTGGGTCATCTAGCCAACGATTTCTGTCGTAGCTGCAGAGGCATAGAAGAGGAAGAAACCATTCTACACTTCCTTTGCACCTGCCCTGCTTTTTGCAGGACTCGCAAGAAACACTTCGGTTTTTACCACACCGCCAACCTCGCCGATATGTCAAACGTCGACACCAAAGGCCTCATACACTTCATTAATTGATCAGGTTGGTTTGAGACCTACTAATATGAAGGGGACAACGATCCAGTGGCATCACAATGGGCCTTATTTTTGGCCTACGTGCGCTCTCGTGAGGGCCGCCACATCCACCTACCTACCTAAGTAGGTACACAAACCCATTTGACTTATGATCCAATGCACTAACCACTGCGCTACGACAACCACCAGATGTTCCACTTAAGTACTAAATGGCCCAACTTACGTTAAATTGCAGTTGGGCGCATGAAACGGAAATGGAAAAGTTGTAGCTTCTACTACGTTAACATAACTGCTCTTTGATCGATCAAGTCTTTTCTCCTAGTCTGCGTTTCTTTTTGAAACCACTAGACGCGTTGGTTGGTCCAAAAAACAAAACTAAAAATACTTTTAATTGTCTTAGAGAAATTTTTGAAGTTGAACTTTTCTTGTTACTACTAACCAATTAAATGGTAAACATCTTATAATATTAAAATTACAATGGAAAGAGATTAAGTTTTTTAAGCTGTGCCCAAAAAATAGATTTGTATGTATGTATATATTTGCTATTAAATAGGTATGACACATGTTATAACAAGATGACAATATAATTATTTTAAACATATATTTTTTCAACACAATAAATATCAATGAAATACTAAAACTATAAAAAACTGCCATTAGTTGTTTTGTGTTAAACATTTTATTTAGAAATGCAGTCGTGTCTGGATATAGTGAACTAATTATTGCAAGGCCTGTTCACAGTATTGAGGTTGTTCACTATATCAAGGTAAATATTTTTGTTCAAAAACTCGTTTTATTTGCTCAAAGTACACTTTTTGCTTTTTGCTTGAAATTGCTTTCAAAATTTGGTTCATGATTTAGAGGCTCCATGTCAAAATTTGGGTGTTCACTATATCGAGGTGTTCACTATATAGGGTGTTCACTATACCCAGACACGACTGTAATCATTTTACAACTTTTTATTTCATACATATATCTTAAGATTTAAACCAAGAATCGCTGTAGCTGTCACTAGAAATTATTGTTTCAACCAAAAATCGCAATCTTAATCTCTCAATCTCTTTATTATTATACCTATCCATATATTTCCTCACTTACATTCATAATTTCATACATAATATAATCCATATTCACATTTCTATAGCTATGACAAACACTATTACTATTACCATCCCTATCGGTATTCCTAGCCCCTTTTACTACTGCTATTCTTATCTATCTCTTTCACAATTAGTATCCCTAATCCTATCCATTTTTCATAAAGTATTTTTATCTGAGCTTGTATCCTTATCACTGTTTATCTCACTATCAATACACCTTCGTGTCACTGCCGATATCACTATTCCTATTACTATCACTATCGCTACCACTATCCTTCTTCCTATCCATTTCTTATCTCTTTCTTGATTCGTGTCCCTATCACTTTGAATCTAACTATCCATACTGTTTCCCATAAATATATCTCTCCTTGAAACTATTGATTCCTATTTTTGTCACTCTCACTACCACTCTTCTTCTTTTTACCTATTTCTTTTCTCTTTCTTCTTCTTCTTCTCAGTATCCATCCTGTTTCCCTGTCATCTCTCTCTTTGAAGCTATTCATACTTATTCTTGTCACTCTCGCTACCACTATTCTTCCTCCCATCCATTTCTTATATCTTTCTTGATTCGTATCTCTATCATTGTGAATCTCACTATCGCAAACATTATTTATCCCTATTTCACATAAATATCTCTCTCCTTGAAACTATTGATTCCTATTCTTGTCACTCTCACTACCACTCTTCTTCTTTTTACCTATTTTTTTTCTCTTTCTTGATTTGTATCTCTATCACTCTGAATCTCACTATTCATCCTGTCATCTCTCTCTTTGAAGCTATTCATACCTATTCTTGTCACTCTCGCCACCACTATTCTTTCTCATATCCCTTTCTTATCTCTTTCTTGATTCGTATCTCTATCATTGTGAATCTCACTATCGCAAACATTATCGCTGTTTCACATAAATATCTCTTTCCTTGAAACTATTCATTCCTTTTCTTGTCACTCTCCACTATTCTTCTTCCTATCCATTTCTTTTCCATTATCTCTTTCTTAATTCATATCCCAACCACTGTCGATCTCATTTACACTATCACTATTCCTATCAATATCCCTCTTCCTATGACTATTGATATCCCTATTTATAACCCTATAACTACCACTATTTGTATTCCTTTTCTTCATATCTATTTCAAAATCTCTGACCCTTTGTTTGGTTAGGCCAAACCTAACAATACCTAACATACCTAACAATTATTCATCTATCCTTCATGATTCATCTAATCATCTAATAAATCAACTAATTGATCGTCTAATGAATCAACTAATTAATCATCTTATGAATCAACTTATTAATCATCTCATGAATCAACTAATTAATCATCTAGTGAACCAATCATCACAGTAATCATCTAATGAATCAACTTATTAATTATTTAATGAATCATCCTATGAATCAACTAATTAATTAACCAATTTGCATGTTATTTTTTGTTCATCAGAATAGTCCTTTTTCAAATGTAAGTATCTTTAAAAATATGAAAAAAAAGACAAATCCTTGTCCACATTTTCAAACACTGCTTGCTCCGAACTAAATCTTGTTGTAACCTTTTCACATGAAGTAATTTAAAGGAACCAATTCAAACACAAAAAAAATTGCTACTTATGCACGTTTAATACCTAATTTTGACAATTTTTAGAAACATTTAAGCTCAACAGTCTTGCAGCAACAACTTTGGCAAAACATTCCAAACTTTACATTCACTTTTTTTCCTCCACCTGTCTTTCTCAGCTTTTCACACTTTTTCATTAATTGTATTTTCTTATACCTTTAGCGCACTTCTCAACTTCTCAACTCAACTTTCACTATACTTTTTTCTGCACATTGTTTCTTTTTTCGCACATTGTTTCTTTTTTGCTCCCCTTTTTTCCATTTGCTCTTTCCTACGTTCGTAGCACGCACCAGCAACTTCAACTTTAACTTTTCGCTGCAGTCACAATTCTCGGCGCGCCGCTGCATCCCTGGACAACTGTGGCGCAAAGAAAAATCTCAGCAAAGCGGAAATTAACCAAACTCAAACTTGTTTCGTGCAGCTTTCATTTCTGTGTTTTGCCTGGACTTGGCTGCCCAAACGGTATTTATTTGACTTTCTATGTGTTTGTGTGTTATTTTTTCATTTTGCCGCTTTCATATGCCAAATAAATGTCCAGTGCTGTCACCATATTTCACCGGCAATTTTTTGCATGCAAACACAAACACACGCACACATACACACGCAACTTTCGCCAGCAGCACACGTTGCGGTCATAGTAAAAAAAAATCGCAATTCTATTTTCATCTGCGACCCAAAGCATGAAGGCATTGTTTGTTGTGTAATATGTGTGTGTGTGTGTGTGTTTAGGTAAATTGTTCTTTGTAGTTTTAGCTGGCAATGGAAAAGCCGCATTGTGGTGGCGACTTTGAGCGTTTTCGGTGGCATTTCGGCCAAGGCGAGAAAGCCACTGCCAGCGTCGAAGCATAAGAAGCAGCGACATTCAAGAACCTCTCGAATACTCTTCTCATGCGTGGTGCGCGAGCAAGCTGACGGTTTCAATATGCCCGAACGTTCGCTAACCGCAACATTGTTGCATGCATCCATTCTGGTGACACGTTATTGTGGCAGTTGCGGCCAGTGGTCGCGCCGTAAATGTATGCGGCTTGCACAGTGTCACAGACAGCATGCGAGCGACGGAGTACTTGCAAGGGGGGAGCTGGGTATTTACGCTCATAATTACTTTTGCAAACAACCAATGCGTTGCCAGAATTCTGTGCGCACATAAACTGTGCATGTGGGCACATTTCTGTACTGTACTTGTACACAGTGTATAGTCGATGGAATGTAGCAACACTATTTTACAACTGAGTTGAAATTAGAAAATGCTTTGCCAAGTTTTCAGCTGAAATGGCAAATGAAAATGCTCGGCTAGTGAATTCAATTTGCAATAATTACAAAGCGCTGCTCGAGTTAATGCAGAATGTAGTCATTACAAGGCAGGTTAAAGATGAAAACTGAACTTCGTGTAGCTAAATTACAATGTAAGGAAACAAAAAGGAACCCGAAGAAGTGGTCTAGTTGGCTATTTCGCCGCCTAAACTTATAAATAAGATATATGACTTTTAATGAAACCACCAACAATGAAACTTAATGAAACTTGCAAATTCAATCGTTTTGAAGCTCTAATTACTTTGAAAGATTAATTATTTCCTCCAAGAAAAAGGTTGGACTAGATTGTAGTATGGTCCCTCTCCCTCTTCGTCGTCGACCTCCAACTACCGCATCGAACACCTTTTTCGCCGGAGCTTCATCGTCCTTGGAAGCTTGGGAGTTTTGGTGAATTTAGGTGTACTGGCCCAGGTGTCATCTCCTGCAGTGGGTTACAGCATTTCAGTAGAGAATCATGTACTCCTGTGTTTCCTGCACACCAGCAAATGGTTCCTTATTCTAGTCAAAATGGAAATGTCTTTTCTAAGTGCTCATCTAGGTCGAGGCACAAAGAGCTGCAATTCGAATTGAAATCTTCCAAGAAGATTTTTGAAGTGTCAGTCCAGTATTGTGAATTTCTATCTCTGGCCGCCCTCGATAGTCCAGCGGGTAGCGCGCTGACTTCTCATGCCAGAGGCCCTAGGTTCGATTCCCAGCTCGGGCTGGAAACGTTGAAACGGCTGAAACGTTCATCTACTTCTATCGCTATCCACATGAAGCAGATGAGAATTACAAGTGCGCTCTTGGCAGACAATGGCAAAACCTCCAAGTGTGAAAGAAAAACCTGTCAACCGCCGTTCGGATTCGGCATTAAACTGTAGTCCCCCCCCCCCCCTTCGCTAACCGCTTGAAATGTGGGCTGTAACAATTGTTACGAAAATAAATTCTTTAGGTTTTCGTCTCTCTGGATTGTGCTTGTAAAATAAAACCACTTCAATTACTCAACGCAAAACGCATTCCAAAACCATCAATCACTTTATTTACAAATTTACACTTACTACTACTATTCCATGTTTCCCCTTTACTTGCTCAAATAATACTGTCCCCTCTGCGCTGTACCCGGCTGCCTTTTATACTTGTCTGGTTATCGCGCCGATTGTTCTCGTACATTCCAATTGGACTATCTCTCGATCGTTCTCGCGAGCCATCCTTGCCATATCGAAATTATAGCAAGCTGACCGAACTCTAAAGTGCGTGCCTAAAAGTATGCCCGTAAAAGCATTCATGCATAGCACAGCGACAGGGTGCCTCATCGTTACAACATGTTGGAAAAAACAGTGTTGCATACACATTTCAAAAACGGGTGAAATATTAGATATCACTCTCCTCTCCTCCCCTGTCCTTCATGGGCATAGTACAATGGTCCAAAATGGACTGAGTGCTATGGAAGGCTTGTAGCCTTCCTATCCACCCTCACATCACATCACATAGCGAATTTCTGTTTCTTTCTTTCAGCCTCAATGCGTGCGATATTGTATGTCTGTCCACCCCTATAAATGGCGCAGGTCCAGTAAGGCGTATGGCAGCCGCCATTGTTGAAAGTCTGACTGACAGAAGATTCTTACCCGGATACATCTACCGAGTTCGTTGAGTAGTTTGACGCATTCCAGTTCTAGACCCGAGGTTATTTCATGTGTGCTGTGAAATGCTTTTGATGATCTTTCCAGCTTTATAGGACGAAATAGGTTTCTCACCTCTTTTAACTATTAAAGGAGACAATCGATTGACAATCAAAACGAGATCATCTCTCACCAGCGAAGAAATGCCGTGGTGGGTACAAGGAGCGGGCAGGGTTTAGTTGCTAAAAATTCCACATATCGGCATCTTAGAGACCGTCGGTAACTTTCGTCGTTGAAGAATTCATTTTCGCAACGTAGGAAAAACCTCTCGTAACAAAAGTAAGCTTCTTAAATTTGAAAAATTAAATTAAATTTCCAGTTCAACCCAAGTAGAGACACAACACTTGGTGGACTTCTGGCGGCATTTCGTACAATGTGCGGCCTCTTGATTAGCAAAACAACAAACAATAAAAAATCATGTTCCAAAACTTTTCTCTATATTTTTTTTTATCAAAAATTCCAGCTCACATTCATTCATCACAGACAAGTGAGACGTCACACGCTATTTCGGGCCTAACTTACGAGTATCAGCTTCCCAATTCTTTTCGTTAAATTACATAAATTTTAGCACAATTTTAGTTTTAGACACTTCTAATTCTGCGATGCTTTAATTGACCATTTTGGCATTTTGTAATTAATCACCGACTCTTCAAATTGCTGACATAAAGCTGCATAATTTCACGACTTGATCAAAGTAATTAAATTTCAATGTTCTCGAATGTGTTGAAGTTTCTCGATTTGTGCTTATGCAAAGTATTTTGGATGCAGTCAGCCAGATTAATGACAAATATTTCAAATTAATTAGGCATATTAGCGCCAAATTGAGATAATTAATGCTTTGCAAAGCGTCTAGTGGGCGAGTAACGGTAATACAACTTTATTGAATGAATGAAATTTGAATGAAATTTTCGCTGAACTAAATTCTCTCTCTACATGAAATTACACAAAACAGTTAATGGAAATTTTCAATTCAAATGAAATGCAAATGTTTATTTAAATGAATAATAAATGTAAATTTTGAAGCATTTACAAGGCTTTAAAGTTAAAACAAAGCAATTGGCTTGTTCGCAAATAGATTTGGCAATGTGAGCTTTAAATTCGGCCCGCGCTCAAAACAAAGCAAAACAACAGCAAGTCTACATTTTCATTGCTGCAACAGCCGAGCGACAATAAATGACAGCGAGACAGGCGAGCAATCAATTTGCTGGCCATTGCAATTCGGTAACGTCGATGCCGGCATGTCGGTGCATCAATTATCAATGACAGCAGCGGTTGTGGCAGCTGCAGCAACAACTAACGTCATGCACACAAATGGCGCTTCCCACAAATGGCGGTGATGCTTCGCGCAAATTCAGCCGCCGAATGAAAACACCGAATGTGTGAGCATAGTCGATGAAATGAGTGACAACATTTCGGTGAATTTGAAACTGAAAAGTGTAAAGTGTTGCACACTTCATTAATTACAGCTCGATTAGTGGCTACTGTGGTTTAAGTAAAAACTGGTTAAAGGTTTTTTGAAAACAAATTTGCAATGGGACTTTTAGAATTTTTGTATGCAATGTGTGAAATCTTGCAACAAACTCAGTGAAAATATTCACGAAATATGGTAAATACTCTGACGAAACACAAAGCACATTAATGGTTGAATTCAGACATTTGGCTCTTTGAAAACTCCTTGATCGGATTTGAATTCATTTCTGTCAGATCTAATGGACGTCTTTCGATTACACCGTGCGACAACAAATTTTACACACCAAAAAATGGATATACTCGCGAAACCAGGGGCCAAATGTAGTAAACCTGCGTTTTTAGTTTTTCTCTCTGACGTCAAGATTTTTTTTTAAAAGACTTTGAAATTTCAAGGATATGTTTATTTCGAGGAATTATTTCAAAAATTGAGCGCATTGTAGAATAACAATATGGGTATCAAATGAAAGAGAAAACTCCTTAGAATCTTAGAAAATTTAATGTTTTGGTGCAAAAGGACGAAGAGGTATTGAAAATGTCCTTTTAAAACTTTATCCTTGAATATCCTTGCAAATATCCAATAGTTTTTTTTAAATATATCTTAAGGACTAATATGTATACTACCACATCCTTGAAGTTCGTCCTTCTAACTTTATTAATTTATGATATAAAAAATTTAATATTTACACGGTGTTACCGTTCAACTAACCATACAGACATTGAGTCCTGGATCGAGTCGACAGAAATAGAGCAAAGTTTTTTGCTGAGTTACTACTGACGTCGAGATCGGTTGAAATCTTTAAAAGGGATTCACAATGGACCAATTTGGCTTCCGAGTGAAAATTCGGTCTCTGTGCCGCACACACCCTTCCCTACCTAACCTAACCTAACTTTCCAAATGTTGTCTATATGTTTTTAAACTTTTACAATAACAACTTAAATTTTTATGAAAATCAAATACAACATACAACTTTCTTAAATCTTGAAATATTTAGGTCGAGTATAGTTGCCATGAAAAACTATAATTTTAAAATTAATAGAAAATATTAATAGCAATTACATTTTGTAAAAACTAACAGAAAATGTCAGATTTTTTTCATTTTTCAACGCAGAAATTTAACTCTGTTTTCGTCAAGTTACGTCCTCACTGCAAAGTAAGAAGGCAGAAAGAGTTTTTCCAAAATAAAATTAAATTCTATGCCTATCAAAATCTTGCACACAAAGTGGGCGTGACGCTCTTCCTCGATAACACACACAACGCTGCCGGCCACTGTTCGGCAATGTGCGCCACTTTAAACGCCCGAAATGTGTTTAAGATGCGCTGGCAGCGCGTCGCCTTTCGCCTCTCGCGCTGCGCTCGCGCACAAAATCAGCTTAAGCCATGGCGCTAATAAACAAACACAAAAGCCGCACCAACGATGCTGATGCAGATAATGATGACAGTAATGATGCTGTGTGCATTATAAAATAATAGAGCAAGTCAAATTGCAAATACAAAAACAAGTTATGATGGCTCGGATGGGCGGAGGCGCAGCAGCGAAAACTGAAGGCCACGCCAGGGTAATCAGCTTAGTAGGGTTTGGTTAAGCCTACAGAGTAGATAATTTCCCTTTTTCCATCTGCTTTCTGCTCTGGTTGGTGATTATTTGTAAATAAAATAACAGCGACAGCCGTTTTTGCAAAGAGAGCCGCACTTGTGCGTTTGACTGACATTCGCTCATACATTCGCCAACCGAGCTGTACACATACGCCACCAAATCCCGTCGTAATCCGCTGAATCCACGGAATTGAAAAACGTCGTTTTAATTGACTGCACGTATGACCTTTGCCGGCTGTTTCGGCACACCAGCACCCAGTGAGGCAACGCAAATCCCACTTGGCTGGAAAGCGGAACTCAGTGCGTCGCGGAAATGAGGTGTGGGACGTGGTTCAAATTACAGTCAGAGATCAGTTAAAACTAGTGTCCGACCGAAACCACTTTTTTGGGCCGAAACCGAAACCGAAACC
This sequence comes from Melieria picta, assembly GCA_964056695.1. Lineage (NCBI taxonomy): Eukaryota > Metazoa > Arthropoda > Insecta > Diptera > Ulidiidae > Melieria > Melieria picta. The sequence goes on along the minus strand of OZ057398.1, from coordinate 34,745,324 downwards.
GAATATTCGGTTTTTTTTTAATATTCGGCCGAAACCGAACCGAAACCGAAACTTTCTAGTTGAAATAAAAATCACCATATCAAGCACTTTTTTCAACAAACGAATTTTACATTAAGTAAATAGAGAACAAACAAACAAACATAGCATAAATAAATAAATACTTATTAAAAAAAAAACAATTTATTCATTTTTTAAAAACGTAAACATGAAAAAATCACCCTTTCGTACCTTACTCGCTAATATTCAAAATTAAATAATTTAATATTATATGCTAAAAAAAGAAGTTTATTTACATTGGTGGCATCTAAATTATTCCTCCTTTCATTATATATCTGCTACACAATAAAATGTAAAAAATATTCTAGAAAGTTTCGGTTTCGGCTATTCGGCCATTTTTTGGCCGAAACTGAAACCGAAACCAAAACCACTTATTTGGGCCGAAACCGAAACCGAAACCGAATATTCGGTCGGACACTAGTTAAAACAGACTAGAGATATAAGTGCTGTGCATAAGAGACTAGTAGATACACGTGGGTCATTGCCGACCCAGAATCGCTACGCAAAAGCGGACCAAATGAATATCCATAAATTATGTCTGTTTTTCAAATCTATATACGAGTACATATAATTATTTATCCTGACTGACTGACTGATTCATCATCGAAGCTATAATCATGAAGCTACAATCATGAAATTTAAACTGTAGGTACATATTGAAAAATGAACCTCGGCTAAGATGGAATCTTTTGAAATTCGTGTCCTAAAAATGCAAAACTTGGGTTAAGGTGTTGTATCAAAAAGCGTGAATTAATAGGCCTACAAATTTAAAACTTGGTGAGAATACTCTAATTAAAAAAAATTCGAGACGTATTTTTTATTATTTTTTTTTTTTTAATTTAATTTTTTTTATTAATTTAATTTTTTAATTTTTTTAAATCCAAGTTTTAACGGGTTCATACACAGGAAGACTACTTAAAATAACCTGAATAAATGAGCCTATTGACTTCAAATTTGGTGAAAACACTTGAAATCAAAAATAATTAGACGTGTTTTTAATTTTTTTGAAAATCGAAATCCAAAAGGGTGAACCAAGGGTTACAAGTTTGTACGAAGAAACATGATTTTTGCGCCTTTTGACATCAAACTTGGTCAAAGTACTTCAAATGTGAAATAATTCGATATGTGTTTTTCATTTTTTCGAAAATCAAAATCTGACGGGGTCAACGACGGGTAAAAAATTTATATGGAGAAACTGTAGAAAAACATGAATTAATGAACCTATTAACCGACTTCAAACTTGCTGAAAATTTTCTTAGTGAGAAATAATTCAACGCATGTTTTTTTCATTTTTTCGAAAATCAAAATCTGGCGGGGCCAACGACGGGTTAAAAATTTATATGGAGAAACTGTGAAAGAACATGAATTAATGAACCTATTAACCGACTTCAAACTTGCTGAAAATTTTCTTAGTGAAAAATAATTCAACGCACGTTTTTTTCATTTTTTTCAAAATCTAACGCGGTCAACAATGGGTTAAAAGTTTGTGTCGAGAAAACGATTTTATGGGCCTTTTGGCTTCAAACTGTGTAAAAGTACTTCATATGTGAAATAATTCGATACGTGTTTTTCATTCTTTCGAAAATAAAAATCTGACAGGGTCAACAACGGGTTAAGAGAAACTGTGAAAAAAAACATGGACTTATTGATTTCAAATTTGGTAAAAGAACTCCAAATCTAAAATAACCCGACACGTGTTTTTCACTTTTTTAAAAATCAAAATGTGACGGGGTCAACGACAGGTTTAAAGTTTGTTTAGAGAAATTGTGAAAACACATGATTTAGTAGGCCTTTTGATTTAAAAATTTGTGAAAACACTTAAAATCAAAAATAATTACACATGTTTTTAATTTTTTTTAAATCGAAATCGAACGAGGTCAACGATGGGTTAAGAGTTTGTATGGGGAAAACATTTTAATAGGTCAATTGACTTGAAATATGGTGAAAACACTTCAAGTGAGATATAATTAGACAAGTATTTTTTCATAAAAATTTAACAGAGTCAACAAAGGGTTAAAATAAATTTGTTTTATTGCTAGTCTTACATAACTTTCAAAGATAATTTTTGTTAAATTTTTCTTAAAACTAACTTTTATTTTGTTTATGATAATTCAATCACATCTATTTTTGAAATCAGCGCAACTTATATTTCCTTAAAAGAAATAAATTAAACATAAAAAATGTGCACCTAAAGTTTAATTTCGCATGTATGTGCCATCATATGTGCCGTACATCGAGTAAATGAAGACATACAAATATAAACTCAAACCATCTATAAGCTCACATACTCCACTGCTTCATTGTTGAGTGTAATCAATTTTCATTTTTAAAACGATACGTTTCGATTCAGCAATTTCAAATGTACAAATCATCAATTTCTGCACGCTTCGGCTTTGGCGCCCACCCACTCACGTTTTTGGCCAACACTGTAAAGTATTAAAATGCAATTAATAATAGCTACAGCAACAACAACTGCACAACAAACACAACTTAACCTTCTTTATATGACAGCAAGCGACGGGCCAAGTGGGCGAAATTGCTCGCAACTTCAGCCTTGCTGCAACTTAGTTATCGTTCGTCCTTACAAAGTCGTCCTTTATTATTTGTACGCCAGTTGTCCTTGCCACTCTCTGCCTGCCGCTGTGTACTACGTACATACATAGTTGTCATTGCTGCCTTGCAATGATATTTCCAGCTGCGCACAATTCTAGCCACAAATTCGTATCGAAAACAATTTACGCCATTTGACAATGCCAACTGTCAGCCCCGGCGCAGCCGCAACGCAGTTGGCGGTTAAACGCCACAACAAACGAGACGATTTCCACTTTTGTACTCGCCGCCACTTGGCCATTTATCATCAATGCGTACATACATAAATATTGCACAACACAGCCACAACAATAACAACAACAAACAGACGTGTTTGTGTTGTCTGCTTGGCGTTTATTATGGTTCTTGTTGTTTATGTTTTTATTGAGTATCCTGTAAACGGAGAAATGATTTATTTTGAAATTTTATTAAAACCTACACACACGCACAGACACATACATAGATACATACATCGTCACACCGGTTAGCTGTTGTTTATTTTTTCTTACTAATGGCCAAGGTGACTGCCAGCAATAACAATAAAGATGTTAACTTTGACGTGTCAACTTTAGTTGGAAATCCTTAGAGCAACTGAAAAACTTCCATGAAATATTAACAACGTCAATGGTTGCCAGACTGAGTGGGCGCAAAGTTCAAAGAAAATATGCGATTTGGTATGAAGCTTTCAAGGTGTAAGAACAGTTTGTGTGATATAAACACATAAAGATTCGATTATTGAATACGACTCAAAGAATCAATGTTGCCATGTTTGTGTGATGTAAACACATAAAGATTAGATTATTGAATACAACTCAAAGAATCAATGTTGCCACGGCTAATTGTCCTATTGTCCACCTGGCATTGCCATGACACTTGAGATCTGAACAATTCTACAGTAGCACTCAAACTCTTCAAGAATGTAAAAATTATTTAACAAACTTAAAATATAAGTAACTCTTAAAAAAGAGCATCTCACGAGTAATGTAAGCTCTCTGACAGCTTATAAAATATTTCAAAAATGAGAGCATGACAGGCTTCCCCAATCTAATAAATTTTATATTCGTGTACCTTTCAGTTTATTTTTATTTTCTTCAAATCAAACCTACATACATATTTGTTTAATTCACTTAGTGGTATAAATAGCTCAAAGTTCATCGACTAAAATAGGCGCATCTTTGTAATAATTTTGTATGAAAAGTTAAGAGTTGCTATTGTGGTTCTAAAACTCGCTAATGTCTGTGGTTTTTGAACGTCTATCAAAGTAGTAACGGCAGCCATGGTTCAAATTACTACTGAGCTCAAAATTAAACTGCAATGTGATGAAGTATAGCGCTCTAAAAATGGTTCATAGTTGTTGTTAATTGGACTGGAAATTCACTGATGGCTTTTCACAACGGAAACTAACACAGAAACAGGTCATATCATCAAATATCTATAATTCTAATCTCACTAACTCACTGCTCTAATAAAGTAATGAGTTTTCGGGCTCTCATGTGGAACATAGCAACACAGTAGAGCTCCTCCTCCACTCTTCTACAAAATCTGTAGGTAATCTCTTTTTCTTAACTGAAAGTGGTCATGTCCTTTCTTAGTCTGCAATGCCAGGTAAGAAATCCAATAGTTAGTCGCAACTAGTTTTGTCCCCCCAAGTTGAGGCGCAGCAAATTCTATTTGAGTTTATGATAATCCTAGAAGATTCGCAAATGTTTCAATCCTCTGATGTCTTAAACTCGTACTAGAGCGACTTCGCCTAGACCTATGTTTCAACTCAATAAGGTCCATCGCAGCCCTAAACAGTCATTCTCTTCTTTGCCATTGATATCTCAATTGAATCCATTATATCCCCCAGTTTGTTTACATACTCGATGCATTTGTGCTAATGAATACACTAATCAATTCGAAAGTATTACTAAAGTAAGTAAAGTACTTGCCGGTCTCGATAGTCCAACGGGTAGCGCGCTGGCTTCTCATACCGGAGCCCTAGGTTCGAGTCCTAGCTCAGGCTGGTGAACAGTGTTGCCGGATGCCTGAAATGACTTTCTCCTAAATCTTAAAAAAAATACTAAGCTTAAAAATGTTTAACACAATAGGGTGCTTTGACTATTAACCCTTTCGCTACAGATTTTTGCTGGGGAAAGTTAAAATTTTAAATTTTACGTTTTAGGCTTCTATGTGGCTAATATAGCAACATTCCATAAGAAATTTTTTATTTTTATACTCGGACCTTGTATTTTAGAGTGTTTTTCTATGAGAGCAACCACATCGTTGTTGCTGTAATAATTGCTTAAACATAAAACTTTTTACGCATAACGAAAATTTGAATATTTCTTCATTTACTTCAGCCATAATTTAAAAAAAATATATCTAAATTGAAAGAAAACGTCAAATTAAAAAGTTATCTAATTTTTCTGCTTCTTCATCCTTTACTATGTCTTCTTTTCTTTAAACTTAAATATTCAGTTTATTAATTTCGTATTTTTCCTAAAACTTCAAACTATTCTAAGGACCAACAAAAAATGTATTCTTGAAACCACAGAGGGTTCAAACGTCCACAAAGTAGCATGTTGTCATATGGCAACAAAATAGCGAAAGGGTTAAAATAGCTGCCAAAATATGTGTTTTGCCAGTGTTCCCAATACATCACACTTCGTTATCCAATACTTCGTTATCCAAAAATCTCCCAAAAATCCACTAAGGATCCGAAAAATCAACTAACATAAAATATGAATCTCCTAAACTTTCTCCCAAACAATTCTTCCTACTAAAAATTCTCCTAAAAGATCAAGAAAATTAGGAGAAAATCTCCTGATGTGGCAACACTGCTCCTCGTCTACTTGCACGAGTATTTAGCACGAAATTAACATTTGTATGGTATAACTTGACGTCAGATTGAAAGCCACAGGGTTTTCAACAGTGGAAAGCAACGAACTTCTTCCTGAAATATTAAATCTTTGATACAAAAAATCGAAAAGATCTAAATTGTAAATTTTTGTTTCAAGTACAACTTGCTGCAAAACTTAAGAATTGGGTCGGCTCAATCGATTTAAGCCTCTTAATCTTATTCGTTTGGAATTTAGAAGAGAACTTCAATTCCTAGAAAAAAGAATTCACAATGAGCCAGCGCCACTTCTGTCGTTTTGGTTGAAAAGAAATGGAATCTTGACCAAATTAATGAATGAATGATATAAATCTTCTGATGAGAAGGAAAAAACGGTGAAAAAAACTATTTGAAATAAGTGATATGAAAAGTTTCGAAAACTGGCAGCCGTTTTCATATAGAAACTAAAGCAGAAAACTCCAAATCTTTGGCCTAATTATAACAGTTTCACGTCAAGTTACTGTTAATTCAACAGCTACGTCTTTCATTTTCACAACAATGAGATTGACATCAAGCACTGTAAACATCTGGCCACCTCACACCCACATACATCAACTGCCGTTAGTGGCTAATTAAAAGTTTTAGTACCATGGACCAACGGGAGCGTTAATTATGCCCAGAAAGAACGTCCAGTCGGCAGCGACTGTCAACTACTGCAACATTAGTATTCATGTTGTTGTTATTGTTATTATTGCTGCTGTAAACAACAAAAGAAGAAACACACAAGACCAAAGAGAATGTCCGAGGACAGCTCGAGAAAACATGAACTTGGAAATAGATCAAATATACTTGCAGCAAATTGCTACTATCCGGCGGCATGGGCAACAAACAGCAACAACAAGCTGGCAAACAAACAAGTCAATGTGGCAACCATTGCGTGGGCACTTAACAAAAGCGAAATTGACAATAAACACAACAACAAAATACAAAAAAACAATGCCACAGGGCCAATGTCATTATTACTTCAAATGTACTTTCGGCTGTACTCACACACACACACACACACATAGACATACACATAGACAGTCACCTACACACCGCCAAGCAGATAAAAAAGCGCAGCATTGATAAGAAAAGGTGCGCGTAGAGTACAGCAGAAATGTTGTAAGGCAACAACAACAGAAATTAAGCTGTGTTGGTATTGTTGGGTCATGTTAAGTTTTAATGTGACCTCAATTTGTGAGAGGTTTGCAACGAGGAAGTGAATTTCAATTTGCCAAATTTGCCGGCGCTAACTGAAATACTGAAAGACTCAGCCCTTTCGCGTGCGCGTTGTTGCTGTTATTTGGCAATAAATTTGCCGCTTACAAGCGACAAAAGTTGGCGCAGACACGCCGGCGCTGCTCATTTGCGTACTTTGCTTAATAACTCATTAACATTTAGCGGCAAGGAACGAGCGCAGGAAATGATGTCAATGTTTAAAACAAACAAATGTGCGCAAATACAGTCAAGTATCCGCAATGCGCACAGCCAAGAAAATAAATTAGTCGGTGGGATTGGATAGATGGATAGATATGGTAAAGTGTTTCTTTGTAAAAATGTTTCTTTGAATAAAATAAAATAAAATAAAATAAAATAAAATAAAATAAAATAAAATAAAATAAAATAAAATAAAATAAAGTAAAGTAAAGTAAAATAAAATAAAATAAAATAAAATAAAATAAAATAAAATAAAATAAAATAAAATAAAATAAAATACAATAAAATAAAATAAAATAAAATAAAATAAAATAAAATAAAATAAATAAAATAAAATAAAATAAAATAAAATAAAATAAAATAAAATAAAATAAAATAAAATAAATTAAAATAAAATAAAATAAAGAAAATAAAATATAAACAAATAAAATAAAATAAAATATAAATATAAATATAAATATAAATATAAATATAAATATAAATATAAATATAAATATAAATATAAATATAAATATAAATATAAATATAAATATAAATATAAATATAAATATAAATATAAATATAAATATAAATATAAATATAAATATAAATATAAATATAAATATAAATATAAATATAAATATAAATATAAATATAAATATAAATATAAATATAAATATAAATATAAATATAAATATAAATATAAATATAAATATAAATATAAATATAAATATAAATATAAATATAAATATAAATATAAATATAAATATAAATATAAATATAAATATAAATATAAATATAAATATAAATATAAATATAAATATAAATATAAATATAAATATAAATATAAATATAAATATAAATATAAATATAAATATAAATATAAATATAAATATAAATATAAATATAAATATAAATATAAATATAAATATAAATATAAATATAAATATAAATATAAATATAAATATAAATATAAATATAAATAATATAAAATCTTTGGTAAGTTTACTGACACAGTTCCTTTAGCTAACGTCAGCTCGTTCTTTAAATCACGACATCTGCAGTAGCATGAAACAAAGTTGTAGACGCGAGTTGGTTCTTTCTCAATGACGCACATCTTTTATGCAAGTAAACAAATCTTCATGGCAACGAATGCTGTAGGCATCACTGCAACTTAATCAACAAATTAGTTAGTTTAATTAGTTTCACTATCAATTCCTTTGCGAGTGTAGCACACGGCAAATGAGAGCCAAGAATGTACCCACCTTAACAGTTGCCAAGGTGAGACCCTGTGGGGGCGTGTAACACACGCCATGTTCAAACCTTTCAAAGCCAACACAAACATTAGGCTAAGTGAAAAAAAATATAAATAAATTGTCTGTAAGACAAGTTGCCAAGATGTGTCTTTTCATTCGTGTTTCCATGTTCGCTAAATCCTTGGCCCATGTTTTGCCGCACTCACTCGCTCCGAGCATATTTGGCTGTCCCTGCCGACATTCCCCCATTTTACATAAATCTTGCTTGTCTCTCAACTTCAGGCGTTGCCGCTGCGGCCCATGTGGAACAGCTTTATTGCTTTACTTTTACAAATATCGTTAAGCCTCTTAACATGTTTTAAACTTGCCCAGAGGTAAGCCGACCCCGCACTCAGCGCGCCACATTGTGGTATTTCGCAATTACTTTCAAATTACATGCTTGCTTGGCTTATTCCTCGTACGGGTGGCACTGTTTGCTTATTCGATAAATATAGAATTTCATTAAAAACCAAAAGGAATGCGTGTGTGCGCGTCATCAATGCACGTTCGTCCTGGCAAAGGAAAAAACCTGTAATCGTGAAACGAATTTCTACAATTTCGACTGTGCTCCGGGGACAAAGTAAAGTGTCTATCTTTAGACGTAATGTAAACTGATTCAGTGCACGGTGACGTGCAGAGTTCGTTATCGATTTTGTGTCCTTTTTAATTTGCAAACAAGACAGAAACAAACCATTCGATACATCATGCTTGTGAGTATTAAATTAATGAGTGTGCTAAATTAATGGGAACTGACTGAAGGCGTGAGTTGAAATAACAATAACGAATTTTCAGAGATATGACAACGTGTTGTTCAAAAGATGTTATTTCAGCATAAGCTCCTTTAAAAATGAAATTCACTTTTGGGCATTTGTGAAATGGATTTAGTAGTCTGCAATATGCAATCTTTCCCTGCTAACTTTACTACATTTACAAATAATTTATTAGAATTACAACTAAATTAATTACCATTAAGAGTTGGAGGTTAGATATATTTGGAAGAAAGATTTGAAATGAAAAACAAAAACGGTCTCGATCTTATATTTGACTTATCTGGGGCTAACCTGGGAGCAGTCATAGCCCATTTTATGAAACCAATCAATTTGTATGGGCCTCATGAGCCTCATCAAGAGTTGCAGGCAGAGGGTAAGTATATCGTAAGAAATGTTCAAAACAGAAAATTAGTGTGGGACAGTCATAGATTTTAACCCTCTGAGAGTAACTTCTGAGCAGCTGTTTAACAATTCACAGAATTTCCTAGCAGTTTTGTAAGCTTTGAGCTCAATGCAATGCACTTTACACCCAGTTTAGACTCCAAGTTTTTGGTTCAAGCATTTTTTTCATACAACCTCTAAAATAAGAAATTCTGAAGTAAGGTAATCGAAGCATTGTGCAGTAAACCATTTATACATAAATAAAGGAAGGTAGGTTGTAGTAGCCTCTATATGGGCCCATTGTGATACCACAAATTCCACCCATTTGAAATTTGTATGCAACACTTTTTTTCAACACATTTTCCTCTCACACCTGAAGGATTTACCATTCATTGCCAAGAGCGCACTTGTACGATTTTTGTAATTCTCATCTGCTTCATGTGGATATCGATAGAAGTAGATGAGTGTTTTACAAGCCCGAGCTGGGAATCGAACCTAGAACCTCTGATGTGAGAAGCCAACCAATATAAGTATTTCTCAATCAAATATGGGTTCAGCTATCTATTGAAGATTCTCCTGCTCCTTCGAGAAAACAATGTATAAGTATATATAAATCAAAAGACTAGAAAAATAAGCACAAAAAATTAAACAAATAAGCAAAAAGATCGGATAACATTGAATCCAAATGGCTCAAAGAAAAACAACACAGAGTGAAGAGGGTGTGAAATTGAATGCTGAGCAAAAAACTGCGCGCTTGTTCAATGTCAGACCAAGACTCAACCTCAGGGCAGTGGAATATGTAAGTCATATACATACGTAAATGTTGTGTTTAGTGTATTTATGTCTCCGCACTGAGTTGTTGTCTATTGACATCGACACATTGTTTGGGAGGCTGTGACATGTCTTTAACACAAACTGAAATGACATCTGTCACACTATGACACCAAATTTTTATTGAACAATAGCAAAGACAAGACGTTGCGAAAAAAATGCCTACGAATCACAAAACATACATAATACTCGTACACAAAGAAACTTTCTGCATTGGCAGCACTATTTTCGGTCAAGACGCAATTTGGCCGCTGGGAATTGTGTTGCCATTGCAATTTTCCACCACTCAACAGACGCAGAAGCCACGAACTTGTTAACCTGAGCTGTGCTGTACTGCGATACAATGAAACTTTTTATGGCTGTCTGGCAGAGAGGTGGAAAGAGCATTTTTCCTGTAGGAACTGCTTTTGGTCAAAAGCAAATTAAATTCATACTCAAAGTCGATAGTTCCATTAAAGACGGGCATAATTTCGGCACATCATTTGGGTGGGTTTGAGCTTATTGAAAAAACCTACACATACGTACTCACATGCCACTGTCTGTCGACGTAATTGACCACCACGATGCGTGTGTTATGAGTTATTTATATTCATTGCACTTGTACATATATAGTCCTTTTACATTATTTACATCGTTTTATATTCTTAACCTGTCACATTAGACTTTGCCAAGTGAATCAATAGAAAGAAATTGGAAATAAAAATAGAAAATCCCAAAATGCTGCGATAAGCTTTAAGCTGCCTGCAAAGCGTTTTTGCCAACGACGCAATACGAATGCGAAACGGCCGTCACGTCCGAATCGTAACTCAAAATTGCTTTAATTGCGTAAATGTAACATTTACGCAAAGCCCATATAAGGTTAAGTTGAAGCTGAAGCTGAAGCTGAAGAAGTTGACACGAGACACTGGGAAAATGACAACAACGATACTTTTACCGGACATAATGCAGACAATATCGGCATAATAAAGTTCAAGTGTCTGGACCGTAAATATAAATATCTATGAGTACACTGGAAAAAATTATTTGAGTGGAAATAAAAGATAAACATAAAGAGAGAGAGAGAGAGGGTTCAAATCTTGTTTCTTAACATTTTCACTTAACAAGTAGGTAAATGTCAACAAGGAACAAAAAAACAAATGATGTTTTCCTACAAATTCAAATGCAATTTTCTAAATTTATTCTACAATCAACACGATGTTGATTCTTGTCGATTAAAACAAATCGCACGATTCAAGTGTAAGATTATGTGTTCATCCTGTCTTTGCACATTAGGTCAAATGATCACTTTTTCTGTGCGAAAGTCAAATTTCGTAAATGCCGTTATACAATTTTTTTTGCATGATCATGTTAGAAATACTCCAAAGCAACGGAACATCTACTTTTTTTTTTTTAACATGAAGTAGCCTTTGACAGTACTCAGTCAAAGTCACTTTATCGACAAGTCATTGAAAATTTGTTTGCGGAATCAGTATTGATTCGAAAGTTTTAAGTGAATGTCGTGAAAATTGTGCAAATAATTTAAAGAAAGTTTAAAATGGAAAACGATCAATCAAGTAAGTATTAATGATTTTATTCAAAATATGTGGAATTTTTTTTTGTTTTGCTTGAAAAAAAAATAATTTTCTAACATGACCTAAATGCTTTTGCGGTTGATTTCAAATTTTAACTTCATGGAAGCTTTTAAAATTTCGGCAACATTTGGCAAAGATAAAGTGAAAAGAAATGAATAAATTAGTATATTATAAGTTCATTTCATTTTATTTCAAGTTGCGCTTTTTTGCGTTTTGCTAGTAATACCATTTTTTCCAGGACACTACGCTATACAAAAATTCGAATTGTTTGAAATTTGGCTCGAGGAACGCGCAAAGGAGAAAAAGCATGATGCGCTTCTTAATCATGTCGTACAAAATATTGGTGGTACTGAAATTTCCGATGGTTGCAGGAAAATAATAGAAGAGAAAGTGCGCCTTTTCTGCAAATACTTGGCAGCAAAATGGGATAAATGTAGCAGAAAGGCGGAAAAGTTTCGAACTGAAAACTACGCATGGCTTAGTACAGAAATACATTTTGGAATTAAAAAATTACCAGTTAAAGCAAGTGGATGTATTTAACAGAGCTGCTGATACTTCTGATCCCCTTATTTCTTCAAAGTACTTAAGCAGACGCATGCAACAACGAAAGCTTGTACACCTTCCACCTGAAGTTATCGAATTGTTGAGTTGTGATGATCCAACGAAGGATATTGACGAAGACGATGAGTACGACGAAAATTCAATTTTATCTGCTACTTCTATCAACATGTTGAACGATTTATCTCTACAAAATGAATTACACTTAACTGATCAACTGATTAAATCATATCTTTTCAAACAAAAAAACTGAAACAATTTTTTCATTTTTAACCTCAGAATTATTTGGCTTCAAATAATACAATATTTTTTAATTTTTAACCTCAAAAAAGTTAATGGGCGTGAAAGGGTTAATATTTTTTTGTTTAATTTGTTAATATTGTACCTCCTTTTGCCTTCGCTATGATTTTGGCTTCAAATAATACAATATTTTAGCCGTTATTAATTTCGCACAGAAAAAGTGGTCATTTGACCTATGTGCTTTGTAATGAATAAACGATGGATTGGATTGAATTGGATTGAATTGGATTTAATATAATTGGATTGGATTGAATTGGATTTAATTGGATTGAATTGGATTGGATTGAATTGGATTGAATTGGATTGAATTGAATTGGATTGGATTGAATTAGATTGGATTGAATTGAATTGAATTGAATTGAATTGAATTGAATTGAATTGAATTGAATTGAATTGAATTGAATTGAATTGAATTGAATTGAATTGAATTGAATTGAATTGAATTGAATTGAATTGAATTGAATTGAATTGAATTGAATTGAATTGAATTGAATTGAATTGGATTGAATTGGATTGAATTGGATTGGATTGGATTGGATTGGATTGGATTGGATTGGATTGGATTGGATTGGATTGGATTGGATTGGATTGAATTGAATTGAATTGAATTGAATTGAATTGAATTGAATTGAATTGAATTGAATTGAATTGGATTGAATTGAATTGAATTGAATTGGATTGGATTGAATTAGATTGGATTGGATTGAATTGAATTGAATTGGATTGAATTGGATTGGATTGGATTGGATTGGATTGGATTGGATTGGATTGGATTGGATTGGATTGGATTGGATTGGATTGGATTGGATTGGATTGGATTGGATTGGATTGGATTGGATTGGATTGGATTGGATTGGATTGGATTGGATTGGATTGGATTGGATTGGATTGGATTGGATTGGATTGGATTGGATTGGATTGGATTGGATTGGATTGGATTGGATTGGATTGGATTGGATTGGATTGGATTGGATTGGATTGGATTGGATTGGATTGGATTGGATTGGATTGGATTGGATTGGATTGGGTTGGATTGGATTGGATTGGATTGGATTGGATTGGATTGGATTGGATTGGATTGGATTGGATTGGATTGGATTGGATTGAATTGAATTGAATTGAATTGAATTGAATTGACACTCGGTGATGATGTCTAGGAAGAAGTAAGACTAGGGCTACAGTTGAAGCGACTGTTTTTTCCATAAAAACAAAACAACCATAAAGGATTAAAATTTTGTGTTCATTCTATATTGAAGAAGATTTAGAATTGATTCACCACTTTCTATGTCGACATCCAAGGCATAGAACAAGGCGATCATAAAGGAGTAAACTTTGTGTTCAATCTGCCTTTGTAATGAAGAAGAGTTACAATCGATTTACACCTTTCTTTGACGATGTCCTGGGCTGAGGTCGAAGCGACTCAAGCCGTCTGCCTTAGAGATCCAACAGCGATAATAGAAGTTACTGGGCCTACCACATTTCATCTGAGAAAGCAAATGGTTTAAAAAAGACACTACCTGGACCATGAAAGAAAACCTGCTTTAAGGTTACATTGCATTATTTGAAATTCAAGCACACTTTTGCTTGTCTGGGCAAACTCAGAAAATTCAGGTCCAGCCACCTTTTGGTCTGTTGTATTCCCATAGTGGAAGGTTCTTTCTTCTGAGAAAGTTCAGTATGTTTGACATTGTATTACTGCAGCCAAGTCTCCGCTTGTTGGACAGCAGGCAACCGGATGTATTATTCTTCTGCAAATTACTGCAAAATAAAGCTCCGGAAATTCATTCATTCAATATTGGATATAAATGGTTTAAGCTTTTCGATGCTCTATTCAACTTATTTATAGAGATGCCTGAGATGTTAGAAGTGACTAGCTTCTTTAGAATGAGAAACTCTTAGAAGTAATTTTTCCTTCCTCAAATCTGTGAAATGATTGAGCTAAAGTCTTTGGAATTCTATAAACATTTCTTTCCGAACTGGTGCATCTGTCCCATAATAGTAGTAAGTAGGCTTCTTCAAAAATGTCATTAAAACTAAATCAACTTTCACGAAACGATATTCATATTTCTACCAATGAAAATGAAATTTCCTGAAAGCAATTTGCACTACAACTTTTTCTCGATTTTTTCACAGAAATATGGGAATAGCTGTTGTTTTTTTTTCAGTGTACATCACTAGTGCGCAAAAGCAATACATATACCAAAAGTCCACAACAAATAAAGCGAAACTGCGCCATAAAACTCAAATCCGTGCAAAGGCGCAACGTGCAACATTCACTCAACACTGTACATGAAAAGCAAAAGGAAGCTGGCAAAAAGGGAAAGGAAGCTCTGGCACATAGTTGCGCTAAGCGAAATACGCCACAGCGAAATTTATTCGCTTTCAAACAGCTGATTGAAGTTGAAAGTTCAATGGAAAACGTCAAACAGTCAACAAGTAAATATTGGCCGCAGCTGGTTGGTTATGCGATGGTGCACAAAAATGTACCTAAGTATACACACACACATACAAGCACTCGATTGAAATTCGTTTAGGAAAAAAACTCAGCACAGCAAAAGCAGAAAATGTTTGAGCATTCCACAAATTTATACTAAAAAATATTTTTTTTATTTATTCGAAATAAAAGCGCACATTTTCTATCGCCGATTTGTGTAAACTTTCAAAAAACATGACATTTTTGGAAAAAAAAATTTGCTTTAGTTATTTCAACACCATTTCCTTATTTTCCTATGTTTTTCCGCTTTTTTTTACAGAAACCACTCAACATGGCAGAGTGGGCAAAAAACGAAATTCGAAAACTAAAATACGCGTGCGTATAAATTATGAAATTCCAGTGTGCGCAAAAATGCGCAACGGCTGCACAAAAAAACCGAAGAAAATCGCAGAGCTCGCGCACAAATGTCCAACGCCCCAACAACAACGGCCGTAAGTCGGATGACAAGTGCACAAAAAATGCGTCGTCCTCGTTCTTGCATGCCATCAACAGCGAACGAACGGCACCAAAGGCAACAACAATTGCACATAGATTCAAGGCTGTCAGCCATTGGAGTCAGGGCTAAGTTCGAGAACACCAGCCGCTGCCGTCAGTGCCGCAAAAACGCATTTCGAGCGCATGTTTTTTTGTGTTTGTGTGCGCTTCTAAAATATCTAAAGTTCCTGGCAGCATCGCGACATGCAAAGTGCTTTCCTAAAACGATTTGCAATGTTCGTTTTGTTCTACTTTGCCATCTACTTATTTTTATTTCTTATATACATTTTGTTTTTATGGAGCAAAAATATTTGAAAGTTTTCCTTACAAATTCAAATGTTGAATTCTCAAAATAAAAAAAAATCAGCACCGAGTGCCATTTGCAGCCAATATGATTTCTAGAGAAAAGTTTACCGGTTAAGAAAAGGTTGAAAGTGAACACTTAGCGATATTATTAGTCAAAATGCACAAGTTTTCAATTTTGCACAAATTTTCTGTTGTTTTTTGTAGCTACTTGTATAAAATTCACCCATTGAGCTACACAAAATCTCACTCTGCGGGTTTTCTGGACATAGCCATGTACGGCAAAGGGTTCATGGACAGGACAAAATTGAAAGCAACAAAAGTGCGTATGCCATGGCAAAGCGGAGATCAAAAAGGTATAAATTGCCTTTTCTGATCTGCATACTTAGGAGATTTTATTGGTGCACAGAAGCGGTAGCCAACGAGTTAAATGCAAAACATAGTTATTGTGAAATCCCAAGGTCCTTCTAGGATTCAACATATTTGCCAAAAGGATGTGTTTTCTCCTGGCACTCGTAAAAGCCACTCACTATGAGCAATAATGCCTCCAAATGGAATTCCTGCAAGCACTCTCTGAATCTAACCTAACCATCAATGCATGAGTATAAATACAACTCCTCCTCCTTGGACCAGCGCAAGTACACTGGACTCCCATTCCTGAGGTCGTGGTTTCGAGTCCTGCTTACGTTTTGAGTGCCGCTTTTTTCCTTATTTTTCAATATTTTCTTCCTTCTAATTAGAAGGAAGTATAAGTATAGAAGTATATATTAGAGTCTTAACTGTAAAAGTGATTTTCATGAAATTTATAAGCAGTATAGATGTTTGAATGCTTTTTTACCAGAAGTCACTTATATAAATTTAGCTCTCACGGTTTCCAGGATATTCAAGGATAACAATTTATTTGAGGTCCTTTATATCCTTTGTCATAAAATTTTTCAAAAAAGGATATTGTTTCTTCGACCTCATATTATTGGCTTTCATTTGACTTAAAAATTATCCCTTTCTGACATTTGAGTCAAAAGATATGATGTTTTAAAAGTTTCAAGGGGCACTAAGCCGCCATCTTTAAACTGCATTTAAAAAAAACTGGAACATTCCGGAAAAAATCCTTTCACCCATTTTCATCTACTAAGGTCCTCTATCGAATGAGACATGTTTGACCTTGTCCCTTTTTTTAGTGTTGCACTGTGTAATGGTTAAATAAAATCAAAAAGTGATAATTTTGTATTTTTCCATAAATATTAAATAATTTTTCTGTAATTAAAAAATATTGATACAAAATTTATTTAACCCGTTTTAAGCTCCAATTGTTCAAAAGTAAACTAGCTCTAGAACTCTAACAAAGAGGCGTGGCGACTTCAAATGTCGTGTGCATACTTCTTAGACAAATGTTTCATGATTTAAATAACAAAAAGTAATATCGAGACACAGGATAAAATTCGGAGTCGAAAGGGTTATGTGTAAAAAAGTTCACAAAAATATTTATTGAACATTTGTTAATATTTATTCATCATCCATACTGATGCACACAATTTTTCAAACGAATTTTCAAAGCTACAAACGACTTTTATCTTTGCCAGTTTCTCAATTCTGTTTTGGTTCCGTCAATTGTAAATGAATTTGTTTATCGATAACATTTGTTTATCGACACGACACAGGGTTGCATGACAAATCGAGCTCAATTTAAACGCAATTTAGCGATAATTGCAATTTGATAAAAGGAGATTTTTGTACGACAAATTTAGTTGAATTCAAACCTGAATTGAGAAAATTTCTTCATTGCGCAATTTAGCTGGCTGTGTGAATTTAATGCAGGGTGGCGCAAAAGTTGTCACTCAGTGTTCTTTGGATCTAATTTGCTTATGAATGAATGCATGAATGTATGAATGAATGAATGTATGAATATATGTATGAATGAATGAACGTATGTATGAATGAATGAATTTATGAATGAATTAATGTCAAAGCAGAATTTACTTTTGCTGCTATTTGCAAAGTTATAGCATCTGTCGAAAGAGTGATGACTTTTACGTCACTTCACAATAATTCGACTCCATACAACCGCGGGACAAGATTAGAAGGAGTGGTCTGTTCTTCATAAAATTTGGTGTACCAGTTAAGCATGGTCTGCTAAATTGAAATCTCCATTTTGTTTTTCTTAAACTTTTATAGTTTGGCAATTCCTGAGACTTAAATTTGCAATTTTCGTCATTTTTGGTGAGCTATAGCAACCAGTGTGTTGGCTAGATTTTTCAGATTTTACATTTGATCGGTAACGTCAACACGGATAATTGCTAAGAGTAACAAAAATTGTCTTAGGACCTTTTAGTTTTGCAATAAAAATGATAATAATAGACGTATGTTTTGCATTTGTGCAGTTTTCTCAATTGTTCATGCTGATTGCATACTTTTAGGGATAAATAAAATAAATTTTGTCGAAAAATAGGTAGACCACTTTTCAAATTGGATTATTTTCCAAGATCGGAAGATATCGGAGGATGTAATTACATTATCCGACAAAGAAAGAATACTTCTTAAAATAAAATAAAATCCAGGAACATGCTTTCACATACTTTTTAGATATTTTCCTCTAAGTTTTGCCAATTTTCAGATTTTTAATTTATAAAAATATTTTGAATTAAAAGTGATGTAAAAGCCTCAGCTTTGCAAATTTTGAGAAAACATTAAAAGCGAAAATGGCCACATCATTTCTTAATCTATATTGAAAGTTTTAGCAACTTCTTGGTAACCATGTATGTAAAAATAAAAATAAAATAAAAAATTTTTTACTCAATAGACTAAAAAACAGAAAATATGTGTTTACATTTTTTTGTGAAAATAGTTTCAACTTTGAGCCGCTTTTGCACACACACAAATTAATTTTGCACAGATTTTTTGGGGTTTTTTTAGTTGGAGTTTTACCTTTCAAATAACATCAAAATCGTTAAATTCTGAGACTATAAATTTTTTTAATTTTGTCTATGGAACGAATCACTGTGCACTTGGGCAAAAACTCACTGTACTAGGGTATCTCTCCTTACCAACGAGTTGAGGTCCTACGCTTTCAAGCGGAGTAGGTTAGGTTACGTAGGGAAGAGTTTGTGCCGCGCAGACCACACTTCCACTTGGAGGCCAAATTGGCCCATTGTGAATCCTATTATTTTTCTCTACAACTAACCAACAGTCTTTAATCGGGGCAAACCAGTTCGACCTTTTAATAATTTCAATCAGGAATCTTGATCCCAGGTTACGGAGTAAGGAAGTGTTGTATCGTTTCTACCTCTTCTTCCCCTCCACAGCTTCTACAGACATTACTGGACGAGAGGTGCTATTTGATGAGCCTAAACTCAGCGCAGATGACTCCAACGAGCTGCGTTTCCCTCAAGAAAAGAGAAGGCCACACTCGCAAGCGGAGTAAATAAGGATCAAAAATACAACTTATATGTAAATAGTCTCTATTTGCTAAAGCACATTGGTTTTTTATTAAATAAAAATGTGCTGTCAAGAAGTGTAAACTATTTTTTCAAATTTTTCTTTGATTTAAATATTCCATATGCTTTTAGTTCCACTTAAAAAACACTCCCCTATGAAAACCCAACCAAATGGACAGAAAAGATAAATAAAAACTGAAACAAAGTGTCAATCGTTATATGTGACCGCTCTGTGCCTTTGCGTATATTCTCGAAAGACGTATTTCTTTTTTCTCACTCTCTTTTCCTCCATTACCCGGATTTACTGTTTATTTACGTTTTCAGTTATAACAATTGTCCATGCCACTGTCCTTGTTGTCCTTGTCGCCATCCTTGGCTCTGTTCCCAGCGACTCACTGCTCTTAACGGCGCCCTGTTGCTTTCGCTCTCCTCTCGCTTGCCGCATATCCACTTGCCTTGACTCACTCGCAGTCACTGCCACTTCACTGTGTTGCTGTTGTTGTAGCTGGTAAATATGTGCACAATGACGCAACTGTGGCTGGCAATCATTCAAACAACTGTTGCACATGCCGCCCACTTACATTTGGTTTTCCTAATTTTCTTTTTGTTTGTCCGTGGGTTTTGTGGCCGCCTGTTGCGCTCATCGGTATGCCGCCTGCATTTTAACTTTATATAAATAATTGTGTCGAACTAAATATTTTTGCTGGTCGTCACCTGTTCGCTGCGCAGACGGCTATTTTATGTGTGTGTGGGTGTGTGGGGGTGTGTGTGCCCAATACTCGTCTGCATTGAAGTTGAAGCTGTTGACACAGCCTTGGCGCTTTGCCGTTTCCTTGTCGCATTAATTTTTTGCATTTCGCATGCCGCTTGCGTTCTCTTATAAAGAAAAACTACAATTCAGAGCAATTTCGAAAGATTACTGCAACTTGCCAAGGCACGGCATGTCCGCGCCGCGTGTGCTTAACTGTTGACACAAACCCGCATTTAGCTATGAGTAATGTGCGTTAATTGCCACTTTTATTGCGTTCACATTCAATTAAGACCTGCCGCGCATGAGCCACCGTGGATTAGTGTAATTGCGGGCGTATATGTGGGCACATGTTTGCCACGGTTTATGGAGAAAGGGCATCCACAATGAGAACTAGAAGGAGACATTACTTTTTCTATATCTGCCATAAAATATTGAAAAGTGCCTGCAGCATTTATGAGTGTCCATCCAAACCTAAGCGACTGCTCAGATAACCAATTAAACAGAATACGAAATATGGATTAAAACCAATATGAGAACCATTAACACTAGGATGCCCGACAATCTGACCTACCTAAAATGCCCATACTACTGTGCCCAAAAAATAAGGTGACATTGTATTTATTTTGAAAATTCTTTATTTATTCTTCCAAATCAATTTCATCCCCTTCAAAGTAATCCCCTCCCGATGCAATGCACTTATGCCAACGGATTTTCCAATTTTCGAAACACTGATTGTAGTCACTTTCCGGGATGGCCTTCAGTTCCGTCTTCGCTGCGGCTTGAATCTCCTCTATCGTATCAAAACGGTGTCCCCGGAGCGGTCTTTTGAGCTTGCTGAACAGCCAGAAGTCGAACGGCGCCAGATCCGGTGAATACGGTGGTTGCGGAACGATATGGGTTGAGTTTTTGGCGAAATGATCACGAATTACGAGTGCAGTATGGGATGGTGCATTATCGTGGTGTAAAAACCAAGAATTGTCTTTCCACAATTCCGGCCTTTTTAGGCGGATAGCGTTACGCAAACGACGCATAACGTTCAAATAATATTCCTTGTTGACTGTTTGGCCCGGCGGATGGAATTCATAATGCATTCATAATTCATAAATTCAAATGTCACCTTATTTTTTGGACACAGTAGTATGTAGTCATTTTGACTACAATATTGTTTACTAACTTTTTTAATTTTATTGGTTTTTAAGTTGCAAATATGAATAAATGCACATGAAATTAAAATAAAATAAGTATAAAATAAGTAAAAATAAAAATGAAATTTTTTATAGTTTACAAAGTAAATTAATTTAAATATACGTACTTTTTTAATGTTTGCAATTATTTAAAATTTTCATATTTCGCAATTAAAGATGCATATTTTTCAGTAAGAAATTCACATTTGTTGAAAATTGTATATAGGTAGTCAAAATGATTCCTTTTGAGCATTTAAGGTAAATGTTGCAAAATTGGGGTCAACAAATTTTTTTACAATATTTTTAATGTATTTATTCCATTTAGTTTTAAAAATTAGTAAAAGTCACGAAAGATATTTTTTTTAGAAAGCAATAGAAAGCAAAATTGGGGTGAAAAATTTTTTACAATATTTTTCATTTATTTATTCCATTTAGCTTTTAAAATTAGTAAAAGTCACGAAAGATATTTTTTTTAGAAAGCGATGCAATAAAAGTTATTTACAATAAAAGACCTCAATGTAGTCAATATGACTACCTTGGGCATTCTAGTGTTAAAGTGTATGATACGAGTATCATAGAAACTGAACTATTTCATTTCACTCGAATCGTGACAGATGAACTCATGAAGTCAGTTCTTTCAGTAGATAACAACTAACTTTGAAATGTATTTGATTGATTATATTGAATTAACAATTGATAGAAGGTTTAGTGTGAAGATTTTGCGAGGCTTGTGACGCTTCAAAAATATTAAAGCAAATTCTTCGCTTCTGGGGTCGTAGAAGTCTCCAAGACTGGAACCAAAGTCTTTAAGTGGCAAATCTTACCAAAATTATTCGTGTTTTAATGATTCCCTACTACAAGTCGTGAACTCTGGTATTGCCAAGGACCCAAAAGGGGTATATCCACGGTCAGCCAATTCCATCTACCTACCCATACTGAATTAGTAGCAATCTCATGTCCTTCTGAAATACTTATTATTTCGATGAAGTTGGAATCAATTTAAATGTCCACTTATTTTTCGATATTCAACAATTGAACTTGGCTTTGAGCAAAAATTTTGATTCCGATTTGACTTTTTTGTTTTACAGACTTTTTTTACATTTAACAATTGAACTTTATTTTGAGCAAAATTTTTGCTTTTGATATGACTTTCTAGCTTTTAAAAACTTTCTAACTTTTTTACTTTCACTTTACACTATTGTAAAATATTAAAAACAAATATTTTCTCTGGTAGACAAGCTAGACATAAATTAATTAATTCTTTTTAATTAACATTCATCAGAGCCACCAAGTGGTTTCCATTAACAGGTCCTAGAGGCGACTTGTTGCTTCCTAATTGAAAGCAACAAGTTTCTCACTCATAACCCAAACATGTCTTATTTGAAACAATCTATCAAAATGTCCCAAAATCCATTCCAGTTTTTAGCCTTTATCGACAGAAATTCCAAGCAAGCACAAATATTTCAAGTTTTTCCCCACTTAAACATTCTGCATTTACAAACTTTTCCCATAAATGTTGTACTTGATGTGAGAAAAAGTTTGTTAGAATATTTATTACTATTCATAGTTTATCAACATGGGTTTCGTGAAGCACTTGAAAACATTTTACACACACATTTTCGATTTGTTACTCATACGCCCCGACTTTCAGCCATCGCCTACATCGAATGTGTTTGGTTTAGAATAAAAAACAATTTCGCATGAATGTGCATATTTGGGTCAAATTACATACTGTTGTTTTTAATTTCCAATGCATGTGTAGGTTTTATTTAATTTTCGGGCTATTCACAGAAGTTTTGTTGCTCATAGGAGCCACAGTCTGTCAATTTGTGTGCTATTTCAAAACTATTTATAGAATTTATTGGATTTTTGACATTTTCATGGCAGTTTCAACGCATTGCTACGCATATGTTTTGAATTATATTGTATTTCTGAATTTTTATTTAAATGTATCTCCTATGTTTGAGCAAAATTAATGTTACTCATACGCCGCGTTAAACATTGCTGTTTGTGGAATGTTGACAATTGTGAAGCATTCAATTAATAAATATAGTCATTTATACGACATTAATTTTTGCGAGCCAATATTCATTTGATTTCGTTAAGTGGATACGTAAATGTTTTTTACTCCTCAGAAGAAATCAGAGAGAAACGCTGAATGAATATTTAAATACCCACCGCTGATCTCAGATGTGGCGGAAATTATAAGCTTGAACATTTTCATTGTAAAATGTTGCTTAAACTCAGACCTAAATGGATTATTATTTCTTACGCTATCTTTTCATTAGAAACTAAAAATATAAAATGCCCCTAAATTAACCCCAGAAGTGTTTTCCAACCATTTTTGTTGAATTGCAATAATTTATATTAAAATCTTAAAACAAAACAAAAAAGTTTTATTAAAACATGCATTGCATGCTTGAATCGCTAACAAACATTGCCGTTATAACAATAAAAACAACTTGAATTTATTAGCATTGATCCCCATTAATTAATAATAACTATGACAAGCATAGTTGGACTCACGTTTTATTGAGTTTCCTCTATGTATATAAATAGTATGTATATATACATACATTTATGTATAAGATATAAGTGGCAGCACCAAACGAGCGCATTGGCGTTGACCAAAATAGGCCCATGGGGATATATTTATGTAGAACGTACACTTATTAAATTTGCCACTAACAACTAACTGAAAATAACTCAAAGCAACATTTTTCTCTTCCTTTTAATTAAAGCCTTTTACAGCGACACCAACAAGCAACATCATTTTCAGCAACAACCAATTAAGTTTTAATGTGAAACCCGTCCGTCATGAGGCAACGGACCAGAACAAAACCCCGGCTAACGCAACAGCAGCGACAACATTAGCTCGCTTATCCGTCGCCGAAAATTGCCATTTGCGCAAACATAAAATTATGAAATTGCCATCGTGTTGCGCGCCACCGGGCAAAAAGTCGAACGAAGGAGGCAGAGAAAGTTGCAAGTGGAAAATGTGCGGAATCAATAAAGGAGGAAGAGGAGGAAGAGGAAGCGGCAAAAGTACGCGCAGTATGTGCCGACAACGCTTACTATATTTGCGGATGTTAATTGCTTTTGCAACAACAAAAACACTAAATTCATTTCCACCACTTCGATAGTGAACAGAATGACAAAAAAATGCTCTCTAAGACGGGACAAGTCTCGTAAAAATAATGTTTAGGTACACATATTTTTATAGTGTCCGACCGAATATTCGGTTTCGGTTTCGGCCCAAATAAGTGGTTTCGGTTTCGGTTTCAGTTTCGGCCAAAAAATGGCCGCATAGCCGAAACCGAAACTTTCTAGAATATTTTTTACATTTTATTGTGTAGCAGATATATAGTGAAAGGAGGAATAATTTAGAAGCCACCAATGTAAATAAACTTCTTTTTTTAGCATATAATATTAAATTATTTAATTTTGAATATTAGCGAGTAAGGTACGAAAGGGTGATTTATTCATGTTAACGTTTTTAAAAAATGATTAAATTGTTTTTTTTTAATAAGTATTTATTTATTTATGCTATGTTTGTTTGTTTGTTCTTTATTTACTTAATGTAAAATTCGTTTGTTGAAAAAAGTGCTTGATATGGTGATTTTTATTTCAACTAGAAAGTTTCGGTTTCGGCCGAATATTAAAAAAAAACCGAATATTCGGTTTCGGCCCAAAAAGGTGGTTTCGGTCGGATACTATATTTTTATATTTTTTTTATATATAAGTATTTTTATTTTTGTTGTTGTTGTTGTTATTGTTTTCCGCAATGTTTAGCGCAATGTCTTTGACAGTTTTGATTAAACTGACCTCTAATTTTGATTGCTTTGTGAGTCACCTGCGGCCGAGCTCAAAGGGCTGCCAAGCAGTTTGCATTAGCGATCCAAACAACTTTTTCACTTTTCCACTCTTTCGCGTTGCTAGGGTTTCGGCCGCGTTGTCTGCCTTCTGTTACTTGCCAATAACGGTGCACACATACTTTTCGTGCCACTTTAAGTGCTCCACAAAAACACACACCCACACAGCACACACAGCCGCAGGCACACACACACAGCATGGAGTTGACAGCCATTTCCGCACGCAGCACATACACAAAAATAAACAACAAATAACAAACAACAACTAGTGGCAATTGTAGCCAGGCATATATAGTATGCATGTACGTTGCCAGCCAAAGTGCCAGCAGGCAAGCAGGGAGAAGGAAAACACAGAAAAAAAAACCTAATAATGGCAACAAATAACGCCTTTTCCTTGTTGTTGCAGTTGTTGTCGCAGTTGTTGTAAATAGTCGTAGCCAAGCAGACGAAAGTAGTAAATTACAAAGCCACACAGAAGCTTCAAGGCAGCTGCCAGAAGTCGACAACAAGTACAACAACAACGACTACAACAGCCAAAATGTCCTCAACGCGTTTCCGTAATTTTGTGCTGCGCTGTGTTGGTGTTTTCGCTTTCATTTACCTGTTGTCAACATGTGCGCGCAACAAGTTTGCTTCGAATGTTGTTGGCTGAATGGAAGCGCCCAACGCTGACAGCAGCTGCCCACTGCCGCCCTCGGGTGCTGTTATTTTCACACGATGAGCGATGTTGCGTCGCTATCGGCAGAGAAACATCGCCCAAAGTCAGCGTGATGAGCAGAACGTGCAACATTTTGTATAGTTTTGCAAATAGAAAATTGAAAGCAGATCATTTTCCATATGGATTTTTGCATGAACATTTGCGTTGAAAGTTAAATATTTACACGTCGACCAATTTGCATAAGAAAAACACGTGCAGAGAGCAAAAAAAGGTGTCGATCAAATATTTGTATGACGCGTTGTTTTTTGGGCTGGCGAGAGTTTATATACAAAGTACTGGAATTACTTAATTGTTGCAGTTTTTGTACATTTTTAGACAATTTATTCAACTTTAGAATAGAAAAATATTATAATAAATTTTATGTTTATATTAAAAAGCAGGCAAAACATTATTTTATATTAAACAAAATTTAAACGATGCTATACATTTTCAAGTACTTTAACGCACAATTTCATTAGTTGAAGGTATTTCCTTACAACATTAGTAGAGAAATATTGAAAAAAAATTTTTTCAGTAAAAATATCATGCATTCGGTTTGTCTATTCAGGTGCTTATGGGTTAATAAGTGCACCAGTGCTTCAGAAATTGCTTTATTAATCTCTCACTGACTAAAAGAGGTCAGTTCTAGAAACCAATATAATCCTTTTATTGAATGCTGTCATGTTTCATGTTGACAATTATTCTTTGTGACAGCCAAACAAAGCAAACAACTTGTATGTTTCTGGGAAAATACAGGGTGGACCATTTAAGATTTGGAATTTGAACTACGCTTTATTTCGATAATGGCAGTCCAAATGTCATTCAATTTGTGTTCGTAATTTAGTTAAAAGTTTGACATTTATGAAATGGGACGCTATACGCTTGAACAAATTGGGAAATATTGAGAACTTACTTCCAAAGTGGAGAGTCTTCAACCCAAACTGTAAGAAAATAAAAAAAAATTTCAAAAAAAAATATTGGCCTTCAACTCAGTTTGTAGAACAATTTGTGAAGCCACACAGCCAACGTAACAATCGAACTTTTGGGCACCGTTTTCGAAAATCGAATAATCAGCCGAAATTCTAAAGTCAATTGGCCGCCTCGGAGCTGCGATTTAAGTCCGTTCGACTTTTTTTTGTGGGGAGCCGCAAGGAACAAGTGTTACGCTAACCATCCAGAGACGATTGAAGCTTTGAAACATGAAATCGAAGTTGCCATTCAGGAAATTCTACCCGGAACACTCGAAAAAGTACTTGAAAATTTGGTTGATCGAATGGCGTACTGTAAGGCCAGTAGTGGCAGTCATATGAACGATATCGTTATTCATTCTTAAATAGCAAAGTCCAAGCTTTGTAATTAGATAGGAATTTTCAAAAAATATTCATTAGTTTTTTTTTATAACCGATTCAAATTTCAAATCTTAAATGGTCCACCCTATAGTAAGAATCAAATATCGAGCATTCAAATGTTCAACGATGTTCAACGAACGATGAAACAACAGTCTGTGAAAACGGTGAAATCAAAGCCTTCGTTAACTGCACTGAAACGATGAGCAACTCAATTTAAAAGTAATCTGATGAGCATTGATTGAGGATGAGGAAAGCAATGGACGTCCAAAAACAACACTTAAGAAACGATTAGAAAAACCACCATCTCGAAATGGAATATCGAAGAGTAAAAGTGTGTAGAATGAAGAACACAGTAGACGTCCAAAAACGATGCTTGCTGAAAAAGCGATTGAAAAACCCACTATCTCGAAATGAAATATCGAAGTGTATCTCAACGTGTATCACATAGTCAACATGGTAAACATCCCAACAGAACAGAAAGTACATGTATGTGGAACACATTGCATTACAAATTACTTGGGTGTGAGGAAGTAATGCGTAAAATGAGACCCAATTTGACAAGTTTCAGCGCAATCCCAAGGAATTTCGACATCGATTCATAACTAAATCGAATCAAATAACCGAATCATAGTTGACGAAATAGATTTGCCACTACACTCCTGAAAGCCAAAAATAGTCCACGAAAATATGTAAATGGGTAGATACGGAGTCGAGTGTTCCAAAGAAGGCAAAAGTGATGCCAACGGCCGGAAAGTCTATGGCGCTTGTTTTCTAGAATACTTACTTATTTACTTAAGTGGCCATAAGAACCCATTACCGGGTCATCGGTCAAATATTTCTCATAGATGATCTGAACTACAAATCATAACAAGCCATTAATATGCAATATTATTGGATAGATTGAACAATAAAACCAAAAGAAACCGGCCTCATTTGAAGATGTAAAACGTCTTTTTCGTACAACGCAATGTACCAACTCATTGAAAACAATGGCTAAACTAATTAAATTAGGCAGCGACCTAATCATCTCCTGCGATTATTATCTGTTTTCAAACATAAACCAACAAGAGTTTTTCATCGAATAATAAAGGGAAACTTTTCCATATTTTGGAGAGTATTTTCTGGAAAGTTCAACATTGTTTTTTATTCAGCTGAAAAGAAACTACATTGAAAAATAAACTCGATTTCGCCTAACAAAGTTTTGTTTTCTTATCAAGGCTGATAAACTTTTAAACGACTCTCGGACAGTGCAACAGGAGATTTGAAAAGTGAGCAACAATTAAACGCGTAGAACAATCGTTTTAAGCTCAGTACAGAAGTGGCCCCCTTTTTGTTTCTGTTTTTTTTTAGTAGTGTCCGACCGAATATTCGGTTTCGGTTTCGGCCCAAATAAATGGTTTCGGTTTCAGTTTCGGCCAAAAAATGGCCGAACCGCCGAAACCGAAACTTTTTAGAATATTTTTTTACATTTTATTATGTAGCAGATATATAGCGAAAGGAGGAGTAATTTAGATGCCACCAATGTAAATAAACTTTTTTTTAGCATACAATGTTAAATTATTCAATTTTGAATATTAGCGAGTAAGGTACGAATGGATGATTTTTTTATGTTTATGTTTTTACAAAATGAATAAATTGTTTTTATTAATAAGTATTTTTTTATTTACGTTATGTGTGTTCTTTATTTACATAATGTAAAATTCGTTTGTTGAAAAAATGCTTGATATGGTGATTTTTACTTCAACTAGAATGTTTCGGTTTCGTTTTCGGCCGAATATTAAAAAAAAACCCGAAATTCGGTTTCGGCCCAAAAAAGATGTTTCGGTCGGACACTAGTTTTTAGTAACTAAAAAATTACTTCAGTCAAATGTTTAATTTTTTAGTTCGTTTTCTGATTTTAGTTTTGATTTTGAAATTTCTGAAATTTTTCAAATTATTGCAATAACTTATTAAATTTTTTAAATATAATTTTAGTTTATTAAATATCATTCAAATTTTAATTTTTAATTTTAGATTCCTTTAGTAACATATTTCTAATTATTTTTTTAGTGCAAATAAAATAAATAATGACATAATTCAAGACAATGTAAACCATACTTTTTATAGCATTGATCCAGTGAAATATATATATTTTGCACCGGGCATGATTTTTCCGAGTCTTTGCTAAAGTGTTGTACCAAAGATAATAAAATTACAATATTGTAAAGTATTAAATAAAATTAATTATATTATACATTATATTATATTATATATATTAATTATATTAATTAATTGTAAGTAATTGTATTACTTTTGGTTGTACTAAGGTTCTCCACTTGGGCTCATATATTTATAGATCTGTATGGTTACTTTTAACATTAAGAACGTCCATCTGTTGACGCTACGTACTCTAACGGACGGTTGCCACTCAGCTAAAATTTTTTGTACCAAAAATTTCCTCAAAAAGGTCCAAAATGGTAGCGAAAGGACTATTTTATGTTCTCGACCAATTTTTTAACACAACAACAAAGCATATCTTTTATATTGAAATGTCTACCAATTGCCTTCAGTCAGTTCGTCTTTTTGTTTTTTGTTTTTTGCTACACACTTTGGTATAAAAATAAAAATTACACAAAAACAGCCCAAAGTGATATAAAAAGGCCAACTTTTGGACCAAATTTTTTGTCCTTACCTAACCCAACCTAATGTGTTCGCATTGAGCAATTAAAAACCAATTAGCGAAAACATATTTCATTTACAATTTGAACTCACCCGAAAAATCAGTTAGTTGTTGTTGAATTTTCCAATAACGTTTTTATTGTTTTCGATTGTTTCACATGCCAATCAAATGCCGCAAGAATTGCATTTTAGTTATTTGACCAAAAATTGCATACACTTTCCACTGGGGCTAAAGTTTGAAATTTTTTGTTTCACACACAAATTAAGGTTGGGCTAATTAAAATTTATTAACAGTTTATAGATAACGCCACATTCGAATAACGCTTCTTTTCATTAATACAATTAATGGCTTCACAAAAAGTGCTCTTAGGTGGGTGACATTACAATACAAATTACGCCGAATCACTGATAAGCACTACAACTACACTTAATGATTATTAGTTATGATTGGTTATTTGCAATTCAACTTTTTTATGGAATTTATACAAACACTTTGTTGTTTTATTTTATAAGGAATTCAATTGCAGACACTTTTTAGTTATTGCTGATAACAGTTTGTATTTGTTATGCTGCACTATTTCATGCAATTTTTCACACAACTGTAGTAAGTTTCTTGCGGCCAGTTAATTATTTTCTACTATTGCTGTTTATTTTGCTCAACAACAACAAACGCCTTTAAACACAGAGTGTGTTAAAAAACACCAAAAAATGCTGTCACATTTCACATTCGGCAAGACTGGAACAATTTTTGGCGCTGCTTATACCTGCAGTAATTTTTGTATTTTTTTTATTTGTAACTAACGGTCGCAAACCAGCAACAATTAACAGGAAGTTTGCTGCGCTGCCTGTAAATCACCTTAAAAAGCTGTTCTGGGAACCGTGGCAATAACTTTGTAACTCTGAATTTCACTGTTTTCCGCATCAACTGAATCCTTTAGTTTTGTTTGGCTCGAGTAACAACAGTTTTTGTAAAGATTTTATTTTAATAATTCAACAATTTCTGGTCAACAAGTTGTGAGAATTTTGTACCATTTGCACTAATCACACGAATTTTCGATTTTGTACAAATTCCACACCAGCTTCCAAAGGATTTTTTTCAATTCTTCGCACTCAAACTGCAAATTATTTCATTTAAAATTTTGCAACAATTTTTTTTTGTAAATAATTTGCTGTTATTATAAATGATTTCACTGCCAACAGAGGAAGCATTTTCACTCTCACGCACACAGTTGCCGCATTGAGTATTCCTTTCTCTGTTTTACTATTCACACACTTTCTGTTGCAATAAAATAATTTTGAAATTTTTTTTCAATTTTTCAAATAACCAACAGTTGCAATTTTTAATGGTCTGTGTATCCGGCTGTGCTTCGGTTCGTCTTGCAGCGTTGTCGAATCCACACAAAATATCTCAGTGTACTGAAGATATTTTTCAGATGACTCTTGTTAATATAGAAGACCAAACCAAATAATTGCGTTTTCAAATGTTTCGCAAGGATACATAGGGATTTTGTGCAATGATAACGCAGCTGCTAATAACAGCGCCAACAGCAAACAACTTGCTGGCAGCAGCAACAGGCGCTCAAGCTTTGCAAGCGCGCCAATGTTAGCGGCGCCCGCCGCTGTGTGTGATAAGAAAGCCGAAAACTGTTGGCACTGTCAGCCAGTGCGGACCGCAACCAAACAGCTGTTAGCTGGCAGGCAAAAGCGCCGAAGCTACTTCGAAAGCTACACAGCACCTGTGATAGGAGGAGCGCCCAAGTGCACGAAGCGCATAGAAACTCAAGAGTACAGCGGCCGAGCGTGTATACCAGCTGTGTCCCGCAGCTTTCTGACAGGATTCTGCGCAGTGCTTCATATACTCCAAAAAAAAGGACAAACCATTTTCAAGTTCATGTATTCAATGCTATTTACCAGCATTTTTAAAGCTTAAAAGCGCACTGCCCCTTTCTGACTTGGCAAACTGCGAAGGGCATTTTCAAATTCACACTCAAGGCATTTTCCCCTCGAACTGAAAGGATTTTCTTCTGCTTCAAGCTTTTTGATTCGCAATGAACTGGTCGATTGTTGCTGCGTATTGGTCGAAATCGCCCATTCGCTTCACTTTTCTTGGTTCACTTGTCACTTTGTCGCGTAAAACTTCTCCTTAGCGCCAGAGTTGCCACAGTTGCCGTCCATCATCGGCGCTTTATGCCGCCAGCGCTTGGGAACCGACTTGCCTTGGCATTCGCAAGGCTAAAAAGTGTTAACGTTAAGCGCTCCTGTGGCAGCAGCAACAACTCCGCCGTCGCTTCAATGGGCCAACTTCCGTTCGCCAGACAATACGTACAGCCACAACCGACGCAGCCGACGGACAGCAGCACAAAGATTCATGTAATGCTTCGCGTCTCTTGAATTTTCAACTTAAAGTTTAAAATAGATTTTTTCTTCTTAATTTGTTGCTGGAAAGTTTCTGATGGAATGTCACCTGCTTAGCCATGTCGCCTAGGCCAACGATGTTTCTGATGTTTTCATTTGCAGATGTTAATTTTTTTTCTTGGTGTTGGACGCCAGTTCAACACTTTTGTCGCTTGAACGTTTTATTTGCTGCTTGTTAGTTTTATCGGTTTCTTAGGCTTCGGTATATTATGGCTTTCATTTTTTGGCCAGAAAAGTGAAAGGGTAAAAGGATTTTCATATACATGGCTTTGCCTGCTAAACTTCGGTTTTAGTTAATTATTCTAAATAATTTTCACGTCACTATATTTTTTTAAATTTTTTATTAAAAATTTTGTACAAAACATTGGTTCTTTGTATGACTACCTCTGAGCAGGAATTGCAAACCTCTGATATTAAGTTCATTCCGTTGCAAAAGCTCCCAACTCGCCTTTTAGAATCGGCTATAAGTTTTAGATTCCTTCCATACCTGTACAGAGTCTTCTAGTTGCGAATAGCCAGACCTTAGTTTCATAATCAGTCTGTTGTATGTAAGCCTGTATGTACTATACAGTAAGCAACCATGAAAGATCAAATACATAAAAATTAAAAAGTAACCAGATAAACTTTAAACTATTGTAACTTCTAAACCATAAAGCTAGAGGTCTAAAAAAAGTAAAAGTTTTCAGCTAACAAAATCGGACGAAAGAGTGCTATCCCAACAAATTGTTTAAAAAGTCATTAGATAACCTTTAAGCGCTTGTAACTCATAAACTAGAAGAGATCAAAGCGTTTAATAGTAGTTTTCAATTTTCCAAAATAGATCGAAAGTCTTTGCTATCCCAACGAAAAGTTGAAAGAATCATTAGATAAACTTGAAACGCATGTAACTCCTAAACTATGTAGAACAGATAAGAGACCTGAAACTTGGCACTTTGACGCATGCGACTTTCAAACTATAACTGCTAGAGGTCTGATGTAGCTAGGTCGCTTTGTATACTAGAAGTCTTCTGTTCTTAAATAATTAAAATAATTTACTAAATTTCTGGTCAATGTATCACAATCTACTTTAACATTGCTCTGCCCTCTGCTTTAACCCTTTCCGGTCAATTTCCACATTTCTTCAGATAAAAATTTTTCCTTCAAAATATTGACTCTTATTGAACATTGTAGCAATAAAATACAAAAAAATGTAAAAAAAAATCATTTTGGTTGAGAATTACAGCTTCATCAATTTTGTACGATATATCGTACAATGGTCCGCAAAGGAGTAAAAATTCATGAATTTTTGGTTTCGGTTTTTTAAGTTTTATGAAGAATTCATGGATTTTTTTGGTAGAAAACATAAATTATAACAACAAAAAATCAAAACGTGATTTAATTTTGATCGAAAGTTAAATAAATTTTATATATAAACAATTGATTCACATTTATTTGGCCTTATATAGCCGTTGTTGTTGTTGCAAAGCCCTTTTCCTCTCAATAAAACACAGAATCGATTAAAATTCGTACAGTTTTACAGAAAGGCACTGAATATAGCCCATAACCTGTGTAGTCGAATTTTATTAGTCACGTGGTTTACAGATGGGCGTGGCAGGCAAGCAAACGCAAAAAATCTGTTACCAAACCCACAACTTCAAAAAATTCAAACACAACTTGCTACCTTTGCCTTCCTTTGTACGATATATCGTACAAAGCTTTGCAACCCTTGTGGTCATTTGAATGTACGGTATATAGTACAATTTTTTTAAAGACTCGGGAAAAATATTTAGACGCAAAAAATTTTACATTTAGTAAGTTCTATAAATCAACTGAGATTTAAACTTTGAAATTGTTTCGCTTTTTGGTACCAAAAAGTATTACATATTTAAAAATTCCTACGCAGAAGTACCGTCATTTGCTGGTTTTTCAAATTCTTTCAAAAAGCTGCTTACAAAACGCACTCATACTGTGTAGCCACGGCTATTATGATTTATATTTTTAAACAGAATGATACAAAACAGCCTACTTAATGAAAATTAAAAAGCTGTTGCATAAAAAGTGCGTTCGCTGTCAAATAAAAAATCGTCGAAAAAATTGTACGATATATCGTACGAATTTCCGGAAAGGGTTAACTTGAATACGCGTTTCCCAGCTGGTCACATCAAACGCGCTCTACTTGATCCTTTCATTGCTTTGAAGGCATGATTTCCCATTTGTCATTATCCAACGATTTCCAAGTCGGATATTCTCTTCGCTCCAGTTTCATAATTGAATCATTTAGCATCATTAAATGTTAATCTTTTTTTGTCACTATTCATAAAATAGTTGATGATGATGACGTGAGGGTGGGCAGGAATCTTGTAATTCTCATCTGCTTCATGTAGATAGCGATTGAAGTAGATGACCAGCGATTGAAGTAGATCACCAGCCCGAGCTAGGATTCGAACCTAGGGCCTCGGTATGAGAAGCCAGCCTGCCACCGACTGGACTATCGAGGACGGTGATAAAATAGTTACTCAACCTTTTACTTCTCTTACTATTCATACAAAAGAAGGCTTCTATTTAAAAACTAATTCCATACCAATTATAATGAATTATAATTATATAATTATAATAAATTATAATTATAATCATGTTTATGCTGTGGAAGACAGTAGTCATAAAACAATGACAAAATCGAAAAGTCCAAAATTTTGTATACTCTATTTCTCCATTTGAATTCTACTCAATTAAATATTGGCTTTTCTTTACTATAAAGTTTCCAAAAATTCTATACTATCTCATCATTAATGAGCGTTAAGGCGTAGAAAGTTAAATAATTCATCGAATAACGGTAAACACACAAAGCTGCCAAAACACTTAATCGTATCTAAACTCATGCCATCGCAAGCCGCTTGTTCAAACTATCTAACAAAAAAACACATTGTCTTACTTTAATTTTAACTTTTGCTGACATCACTTTGTCTCCTCTTTTTTTATTGTTTCACCTTACTCCCAGCCACTGTTTGTTGCTTTGGTTTAGTTTTTGCTTTAAACTTTTCCTTTGGTATTTTGTTGCAAGTTTGATGCGTCAACAATGGAATGTAAAGTGTTGGAACTGTATGCAGCACGTGCACCAATCCAAGCAACAAACCGAAATGTAGGAAGCAAATACCAAAAAAGTGAAAAAACACTTTACCCACTCATACAGCATTTTTGCATTGCTTGACAAATTTCATTCATAAATTTCTAAAATTCCATGAATGACATGAAAATTTTAGTTTTTTGAATAAAACCTTTTAAGGACAATAAATTTTATGACTTGGCAACAGTGAGCAGTGAGCAGTGCAAATCAATTCTTGCATTTTCGCTCTCAGACTTTTTATGGCATAAATGTATTTTTATTATCTTTTTACACAGACCAATTAAAGTTACTCAAAGAACTAGTTTATAGCAAATGGAAAATTGATTTTTAGTGTAACAAATTCGTTTCCAATTCAATGAACAAGAAAAACGTTAAGAATCAAGTTTCAATCGTTTTGGGTCTTTTCCCTTTGCACCACAGCCACTTTGTATGCTTTGCCTTTGGCTTTGCTTTCTTTACATTGGGCCGACGTCGATAGTCCAGCGCGCACCCACCTTAACGCAATCAAACCTTCTTTTCATTTCTCCTATTTCCAAAGTAAATAATCATCAGTATTGGTAGAAAATCCTTGCCCACAAAATGTTATTAATATGGTTCGAAATGGGCCATTAAAAACTTGGCTATTACAAAAATTCTCTGCAACCCACAATACATTAATTTTCTATCGGTTTCATACACGTGACCTCTGAATTGTACACATCAAATTTTTATTTATGTATTGCAAATCCCTTGAAAATGTATGTTGCCTACCAGGCGCTGGAGACTAATGAACAAAGAGGACTTGAGCCATGCTCCCTTTGATGCTGATCAAAAATTTTTGTGTATTTCATATATTGGCCACACCTAATTCTGAGCATTGCAAACGTCATATGAAAGTAAATACAACTCACTCGTCTTCAATAAATTTTAATTAGAACAAACTAAAGTGCAAAAAGCCATAAATAGTATTTTTTTTTTAAATATGCCACGCACTCAAAACTAAGTTGCGCCGGCACTGCGTTGCACAGCCCAGTGACATGGCCGCTCTTGCTTTACTACGCTTTTCCTATTCTCCTCTTAATGTGGGCCACACAAAAAAACACCAACAAAAATAAAGAGCAAAAACAACAGACAGAATAACCAAGAAATGTCTACCGTACTTTGAGTATAAAAACAACAACGACAGCAGCGTCGTCAAGCACACTGATGACTGTTCCGGCATTTCGGTTCGACTTCAACCTCCCAAAGTATATGCAACAAGTAAGAAACTTGTACGGCACTCGAGCCAAGCGTATGTTTGCTGCTGTTATGTTGTTGCTTTTTTTGGGGGGGTTATGTGTGCACGCCTACGACTTGTTATGTGTATGTGTGTGTGTATGTTGCTATGTGCCTACTCGAAACCATTTGCAGTGGCAGTGATGACACTCATGGGTACGCACCCGTCGGTCCCCTTCGTACTCTAATCGACCTTTACGATTCTGCCGCCTTCTTGCATCTTTGCTGACTTCTTTTTTTTGCTTTCGCATTCGTCATACATTGCTCGCAACATCAACAGAGCCTCAGCATTTTTTGTGTTTCTTCGTGCTGTTTTGCTCGTGTAAACAGGCGCTAAACGTTTGCAATGTTTTTGCGCATTGCCTCTTCCGCTCTGGTTTTTCACATTCCATCAATCGTTCACACTGGTGTGTCACTTGCAATTGCATTTGTTTATGTGTGTGTGTGTGTGTGTGCGTGCCGCTTTCTTCCCTGTTCGGCCAAGTACGTTTCGTGTGAATTGTGTGCGACGACATGTGGCTCTAATAGGCGCCAAGTGTCTACACAAACGCACAGCACGAAAGTGTAACATATTTCAAACCTAAGTATTCACGAACCGGCCGGTGCTCCATTCATGCTCCACTCACCAGCAGCAGCTGCTGCGGACAGCCAAAGAGCACTGCTAGCCACTTCAGATTTCGCATGGCTGCTCGGCTTCTTTACTTCCTCTATACATGTGCACATATTATGTGCATGTGCTTATGTACTTAAAGATGCTTAAAGCATTTGGAAGCAACAAATTACATGTTTTCTTCACCGCATACGACGTTCCTCGTTGCCGCTCATTGCTGTTGCCGCAGCAACTTGTGGCAAGAACTGAAGGAGCACTGAAGGTGCTATACTGTACTTAGCACCCTACTTGTTGGCCCATGCAACAACAAATCATATGTAACACTAGAATGCCCCACTAGTACAACCAACTAAAATGTTCCTATGAAATCATCTTACAAAGTAGGAATTTTTTAAGAATATTTTTAGTTTTTTTCAGCGAGAAATTTTGGTTTATTGCTTTTTTGATAACTGCTTTCAAAAACAATCACTTTATTGCACTGCATGATATATCTACAATGCTTCCTTCATCTTGATTTTTTTGATTAAAAATATTGCGATAATAACACTGTGCAATTCGAAAATTGCAACAAGCGGGGGACCTACTGAGCGACTTTTCTATAGATATACTGAGTTGAGATCCACCAGCCGTTTGGCTGGATTGGCTCTAGTTTAAGAGAAATCCGACTTTGAATTTTGCTCATTTCAGTCGAGTTCGTCGCTTAAGTCTTCGAACGTTTAAATGCTAATTGGCCCCTTATTCGTTCTGAATGTAGCTTTACTGTCTTCGGCAAGTTTGTAGATATTTTAACGACCAACAAATTTGCTTCAGACACCGGTTGGTTGGTTGGTTGGTTGGTTGAGGTGGCTGACTCACAGTCCCCCTGCAAGTCACAATTAGCGCATAGACGCCGTTTTGGTACCACATGCTCACCGAAAACTAAAACCTTGTTAGTTGTATAACTAAATCCACCTGGTAGAATTTAGGTATCCAAGAAGATTCCCCAGACTAACTGTCGAGCAGTCGGTCAAACAAGTGAAGAAGTGTTTCCCCATAAACTTAAATCTTGCCCTTGCCAGAGCTGGGCAGTGACAGAGGAAGTGATTTGGTGTTTCTTTCTCTTCTAAATTCCCACAGCTCCTGCAAAGGGTATTGAAGGGGATGTTTAGCCTTTCCACATGTGGACCTATAGTCCAGTGGCCTGTGATGATCGCCGTAAGCCTAGCGACGTCCGTGCGTGGTTTGTTAATAAGCTCGCGAGATCTCGGCTCGTTGTAGGAGGGCCACATCTCCCGCGAGGTACGGCAGGAAGACAGCGACTTCCACCTCCGATTGGCAAGGCTGAGATAGTGTAGATAGCAGCCCCTCCTGACGACTCCCAAAGGCGTCGGAACCGAGACAGCCAGTGATGCGTCAAGCGAGGCCCCCGAGCGCGCCAATTCGTCCGCTCTCTCATTCCCTTCAATGTTCCTATGGCCGGGAACCCAGATGAGGGTGATATCAGCGCAGCGACTTAGCGCGCCCAGAGCCGTCCTACACTCCTCGACCAACCTTGACTGAACCGTGGTAGAATGTAGAGCCTTTATTGCTGCCTGACTGTCAATGAATATTGCAACCTTACACCTATCAATGATGTGTCTCTCTACCAGTCGACAGGCCTCCCTGACCGCCAAGACTTCTGCCTGAAAGACCGAGGCATCATTGGGTAGACGTATGGCTTCATTTATCCCCACGTGCTGTGAGTATACCCCCGCACCCACCCCGCACGCCATTTTGGATCCATCCGTAAAGATGTGTATGTCGTATTCGTTGAAAAGGCTGGTTCTTTCCCAGTCGGCCCTTGTAGGGAATTTCGTCCCGAAATCCGTTTGAAAGCTTAGATACGGCACGATATAGTCGGTCATCCCACTAACCTTAACGTTTGGTAGTGTGCTTAGCACTTTGCTGTGCCCATAACTACGTTCCGCCCAACAGCCAATTGCCTTTAGCCTTGCTGCGGAGTTGAGGGTGATATACATTATAT
Source organism: Melieria picta (assembly GCA_964056695.1). Lineage (NCBI taxonomy): Eukaryota > Metazoa > Arthropoda > Insecta > Diptera > Ulidiidae > Melieria > Melieria picta. Next base: position 34,706,099 of record OZ057398.1, on the reverse strand, counting down.
GTAAGTCGATGGGGAGGAATTGTAAGAGCACGTTCAGTGCATCCGTGGGGCATGTGCGTAGTGCCCCGTGATGCCAACACATGCTGATCGCTGAACCCTGCTGAGCTTCTGGACCAAATAACTCTTGCTTAGAGCTGGCCACCAAACCAGTGATCCATAGGTCAGGATTGGACGCACTATGGCCGTGTACATCCAGTGGGTGATGTGGGGGTGTGCGCCCCATCTTTTCCCAAACAACCTGTTGCAGGAGTAAAAAGCCACGTAGGCCTTCCTGACCCGTAGCTCAATATTTGATCTCCAGTTTAGCTTTGCGTCCAGCAGAACTCCGAGATATTTGGCTTTCGCTGATAGCTTCAGCTGCTGCCCGTTAAGCGATGGAAGGTTAAAAAGTGGAATTTTGGATCTTAGTGGTGAACAGTACCAGTTCGGTTTTGCCCGGATTTACACTGAGTCCACAACCTGTGGCCCACGTGTGGATTTTGTCCAGAGCCCCTTGCATAATCTCGCTGATTGTGCTCGGAAACATTCCTGATACTATTATCACCACGTCGTCCGCATACGCTACCACTTTTACCCCCGTTTTTTCTAACGCCTTGAGTATGCTGTCCATGACCAGCAACCACAGTAGTGGTGAAATCACCCCTCCTTGTGGTGTTCCTCTACTGACGTGTTTTACCAGAGATGTGTTGCCTAGCTCTGCAAAAATAGTCCTTGATTTGAGCATCGTAACTATCCAGTTCCTTATATCCCCTTCTAGTCACACCGTGGTAAGGGAATCTTGGATTGCCTTAGTGCTCACATTGTTGAAGGCTCCTTTTGAAAACTGCAGGAAGGCTGCCATTGAAAACTGCTTGAAGTAGATTGACTTTTCAACAGTGCGAATAACCTCATGTAATGCCGTCTCTGTGGATCTACCCTTAAGATAAGCATGTTGGCATTTGGAAATTAGATAATGATCAGCTAAAGATCTTAGGTGTATTTCCATTACTCTTTCCATAGTCTTAAGCAGAAAAGAAGTGAGGCTAATCGGTCTAAAGTCTTTGGCCGTCTCGTGACCGATTTTTCCCGCCTTAGGTATGAAGACTACTTTGACCCTTCTCCAGCTGAGGGGTACATAATTTAATTTAACGCACGCCCTATAGATCGTCACTAACTGTGGAATCACCATATCCTGTACTTTCTGTAACATGATAGGGAGAATACCATCCAGACCTGGTGACTTGTAAGGGGAAAAACTGTTGATGGAATACCTGACTTTATCTTCCGTAAAGACAGATTCATAAATACACGGATATCGAGAAGCTGATGAGGAGGGGGTGACCGCTGCCCTCTCCTTACAGCCCGGGAAGTGTGTCTTAAGTACGAGGTCAAGTGTCTCAGCAGATGTTTCCGTCCAGGTGCCGTCTTCCCTTTTCAGGTATGACGGATTGCTCCTTTCTTTGGAAAGTGCCTTGCTGAGTCTTGAAGAAGCTGCCGTTGACTCAATTGACTCACAAAAGTTTCTCCATCCATCCCTTTTGGCTTTCCTAATCGCTCTTTTGTAGGTCCTGGGGCAATCCTTGTATTTGCTCCAGGTTTCGTCCCTGTAACACTGGTTAAAAGCCCTACGAGTTTCCTCTCTAAGAGCCGAGAGTTCCTCGTTCCACCATGGTGGGAGAGATTTACCACTTCTACTCACTGGACAGGATCTCTTGTAAGCTGTACTAAAAGCTACCTCAAGTTTTCCAAGTTGCTTGTCCAGTTCCTTAGTAGAGTCTAAATAGGCTGTACTTACTGCCTTAAGTTTTGCCTTAGCTATCAGAGAAAAGATCCGCCAATTTATCCTTTTCGGATTTCTGAAAGGATCAGGGGCCTTATTCGCTATATTAATATTGAAGATTAACCAACTGTGGTCCGAGAAGGACTTTTTGTTGGACACCCTCCAATTTTCAACCCGAAAATTTGAATTTTCCGACAGAACGGTAAGATCTAGAACTTCTTCCCACCCAGCGCAGCTCGCCGAGCTGGGGAAAGTGAAAGTGGGTGTATTACCCCTGTTACAGATGGTGAGATTGGAACTGCTTATAAAATCAAAGAGTGACTCACCCCTGGCGTTGTCCTCAGAGCTGCCCCATATGGTGTGCCTCGCATTTGCGTCGCAGCAGAGGAGTAGAGGGGTTCCCCGTGCGTTTAAGCTGGCCAATAGTGACGCAACCTCTTCCGGTGGTGCATTCCTCTCATGTGCCATGTATACCGATGCTATCATCAGGTCTGGTCCACTCGGCACCTCGATCCTAACTGCTGTTAGGTCGCCTGTGCTAAATTGGGGACAGAGGAAAGTATTAATTTTGTTTTTAGCTAGAATACACGATCTCACCCTGCCGGCATTTCTAGTGTATAGAGTCCTATAGTTTTTAATCCTGAGCCCCATCACGTCAGATCCTCTGACCCACGGCTCCTGTATAGCGACGATGTCTACGTCCTCTTCTCCGAGAAAGACGGCCAGATTATCCGAGGCATTCTTAGAATGCTGAAGGTTAATCTGCACGATCTTCATCATGGGCATCTGATTTTTTTGGTGTGCTTTGAGCATTACCCCGACGCTTGTCGTCCACGTCCAGATTAGCTGCGTCCGGCTCTTCTGCCTCGCAGTCGTTTTCTGACGGCCGGAAAATTTTTAGTTTGGCGTACCTCACGCCAAACCGCATCTTACAGCCCATACCATCCAGGATCTTAACCGATTCCTCGTCAATGGAGAGGAGAAGGGACATGCTGTTCTTTTGTGGACCTTCGTCTTTCATGACGCTCCAGTCCTGCATCGGAACAGCGGGGTTCTGCCGCTGCAGAAACTGAAGGACTTTCCCGTGCTCCAGCTTCATAACAGGCAGCCAGATACGGGCTCTCGGCCGCCTAGGAATCTCCCGAGCTGGGATAAGCCTAAGCTTAAGGCCCTCCCATGCATCGCTAATCTTGGCAATGCATTCGCCCAGAAAATTCACGGACGGCCGATCGTCGCACCTGAACACCCTGCAGCCGCGAAGAACCTCAGAAGAGTCGTAGCCAGGCGGGGACGCATCCGGGTTGGAGAGAAGGTGTTCCATCACCATCTCCGCCAGCCTGGGCTCAATCTCCCCCCATTTCTCCAACACCTTCTTGCCGCTGTTCGTTTTTGCGTCAATGAGTGCAACCTGTAGGTCATCCCGGACCACCTCATTGAACGGTCTTCTGGCGCTCGTAGAGGGCATATTTGCAGATGTCGACAACTTGGCGACCTTGTTTTTGCGCAAGAGGGCCGTCTCGTCCTGAGACCGGTTCCGCTTCGCCGCCTTGTCGACCTCCAGAGTGGCCTGGTATTCCTCATACTCGTCGACCACTGGCTGATATTTTACTTTATCAGCCTGGTCGAACTCGTGTACCTTACCGGCTGCCTCATTTCTGGCAATCTTGCCAAGAATGAAGAGAGCTTTCTGGTACCGGCTCCTCCTGACCAGGGCCTCTGATTTGGGCTTTTGTTGTTTTGGGCCGCCAGTGCTGGCGCCGCGTTTTTGGCTGCCGTCACAGATACGCCCTCCATGCCGAAACCCTGGCTGGATGCCAACAGTTCATCCTCGGAGCTAGTGCCGAGCTGCATGCCCGCACACTTTTCTGCACTTTCCGTCATATGTGCACTGAAAACGAACAAGAAAATATAGCGCGATCTCTGCACATTACACCTGAGCCACCAGAGTCACCCGCAAAAAACCACCAGTAACACCCGCAACGCCGGCAGGCAAACCAAATACCTGTGGGGATGTGGGGAAAGCTGCGACCGAGCAGGACCGGCAATTTAATTCCTTGCGCCACTTGCACGAAGTGCGGTAAAAACCAGCAGCCACAAAACTCGAAAGGCAATATGGCCGAAAAGTACCAGGGCAACAGGTGCCTTGTGCCAATTCCGCTTGTAGAACACCTTTGCTGTCACAAAAGCACTTTTCACACCGAAAAACGATCGTGCGCGAACACTTCACAGCACTGTGGAGTACTTTCCACTCAAATTGCGCGATTTGATAAGGAACAAACCAAAAATTTGCAAAAATTTTTTCGGGAGCACAAAAAATCCGACTTAACTTTCGCGCGATGTTGCCAGATTTTTTTTCAGACACCAATCCAAAAAAAGTACATTCAAACTGTGTGTTCGACAAAAATGTCCCAATAACCCCACTTTCGTCGAGGCATAAATGCAGTATAGCGAACCCTCGTGAAAAAAATAAATTAGTATGCTTTTATATAGAGGGTTGGTTCCTGCATCTAACAAACTAAAAATGTTGCCTGGGAAACACCCATAAAAGGCGTGGCTCGGGGTCAAAGTTCAAAGTTTTTATCAAAAAAACTCAATTAATCTCCAACTGATTTACACGATATGGGTATCAAACGAATGGTATTTTCCAAACCATTCTTTTGATGTGATACATTAGATACGTCGTATGTACTTACTAATAAAAAGTTTTAAGCAAAAAAACATTTTTTTTTTAAATTTTTTTTTAACGGATTTTTTTCTCGAAAAAATCCATTACTAAGGTACAATAAGTTTGTTACCATAATGTACCCTGTGGAATTCCCTTTACCTTGTTTTTTAAAGTAAAGTTGTCTGAATTTTCGAATTTTCCAATCGACATTTAAAAAAAAGTCAAATTAAAAAGGTTATGGTTAATTATTTAACAAGAAGCATAACTTTATCATTAAATAACATTTTTCTTTTAATGTTTTTGTATGAAAATCGTCATGAATTTTCTCCAAATAATGCAATTTACGCGCCCATAGACATTAAACTTTAAACTTACATATAGCAATCCTAACCTAACCTAACATAGAGGGTACTCTGCTTTCGCCTTGGGCCACGCTTTACCCATTGCTCGCTTTACTCATTTCTTTCATTGTAGTTAATTATGCTGCTTGTTGTTTTTGCTATGCCAGCAAATGTGCACACAATGTGTTAATGTGTATGGGTGCTTGAACACTGACGAGTGCGCATTTAATTAATGGTTTTTTGCGTATGTTTTCCGCTTGCAGCAGTACTCGTCACTTGGCACCACGGAGCGTATGAGCAATGCAGAATAGGGCGGGGGAAATTGCATTTATGCGTTCTTAACTCAGCTTAGCGGATCGTAAGCACTTTTATTGCATTCTGAACTGCGTCAGTACATAATCCAAATGCAATAAAATGTGCACTTTGAGGGAGGGAGGATGCCAACTAGGAGATTGCTGCTGGCAAAAAGCTGTTGCACAATTGGCCGTCTCCCTAGAATGTGTGTCACTTGATCACTGAATTGTGCAGCTGCTGCTCCACAATTCAGCGCACACACAATATGTCCTCTCTGCCCGCTAAGGACAAAATCAAAAATGACTGCTTTCCAAATTACCATTTTGTTTACTCACTTCCCGCATGTCGTTGCTGCTGACACGCTTCGTTGACACCCACAGCACCAACACCGACCGACCCGCTTACCGCCAACCCCACTGCCGCTGCGCTGCGTTTCTATTCTTGGCACAGCCTCGGCCCTTTCAATTGCAATCGAGCTGTTGCAGCTGCAATTGCAATTGCACTTGCGTACTTTTTGCAACTGTTACTGTCATTGCTGTTGTTGTTTTTGTAAATAGTTTTTATGCGCTCACCGCAAAAACCGCACTTGCAAAACGACGCAATTTTATTTGCAATTTCCACTGTTCACAGTCATTGTTGCAATTTTTGCTGTTTTATTTTTTGCCCAACCCCTCGCCATCAATTTTTTTTTTGTTTTGTTCTCTGCTACATTGAGTGTTGTTGCTGTTTGACTGCATTTTATGCTCAATTTTATTGCTGTTGCTGCTTGACACTTGCGGTTTGTTGTTGTTTGCTGCGCACACACACAACAAAAACTCACATCCTCACATGCACGTACAACGTTCTACGTGCAGGAATGTTATGACTCTGTGTGTGTGTGTGTGAGCGTGTGTGTAGTCATTTCGTTGATGCACACTTGTGCTGCTGTTTGTTCGGCAATTTGCACCTTAAACTGTTGACGTGTCGGCAAAGTGCATTTTTGAGTTTTTATTTAATGTTTTCCGCTTTGCATTGTTTGTTTTTAATTTTTTATTATTTTGAAGTGACAGAATTAATAGCGCATGCAACTTCAATAGTCACTTTAAACACTTTTAAATTGGATATTAAAAACCAAGTGTAGGTAGTTTAAATTGAAATTTGTTGCAACTGAATTTGTTGTAACAAGAGACATTTTCGATATAATTTTCTAGAAGAGGCGCAGGAGCTGTTTATATGGAACATTTAACATTTAAACATTATAAGCCGATAGTAAATTCAAGGCAAAAAGTCAACAACAATTTAGAGAGAAGTATATTAGAAATTCGCAAAAGGACTCACTAGGTGGTCTGCTACGGTCAATTTTCCAGCAGGATAACAGCTTGTTTTAGCCAGTAAAAATGCCACATGTAGAGAAATAATTAGAATATATGAAGATTTACACCTCCTGCAAAAAGGAGGATTTGTTGAGCAAAAAAACGATTTGGTGCAAAAAAACGCCACTTTACAGAATAAAATCAGAACTTTGCTTTTCTTGGATATATCAGAAGCTGAATTTATTAAAATGCATATTTTTTGCGTAATTTTGCAGAAAACTACACAACTTTGTAGTTATAAGTATTTCTAATTCAAATTTTCTGGTATATGCATGTAATTTTTTTCATCAAAGATATATTTCATTCCACAGTCAAGCAGTCCTAAAGACTCTACAAGCCTAAGCCGCTCCTTCAACACTTGCGAAGGATTGCCGTATTTTCCTGAATGAACTGGGACGTCGTAACTCTATACAGGATCCCAGAAGACGTGGGTCACGGAGATAATGAACAAGCCTACTGATAGGTTCCGAAGCATTCTGCGGACTGGTCAAAGGGACATACAACAATGACAAAATGGGTATACGTTTCCAAGCAATAAACCAACAGTAACTTTGAAAAATTCTGAAAATAACAGTTTCTAACGCATATTAAATATTTTTACATTATCGGAAAGCTACATTCGTTGGCTTTCAAACTGCGAACAACTATTTCCGAATTTTAGGGTTTCACTCAGTGTAAAACTGGTATAAACAGGACCACCTTTTTTAAGGGTTTTAAAAATTTTTATAATACAAAAAAAATGAAACACTTAATACTGCTAACCAAAAGAACAAGGTTGACATACAAATTATGTCTTTAAAGACGCGGGAATCGCATTATAGTTGCAACTACTTCGGATGCGTAGTTAAAAGAAACAGTAACTTAAACTTGAAAAATGTGCAATTTTCCGAATTTGGCTTACGTATTTGGCCAGCGTGTCTATAAAGACACATCTGCTCCAGCCCAAAAAAAAATTTTTTAATTTTATTGAAAGCAGAAATGGCATACGAAGGCTCTAAATAGGCTGTGTTATGAAAATTTTCAAAATCGGTCCACAGGATCTAGGGGCGGTAAAAGATGGGTTAAACAATAGTAATTATATTTTTAATCAGAAATTAGATTCGCCAAAGATACTAAGATTTCTGCTTTTTAATGTACCGTCAGGATCTTTAAGAGAAAAATATATTTTCTATAGTACTAAATATGGTGAAAATGAACCGATTCACAAGTTTATATCATTGTAAAACATTGTTTGTCAATAAATAAAAACATAGGTCTGGTGCTATTTAACAAAATGCAAGAATTTGTTTTCAATTAAAAACTAATACTGTAATAAACTACTGAATATAATTATTGAAAAACATTAATGTTTTCTTAGTAATATTTATCTTGAAAATAAATTGATTTATGCCAAATTGGAGAAACTACTATATATTTTTAATTTTTTATTTATTTTCATTTTTATTTTCTTTTTCTGTTTTTTTGTTGGCATTCTATTTTACAGTTATTGCATTCAAACCAAAGCCATTCAAAGGCGATTCTGAAAACCATTAGAACACTAACCAAAACCATTAACACAGCTATGTACAATCAATTTGGACATGAAATTGTTCTCTACTTATTGATTACACTGTGCAAGTCCAAAATTTAGACATGGGGGGGACCTACTGGGTGAGTTTCCTATAGGAATACTGAGTTGAGATCCACCAGCCGTTTGGTAAGATTGGCTCTAGTTTATGAGAAATCCGACTTTGAAGTTTGCTCATGTTAGTCCAGTTTGTCGCTTAAGTAAGTCCTAAATCGTTTCGAATATCGCATTACTGTCTTCGGCAAGTTTGTAGATATTTTAACGACCAACAAATTTGCTTAAGACACCAATCCAAAAAAAGTACATTTAAACTGTGTAATTGCGATATGTGCATTTTTTTGCGCAGCGCTACGTGGCGTATGAGTGTCATTTAATTATAATTAACACTCATATAATTGACACTCATACGCCACGTTGCGCTCCGCTCAAAAATGCACATATCGCAATTACACAGTTTAAATGTACTTTTTTTGGATTGGTGTCTTAAGCAAATTTGTTGGTCGTTAAAATATCTACAAACTTGCCGAAGACAGTAAAGCGATATTCGGAATGATTTAGGACCTATTAGAATTTAAACGTTCGAAGACTTAAGCGACGAACTCGACAAACTTCAAAGTCGGATTTCTCATAAACTAGAGCCAATCTTACCAAACGGCTGGTGGATCTCAACTCAGTATACCTATAGAAAACTCACCCAGTAGGTCCCCCCCATGTCTAAATTTTTGAGGGCAAATTTCACGCACAGTGTTATTACTCCTTTGCAAAACATAAATTTTATAAATGTATGTCAAATGTAAATTGATACTTTAGATATTTGTGTTTATCAATCGACAAACTGTCATTCGCTCAATTTATCTTAATAGCTAATTATTAAAATTAAAAGTAATGTTTATATTAGGGCTATTTGGTTACGAATACTTTGCAGAAATATGTACAAATTTTTACAGAAAGTCGTTTGTTTACGCCTAGTTTCTTCTCTCTTACTACTAGTGACATTTTTGCCATTAACTTGCAGCCAATAAAAAGAAGAAGAACAATAAAAACATATGATTGGATCATAGACCTAAAATAATTATTATCCATATTTTTGGGAATTAAAAAAATTGCCCTAATTTAAGAAATTTGTATAATTATTGCTTTATAATAATTATTCCCAATAAGAAATTTTTTACGTCGCCTATAACTATTATCATGTAATAAATATTTTTGAGTTGAATAATAACTCTTGTAAGTAACAAGTATATTTTTCGTTGTCGATAATTATTATTTTGGAATTTATTTTTTTACATTGCTTCATAACTTTTATTTATGATTTTTTAAATTTACGTTACCGATAACTATTATTTAAAAATTTTTTTTTACGTTGCTTCAAAACTTTTATTTATGATTTTTTTTCATTTATATTGCCGATAACTATTATTTTGAAAAAAAAATTTACGTTGAATTACTACATTTTGGATATGAATTGATTTTTGATTGTTTTAAATTGACAAACGCAAATTAACTGCAGAAACCTAATTTCCACAAACAACTAAACAATTAAAAATCAATTCATACTGAAAATGTGGTAAGGCAACGTACAAAAAAAATTCTTTCATAAAAGTTATGAAGCAACGTAAAAAAAATTTTCTCAAAATAATAGTTATCGGTAACGTAAATAAAAAAAGTCATAAATAAAAGTTATGAAGCAACGTAAACAAGAAAAATTCAAATAATAATTATCGAGAACGAAAAAAATTTGTTTCTCATAACAGTTATTACGCAACGTATAAATTAATTGTCGCAAATAATAATTATAATCAACAAATAAAATTTGTTGCATTGCAATTATTTTTTAAAAAAACTTATGATAGTTAAGTCCCTGGATTGGATGCCATATGATTGACTACCAATACAAATAATTTTTGAAAACATTTGGAGGCAAATGGAAACTGTTGACCCACAGCCGTCTTTCTCAGCTTTAACTGCTGCAACTGAAAGAACAGCAAATTGAGCCCAACGAATGAATTTGTCTTTTTCATAAAATGTCTGATTAAACTCAAGTTTCCTGATAGCTTCAAATCTCAAATGAAACGTTAAAATCAGCTGTTTATTTTTGCAACCCTCATTTTGACACCATTTTTTCTGTGTATTGTATTGTATATTAAATGTTACACTGGTGTAAACAAGAGTTCAACTTGCAAGTTTTTACAAATTTCTGTTTGTTTTTTGGATAATTTCATTTTTGGGAGCGTAAGCTTGCTTACTATCCTCATTTTAGATACTGGAAAATGTTTACTGGAAAAGTTCCCAAAGAGAGGTATTGTAGATTCTCAAATACATAGGGGAATTCTTTGTAATGTGCCACCCCATGGCATTTTTGCGTATAACTCGTTAGAAAATTAAATTATCGACAATGTTAATACACCGTTTAAAAGAGGATTTAAAGAGCTATGATCCAAGGAAACACCTCATTTGAATTTTTCGTAAATACGAATTTTACAGCAAATTTCCCAAAGTGTTAAGAAACAACATCCTAAATTTTTATAATGTAAAGTTCCACCCCCTAAAAAACCGCTAAAATCGTTGAAATCTCAAGTAAAAATGGATGATTTAGAAAATGTATGAAAAAATATTGAATTTAATTTTTAATTGAATAGAAAATGGCCGAAAGTAAAATGCAAATTGAATGGTGACTAATAAAACGGTAAATATATGGAAATTAATAAACAAAACTGAACTAATTTGTTCCTCATGATAGGATTAGAGAAAAATTTACGGATATAGGACCACAGAACAATGAAAAAAGAGGGGCGGCACTTTACAAAAAAAAAAAGGTGGCACTTTACATTTTCATCCCATTTTGGAAATCATTTAATAAATTTTCTCCATTTACGATATGCTCGGATATTATTTTGGACTATGAAAAAGCATTAAAAATTAAGTCCAACACTGGTATTTACCTCAGTTTTTTACACGTATTTGATTTCTTTTTTACCGCAAGAAAAACCTTCAGTTTTTATTTTTTAGTTTTTTCTTAACAAAATTTGGTACTTTTCTTTACCCAGACTGTGTTATTGCGTCTGTTCCCTCAAAAACCACATTAAAATTGATGTTGTCACATATACCTTTAATGACGGTAGGAATTTTGTTGCTTAGATTGGTGGAACGTCAAAATCAAGCAGGGGTGGCACCTTACAAAGAATTCCCCTACAAATAAAAATAATTTAAACAATTTATAATTTCAATTATAATTTCAATTCCGCATTCGCATCCTACACTACATACACTTTCCTGCACACTACATTTACAGGATGACATGTACGAGTAGGGTTCGCATTCAGGGATGTCATGTAGTTTGTAGTGCATGTAGGGATGTCATGTAGATATTAGTGCACACCCTGCATAACATCCGACACTACACTCTCAGCTACACCTCACCATACGGCACACCAACAATCCACAAAAATTTCGATTCGATTTTTCAATGTCACTCGCTGGCGATAACAGCCATTGGTAAGCCTACAAACACACACACACACACTTAACTATACAAGAGTACATTCGCCTACGTACTATATATATGTGTACGAGTTTGTGTGAACTTGCCACGACGAGTAATCTTACATGGCCAACCGAGTAATTGTCAGCGTGTGCGCAATTCCCAATTTAACAAATGAATGCACCGCTGTCTTTCTCAATGCGCCCCATTCTTCGCCAGCTTGCTGCCATATTGGGTCGCTCCATGACTCAATCAAAACAGAATTTTAATTTGAGCGCTGCATTTGGGCACCGCTCTGTCAACTTCCCTCTCGCTCTCGCTCGTTCGCTAATCACTCCTCAACTCAAATGGGTTCATTCATAACGATGACCCAGTAGGGAAAAGTGCCAATAATGCAATTTGAGCGCAACAGCGAGTTGGTTATTTTCACGAGGCGCATTGCGTGACGGTATTTCACAAAGTTTGTTATCAGTGCACAGCGGACAGTGAGCACAAACTTTTGCACATATATATGTTTATATATGTATGAATGTATATAGTACACTCCCATCTGACGCATTAGGGCAATGGCCAACAGAGTAGCAACGGAGATAGGGTTGCGCCTGCCGCAATTCCACAAGGGGCGAACTGATGCAAAATTTAATTTGGCTGCAATTTGCATTTTCCTTCAAATTCACAAATCGATATTTGTTGCTGACAATCTTCAGCCCGCACCCACCACCTCCGCTTCGATCTATCACATAAGGAAATTGCCTGTGTCTGTGCTCGCGTTGGCACGCAAATGTCACAAGCACGTTGTCGTCCTTGCCCACCGCCCATCGTCAACCAGCAGGAATTCGTCTTCAAGTGTCGATGTTTAGTGTGGACGGGGCACTACTAACACAACGCACCCATGCATGCACACATAGATGTAGATGTGTATGTATTGGTGCACTTGGAAGTTGGCAATCAATTAAATGCAATTAAAGCTGGATTTTAAGCTTCACTGCTTAACCCATTCAATTACTGCTGCTGGGCGAGATGAGATTCAATTCAACTAATTTCGCACCGCTCCGATTTGACTGGACTCGATTCGAATCGATTTGATTTGATCTAATTGTAATCTGTTGCCATTGCACTTCAACGCGTACAGCACAGGAACTCGAAGCGAAGCATGCGAAGGGATGCATTATAGGACAATTATACACATAAGTACAGTGGCACACACAGGATTTCATTTGTGGAAGGGGGGTGCGTACAACTTTAGAGCTTATTTCCATTTGAAGCCATATTTTGTATCAGAAATTTTTGTATTTTAAGGGGGTTTGAACCCCCAAAATCCCCTGTGAGCGCCACTGTACACATTCGTACATAAACTATTCATATATATGGAATGTAAAACTTAAAATCCATGCAAGAAACCAGTTGGTAACCAAAGAAGCTGTCGAAAACTGTAATCGCCTCATGTTGGCTTTCATACAGCTTTATTTTTTTTTACAACCGATGCAATAAATATGCAAAATATATAAAATCTTTACTGTTTCAAAAACTATGTGAACAACTTGAAACCCTAATAGTTAACTTCTTGTATTGTTGTACTAAGTAAATACGAAAATAGTAAAGATTATAAAACTCCTATGTGGAATGTGTCTTATTGATCGTGAAGGGGTAACCCTTTACACGGCAACAGCGAATTTTTTCATCAAATGTTGTTTTTTTAGATATAAACCTAAATTTTAAAAACGCGTATTTTTTTATTTTTTAATATACAGTATAATCTCGATAATTCGGACACTCGCTAATACGGACAACGCGGTAATCCGGACACTCAATTTCTATTGTAGACTCTGTAATCCGGACACCAGTGTTTGGTTTTTAATTGTCCGGATTATCGAGATTATACTGTACTTTAATTTTTTAAGGTTTTTTGTAAAAAAAACATTAAAAAAAAAGCAAAAAAGCATTAAAACTTGTTTTTTATTTTAATATGTTTAGTTTTAAATGAACATTTTTAAAGCAATTAATGCGTTTGTTGTAGCATAGTCCTACTCCGCATTTTTCGCACAGTGTTTGTGTGTTTTTTATTAATAAGTTTTAATCACTTTTGTTTCACTAAAATAAATGCGTGCAACTTTTCGCAAAAACGGTGAAATAAGTGCTGTCAAGTAAAATTTAGCTACTTTTTCCCCCTATTAATGCCAGAATTTCAAAAAAGGAACCTTGCATAGTTGTAAAATAGCAAAAAAGAGTCGTTTTGATAATTACTTCCGAAATTACGAGCAATTTTACGGTTGGTTGCAGATATGCAACTGTACCGTGTAAAGGGTTAAGTGTACTAATTTCACAATTTTTGTAGCAATTACATTCTAGTGCAAGTAAATTTGTGTCTTATCAGAATTCGGGGTATTTTCTTTTTGTACTTTAGTGGGTACAATACCAACAAATTCAATATGATTGGTCACCCTATGTATTATTTATGTACGACACTATCTGCTTCGACCAAATGGCTTATCGCCTTTTTCGTGCTATTTATACTTTTATGATGTAAGCAGCTTTGGTGACTTGTGCAAGACTTTGTGGTCGAATAAAAAGTCCAACACTCAGCGCATTGCCGACATTCGAGCGAATGAGTTAACTGTTGAAATAATGTTAATGCGAATGATGGCAAATAAAAATGCCGTGTAGTAATTAAGTATGGTGAGGACTTACATATTTCGATGTCCTTATATAAAAGTTAGTAGAGCCCAAATACTGGCGCCCAGCTGTAAGGAAACGTCACCCCATCAACCCAGTTCAGTTAGTCGACATCCTTCTTGTTACTTCAACACAGTCAAATAAATCATGTTGTGCATTAATTAATTGCATAGTGTATTTTTCAGGACCAGTTGGTGGTCCTTCAAAATAATTTGTATGACTGTTGTGCCATTAAGTAAAAGCCTGCGCTGTAAATTGAGCTTACAAGTTTAATTTGTGACGTTGTGACCGAATGTAACAACCAAACTGCTTGACTACGCCTCTGTTGGCATTAAGTCCATGAATTTCGTGAAAATTTCCTATTATTACGGAAATCATTTATTAAGTAATTTTTTTTTTATTTGAATGCAATGCAATAAACAAAAAATTTGCAAGTCTTACATTTTTTTTTAATTTTTAAACCTTCTTCCGCTGGTTTCGTGTCATTTGTACAGAATATGAAAATTTGCAACAAAAGCAACTTTTTAATAATAATAATGTATACATATTTTCACAATTCGTATTGCATCCATATAGACGAATTTCCTGATTATCTAAATATTTGTATCCTTGATGCATCAAATTCGAAAAATATCCCAACATTTTTGTTATTAATACCTATGCCGCTCTGTGTTTATGTTGAATTTCGAATTGTGGGAATTTCCGAAATTTCAGAGGAAAACTATAAAGTTTGTATCGCTGCCTGGCAGTGGTCAATAATCACACCAAATTTGTTTTTTATCCGCGTTGCCATAAAATTGCTGCCAGTGCTCCAATACTTTTAACAGACTGTAAAACTCACTCGAACAGTCTTTTAACAGAGCCTTTGATGTGCACTGAAAATATAACAGTACACTCAAGCGTTTAGCTTAGCATTCCCGTGACACATCGTCCTCATAAGGAGCAAGTCAACTCTCGGGAACAGCAGCGAAAACATTTGTTGTAATTTGGTAGCACTAAATTAGCGCGCCTCAACTACGAAGCGACTTCATACCTACTTTTCATACTGTTCGTTGCGCTCCTTGCCGACAGCCCATCATTTTTCGATAAATGGAAAGTTAAATCCACAACAAATTTAAACGCTGTGCAACCTACAGTTCCGATACTTTCGTACCTTAGCACTGTTCTGGCTAATTCCGTGAATTTCACTTAAAAACAAAACGTACATTACCCAAATGAAGAGGGCCCAAGCTGCTTTGCTCTCACCACATTTTGGCTCGATATTGCCCTCGCACATAACAGCAGAACCCTACGACTTTAAACTGGGGAATTAGGAAATGCCTTCTCGCAGCTTACGCAGCATTGACCTCATTGAAGCGCATGCTGCCAATGGGGAAACCCGTATTTGTCCACTCTTACCTGATTCTCTAGCTCCAATTCGTCCTCAAACAGAAATGTACTGACATTGAAATCCAATAAAATTGAGGTTTGCTTAATTTTAATTGCTTACATTAGAAATTATAAAAAAGTATGCACCAAAACTTAGGCTACTGATAGTACAACTCCAAATTCATGCCATCGTGAATTTCATCTGAAACAAACGAATGCCAACAATTATTACACATGCAAGCAGAATTTTCATTATCGCTGTCGCAATCAGCCTCACAGCACTAACAAATCAAGTTTGTGTCAATTACACTTACAGTCAGAGAGACGAATTGAATCCTTGTAAATAGTGTACCATTTCTTTAGCACAATCTTCTCGTGCTTAGTGCCCGTTTGTGCCGCAATCAGCTTCTTCAAGTCGCCAATAGTGTCGTCCGGATTGCACTTCACGCGCACCTGAGGTCAATTAAAGTTTGTACTTCAAAAATATGTACCAACAATTAAGTGTTCATCTCTAATCATTACTCACCTTTTTACCCAAACGATCATTGCAAGTTATTTCAATCATTTTTGCACAATTTTAATGTCCACAATTTCTAGAAAAGTTAAAGCATTTGCATTGCAGCTGACTACAGTGACGTTTCTAAACGAAAACAAAAGCAAGTGTCAGAGTGACAGTGTTGCCAGCTCATATCTTCAAAACCTTCTATTTGTTTCTAAAGCATTTCATTGGCCGGAAACCAGAATTTGTAAGCGAATTTTGCCGGACAAACTCAAAGTTGGCGCACAGTTTTAGAAGCATAGAAATGTTCTTTTCCGAATCGTGGATTTTTATACGAAACTCAACTGAAAGTAATTACGAAATATGCGATTGTTTCAATCCCCAAATCTGCTACAAAATACATTCATTTTATTTTACTAAACCTTAATAAATTAGAAGGGCACAACCAATACCTTAGAAATCCTAACTACTCCACACCAAATTAATACGAACATTTTGCATCCCTGCGTTTCAGTAATGCTTGCAAACAAATTTTGTAGTAAACAAAACCTCGATTTTGCGTGCCATCAGTGTTTGGAAACCATAATTTGTTGCAAATACTCCAATTAGCCGCGCATGATGTCCATGATACCGTTCTTCCCGTCACTGCGGCCGCCCATTGCCAATCGCATCTGGCTTGAAATTAACACACCAGTGAACGAGGATGATGTGCTGCGGTACGAACGGGAGCACCACATCTGGCTGGAATCGATAAAGAATGCCGCTAACAGCATCCACCCACTGGGAAAGGTGTTGACCATGCCTGGGCCTGAAACGGATGATGAGGATGGTAAGTAGACTATTGTGTTATAGCGTAAAACGGGCCCTCCCCCATCTTACGTTTCTTTGCAGTCAATGATGACACAGACGATTCGGACACGCACGACGATGATGATGACACCAACGACCGAGCTATTCCCGGCCAACCGGAGCACTCAGCCCTGTACTCGCCCGGAGAGGAAATCAATCTGAACGACGATGTGGGCGCCACTATTGGGGGAAGTAACCAAATTTAGTAGTTTTCGCGAATATTTTCAAAAATTCTCAATATACTAATTTTAAACCGAAATTAGCGATTATTTCCTGATGTGTTGTCCGTTATTACATTGTTCCGATTCAACTTGAAATGCAGGTGACGCTGTGGCTATGAAGCCATAGTTGTCGGCGAGTACGGAACGCCGGACCAATGCTCAAGGAAATATTACATTAAGGCTACCACCGCCGTCGTCTGTAAAGATGATCTGACCAACCAATCATAGCAGCTGGTTGTTAGCGCCTCTGTAGTTCACTTCCTAATACAAACACGGAATCATTTTTGAAAAAATCTTAATCTGAAATAGTTTCCCAATCGTCCATTATTTTCATTCCGCTTATTGCCATGAATAATGCAAATTAGCACAAATGGTGGCACAGTGACTCCAAAATCACTGTTGTCGGCACCACGCCGGGCCTCGGCTTCAAGATATGTACATCAGCTTTGGAGTCTACCACGAGGGGATATGCGGGTCTATCCACTTGTGATAGTCTTCAAACAGTTCTCTTTCGGAATTACACCATCTTGAGGTTCCCATATTGTTGGTACTGTTACCAGATCCGCCATCATAGACAATTACACAACATTAATGTACCAAGGACCAACTTTTGAAAACTGTACTCAACCTTATTGGGAACATAAAGAAGGTGTAATACCCGTCTGAAATCATAATCTAAAATATGTTTCCCATCTCTTTCTTAATATAAATACTCTTATTTCCAAGATCATTTTTCAATACCAATTACGACAAATGGTGACACAGCGACTCCAAAATCACTGTTGTCGGCGAATTGCCGGGCCTTGACTACAGGACACATCAGCTTTGGAGTCTACCATGAGGGGATATGCGGGTCTATCCACTTGTGATAGTCTTCAAACAGTTCTCTTTCGGAATTACACCGTCTTGAGGTTTCCATATTGTTGGTACTGTTACCAGATCCGCCACCATAGACAATTGCACGACATTCATGTACCAAGGACCAACTTTTGAAAACTGTGCTCAACCTTATTGGGAACATAAAGAAGGTGTAATACCCCTCTTAAATCTTCTGCAATATTTTTCCCATCTCTTAATATAAATACGTTTATTTTAATCAACAATTTTCACTGTCAATTAGGGCCAATGGTGACGCAGTGACTCGTCACTGTTGTCGGCGAATTGCCGGGCCTTGGCTACAGGACACATCAGCTTTGGAGTCTACCACGAGGGGATATGCGGGTCTATCCACTTGTGATAGTCTTCAAACAGTTCTCTTTCGGATTTACATCGTCTTGAGGTTTCCATATTGTTGGTACTGTTACCAGATCCGCCAACATAGACAATTACACAACATTGATGTACCAAGGACCAACTTATGAAAACTGTACTCAACCTTATTGGGAACATAAAGGTGTTATAACCCGTCTCAGAAGCATTACGGAAATTTTAGCGGGTAAGCTCCATTATTTATGTACTTTATTGTTAACAAGCGGTTTGTTTAGTTACTTTTAAGCATTCCATTAAATATTTATATTAAAATATCTGCATCCAACTAACCTACCTGCTCTCATCGTCAGTTACTACTATTCTTCACAATGAGTTGTTTTATAGTACAACACAGATTTCAATACAGTATTGGTTAAAGTTGGAGAACATAGTGAAACACCGGTTAAATATTTGTGTATACTTATCTTTATTGATATTGTAAAATCAAAGAATATGGGGAAAAAACTTAGAAATTATCAGCATTCATAAGAAATTCGTGAAACTCATAAATACCATTAAAAAAACATGAAAAGGATTACCTTATTAGTGCTCTTTTCATATACATACGATGTTGTAAGATTGTGTACAGAACGACAACGTGTGCAGTGTGCATGCTGCCATTCCAACTAATTCTACAAAACTGAAATTTATGCAAAATGTTTGTTTACATTTACAAGAAAAGACGTATCCAAGTATGCTTTGTAACGACAGCTCTTTTCACTTAAAGCATCACGACGACGACGATTGGATACTATTCGGATTTTCAAGCTTAAACATCTCAGGGGTGGCAAATTTCTTTTGTCAGCTCAATTATTTATCGTAATTGTAATGACAGTAAAATATAATTTTTCATTGAAAATTATGCGCTTCAAGGTAATCTAATGACGATCTCGTGAGTCCGACCGGCTGCGTCGATCGCGCGAAAAACTGCGGGAGCGACTGCGGGAACGTCGTGGTGAACGTGATCTGCAAGAAATTATTATTCAGAGAAAAGTCACAGTTATAAACGGTTTCTGCAGCGAAGGAGAACTTAATGCTGTAAAAGAAAATACATTCAGATTCAATTAGATTGAAGTACACTCAGCAATGCTGCTCTCGATTTTGTGTACGCGCAGCACCGTTCATGGCGGTTGTTCGTTCGTTGAGTTTTGCAACTGACAATATGTGCAGGAAAGGTTGAAATGTACGGCTGGACGGAGGCGGATGGCAAGCAAGTGTAAGCATATTGCGAAATCAGTAGTTTACCTGCAGCACTGATGACATTAATGTCCAGAACCGCAGTAAACGCAATATGTACTCAATATGTGCTGTTTGCAGCCCCGTCCAACGGCATCCAATCTTACCCGAAACTGGCAGTTGCAGTGGTGCAAGTTCTAGAGAAAAATAAAAACTGTTTTTTCGTACTAAAGATGTGGCACAGATGTGGACGAATTGCGCGCGAACCGGTTGCAGAATGGGTTGCAGTTTCTTGTGGCTGTGATAGCGATGAAGGCTGACTTTAGTTATTTTCCTATGCAATTTCAGATTGAACAGTTGATTTGATTGGCTGAGTTGGTTGAGGTGGTGGTGGTGATATAGTAGTGGTGATTGTGGTAAAAGTTCTTGGGCTGGTTGCTATTTCGTTTGCAACTACTTCATGAAAAGGAGAGGATATGATTGATAATTGCAAATTGATCAAATCATGGCAACAACAACAAACACTCTAAAGACGCACGTGGTTCGTGAGAAGACGTACGCAGACACGACGCACACGTACACGTGAAGCATTGTAGCGGAGATTTGGCTCGGCTGACTAGTTGCTCGTCGATTCAGCGGAAGAGGAAGAATGCGCGATTCTTGCTGTCCTCGATGAAATATGTTGGTTGGTTGACTAGTTGATTGGTTGGTTGTGATACTGTTTGTATTTGATGGACGGATGGATGGAGAACCGATGATGTTGTCCGTGACGGACGTGGCGTGTATACCGACCGACGGACCGCCCCATTTTTCTGAGTTGTGGGTTGCGAATGGTGAAACACGTCGCCAGTTACAAGCAGTTGACAACTAAACGTGCGTGCGGTTGATTTTGACGTTGTTCACCTGCTCAAATGCAATTGAATTGACAATTAGTGCGTTTCGTACACGAAACAAGTAGCTGTAAGTGTAAAGCTTTTCAAACGTTCTAAACACAACGACTTGGCAATCTCAAGAGTAGACAAATATTAGTAACAAAAAGAGAAACGTTTACTGGTAAATTAATTGGAAAACAATCTTACTTGACGGTTGCGCGTAATCGTTCACTGTTCGTGCAATGTGTGTCGTTCTTGATGGCCTATAACACTTTCGGGTATTCGCATCAAAAACGATGCTAGCGCACCGTTCACTACCCTCATCACCGTACCCTCACCGTGCATTTTTTCTTCAGAAGTTTGCGCGCTTCTGTTCTGTTCTGCTCTGAGCTTTTGTTGCCTGGTGCTTGATTGCAGTTGAGTGAAGCCGCGTAGGACTGACTGACTGCGTACTGAAGGTGCGCCGCTGCGATACAATTATGACGACTGCAGAAGGGAAGGGGGAACGTGCGAACGTTTGTCCGTTTCTTTGTTTCTCGAGAGCTTGAGATGCTGGCGAACCGGAGAGCACGCGCGGTACACGTTGCGTTACCAATTGTGGGTAGCGAATTTGCGCCCACTGCAGTTCCGAGCGAACCTAAATCAATTCCTTACGCTGTCCGTACAGACTGCTGCTCTGATCTGAGATCGTGCTGTGCTTTGAATGACTCCAACTCACGATGCCGTCAACTGTCAGCCTACACAAGTCAATTCAGTCCTTCAACCGAACAACCAGACATGGTCCAATTCGTACTCAATGCTGTAAGCATTTGGAAGAGTTCAGCGTAACTCAAGGAAATAACACACAGCACAAGTTGCAATTAAAACGGCTTACAGCAGCCGCTAAATCTGTCGAGCTCATTAAGGTTGTTGTGCTATGTTATTACCAGATAAGTGTTACTTTCAGACTCAGTTATACAGTCAGGGGACTGGGCACTCATAAAGAGCAACGCGTACGTCGGAATGTCAATGTCAAGCAGCTTGTCCGTGTGTGGTAAGCGTCAATTTGTTGAAGTAGTAGTAGTAGTCGCGCTAGTTGTTCTCTGAAGATTGTTGATTTTAAGAGCGATGTTATGTTGTTGTTGTTGCTGCTGTTGTTGTTCTTGTGGTGGTAGTGGATTCTTGTTGTAACAGGTGATTGTGGTGAATGTGAGGAGGAAGAGGCTGATGATGACTGTGATATGACGGTTATTAAATTGGCTGAGCGTGCGCACGCGACATGGACACCGAGACCGAGACCGAAACGGAACGGAAGCGCTTTGGCTCGGCTAACACCTGAGCAGGAGCCATTGATTGCCGTTATGGTTGCTTTTATCGTCGAATTACACTGGCGGCTGTAGTCGGTGTTGATGTCGCAAATGATTCTCAGTCAGATGCATATAGAGACGCAGAGGTGGCAGTTCTAGCTGTTAAGGTGGTAGTGGTGATAGTGGTGGTGGTGGTAGTAGTAGTAGTGGTGGTATTGGTGGTGGTTGTGGTAATTCTTGTAAAAGCAGTTGCTGCTGATGCTGATCCTGCTCCTGCTGCCCAAACGCTTTTACTAGTTGCACTAGGTGTTGTAGTTGCAATAGTGGCAATGGGTTTAGAAGCAGTTGCAGCACTAATCTTAGCAGTTGAAGTAGCAGTTGTAGTTGTAGTGATGGTTTTGGTGGTGGCTGATCTTTCACCGCAAACAAGATCGAAGCAAGGGTTGATTTTGTATACATGGCGACAACAACAATTGTTAAATAAGTGTCGGTGATGGCGATAACAATAGCGATATTAATGTGTGTGGTAGTGGTGGTTGCGGTGTTGGTGGCAGTGGAAGTTGTACTTTTGGTGTTGGTGTTGAGAACAAAAGGCGTGATTTTAATTTTACGGATGGAGGAATTGTGTTGTCGACATTGTTGTTGTTCTGGTTGTAGTTTGTGATTATTAATACTGATACTGTTGTCGAGATGTTGATGCATTTTGTTAATTTTTTGATAATTGATATTGTTATTGTTGTTGTCGTTGTACGATACTAAGTTGAGCTTGTTGTTGCTTGTCGTGGTGGAGGTTGTGGAGAAGGAGCAGTAGTTGTGATACGTGAAGATGTTGTTGTTTTTGTAGTTTTTGTTGAAGGAAGAGGAGGTAGTAGAAGTACTAGTAGTAGTAGCAGAGGTAGACTTTTTCCTGCAAAATGATTATCGTAAACCACGTTTAAAAATCGATTTCAAGCTTGGAATAAACAAATTTAACACAAAAATCAACACGTTAAATATGAGTGTAAGAAACTAGCTGTCCGCTGCCGGAAAAGCTTATCAGGCAAAATATTCATCATCGCCTCTATCATATGCTATGACCACCAATTTTAGCTGCGTTACTCTACTAATCTCTACTACTAGTTAGCGTAAAATTCGTATTTCGAATTTTAGCAAAGCCAAATCAATGACAAGTTTCGAATGCATTGTCTGACGCATTTTATGTTCATACCTTCTACACCTACAAACTTCACCGAAATCCGCTCAACTATCACCCCTCGCGGAAGCCAACTGAAATTGATATATTAGCCCCGATTGTACAACTACAATTGTATCCGGACGTGTAATGCACTCTTCAAGCGTGAAATACTCAACGCACATTTTCCGCGATTCCCACAATTACTTATGGCCAGTTTAGGAACTGATGTTAACTGACTGACTGCCTGCCTTTCGACCTTTATCGTTTTCACAAACCAACCGATTACATTAACAGTAAGCGAAATAATAGTTTCAACTTTACCACTATTGATTGATATAATATAAACTGAATTCTGCGCACTTACCTAAAGCGCCCACCGCGGCCGCCGCCGCCACCGCCGCTGGTGCTGCCTCCACCACCGCCTCCGCTGGCACCACCCCGGCGTCTATCGTCTCGTCGTGACCGACCCGAAGACATCTCTACACGAATGCGCGTTCCACAACACCGTCTAAAAACAGCAACAACAAAAAGCCTAATTATATTTTATTTTTTCAAGGCAAGGGCGTGGCACTTACGTTCCGTCCAAACCACGCGTCGCATCCTCTGCATCGCGTCTATCCTCAAATTCAACAAAGGCAAAGCCAGGTGGATTGCGCGCCACCCAGACATTACGAAGTGGTCCGTATTTGCTGAATGCATTCTCAATTTCATACTTTGACGCCGAAGACCCCAGGTTGCCAACATAGACCTTGCAGGCCAAATCCCATTCTCGATAGCGCGGCATTCTGTTTAGCGGGTTGTGTTAATTGTGCTTACTCCTGGCTGCTAGTCCACGTGAATCTGAAGAACAAAAAACTCGTTAGCAAACTATTTTGCTTCACAGCACAATTTCCATCAACACCAATGGCGTGAAATTTTCCCTCCGAAGTACAGAAAAAACAAAATGGCGGCTGCGGACGACTTCTATCACTTTGCATAATGCCACCACAATTTTACTGACCAACGATTCTTAATATTAAACTCCTATTTCATACATAGCTTACCCGATACTTAATACTAATCGTATTTTAGTATTATTGTTCACCAGTTTTAACTTTTAGAATTAACAATATCTTGCAAATTTACAGAAACTCAAGCGCAACGATTACACATCCACTCTCTACAAAGTCACGGAACGAAATGGCAACGGGAGTTTCGTTTCAGATCTTGCTTTCTCTATCAATGTCATTCGGCTTCGTCATCATGTGCACTCAATTGGTTACACGTGCGGTGCATAAACCTATTTCTGCTACAGTATACACACCGTGCATTAGAAATATGAAATTTCTCAGGAAATTTAGGTATAATTCTTGGAAAGGAAGTGTATTGTATTCAAAATAATATATATATCAACATGATGCCCGATTTTTCACGCTCACTTCAAGCTGATATTGAAACACAGCGTTGCACCGTACACATAGCCTCCCCATGTACAAAAAGACCACCCTGTGTTAAGGAAATTCGTAAACTCTTTCTAGTATTTAAATTTTGAGTTGGCAATGTTGTCGAGTATTCCTTGCGTAGTATATGTGAGACTAAAGAAATTTCTTTAAAGATTTAAATCTCTTTATCAACTACACGAAATCATAGTATAATAATAAAGTAGTCTAATAAAAACTCTCCCGCTCAAATAAAACAAAATTTTTTGCAATCACGTCAATTTTGATGTCTGAAATTTGTCAGTTCAAAATATGTTCAACCACAGTCGCAACTTCATTCAAATAAAATCGTACTAAAAGCAAAAGGAAAGTGCTTAGGTATATTTTAATACAACTTTGTTTACTCTGCTGATGACTTTTTTGACAATATTGGTCTATCAAAATAGAGGTACATTAGGGGTACTCTCTTTGATTAGACTACTTTATTATTATACTATGCACGAAATTATGTTTCTGTTCCGTTTTCAAACAATAGAAAATTCCATAACGCAACGCCAATTTAAAGTTATACGCACTTTTTATCACGATCTGTTGAAAAGAATTTTCTCTAACAGCCCTATTCTGGCACTACCGTAACAATTGTCACCCCCGTAACAATTGAATTGAATTTGATTGTTTCCGTATTCTGGAAAAATGGTGACAAGAAGAAAGTTCAAACAATTCACCACTCGAGGTGATAGCTCTTTTACTGTCAACACAGCTGTTTTTTGTATTTTTTCTGTCAAACTGTAAAAAAAATAAATAAACAAAAAATGGCAAATGCAGAAAATCTGGCGAAGTAATTTTTTTGGAGTTTCTTCACAATGTATGTATATATTATTTTCGTTTCTAGAGTTCCTAAGTTTAAGCGCACGACGCAGGAGCAGCTGAAGCATTTTTTGCAGTTTGAAATTTTGAATTGAATGAATTTGAATTTTTTTAAATTTGAATTTTATAAGCTTTGTGTGCTTGTCACCTGCTCCTACTGAGGTAACAAATTTCGTAACAATTGACGCCTTTTGGGCTTTTGAATTTGTTTCAGAATACCAAAAAGTGACAATTGTTACCAAGTATTCAATTGTTACCGAGGTGAATATTGTTACGGTTGCCAGAATAGGGCTGTAAAACATATTCTCTTCTTTCCCTTTTTTTAGTTCTAAACAATTTGAACAATTATTTCATCATCTTTTATAAATTGAATGAAATTCCGAGTTACCAAACTAGCCAAGTGGAAACAAAGTCCTTGTGTGTTTTACTTTTTTACTTCTGTAAGTGATAGAACTGTACGGAGCAGTTGGTTTTGCTATTGTAAATATTAAAACATAGGATCAAAACTGTAAACATTTTGAATCAGGTTTTTCACCATGAAAACAAAATTTTTTTAATAAAAGAAGAGTTTTGCATTTGACATGCATAGTGACATAAAATAAGCATGCCGCTTTTAGAGAGTTGTCAGTATCTGGTTCACTTTATTTTTTCACCCAGTTTTTTTTTAATTTCGTCAAATAAATGTCATTCTGAATTTATCGGTTTTTGTTTCTAAGTTTCAATTTAACGAATTCTCGACTTCTCCCTTGTCAAATATTCTATTTCTTAACAAACAAAATTGTAAGCTGTAGTGTGTGCTGGGAAATGGACTTTAGTATTGCGTCGTAGCGTTGCAATTGTTGCCGCTCATTTAGTATCGGCATATTATATACAAAAGTACACATTACCGAATTACACCTCCTAGCTCCTAATCACAAAAAAAATAATGCTAAGTTCTCAAAACTAAATAAAACAAACAATGTATACATATAAAACATGTGCAAAACTCTTGCAAAAGCCGCTGCTACACACAAATGCAACCGTTGCCGGAGTACAGACGTGTGTCTTTCTCTGCCATTCTCCTCTGCATTTGTCTCGTTCCGTGCTTCGTGTATTTTAAGTGCTTCGTGTTTTCTTCAGGTTTTGTTAATATTTTTTTATTTAATCATTGTAAAAAAGCGCAAGTGGTGGATCTTGCAAAGGAAAGTCGGGCTTATTAACGAAAGCCAGCGGAGAAGGATATTGCCACAGAAACAGCGAAAGTTCCGGAAAGCACGCAGCACCAACCATGAACATCCCCAACGAGTACATTTCGAAAACGGAAGATGTGGCGGATCAGGTAATTGCTTGCTTGAATTGAGTACTGTATTGGGGCGGCCAAACTGTTGGCCGGAGGTGGCAAAGAAGCAAAGGTCGTAGTACTGGCATGCGTGGAGAAAGTGCTGATTTGATGCTCCGCGGGTGCCTCAGGTGGCAGCGGTGTTGCTGCAATCGGTGCAGCTTGGTGCTGGTCGAGGCAGCTGCGGCGACGGCCGTTTGCGTTACAGCGTATCGTGCACGGCAAATTACGAAGAAACTGTCAACGTCATCCATTCGCCTCGTCGCTCTTCGTTGGTAGCTTCAGTTAGATAGTTGTTTTTGTTTGCTGCCGGGTGGCAGCGCGGTGGTGCTAAAGACTGAATGGCGTTTTGCAAAATTTACGGCCAATTGCTGGCGTTTCCATATGTGCATGTTGGAAAGAAAAAGGTTTCCTTTGTTGACCGTTGACTGTTTGCTCAGGTCAGGGTTTGGGGGAAAATGGCAAGGTGGCCATAGTGCAAAACAAGCAAGATAACACAGCTTGTACGATTTTTCGCAATGAGGCAATAAACAAATTGAAAAGTGTAAAAACAATGCCTTTAGTAAAAGGGACCTTTTTTGGATTTCAGCGCAAGGAAACTGTTGCTTAAAATAATTGGTTAAATCTACTTGTTGCGCGGGTAGCCGCACTTCGATTCAATATTAGTTTACTACAAAATGTAGAGTGGCCGTGTGGCTAACATGAATTCGACCAATACAATTTTTATATTCTTATGACTATCCACAGATAGTAACGAATTGTAAAAATTAAAGGTCTGTTCTAAGGATTAGGGTTTTCACGCCTATTGATTTTCAATGCCGAGTTGAAACTCAAGTGCAATCAAATTTACATTTCCATCTGATTGTGTTGAAAGTTTTCTACCGCGTTCACGATACATGTGCCAAGAATATCAGGTCATTGCCACGCGACCGTCTATGGCAGTGCTGTGCCGAACCTTATGCAAACATCATTTCAAATCAAGTGCCACAACAGTGTCTTTTGCAATTGTATTTGAAAAAGCATGTCACGTCCTAACTATTCAGCAATCGTTTTCAGCTATTAAAAAATAATTTAAGATATATAACTTCCTATCTATGATTTCTTTGCTGATGAATTGGATACATTCTGCTTTTACCATCACTTCTAAACACAGCTAGCATATAAAATCAAAACCGTTAATTTTAACTAATTTCGTAATTAATTTCATCAAATTATTCCACTAAATCCATCTCACAGCATTTAAGAAGTCAACTGTATTTTTAGAGTTGATCAATTATAGACTTTGTAGAAACGAGGTTACCCCCATCATAATCTGGTGCTAGTTTCACATATTTGCTGTCCAAAAATATTTCAGTGTCATCTTCAGCCACCATTCGCTTCAATTCTTGTTTACTGTTTGTCTTCGGCGGGGCCCGACTTCCCCTGCTGCCGATGTTGCACTTGCATTTAGCACGTACCAAATGACCGCACTTGGCACCGCAAGCTCCCGCGCTTCGTTGCTGCGTTTTATTGCTTCACTTGCAAATTGTGCTGATTTAGCGGTTACCTAACGGTTATTGGGTGAAATTGGAAGCGTCACACAATTTCGTACAAGCTCAGCGACGGCATAAGAAATCGTTTTACAAAAACAAAAACCACAACAAAATGGCTAGTGACAATCAGAGTCGAAATAGCTTCGAGCGCCACTCGTTCGTTGTTAGTGTGCCGTCTTGAGTTAATCTGCAAACGCACATGAACGACGACAGACAAGAAGTTGTGCATGAATTTTGGAGCCAACAGAAAGCGGAGCGCGACAGTGAAGCGTTGTGGCTAAAAGTCTTGTAGTGGCCGATCGGTTGATTGCTCGGCCTGTATTAGTATTCGGCTGCAGTCGCCCGCTATTACTTTCACTGCTCACTTTTCGTATGCAGCCGTTGTCAGCTGCACCACTTCCAACTGCCCCCCCACAAAAAGACAAATTATGATTTTTTCTATAGTTTTCTTCAAATGATTTGCCGAAAGGCCACATGTACACTTTGATTGTACGCCACGCTTGCGCCTAAAGCTGCTGCCATATGTCCGCGTGTGTGTGTGTGTGTGTTGGCCGTATTATTTGAGGAACCAGTTTACCAACAAAGCCGTTCGCCTGGCTCAGTCGACATACACTTGCCCCCCGATTTTTATTGTGTTCTCTATTGCCGTTCGCGGTGGGAATGCAAGCCACGCAGCTGCGCTCGATATGATTTCCTTATCGAACACACTCTCAGCGCAGCTGCGAGGAATTCATATCCGCCGTAGGCAAGACACAGCAGCAAAGTAATTGCGGTGCGCACACCTTGTGCCAAGCGCCAAAAGCGCAACTCAACGCAAAAACCACGTCAGTACACAGCACAGAAGGCAGCACCAACGTGCTCGCGTGCCACCAAGACATGTCTCAGAGCGCTTCTGTCCGCTCCCCCTTCGTAATTGTTTACTTCAATATTTTGCTTTGTATCTGCGCCAAATTGTGGGTGAGCCAATTCTGTGTGTACTAAGCACAGCTTGTCACCTATCCGCTCTACGCCGTACCTACCGCTGGCGCCATGTGGAAGCCTACCAATACGCACAACACACTTCTTGAGTTTTTTCAATAAGCTATTTAATCAGTCTGCCGGCCGAGTTTAGTGTAGCCACAACTACGACGGCAGCGCGTTGTCTCCGATAAGCTCGCGTGTACGTGTGCACGGTTCGCCATGCCTGCAAAAGCATCATCGACTTGGCTCTATATTGATTTCATTTGTTTAATATTTTCGCCACTTTTCGTCAGCCTTATCAGCGTCGTGCATAAATTTTGCCTGTCACCAATGCAGCACTTTTTCGAGTTCTATACGAGTATGCTTTTAGTCAGCACTTAATGTAGTTTACGTGTTCACGAGCTGTGTGTCGCACTCTCCAGTCACAATTAATTTTCAAAGCGATCACCAACCAGGCAGGAGGCCTTTTCATGTTATATATTTGTCCTTCATATCAACATAGATAGTAGAGGCTTCCCCACACTACGCTTATCGTTCACGGATACAATCATATAGAGGTCACCAATTTGTAACATAGGTTAGGTTAAGTTACGATGACAGCTAGAGAGCTCACATATGCCACAGAAAAGAAAGAAAAGAACCCTATACTACATACTCCATGGGTGGAAAAGGGAAGCTGTGAGACTCCCTGATGAAGCGGGCGATGCTGTTTATATCAGTGGTTAACCCTTTCGACCCCAAAGTTGCATGAGAGCAACTTCACCTATCTGTCGTCTTATAGCAAAAGCTACGATTGATTTAAATAGGCACCAACAAACTATTATTTTTAGAAGTGAATTCAAAGCAAATTACAAAAATTTTACTGTTATCCCCAGAATAATTTTCAATAATTTGCAGCGATATCAGGGAAAGTTTGCGTTCTAATTGAAGTCTTCGAATTGGGCGCGTTTGATCAAAACCCTGTTTCTTCAATAATGGTTAAGTAAAATCAAAAAGTGATAATTTTGTATTTTTCCATAAATATTAACTAATTTTTCTGTAATTAAAAAATATTGATACAAAATTTATTTAACCCGTTTTAAGGGTTAGAACTCTAGAACTCTAACAAAGAGGCGTGGCGACTTCAAATGTCGTGTGCACACTTCTTAGCCAATTGTTTCATGATTTAAATACCGAGAAGTAATATCGAGGCACAGGGTAAAGTTCGGGGCCGAAAGGGTTAAGAG
This sequence comes from Melieria picta, assembly GCA_964056695.1. Lineage (NCBI taxonomy): Eukaryota > Metazoa > Arthropoda > Insecta > Diptera > Ulidiidae > Melieria > Melieria picta. Next base: position 34,675,953 of record OZ057398.1, on the reverse strand, counting down.
ACTTGCCAGGTCCACCAGGTGACGAAGCCTCCTCCAGGCCACGGCACGGTAATGACACATTAAATGCCTTGTAACCTATTACCTTGCACAATTTATTTTAAATTATGCTGATATTTACTCCAGGTATTGATTTTGCTGTTGTTGCATTGCAGGTCATACGTCGCGGCAAGAACATTCTGCCCACAGTGGCGCGTCTATGTCTGATAGCCACGTTTTTCGAGGATGGCTTGCGCATGTATTTTCAGTGGAATGAGCAGCGCGAATACATGGACATGAGCTGGGGCTGTGGCAAGTTTCTGGCGACAATCTTCGTGCTAGTGAACTTATTCGGACAACTGGGTGGCTGTGGAATGGTTATCGCTAGATTTAAAGTTGAAATTGCCGTTGGCTTGCTCTTCTTCATCGTTGTGCTGCAGGTGAGCCCACGCCTTCCCGTCGCTCAAGCGGCCCTGCTCCAAGTCGCAAATGACCGTTCGTTATTCATTGCAGACAGTTGCCTACTCCATACTGTGGGACATACAGTTCCTGTTGCGTAACCTGGCGCTGATCGGCGCATTGCTGCTGGTGCTGGCGGAGTCGCGGGTCGAGGGACGCAGCCTGTTCGCCGGCGTGCCGTCGCTCGGCGACAACAAGCCGAAAAATGTTATGCAGCTCGCTGGCCGCATACTGCTAGCATTTATGTTCATCACACTGATACGCTTCGAATTGAGCTTCCTGCAGGTGCGTTGTAATCCGCAATCAGCCAATGAGCGCGTGCACACATGAGCCTAATGCGCTGTCGTGTTTTTCAGATTCTCCAAGACATTCTCGGCTCGATTCTGATGGTGTTGGTGACAATCGGCTACAAGACGAAATTGTCTGCGCTCATACTTGTCGCGCTACTGAGCATTTTGAATTTATACCATAACGCGTGGTGGACCATTCCCGCCTACAAGCCACTTAGAGATTTTCTCAAATATGACTTTTTCCAGGTAAATGTTGCTGTTTGGAGAGTTGAGACTGTGATTTGAATTGTACTCTAATTTTGAATATTTGCAGACACTTTCAGTCATTGGCGGTCTCTTGATGATCGTATCGCTGGGTCCAGGGGGCGTATCGATGGACGAACACAAGAAGAAGTGGTAGACGCCGCAGCATACAATACCCAACCGGGGAACTCTTTATTTTTTTTTTAACATAAATGTATTCATTTTCGTTTCGTAAATTAGAACACATTTATTTTTTATAAAAAATCAAAACAAAATTTCAACAAACCATGAAATGGGCGCGAAAGCAAAAAGAGAATTATAAAGAGTAAATCAGTTCAAGTGCAACCCGATAAAGAGAGAAAATAAAAACTAGCGAAAATATCAACTGACTTCCTGCGATTGTGAATTGACGAAAAGACTTCGCAAGACGCACGATTCAGGCGAACGCGGCGCGCCTACCGGTGTCGACTAATTCCCTTTTATACTTGCGCATTTGTAAAGAAACTAACCAGCCGAATGAACGTAGTCATAATCTAGACGTACACAACGCTAATCACAACGCACCGATTCCGCGTCTTGCTGGCATACTGATACTGAATATTGTTGTAAATACATTTTAGAGGAAGCGACGAGAAGCCTGCCACATGTCACATGTCGCAGCACAACACCCAATGTACACCGTGAATTCCATTTTCGAAAATGTCTGCCTACATCCATAAGTTACAATTGCCTGCAAAAGTGATCTTGTGGAATTTTTAATTTTCTTTCTAAAAGATTCCGCTTCAGTTATTCATATGACTGTATCCATTTAATTTTACACCTATGCCTACATTTACGCTGCTGCAATAATTTCCTATATTTTAAAACGGTTTATTTTTTAATTAATTGTATCGACATGAATGATTTTACTTGTTCTATTTTTAAGACAAATTGTAATGGATAAAAGCAAAGCAAAAGTTAAGGAAAAGGAGAAAGTAAAAAGCATGAACTAAAATTGATCAATGATGTTTAATCGGACAAGGAAATATAATGTAAAATTCGTAATGACAAAATGAAACGACGTCGTTTTATTTGACTTTGATTTGGAGTTCAAATCAAGATGAGGGTTGGACGTAGGGAATGAGAGAAATTTTGAATGTGGATACGTTTGAATTGGGCACTTTGGGGTACTTCAATGCTAAATTGTCCCTGTGGTGATATTTTACAGCATTCTACGGCAAAATAAATCGATTTGAAACAGTGTCATGCGGCCCAAGTTGTTTTTGTTTCCATATAGGAATTATTTGAAAGAAGATTCGAAACTATACTGAGAGCCCAAAACTAGTTTAATACTAGTTTTCCCATATTATTGTTTCATTGGCTGTTAAAAATTGGTATGAAATAATTAAAAAATACTGGTACTCGCTCGCCACTGTATTTTCTTGCATACATTTTTAGCTAGATTAGCTATTAGAAATTCAGGAAATCATTTTAAAATATACAAAGATTTCTTATAGCAAAAATGGCCCATCACAACAGCTTTTTTGCTATCGTAATCCTCCACCCCGCCTAAACCAGTGAAAACAAAGCGCCAAGTCGTATTTTACCGAGTTCATGGTTTATTTTTCGAATAATTCAACTTTATGCCATGCAGCCCGTTAGGCAAAATCCCCCACTTTCTGCTGGCAGCGCACAGTGGTGTTGTTGTTGTGGTTGTTTGTTTTCTCGAGTTGTTTATTGGTTGGCCAGATCGATGCAAATTCCATATCTAGCATAACACTTGATCATAACTTTATTAATTATCGTATTTTTAAAAGAATGCACAAATTGCAGTGTTCCTTTTCGTTTCTTCTTCATCTGCTCGAACTTCAAATTCAACCTAAGGCGCAAGCGCTTAGGCCAGCGCAGCAGCGCCGGAGATGATTTCAATAAGTTCGCGTGTGATGACAGCCTGTCTGGTGCGGTTGAATGTTAGCGTCAACTTCTCAATCATCTCACCGGCGTTCTTGGACGCGTTGTCCATGGCAGTCATACGTGAGGATTGCTCCGAGCAGGCACCCTCCTTCATGGTGTAGAAGATGAGTGACGCCAGCGAAAACTCCAGATAGCTTTGGATCACTTCAGTGTCCAGAGAGTCGTACATGACCAATTTCTCGGACTTTTCGACGACGGGTGCGCTGTACACGGGCAGTGTGGTGCACTGGTACGACACCACCGACTTGAATTTGTTGTAGACAATCTTGCCCTCGGTGAACTCGTAGCCGCTCTTCATTACCTCGTGCGCAATTCGCGACGCATCCAGGAAGGTGGGTGGCAGACGACCCACCTCATTGGCCACCATCAGGATGTTCTTGCCGTACAGACGCGAAAGGATCGAGCGCGACTTGTCACCGACGCAGAACAGCTTCGTGTTAGAATCGTCCTTGGCCAGTTCGCCGCGAATGTGACGTGCCACACCGGTGTGCACAGCACCACACAGACCACGATCCGACGTGATGGCGATAAGCAGTTTCTTCGGCTCGGCCTTCTCGTCCGGTTTGATTTCGGTCTTCTCGAAGAACTGCTGAGCGCCGATGCCGTAGGGACGGGCTGCCTTCAAATCACGTTCAGCGCGAGAATACTTGGCCGCGGACACCATTTTCATGGATTGCGTAATTTTTTGAATGTTCTTCACCGACTTCAAGCGGATCGAGATGGACTTGAGAGTGGCCATGCCGCGCTGTTGAGGCGCTTGAAATGTGGCCTCCACGGCGACCGGGAGCAGAAGGGAGGCGCGCTGCATCATCATCTCGTTCAAGTGGAGTTACGTTCCGTGCAAGAAGCTGCAAATGGCAAGCACAAATTATCTTTTTCCGCAAATTTTTTAACAAATTTGGTTATGCAAAGCGAAAATTACCAAATTTTCACGACACGAAGCACTGACAGGAGGAATGGTGTTCAGAATTTCCTCTTATGTAAGTTGGCACCAGTGTTGGCGAAAGCACGGGCCAGTGTGGACCAGCCAGTGCTGCCAGTACACTGTACTAACTGAAGAGTTAGAAATTATTGACTTTTATTGAATTTGTTAAATGTTTATTCCTGCATTACTACCTACATGTTGTTATTTGTATAAAATAGTATTCGTATATAAATGATACATACTCATTTTTGTACGAAAAATGTGAAAAACACTTAATCGTAGGTGTTTTAAAAGTTTTGTGTTACATTGGTCAATTAACTTTATTTATGCGATAGGAAGGACATTCCTATCGTATTACTGTAAATAATATCAGAATGTTAATGATTATTCAAACAAGTAATTTATATAAAGAATCATTATTACAATTACACAAAATATGAAACAGACTGCTTGTCATCAAAATTGTGACAGCTTCCAGTGTTGGCAGCACTGCAAAGGAATTGTCAAAAATTGCAAAGATTCCGTTCGCAATAAAAACAAAAATTTGGCCAAATCAATTTATTCGTGTTTTCTCAAATCAGCTATAAGGATGACCAATCCCCAAGATGAATTGTGTCCACCGCCCTCCGAGGATGATGAGCTGACTTTGCCGCGTGCGAGTATCAATAAAATCATCAAGGAACTGGTACCTTCAGTGCGGGTGGCCAACGAGAGCCGCGAACTGATACTGAACTGCTGCACGGAGTTCATACACCTGATTTCCTCCGAGGCGAACGAAGTTTGTAACCAGCGGCACAAGAAAACCATCAATGCCGAACATGTATTAGAAGCGCTCGATCGTCTGGGCTTCCGTGACTACAAACAAGAAGCGGAGGCAGTGCTAAATGACTGCAAGGAGGTGGCGGCAAAACGTCGACGACAGAGTACGCGCCTTGAGAATCTTGGCATACCGGAGGAGGAGTTGTTGCGGCAGCAGCAGGAGTTGTTTGCGAAGGCGCGTGAAGAGCAGGCACGCGAGGAACAACAACAGTGGATCAGCATGCAGGCGTCCGCAGTACAGCAAAGCGCGGAACTGATGCACCGTAAACTGCAATCGCAGAGTGGCAGTACAGGTGGCGGTGATGACGATGACGACGACGATGAAGACTACTAATAGCATTCAACGCTGCATTAGGTTAAGTTTGTAGTTTATCGCTTTACGCTTTTGTACATTTCTGCTGATAAGATTACAATAACAATACGAAATGAGTGACCGGAAACTATGTACATCGCTGCTGACTTTGAGACTCCTTGTTCGTTATGTTAAGTTTAGCAATTTGCTGCTGCAATAACAGTGGTTTGGCTTCATTTCCTCCTGGACAGTAATCACCTGGTGTGTACTTGCCTAGTAGCTCGGTGTGCGTCTGCCAGAACTTTTCACTGATCATATCATCGTGCAGCGGCGCAATTAGCTGTCGTTTACTGCTAGACTCGGGCAGTGGCACTCGCTTTCGCAGCAGCGTGGTTCCCTTGCGAAACATGGCTGGTAAATGGTTATAGTTGATGCCGAACCGCGAGAACAGCAGCTCGTTTTTGTCGGCAGAAAATGTGCCACGCAGTTCTTCCTCAGCCTGCTGATTGGTCAGGCCCGCTTGCAGCACCAGACTCCAAAATGCCGTATTGTACAAATTATTCACGTGCACATCGGCCTGGCGCCAGCTGAGGTAGTCGCGTAAATTCTGATCGGACGGGTAGAGGACAATGCGACCATCAAAGCAGGGCGCATATTGCAGCGGTCGCCGCGGCAGCCACTCTGACCACTTTAGCACGTAGGCGGATGTAAACAGGCTGGTGACGTAGGAAAGTAGTTTGGCCGCACGTCGGTTGAACACATTGGACTCCTTGCGAAAAATGAATGAGTACTCGTCGCTCTGGCCGTAAGCGAGCACAATGTCACGGAACTCCTCCATCACAGCAACAGCAGCGGCATTCATCAAGTTGAGCGCTGCAAATGAGACGGGGAAAGTTGCAGGCATATTTAAGCGTTGATAACAGCAAGCACCCACTTACCGTTCTCATCATTGGGTTTTGCAAAATCGTGCACTTTGGAGAACTTGTGAAACCCCTTGCCGTCAACACGTATTACAATCCACACGTTTGGCAATATGCTATCGTTCTGTTCATAGTTCTTAACGTATTCATAACGACTGCAAGCCATGCTGCCGGCAGTGTGCAGGTGTCTCTGGTTGTGCGCTTGCCGGGTCAACAGTTGAAACAGGTAACGCGGCAGCCGCATGGACACTCACCCAGCTTGATTCCCTGCTATGAGTTTTTAGCTTTTTAAATAACTATAAACTAGTGACCAATTGCTCTATTAGATATACAAATGCAATACACAAATGCTCATTTAAAATTGTTTCAAGTGACTATTTATACGAACGATGATAAAATTCCAATTGGCACGAAATAACAACAAGTCGAGGGAAATTTACAAATTATTTAGGAAATTTACAGCCAAGTGTAGGGGCGAATTGTTGGGATAACACATAAAAGTACTGCCAACCTAAAACCTAAATGGGCAGCACTCAGTTGGTGCGAGAAGAGAATGGAAAACGACGGGTACACCGAGAGTGACTGCTGCGGCAATGGCTGTGCGAATTGCGTACTAGACATGCGATCGAGGAAATCCGCATTAGCATATCGCCTCGATAAGCCGAACATCATTGCCAAGTACACCAAGTTTCGTTTGCAAAGTAAAAATAGACATCAGTCCGCCTCCAACACAGCAACAGCCGATGTTGGCACTCAGCTGTTCGACATATGGGAACTGCATTTCAGCTGTGCAGATCCAACGCAAACAGCTGACTACATCTTGGACATACCGCCGGGCCACCATGTAATGCTACGCGCGCCTCTTGCGGCGGCCGAGGAATCTGAATGTGCAACCCGAACTTGGCTGCGACCGTATTCGCCATATTGGGTCGATGTGAACCAACTGGAATTCAAAATTTTGGTGAATCTGCAGCCACAGGGACCCATGTCGCGGTATATAGGTAAACTGCAGCCGGGTGACGAGGCGGAGTTCCGCGGTCCCATTGGCAATTATGCACATGAAGTGAATGGCGCTGCGGTGAAATGTGTATGCATTGTGTCGCAGGGAGTGGCTATTGCGCCAACTTTGCCTATTGTGCGCCAGATACTGGACAATGAGGACGACATGAGTCGCGTCTGCCATTTGGCCTGTTTTAGTGACCTGGCGCACGTTTACTTTCGCAGCACTTTGCAGGAGTTCAACCGCTATTGGAACTACAAGGGACGCATCTTTCTGGCGCATCAGCAATGTGGGCGTGCAGAGTGCATGGCCTCTGGGGGCTGCAACGAACAATGTGACAATCTAGCGCGTAGTTTGCTTTACAAGGAGCGGGTGTGTACGCGACGCTTGAAAGCCGAGGACTTGGAGGAAGTGTGCCGCGATGCGAGAGACGGGACGGATCAGCGGTTCGTTATATGTGGATCGCGCGCATTTCAGGACTCTATAGTCGGCATGGTGCGGCAATTGGAAGTGCCGATAAAAGATGAGAATATCATTCTGTTATAACGGGTTTTAGCTTAGCAAATAGGATCTGTAAGCGACAGGAAAAGACAGACAATAGTGGCATTATATACAAATCGGCTATGGTAGATAAGAATTAATACAATTATTAAAAATAAGCAAAAGTTCATTAAGGATGACTTTATTTTGTGTTGGCGCAAGGATTCTTATTGATGAAATTATCGGTATGGGTAGCCTGTATGAATGAATGGCACAAGAAAATAGTCGACGTGAAATTGGCATTCACCGTGGCGTATAGGAAATTTCACACAGCTGCAGTGCGTCGAGGTACGCCTGCAACGGTGAACGTCACTCGGCGGCGCCATGCACCGCGTGCCGACAGGCGTAGTTGGAGCTACCGGCGAGAAACGGCGTTAACAGCTCCATGGGCAGCGGGAATATGATAGTGGAATTTTTCTCTGCCGAAATGCTGCTCAGCGTTTGGAGATAACGCAACTGTAATGCAAAATTTCGCAATCTGAATTCCGCAATTGAAAAAAAAATTATTTATTATATTTACCTGCAGCGCAGACGGACTGGACGAAATGATCTCGGAGGCCTCTTTCAGGGCACGCGATGACTTCATCTCACCCTCGGCGGCAATCACTTTGGCACGCGCTTCTCGTGCCGCTTCGGCCTCGGCGGCCATGGCGCGCTGCAGTGCAGTGGGTAGCGAAACGTCTTTGCTGTTGGGGAGAGAAAAAAACGCAACAATAAGCGAAATCTTTGAGGCCGATGGAAGGACGCACTCACATTTCCACGCGCTCCACTTTCACGCCCCACGGATCGGTGGCCTCGTCCAGCGACATTTGCATGGTGTGCGAAATGGTCTCGCGCTCGGTCAGCAGCTCGGACAAATTGCGCGTGCCGAGTACATTACGCAGCGTGGTGGCAGCCAGCAGCCGCGTCGAGTGGCTGTAGTTGGACACTTGTATAACCGCCTTTAGTGGGTCGCTGATGCGGTAATAGACCACCGCGTCCACAGTCACTGTCACCGAGTCCTTGGAGAGGACCTCCTGCGGCGGCACGTCGAACGACACGGTGCGCAAGTCCACCTTGCAGTAGTCGTCCACGCAGGGCAGCACAAAGAAAACGCCCGGACCACGGGCGCCACCACTGCGCAAGCGCCCCATGCGAAAGATCACCGCCCGCTCGTACTCGGACACGACCTTGAAGCAGATGAAGACGGATATGGGAAACGTCAGCACCATGATGAGCACGGAAACGGCCGTGGCCATTATCTCGACGCAGCCCATGTCCTCATTCTCCGCTGCAGTAACAACAATACGAGTAATAAACATCAAAAATAAATACAAATCATGATAACATCTCATGTTCAATTGAACTCGAGTGTTTCATCGAAATGGATTCAATGGTTTTTAGTGGATGTTTAGTTGTGTGCTGCATAATATATGAATGTATGTACATAACTTAATTGAGCAACGAGCAAATTAACTAATGTGTATTTATCGTTGCAGACTTCATTCGACGCACTAAACGCCGCCCGTTTGAATTATTTTGGAAAACGGAAAGTGCGCTGCAAATCGAATGTAAACAACGCGTTTAATAAACTCAAAATGCAAAAATCTAGCAGCAAAACAAATAAACAAATGTTGGGGGGAAAAATTTTGGAAGAATTTCAAGAATGTTTAGAAAAAACCAAAAATAATCTTTGCAAAGGTTGTTTTCGCTACAACTTTGCCATATTTCAGTTTTATTGAACTTACCGATACCAAAATCAAAGCCGGCAAACATTTTGAACTTTGAAAAAATGTATTAAAGGCAAATTAATTATTAAAACTCCAATCACTTTTCGATTTCATGGCTTTGCAATGCAATATAAAAAATTTGGTTAAGAACTGTAAGGCAAAAGGACATCTGCTGGGTGCTATTGTCCTTTTTGGCGCGCGAATTTGACATGTTGAGATGAAGCGCCATCTGCTGTGTTGGTTGCGTGAAACAGGAATTATTTTTACGTTTGTAGATGGATTGGAGAAAGTATACTTGAACTGATTGCTGACTGCTGATAAAATTTGTTTGATTTCGTAAATGGACTCTGAATGGCTGCTATTGGTTATCTGGATGTATTGTGAGACTTAATTTGGATATTTAAAGGTTTTTAGAGACATGACATGAGTAGGGTTTCGAACCAATAATTTTGGCGTTTTGATGTCTATAATAAAATGCTTTGAAGGTCAATTTTATTTCTAAGAATATCAGTTGTATGAAGGGCCATGCACACCTGGTCTGGGCAGACAGGCAGAGAAACATTTATTAAAATGTACTTAGATGATTTATTCCAAGAAACCGAGGAGGCTATATGTAAAAATTTTAAAACACATTATTTTTTCTGATCATCGTTTTAAACCTAATTTTTTTAAATTGACGACGGCACAGAAGGGGACCTTGTCTCCGGTAAAAGAACCAAATTGAGGATGCCCTAACAACTCTTGGTGTGGTCAACTGGAGAAGACGCACGCAAAGCAAAACCACCTGGAGGGAACTTTGGCGGTAGGCCGTTGCCCCGTAACGGGTTGTTATGGCCAGTTAACCCTTTCGCTATTTTGTTGCCATATGGCAACATGCTAATTTGTGGACGTCTGCATCCTCTGTGGCTGCAAGAATAAATTTTTTTGTTGGTCTTTAGAATAGTTTGAAGTTTTAGGAAAAATACGAAATTAATAAACTGAATATTTAAGTTTAAAGAAGAGAAGTATACACGTTTTTTTAATGGTATATCTTGACAAAGTAAAGGAAGAAGAAGCAGAAAAAATTAGAGAACTTTTTGATTTGACATTTTCTTTCAATTTAGATACTTTTTTTTTTAATTTTGGCTGAAGTAAATGAGGAAATATTCAAATTTTCGTTATGCGTAAAAAGTTTTATGTTTAAGTAATTATTACAGCCACAACGATGTGGTTGCTCTCATAGCAAAACACTCTAAAATACAGGGTCCGAGTATAAAAATTAACAAATTTCTTATGGAATGTTGCTGATATAACCACATAGAAGCCTAAGACGTATATTTTAAAATTTTAACTTTCGCCAGTAAAAACCTGCAGCGAAAGGGTTAAGAAGAAGTGAAATTAATGAGCCACTGGTTCATTAAGTAAGAAACCATAAAAATAAAAAATAAAAATAAAAACTATGTACGTACAAAATATTCTTGTAAAACCATATTTTCTCAACTGTTGACTTTTTCTTCATTAATTTCATTCTCTTTTCACTAATTCTTTAGCGTAAAAAAATACAATTGTTTTCCAAAACATTTTGGATATTTACCATTTGCAGCTAAGCACAAAATTTATTGAACTGTTTCTTTTTTTCCTTACAAATTTTCCAATTGCAGCGGTTTTCTATTGCACACACACACACACTTACATTGATCACTGCGCGCTTTAAATCACTGTTGCTTTCATTAAAAATACAAATCAGAATGCGAACGCCTCGCCAACGATCAATCAAGCCGTACAATCGCTAGTAATAAACGTGCAAGCCAATTGGCCATTAAACGCAACAATAAAATTAACGCAACTGCACAAAACTTGTGTTGTTGTAATTTACTTGAGGCGTTTAACGAAGTTGTGCTATTGGAACTGGCAGCAAATTTCCAATAAGCGAGCCACATTTGCGAACAATTGAATTTATGACCGACGGCTGGTGCTGGTGCGTCGCGTTGGTGTGTTGGCGATCAATCGGCACGATCGATAAAGCGATTTTCTGCTTTGATTTCATTGCGGCCGTTCAATCGCTCATTTTTCTCTTTGGACCAAATTATGGGGAAATGCCTTAATATATACATATGTATCATATCTATACATATGTATGCATGCACACATATTGTTAATATGAGGCACATTGAAAACGACAACAACAACTCGTTTGGCAACGGATATGTAACGATGCGCATTTGCTTGGAAACCAGATCGCTGCATGCGAAAATTAACACCTCTTGGTGGCAGTTTATCACATTCGGTACTTTGTTTCACCAACAATTTGCATTTCCGCCTGAACGGATGCCAGCTACAATGTGTCCATTTTGTTCATTGCAACAACAGTTTCACATCACGATGAATCGCATTGACACGCACAATTGGCAACATTTGAGCTTTACGCACATATCGCCAACGGGCTGTATTTGCTTTCACTGCATTGAGCCGTTCGGGTGTTGTTTACACTACTTCGTTCACCTTCGTTTCTAGCCGCATTCGATTGCTCCCAACAGAATTGACTGGCTGGCGTGGAACCACAACTAGAATTGTTTGCCACTCGATTTGTTTATCTTTACCTCTGGCTGGACTGCGAACGCCCATAGCGACGAGGTCGCTCGGCACATGTGTCTTTCTATCCATTCATCTATTTGTCTGCAGTGTATTAATGTGTGTGCATTGAATGTTTGACTTTCGCTTTCAAAATCTTTTATATCAAGCATAAATTTTTATGCTTTGTATTATTTATTCAAATCTAATTTGGTTCAAAGGCACAACTGGCAAATTCGCGAGCATATCAGATTCAGTCAATTGAAACTGTTCGTTGTACGAATCAATATGAAAGGATTCAATGAATACAATAACTTGTTGTGTACTCAGTTATTAGTTAAGAAGTTCTTAATGGGTGATTTTTATTGCCTAACTTATTCGTAGTACAATTCTGCCTACACTTTTCCTAGGTGGAAGAAGTAGAGAAGCAAACTTTTGGCAATGGAAAGTCAGAAAGACATTTGCATTTGGCAGTTGCTTTTCTTTCGCTTTACTACAGACAACTTCACCAAGAAGCTCTAATATTAGGCTCGAAACTTCGGTGTACCATATATGCAACAAAGTGTGAATAACATATTTTTCTATAGCTTTGAACATGTCGATCTTTATGCAAAAAAATGGTATTTCGAGGATTTCTATTACACTATTTAAAGAAAAAATCTGCAGCTGAAGCTCATAGAATTCTTATGGAGACATATGGTAAAACTATTAGAGAGACTGGCTTATAATGAAATCCTGTAATTTTAAACTAAACCACCGCACCGGACAATTTTCAATGCGAAGCGTGGGATAAATCTTTATTATTATTATTAGTTTTTTATTATATATTATTTTATTTTTAACATCCTTGTCCTCTATACTGAACCGTTAAGCAAGCATTGTCTTTGCATAAAAAAGTTTATAAAATAAAATTACTCAATCGACTTGAAGAAAACGTTGAACTAGGTATGGCTGTGGACTTCTAGAACTTATAATATCGAACCAGAACTCAGACCAAAGTCAATAAATACTGATTTGCACGGATACACAAAAGACAACAAATCCCAGAGTTTTGAATTGATCTTGAAAGAGTTACATATATAAGGTTTTTCATTTCGAACCGAAAACTTTGACAGCCCTGCGTTCGACAACCGCAGCTGTCATCTGTCGTTGCATTGTGTTAATATTGTAGTTTAGTGTTTGCCATTTATGAAAATGGACCGATTTAGCATCGCTCAACGTGTAAACATAGTGAAAATTCACTACAAAAATGGTGAAAATTTGAGCACCACTTTTCGCGCACTAAGGAAGGATTTCGGACGTCAGGGAAGGCCTTTTTGTCAACAATTTCGGATTTATTGGCGAAATTTGAACGAACTGGTTCTGTACAAGATGTACAGAGGCCAATACGTAATCGCCCTGCTCGATCGGCCGAAAATATTGCTGCTGTAGGAAGGACGAAGGACAGACCGTTACCGTCAATTCTGAACGTTATGGCCGTATGATAACCGAGTATTTCTGGCCAGCGATCGAAGATATGAATGTGGAGGAGATGTGGTTTCAACAGGACGGCGCTACATGCCACACAACACGACCGAACATGACAGAATTGCGAACCAGGTTCGATGAACGCATAATTTCGCGTTTTGGTGATGCCAATTGGCCGTCAAGATCGTGCGATCCGAACCCTTTGGACTTTTTTCTTTGGGGCTACGCGAAAGACCAAGTCTATGCAGACAATCCGCAGACTCTGGAGCATTTGAGGGACAACATACGTGCAGTTCTTGGCGCCTTACAGCCTGCTATATGTAAAAAAGTCATCGAAAATTACCTAAAAAGAATCGAGGTGTGCCAGGCTGCTCGTGGCGGTCATTTGAATGATGTCATATTCCATTACTAATGGCACAAACCAAATATTATTTTGATAATAAAGTTTCATCAAAATTCAAATTTTAATTGATTTTTTTTCTTTATTTACTTTTTCGGCTCATGATGAAAAACCCTGTATATTTTGTATTAATTTAATTTCTTAAATTTGTTGAAGGTTTCAACGCTTTACATACGTTCCAATCCATAAACCCCAATGCCAATATAAATCAAACTGGATGTGTAAAAAAGCTTAGCGCATCCTGCTCTACTGACACCCTGCAACATCATTGTATGTGTCACTTTACAGCCGTTATTTCCTCCTTCAAGAGGCACGATTTGACGCTATCACTTCTCGCGCCTACAGCAACAACTCACACGAAATGCTTTTCGCTCTACCTTTGATCTCACCGAGTTCAATGCAACTTTCCAAACACTCTACATATCTCAATTTATATATTTTTTTTTTCAACGCAGTGCTTTATAATTGCCGTAATTTGTTTCTTCATACAGAATGAGTAAGTTCACCAGTTATTTCCGAGTAAATTTTCACATCTTCTTTCGTTCAACCCATTTGCTTTATCACAAAAACACTCTTGTGCGGCACGTACATGTTTTCAATCCCTGATAGGTCCGCACGCCCTGTGGGGAGGTCGTGTGGGCGCGCACATCCGTGCTGGGGTAGCAAATGGCATGTGTGGGTATGGGAGTGACACGTGTACGTTGCTGCGTTGCGGCAGGATTCATGGCTGCAACTATTAGACGAAACCGTCAAGGACAGTGCAAAATTTCAATGTAAAATTATTGAGAACGCGCACAATTATTCAACGAGTATTAGACACGTTGTTACGCGCTCCAAATGGGCTGAAGTGATGACGGCAACTGAACTGAAGGCATGCCAAGCGCCAAGAGTTTTCAAATTTTCACATTGCTTTTGTCGGATAGGATTTTAATTTTTACTTGTTTTTTTGTTTTGTTGTTGCTTAATTTCCCGTATACAAGTCGTAGAAGGTATCTCATGGTGGCGGCTAATTTTCCAGCGGATTTTGCCTGTCTGCCAGTTTTGTTTATATTTTTACACGCACACACGGACAACAATACAAAAAAGAACGTGTGTGCGCGCAAGAACAAAATAGAAATTTGTATTTTCCGAGGCTTACAACTGCCATTGAGTTGTTCCAGTGCGCTGCCGCTACTAGAGATGCCGTTGCTGTGGTTGCTGCGCGCGCGACCACTTGACGGCGCTGTTCGCCGTTGGTGGCGTCCATCAGTGTTTTGATATGACGTTGAAAACATAAACACGATTTTGACAAGCGCCCAAACAAACGGCAAACGCCAAAGCCAACACAGCGGCGATGGTCGCTGATCCCACCGATTAGCCGATGATGATTTGTCTGACTTATCGAATGCCGCTCGCGATGTGCAGCAAATCGTGCAACATCTGGCCGCAATCGACTGCGATGTTCGCGCTGCAAACACGCCTGACTGCAGTTGCCGAAAAATTGCCCAACAACAACAACATCAACAATGTGTTGCCAGTGCCAAGGCGTGTTTGTTTATGCTGATTAGGTTGTTTCATACAATCGCTTGTGCCTTGTAGCGCGAAATGTGCGCCGCGCAGCCACGAGTCAGGGGGGCAACATGTAGTATCTAAGATTTTTGCTTTATTGAATTGTTCCGAGTTATAATTAACGGTTGGCCTAAATTTAGTTGGTTGGATTCTGCTTTGTACACACTATGTGGTACAATATTTCATTTTAGCAAAGTACAATGCAATTTTCATTTAATCTATTCAACTCCTAAATAGATAAGTATGTATATGTATGTAAATGTATGCTTCAGATATCCTTTCCACGCTTGATATCCGTGTGCGAGTTGCCGCTCGCTGATTGTAATCAATTGTAAATGCTTATAACTATACAAGATTTTATCATAATTTTTCCCAATTTACTATTAATACAAATATCGATTTCGGCGCGTTCGCAATTACACATGTATTTTATGTAAATTTTATATTTGTATTATTACATATTTATGCGTGGAGCATTTGCAGCGGCCTGTATTGACTTTTACATGTAAGGCACTTTCAAATGTAAAATGTTTAAAGTGAAAAAACGAATTTTCTTTAAATGCTATTGCTATATTGCATGCTGGTGGAAGAGTGGAATTTTATTGTCAACACTGCATATACATAATTCAGATGGATGCGCATACATTTTGCAAGATTAAAATTATAAAGTTCCACTTCTTCTAAAAAGGATATTAGAAATTTGATGAATGTTGTAATTTTACAATATGTAGTTATAACATGTTTTTCAAAACTTCTATTCCTCTGAAATTGAATTGAAAAGCTGCTGTTCATGCAACTGCCAATTACAATAAATAAAATTATTGCATAGAAATGACATTGCCGCCCATTTTGTTAGATTAATATCATGTTTTAATACATTTAAGAGTATTTTAAACTAACGAAACAATCGAATTACATGTTTTCAAATATCAAATATTTTCCAGCTGCTTATTTTTTATAAATTTTTTAATATTTTAACAAACGAAAATATCCCACAACCTTGAGAGGAATTCTAAGCTCCACTTTAGCTTTTTAAATTCCATTGCAAAATTATGGACTATGTTAACTTAAAATTTGAAATATAACACAACTCTAAATACCTTATTGTAGACAATGGAATAAATACGCTTTTACTTTGTACAATAAAAAATTTGGCCATCATAGTTTTCGAAACAATTGGAATTGTGATTTTGTGGTTAATGCATTTCTTGCAGCGTTTATCATACATTTCTTGCCTTTTAATTGACCGAGCAATTTGCGCACCACATTGTAAATGCACCAAAAACTAACTACGTCAGTTTGATTAATATTAGAAAAAACAAATCTCACTCATGTTTTAACAAAGAACGCAGCCGTTGCACCATCTGCAGCGGCCACAACTGCTAAGCAGTTGTCGCCACATGTGTGTGACTGCCGTCAGTATTATTACCACCATCATCACCATCAATGTCCTCATCGACATTATCGTCCAACGCCTCCCCCCAAATTACATTGGACCCCGCCTGCCCCACGCTGCTGAACGTCGTCCGTCAGTCATTGTACATGCCATCTACTAGAAAGTCCATGCGACGATAGTGCCGGGTGGTCCAGCAGTCGCGGAAGCGTCGGTACGTGGTAATGATCACACCCAGCGCCAGCGGTATGGTGAAGAACACCGTCATGATCGGCACAATGTAGTCACGACTGCTGTGGTAGCTGAAGCCCGCTGTCTGCTCCTGCGACGGCTCGGCATTGGGCTCACGCACTGGTGCCGTTTCGGGTGCAACGGGCAATTTGGAATTGGAGGTAGATGCAGCTGATTGCGATGATGATGGTGGCCTGCTACCGCTGTGCGCTTCACCCTCCAGATAGGGAAAGTCTTCCACGCCGAATGTTATTTTAGGTTTTTTTGGCTTTGGTGTTGTTGTGGTGGTGGTGGTAGTAGTCGTTGTCGTGGTTGTGCTACTGGTTGTTGTTGTGGTGGTGCTAGTGGTAGTTGTGGTATTGCTGCTGCTGCTATTTGTACTGCCCACTGTTGTGGTCGCATTACTAGCAGTTTTCGTTACAACTGTTTTCGGTGCTGTGCCCGTAGTATTTTTTGCGTCCACTGTTGTAATTGTAGCAGCTGTAGAGATTACATTGGTGTTGTTGGTAGCATGTGCATTGTCAGTTTTGTTGTCCTGTGCAACTGGCAACGTCGCTTGTTTGACATTGACGAATACATTCTCCGCCAGCATTTTGAGCTCAGATTGTCCCTTATCTGTGTTGGTGCTGCTCACGTTTTTGTTATCAGTTGTCAACGTTGCTGGTTTTGCATTGCCACTCATCTCTTTGGCAATGGGCTCTTTGTTAGCCGTGGGCGTGATGCCGCGGCTTAGTTTTTTCTCTGCGCTGCTGTTGCTGGTAATTGGCGCTGCTCCCCCGGTAGTTGAAATGGGTTTCCCATCGTTCGGCGTTGCCTTGGCCACTAAATCTGGCAGTTTCTTGGCGCTGTTTGCCAACGTAGCATTGCTGCTGCTGCTGTTGTTGTTCGTTGCAAGCAGTTCGGGTGCAGTTATTTTCGTCGTTGCATTGTTGCTTTCGCCATTTACCAAATTCGGTGACTGCCACTGGAGCAGCAGGCAACAGCAGCCCCACAGCAATGCCACTTTTACTTGCATTTTATGATTTCGCTACCAACACTCGACTATTGTTCAAACTTGTGTGCAATGGTCGACATTCGCGAATTCGTTTGACAGATTTTTTCACGCTTTTTGATTTTTCAGCGAAGGCGTGTAGCTTATTTACGTTTGCAGTTCGCGAAACAGATTTCACCTTTCCTCATTTTTTGACGTTGTATTTGTTTAGCGCAATCAGCTGTTTGGTGTGCAACGTTGCATTCGAAGAAAAAGGGAACAGGTTTGGCGCTTTGGGGAGTTCGTGATATGCGGTAGAGTGCCCAGTTGAAATAATTTCAATAAAATTTTCAACCACTTCAGTACGATTCTTCAACTGTTGAAAGGTGTAACTTGAAAATTTCTTTAGATTTATATACATATAAACATTTACTAAAATTTTAAAATAATTTATAAATAAGTGACAAACAATTTGGAACAAGTGCAGAATACCACACAAATTTTTTTTATCGTGTCCATTATTGTCTGAATATGTTGACGAAAGTGATTTTGAAATTGTTTGAGTCATATTTATATTTAATTGTAAAGGGAATTTCAAAGGCTATAACATGGTAGCAACCTTATAATAGCTTAATGATAAGTTTTTTCCAGAAAAAAATCTGTTTTGAAAAAAATTTTGTAAAAAAAAAAATTGTTTCGCTTACAACTCATTATTGGTACATCATTCGAAAGAGGAAGAAAATACCTTTCATATGACACCCATATCGTGAGAATCGGTTGATAATTTATTGAGAAATTCGGATATATACTGGGACTTTGGGGGCGGACCACGCCCTCTGTGAATGTTTCTGCAGCAACATTTTAAGTTTGTTAGACTAAGAAAATACCCCTCTTTCCGATAAAAGGAAAAAATAATTTTTTTAAGAGGGTGTGGTATTCTGCTTTTAAGCCAAAAATTTCTTTGAATAATAAAATATAAATGTATATAAAATAAATTCAAAAACAGATACAATATAAAATTTCTACTACTCTCCGAGCGACTCGGCTATGACTAGAATCATAAATGTGCAACAAATAGGTAACCGTTATCCAAACGTTGCTACACTGAATTGAAATCCACTATGCTTTGATTTCTCAATAATGTTTTTATTTGAAGATTGCATGATTTTTATAGTAAATCAATTCATAAATCAAAGTTGCATCAACCTCAATATTAGGTAAGACCTTAAATTAAAAATGCATTCTTTAATGACAATTGTCAACTTTGACTTTGTCTTCTGTTGGGTTTTAAATACCTGAAAAGTAAGATTTTTAAATAATTTATTGTTGGCATGATCATTGGGATTGTTGACTGTCCTGACCTTTTGTGCAAAATAAACTTTTAAGGTCTTTGTTTCTTATTATACTTTTTATAGTTATTTAAATATTTGAACTATTTGCGTTTTTTATGCGCCGCTTTTGGGCCATTTGTGTGACGCTTCACATGCTTAGTCGATGGCTTCTGTGCCGTTTCCTTGAATGTACCATGCAGCTTGTCCAGCCAACCAAATACACCATAGTTATAGTTAAATCTGCAATTAGCATTACAATTACTATTCTCGGCATATTTACAAAATATTTCGTCACTTACTTGGCATGATGATAGTCATGAAAACGCACTGAACTGGCCGACCAAGGGAAATGGTAGCCCGAATGATCGCTCATGGAGTTGATGATGGCAAGCGTGAAAAAAATCCAGGCGGTTACAATGTGCGATCGCATCAGACCCACCGCTATGGTAATGGGCATCAAATTGGCCACAACGTGTTCCAGCGGATGACAATAGAAGGTCATGGTCGCAATGGGCGCTGTCCACTCGTGATGCTTCTTATGTATGAACTTGTAAATGGACTTGTGATGGAGCAGCCGATGCGAGTAGTAGAACATGACCTCCTCCAGCACACCACACGCAATGATGTCGATAACAGTCGACGCAATGCTGGGTAGTTCGCGTATGGGTGCGTGATTTTGAAAGCGGAAGAAAAACCGATATGACAAATAGGCGAAAGGGACACCGACGCACAGCTGATTGATGATTACTGCTTTTACAGCCTGAAAAAAGTAATAGGAATGGTTTAATTATATTAAGTAATATATAACGATCGGTAATAAGCACCTTTTGCAATGTACCAGCGCTGCGTCCTGCTCTGACACTAACATTAAATTTCAAAAAGTGGTATCGATATTTTATAAAAAAACTTACACTTATAAGCCGCAAACGGTCAACTGGCTCATTCTGGCCCGGCTGAATTTTGTATTTTCGCAAAAACTTTGGCCGATTGGTAATGCCCATGAGCGTGAAAATCGCAGCATAGGACCAATAAACGATCAACATTAAAACTGTGGTGCCCATAATCCAAAGCAATTGCGGATCATCGCCTGAAAAATCATTTGCAAATATATGTATTGTGAAAAAAAATATGTATAAAACTAATATAATTAATACATACCAACAATATCTAAAAATGTATTCTATTTGTATTGCAGGTGGGCCCCTAGTAAGTGCCACTTAGCGATCAGTCGCTGCATAGTTGTGGCGTCCATGGCTCATGAAATCGACTAACCAAATGAATAAACAAAACCTTTGGCGCTTATTATGAAGATTACCGCACTCGTTGGCAAACTACCACTGATATAGCAACGTTCTGCCACTCTCTTTTTTTTTTGGACTCGCATTGATGATAACGTATAACAAAAACACACTAAATCCAACTTGCAAGTGCCTACGAGCCGATTTCAAGATTTGGGATTCATATAATCGTGCCAATTTAGTTTAGTTCGCGCCATTTATCTCTGATAGAAATGATTTTATTTCAATTAGCTATAAACTAGTCACACTGATATACATACATACATACATGGGTATATATTTATGTATAAATCTATGAGTGATTGCAATTAGCAATTTTTAGATTTTCTTGTAAGATTAGAATATCATAAAAGCAAGACTTAAAACACTAATAACTAAAATATGTGAGCTACATTTTATGAGAATATTTACTATCGTTTGCACTGCATTTGCTTTCAGCCCCCACTACATACTTATGGATTAATGGACTCATATTCAAATCACACATCAGCGAATTACACGTTGTGAGGTCCATACAGTCGCCTCAAAATATAGGTGAGGTTCCATGAAACAGTAACGTGTGCCATATACAGGCATACAACAACTATTAGTTATATTTAAAGCAATTGCGCACACCCGCAGCATCAGCATTACCATGACTTCTCTCATAAAAGTGGTCAACATTTTAGCAAATGACTATCGGTCTAAATGTTAGGCGTAGTTTTAAATAAAACGTAATCATTTTCTCTTCTAATTAAAACCGCTTTCTCTGCTTAAAGAACTAATAAAGCTTGTATGAAAACTAAACACGTGTCGCATTTTTATTTCATGGTAGAGTCGGGAAAAGCCTCGCGCGGCGGCACAAAGCTCAGCATCATAATGTGGCGCGTGTATGACTTGGTCGAGCGGAACAGCAGATCGGTGCCGTGCAGACGGTCCAGCACACCCAAAACACCAAAACAGTTATTGAATCTGCAAACGAACAACACATTAATACTATATACAACCAATTAAATAATTGAATTAAACTCACTTCAGATGATGAAAGTCGTGCGCTTCGGGGCTGGGGAAGAACGGCAAATGATAGCCGGAGTGTGCGTTCAGTGTCGACAGTATAGCTAAGGCGAACCACATCCAAGCCGTCGCCACATGTGTGCCCATGAGGAAAACGCCCAGAAACGGCGGCAACAAATTACTGAAAATGTGCTCAATGGGATGACAATAGATGGCCGTCACTGCAATGGGTGCAGTCCATTCGTGATGTTGTTTGTGTATGAATTTGTAAATGTGCTTATTGTGCAGCAGCCGATGTGAGTAATAGAAGCCCAGCTCCTCCATGAGAATGCACACCGTCAACTCCACGCACACCCAGTGGAATGTGGGCAATTCGCGTATGGAGCTGAGACCGCGCAGCGTCATTAGTTTGTAGCTAAGAAGTGCGAACGGTAGGCCGACAAAGAGTTGGTTGCTGATCACACGCCAAATTACCTGTGGAAGGAGAGAAATTCAGATTTAAGTAAATGGAACAAGAATAATTTTTCGATATTTACCTTAATCAGGCCTGCTCGATCAACGGGCTCATTTGTGCCTGGTTGAATTTTGTACTTGCGCAAAAATGCTGGTCGATTTGTCAGGTCCATGAATGTGTATATACCACCCACCAGCCAGTAGACGAGTATTGTGAATATGGTGCTGCCAAAGACCCATAACATCAGGGGATCATCACCTAAACAACAATTAAAAAGCACTTAATTCATTTGTATACAATTTATGGTTATTATTAGAACTATTCTAATTATTTCAGAAATACTAAATCTGATCACACGAAAAATGCATTACCTGCATAAGAGGCGACATTAAAAATAACAATGACATGATTTCTGAAAATAATAATTTAAGGACTTTCATCAAATCCATAGTGAAATCAATAAAGTGTACCAGGTAGATGACGTACACTTATTTCTCTGAGTAGCAATTGTCAATGTGTCAATTTATTTGTGTCAGTTCGATTAACCTTTATTTTTGTTGTCGTTAAATTTAAAATTTACTTTCAGTACTTCAGAAATATATATTTTCGTAATGTAATTTATATTAGAAAAACATAGAAACTGCATTGCCGTGCGTTTTTTTTGCAGAGACAGCACGTTTTTCCTGGCATGTAGTTGCGTTTTTAGTGTCGGTTTTGGTGCAGAACTACAATTTATTTTGAAATTTTTTCATACAGCACATACGGGTTATGAACTCTGACATTTGTCAGCAAAATGACATTAATTGTCAGAAAATAAGTGTAAGATGAAGAGAGAGTTCCTCCTATCTGGCACACTTTATTAATTTCACTATGATCAAATCTAAGTATAATGTAATGATTCAAATTGGCCAGAAATGCGCACTAGTTTTGATGCTGATTTGGTTCAGAGATAGATCCGATAAAAGTGGGTAAAATTTTTTAGATATTTTTGTTTTTTTTTAATGTATTGGTATTGTAGATACTGTCTTGACCAAATTCTAATGTTGTCTTTCTTGCGGGGTATTGTACCTTATCAATTTTACTATTTATAGTTGGTTTGAACTTTGCTATCATTAACCAATCAAATATCTCCTGAATTAGTTACAATTCTGTTTTGCTGATATAATTTAATCCGAAAATCCATTGAAGGTCTCCATAAAGTTAAAACAGAAATCAAAATTTATTGTGCAATATTATTGTGCGGCTGGTTCCAGTGCTAATGAAGCTAAATAAAAACAAAGCGAATACGACACAAAAATCGCTCCGTATGCAGACATTAAGTAACAAGTGTGACAATTCACACACAACTACAAAACAGGGGGAGCGGCAGGCAGCCAGCAATCATCAACGACCGGCGGGTATCACCAATTGCTGGCAATAAGCACAATGCTTTTCCTCATTGCTGTGTCACATTTTCTTTTTGGTTTTTTTAACGGTGTTTACCCAAAACTATAGTAAATAAAGAATGCAACGAAAGTACACAACCCAGCAGACCGCTTCTGTGGCAACAGCAGCCATAGTGGCGCAATGTGTGAGGATCCAAGTGCAGATGACCTTAACGTGACAGCGCACAGTGATGCGATTCCACACAATGGTGGCGCACAACCAGACGAAGCACTCCGATACCATTACCACTCTGAAAAAATTTGGCTAATCTCAAATTAAAGCCGGTTTTGTTGAATTGTTTTGCTTTAGCCATAAATTGGACAAATATTTGAAGCAGACGAGTTTGTTGTTAAAACTTATTTAAGGGGGCCGATACATTTAGAACCTTAAAAAAATCGGAATTTTTTTATTGCTGCAATCGAAAGATAAACTATTTAAAAATATAGTCCCGAAGTTCTATTGGCCTACTGTTAATATTTTGGGAGATAATAGCCCAAGAACCGCGCGGCGGCTATACAGGCAGCTGCGCGCAACTAAACTTTGAACCTCTTTTTCTCAAAACTATGGTTTCTGATCCGGGCGTCAAGATTGCGAGCGAGCTCTTTAACCGATTTAGTCGGATTAAACAGCATATTATAGATAATTTTATATTCAAGTGCGTGGTAGAGCAATTTTTTTAACAAAAATCGTTTTCACAGTTATTTACTAATTTTTATGTCAAAAACACGGGTAAAAAATGGCACTTTTTCACTAAAAGCATGACTATACCTCCAATTTTTCAAAATTACAGTAAATCTCTTCGCTACGCACTTGATAAAAGCTTTCTGATTCATAAGATATTTTCATTTCTTGTTTCAGATCAAAACTCTACCTAGGAAGTTGACGCCCGCAAAGTTTGTCCTACTCAGGAGATCGGCCATAACTCCGCCATTTTGTTGTTTTTTTTTTGTAAAAAATTGTTTTCTCCCAGTTTTATTATGCCTTAATATATATCCGAAACAAACCTGACTCTATGTGTTTTTATTCTCCCAGCATAAAATCAGAAAAAACTACCTTTTTTGACGCTTCTAAATGTATCGGCCCCCTTAATCACATTGATGTTGGCCAAGAAGTTACGCATTTTTTCATATTTTTCATGTACAATTTTTGGGTGCACAATGATTTTTTCGACACACTGTGCTTACTGTACACCGATCAGCTGCACTACTGATTGAGTGCACTGGACGGAGAGTGGTGGTTGGCACAAGTGCATTGCCGGCGAGGGCGGAGTGGAACTGTTGATGGACGCATACACACAATTACAAGTCATAAATTGGCCCTGACCGTCGCCTATAGTAAAACCCGGCGCAGGGCTGGCTGTTGATCTTTGTACCGAGGCAACGGCCGTTGCCGTGCATTGATAAAGCAGCGCAAAAAATTAGCAATGTAAACAAAGATAAAGGGAAGCGCTGATCATTAATTATAGTTGTAAGCAAAGCCATGTATCACAATAGATAAGCTGAGTATAAAATAATAAATGGAAATCTTACTGCAATTTAGCAGTGGAAAAGCTTTTGTGACTTGCTAAATAGGTATTTATTTAGCTTTTTATTTCTATTGTCCAAAATGGAACTTCTTCTATTCTCTATTCTTTTCCTTTTGTAACTTTTTAAACATCTATTTCTCTTTCGTATATATTTGTATGAAATGATTTCATATTATTTATTATTATATTTTCAGTTATTATTTTTTTTATCAAGTTTAATGAATATCAATCATTTCTGTAAATATGGGCATTATCGTTCTGTGATGTATTCTAAGGTAAAATGGAGTGTGTATAATATTTTACAACATATATTTTTTCCACATTTGTTTTCCACCTGCGTGATGAAATGTCAGTTTTTAATAAAATGTCAGTTTTTAATTTTTTTTTAGGTTATGTCTGCCGTACAATCACCAATTCTTTTCTATATATTTTTCACATAGTGCTTCAAAATATATATTTTTTCGAGATTTTTTTTTCATCTGCGTGATACTTAAAAAAAATAAAACGAATTTAAAAATTAAAAACACGTACGTCAATGGGTTCTTAATTCAAAGACACTTAACATAACTTTTTTAATTTACTCGTACATTTTTATGAAACTTCAATTGCTTGTTTCAAAAGTTCAGACTATTTTAGTTTGAAGAATATTTTGGTCTAAGTTTTTTACTTTCGATTTTGTAACAAAAAATTAGCTGTAAAAGTTCTCGAAAACATTCGTTTAGGCACTAATTTTTATAAATTAATAGTATTTTTGGATAATGTTTATATATTTATTTTTATTTATTTATTTTATTATATTATATATTATATTTTTATGTATGCATTTTATATTTGTATTCAAATAATTTTTTTATTCTATATAATTTTTTATATATTTCATACATTTATTTCTGACTTAAAATCTCAATCTCTCTCTCTCATTGGTGCTTATTTTTATAAGATTGTCTAAAATTCTTCAAGATTAAATCTGTACACGAATTGAAGGCACCTACATTTTTATGTCTAATCCGAACGGCCAGTTGTCTGCAAAATACCTGCCCCAGACTTTTTCCTGATTAGTTGCTCAAATCAAAGTGATTTTCTCTTCCCAAATCATGTCTCCTATTCAGATGCAGTATTTCCGGATACCTGGCTCGTTACAAAAACCAATTTTCTTCGGGCTATGTGAAGCATTTACAAATCAAGTAAACAGGTAACATCCAGTGCACGCTTCCTGCACCCATGCAGTAGCACAAAAAGTCAATCAGGCAAGTTTCAATCGGCTATATTTTTGGTATTGTTCTTGTCTTTCTCCTAACAATTTGCTACATAATGTCATTTGTTGTTGCTTACTAATGGGAACACATTTTGTGCAGCAAATTTGTGCACTACGAACACAATTACTCCATTTAGTTATTCCTTTTATCTACACACATACAAACAAGCATACATACATACGCAGATATATGAGCACTCACCTGTCTTATCGATAAACTTGTCCCACTGCGACTGCCAAAAGTCACCAGATGCGCCCCAGAAACTCTGCAGATGCCTTACAGGGAGAATATAAAAATTAATCTCTTTTCCCATGCTTGAAAAAAAGTTTATTTTGGGTTTTGAAAAAAAAAACAGCACTAATAAAATACTCGAATGGCAAATGCAAAAACTATAACAAAAGAAAAAAATTAAATCGAGTATATAAAAAGTCGCAACGAGAAACACGGAAATCTCGCAATCTATATAAAAGAAAGCCCGGTTCGACGTTTGAGCCGCAACTGAGTTGCACGCTCTGTGAGCCACACACCGAAACCGATCCAAAGCCAAAAACGAACCGAAACTGAAACCAAAACAAATGATCGAGCATTTCAGCGCTGCAGCGCACGGCGAGCTGTTTCGCCTAGGAATGAACGTGCGGGTATTGTTGTTGTTTGTGTACTTGTTCAATGTGTGTATCTTTTACGAGTACGAGTATCTGAAGGTGCAAGTGGCTGGACACAAAAATATCTAAATACAAATGTACATATGTATGTGTGCGCAATGGTTGTAAACAAGAGAAAATGAAAATTGAACGCAAAAAATAGAGAAACGATCTGAGTTTGTAAACAACAAAAGAACAAAGAAAGCAAACAAGTGAAGAAGCGAAAGAAGAGAATGCGCAAGAATGCCTAAAATGGAATATATTATATACTTGTAATACTTCGTAAGTATGTGTGGCAATAAGATTACAGCGAGTCCGTCTTGGCATATAGAAATATTATAGTTTTGATTGCATTATAGTTTTTATATAAACAAAATATTGCTCCATTTTATATTCTGTATTTGCGTTTCGAAAAAAGGGGGTCAACAGAGCGATAACCGCGTTTTCTGTGCTACTAGAAGAATGTTTGACTGCGCCGTGGTTCCCAAAATTCAATGATTCTGACTTTTTTTCGACAGATCAAATCAGTCTTATTGGGAGGAAAATCTATTCTTCGGCTTTTCTGACGCATGAACACTTGCATCATTATAATTGTAAATGATTTTTGAATGGATATAAACCATTTCGATCAAAGTCATATCTTTACTTAGATGTTGCAGGTAGTTATATGTATGTAGGTAAGTATTTATGTAATCGACTAAAGGTCACCAGTTGTCGTAATCTGTAAATTTGATTTTGTTAATTTTTACAATTTATTTTTAATTAAAACACGAGAGTTTATCATTAAGAATACTTGACTAACAATGATTTTCAGCAGTTAGAGCTGAAAAATATTGCTCATTTGATGCTTAACCTTGGAGTACTTATGTTATTGTGCAACTTTATAACAAGACGGCATTGACTAACATTAGGATTTCAGGATTAATGAGTCCTTTGGTTTCTAGCACCAGTTCGCTAACATGCTGTTGAAATTGAACTGTTGATATATAAAAACTGCTGGTCTCATAACTCAATAAGTGAAAATTATACACACAGAAAACCAAGTTCAAACCTTAATTTATTTTCAGTGTCTGAAGCACTTATTGAACTAACCGAAATCTGAACAACATTGTTGATTGTGGTTGCA
This sequence comes from Melieria picta, assembly GCA_964056695.1. Classification (NCBI taxonomy): domain Eukaryota; kingdom Metazoa; phylum Arthropoda; class Insecta; order Diptera; family Ulidiidae; genus Melieria; species Melieria picta. The sequence continues at coordinate 34,648,219 of OZ057398.1, read as the reverse complement.
GAATATTTTTGTGTAATCATGTTTCGCAATCTTGATGAAAAGTGAGCTATTTTGTTCCTATGGCTGATCTTTTCATAGGTCCAAAGCAGCATTGGCCGAAATGAGAAGAGTGCAATATAGTTGCGATACCATTCAAGATTTGATGTTTGTGAATGTGTGATTTTGGTAACAGAAATTTGTTCAACTGAGTCAGTAGCCAAAACGACACAATTGGTGAATTTGCAGAAACCGTGGAACTTTCAACTTAGTCCATCAGGCAGAAAGCGTACATTGTTTGCATTAAATAAAACATTTGTATTCGAAGACTACAACAAGCTACCGAAAATTGCAAAGATGAAACAGTAGGTTTTTAAAATGATAAAATTTTCAATGATCAAATTTCTTTGCACATCTCGAACGTCACTCACCAGGTCAAGACATTGCGAAAAACAATGAATACCGCCAGAGCGCACGTTATGATGAATATAACACTGTGCAACGACGACAGCCAGCGCGGCTTTTGCGAATCCGTTGTCGATCCGTTCGACATGCCGTAGCCAGGCGGCAGCGCTGTCCCGCCTATAGCATTGTCGACTTCATCGCCGGTCAGCAGCGCAATAGTGTCGTCACTGTCAAAATCAATGCGGGCGACTTGTTTGTCTTGTTTATCAGCGTTGCTCGTGCCGGTCATGTTGGTGCAATCCAGCGGTGTCTTGTTGTCCATAGCAATGGCGTTTGTTGTTGCAACGCTGGTGTTCTTCGTATCGGTGGCCATAACGTGATTGGATTACAATTGATTGCCAAGTCGAAATTGGATTCTAGACTATATGCTATCAATTGAGCTTCAGCGCATGCATCAAAGTTTCAGATTTGTTGCGCGCACGATGGCAGCTACAAAATTGCCAAATCACCGCTAGAAATTACTGATTTGACTTTAATTGAAAATCGATTATGTTCGTCTTTGTGTGCGGCGTTATCTGCAGCTGCAGTTATGCCGTTTCATTTATTTTTAGTTGTCCTTAACTTTGTCCTTATTACTGTGGCGGTGTGCGTTCTCCTGACCCCCAGCTACGCACTTGGTATGCAAAATTCCAAACGACGTAATTTAAAAGCAGCACAAAACACCAGCAGAAAAACAAAGCAAATTTCCACCTAAGGATAATGCATTGTCCTTGTTTACCGCCGCTTGTTGTTGCATTGAGCTTAGCGGCCAAAAAGCTCATTTAGCCGTTTTGAAAGCTGTGCGTTTCAAAGTCGCAACAGCTGTTATTTGTTTTGGTATTTTCAGGGAGTAGATGCGTCAGCTGTGAGCCCATATGGTCAGCGAGCTGCCAGATGCCTCGACTGTGAAGTGGGAAGAAAATCGATAAGGTGAAGTAAATTCACCTTATTGGTTTTATTCTCTATATTTTGTACATATCAATTGAAGAAATATAATTTGTTTTAGTAATAATACATTATCACCATTAAGATTATGAAAAATATCATCGGTTTTCATATTTGTGTAAAAAACTACGAAAACTAAAGCAATCAAAAATGGAACATTTTAAAGTTTGATGTTTCCACTTTCTCTTTTTTTAAGAAATGGAAAACTATTTTAAAAGTTGATAAAATTGCCAAAACTATTAATTGCTCGTTGCAGAAAAATGATTTATAAATTATAATATTATATATGAACCCTTAGAACGCTTGAATGCGGCTGATTCTTTCGCACACTGAAACAACAGGACTACAACTACAGCTGATATAAATCATTAATAATTTTGCTCATCTTGATTCGAAAATATTTTAACTTTAATAAATGCACATTTCGTATTCCATACCCATAGAATACTTGCAACAACGGTTTTAAACTCGAACCCATATCTGGTCGTCATAAATGTGATTGATAGATCCGTTTTTGCAACATATCTATAGTTATTATTATTTTCAAATACCCACGTGTATCTTGTACAACTGCAACAAAAGATTAACAATGTCACAAAATTCTTAATCTTAAAACTTTACCGAAATACCTAAAGAACTCCAAAAACTGAAACTCATAATGAAAACCAGATATAATAAACAATGGAATATTTGTATTGACACCACTTTAATTGTTTATCCAAAAAGTCGTAAACAATAAACATTAAGCCCTTTATATACATTTTAATTGTTCCTTGAACAAATGTAATGTTAACAAGGATTCAGTTTAAATCACGTTGTTTATGCCAACACTTCACGTTTAAAATTTAAAAGTATTTAATAATTCGAGATTTAAATGACAGTTCTTCTTAAATCTCCACAACGAAAATGGCATCTCCCTTAACATGTACATGCAATATTGAATGGATGGCAACGCAAGGAGAACATCCACTTCCAATTGTGAAGCCAGTTGTCTCATTCACTTGCAAGTATGTGCTCGTATGAGTAAACCTGTATACCATGTTGCTGTCACTGTCTAGCGTCGTCTTTGTGTCGCACGCGAAGGCAACCAATTAACGATTTTCAACACTACTGCGAAATGAACAAAATCTTGGAGTGCACCCAATATTTATTAGCAGCTGAAGACCAATACGTTTGTTTAAAGTAAAAAAATAAAAAAAATCTACAAAATTAAAGTACGCAATTCACTTCAAAGCCGAGCAAAAAAAACCAGTAATCAGAATAGTTAAAATTGAAAGCTTTGGAAAATGTAAAGAAGCGTCGAAAAATATTTGCAAAATTTTTGTAAAGGAGAGGAGAAAAAACGAACCGTTTGTGAAATGAAACGCGAAAATGAAAGATAATCGAAAAAAAATAATACTAAAATGAGGAAAAGCGAGGAGAAAAAACGTGGAATTGAAAATGATTTTCGCTTTTCACAGGAAGCAGAAGTGTGGGAAAAAAGACAAAGAGCAGAGTCGCTGAACAGTTTGCTTTATTTGATTTTTGGTGCTGAATTGCGTGGAATTTTGGTGTGCGATCGTAGTAGCTGATGCAGTGCGCGTGTGGGTGGAATGGGAGGGGTGTACTGTTTTGTTGTTGTGTTTGAGGACGAGGAAATGCTGCAGAAAAAAGTATTTTGTAATATTGCCAGCAGCGCACATTTCGTGACAACGACTGCAGCGCAGTCGACGTTGACGACGACGTCGTACTCGGATTGCTGGCTGGACGGGCTGCTGCTGCCTTCGTTGCTGGCAAGATTTTGTATAACAATGACGCCGCTGCCTGGGATGGCGTCGCAGCTGTGCGCTACATTGTCGTGTTGTTTTGTTTTGTTTTGTGCTGCTGCTGGCTCGGCTGTGGCTGTTGTTGACGCGGTGTCGCAGTGATTCAGCTAACTGATTGTTGAATAGGCTGGTGTTTCGTGGGAAGTGTGCAGGGGTTTCGTGGAGGGGGTCGGCAGGGATAGTAGGTGCCGTAGCGGGTGGGGGAAGTTGTGCAGATGTACGGATTTTTGGGTGGAGGCGTTTGCGGCCACGGCAGATGCTGCAGCGCAGCGCCAAACACAGACAACACATCGTTTTATCCGAACGGCCGATCACCTCCAGCATCTTCTCCGATGCAACTGGCTGCACTCAGTACTCTCGTTGACATTGTTTTTGCCTGAAATTGTACCCTTCAATCGTTGGCCTTGGCAGATTGCGTAGAAGCTTGCGTTGCACTGTTTGTTTTTCCGTGCGCACAGCCAGCCTTGGGTGACCTCAACACCAACATAGAGATCGTGTTTGCTGTTGTCGTTGGTTCTGTATTTACTTTGTGTTTAGTTTGGAAATAAGAGTCAAAATTTGAAATTACTTTTCTTCGGGCACAAAAATTAATCGGCAGACGACGTTTTTAGCGTTCGGCTTTTTGGTGTCAGTAAAACTGTGGCCCAAAGATTGTCGTTACGTGAAGCAACTGCAATGCGCAGAAAAAAGTAAATACTGCAGATTTTGCACACTCAAAGCGTCGCCCGGCACGACTTCAACGTGCTGCAAGAGCTATGACAGGAAAAATAGTTATGGAACCACGGTCATTGAAGTTTTGGGATAGAATCGGCAGCTCAGCAAGTCCGGCTTTGAATATTTTTTAAGGAAAATCGAGGAACCTTTTTAAATTTGATTGCGTGATGCTTACGGAAGACAACAAAGACCGATGAATGTTCATGTTAGATTAAGGAGGTGCAGACAATTGTAACAAAATATTATCTGCTGAGGTCATGTGTGTCTGGGAAAATGACTGCTTGGAGTTTGCTGAATTCCTGAGATGGGAGTTGTAACTTAATGCAATTTTCTATTTAAGCAGACGAACGAACTGTAAACTGTGTAAATGTGATCTTATTTGGGTGGATACTGAATATTGTTGTCATTATGTGATTGATGACAATTTAATTTTTTTCAATTATGTTGTAAGCTTAATTTACCCTGAATTGAATCGTATTTGTTCAGCTAAAAAAAAAAAACGAATTAGGTGTATGTATTCTCATTGATATTAGTGATACAGTCGATAGTGCACGTCACTATGAACGTATTATCAGTGTGCGGTGATAACTCATAACGCTCATGGTTTACCGATGCCCTTTGCAGGGCATCGACGTAGTGCACCTTTATGTAAATTCTACAACAATTGCCTGTTATGTGTAATGCAATAATTTTTCGTTTCTTCTTTTTGCAGCTACAAACAATCGAATATCTATAGTAAAAACGGAACAAGTGAGAAGCAGCAGTGTAGTGGGCAGCGGAAGGAGCACCAAGTGCAACGTTATCAAACAGCGTGAGCAACACATAAAACGAAGCGCAAACAATCGCCAGCAACATTCACCTATGCGCATCGCAGTGAATAGAAACAGCATTGGCAACAGCACTATCACTTCTATTTGACAACCACAACGACAAACAGCAGCCTACGAGCAGCAGCAAAGGAACGAAAAATTAAATTGAAAAAAATTGCAAACAGAAACTCCGAAAAAGTTAGCAGACCAGTCAGCGATACACTGAATGCAACTGCAAGCTGCAGTACTGAGTAGCAGAACCATAACAACCAAACGGCCAACGTAGCGTAGTGGAGCAGTAACAAAAACAACGATTGCCCTTAACATCCACTAGCGCCACCACAACTGACAAACAAGAGCAAAGGCATTGACAGTGGGCAACGCGCTATAGATAGCAATTTATCTGTAGCAGACAATGGAGCGTTTCGATTTGGAGGATGTGGTGGCGCCACCGGCGCACACCACCGACTCGCCGCTCAAGAATTGGCGTCTGAAGTACCAGGCGGGCACTCTACAGAAGAACGACTTCACCACCTTCTTTCAGAAGCAATCACGGAAGTATTTCGACTATCGCTACGATCTGGAGCAAGGTGAGTTGCAACTGATCACCACAATTTCAACAGCAACTACAGTTAGCTGCAGACCATAAATTTGCGCCCTTGGTCAGTGGCTGTCACTTGGCCCTGCCATTGGCAACATGATCTTCCAAGCGCTGATACCTGCCCCAATACCGTTGGTTGCTTGCGGCGAGCAGCCATTGCGGCTGATTGTTGTTGTTATTGCTGCACTTGAATTTCAAGCGCTTTCGGTTTCATGCCAAAGGCGTAGTCGGTTTGTTTGGCCTTTTGTTAATGTTTGCGTTGTTTACTGTAACCGAACGGTTGCAGTGGAAAGGGTGACTGACTGTCGTGAGATAATTTTGTATTTGTTTGCAAATTTAATTGATTTGCATTGTTGACATGCCGTCTGGCTCAGTGTTTTATCTTTGTTTTCACATTTTCGCTGACTGAATAATTGTTTTCTTGGATTTGTTTTATTTGTAATTTATTTACATTAGTGAAGGATGTCGTTTCTGTGTGTGTGCGTTCGGCCGTTTCCGGGCTCCTTAAATAGGAAAATTACTATAAATGTCAATTTACGCGTTTTTGTTTTGATGTCTGTCGCCTGCTGCCGTTGCACCGGCGAAAACGTATCAAAAGTCAACTTGTAATGTGCGCAGCAACGACAACTAAGAAAAAATTTCAACTTTATTTGTTGCTTTTGGCAATGTTAAACGATCAATGCGTCAAGCACTTCAATTCTATTTTGTTCGTAGTTGTTTTGCCGCTTATTTTGTGTTCGGTGTTTTGTTGCTTCTAAATGTTCGCTTTGTGTGCGTTTTGTTTCACTATCCGTTTGGTTGCATTCTGATCGCGTTGCCATTTTTAGCTTGAAGCTGCTGACAAGTGGCACTTGCACCACAGCTTTTGACATTGTTTTTTGTTCTGTAATGAATTTATTTTTTCATCAGTTCACTGCAACATTTCCAAATGTCTTTTATTTAGGTTCATTTGATAGATTTTCCTACGATTTTAACACTTTTGATTAGAAGTAATTGACAGAAAGGTGGCTGGAGGTGGCTGGTTTAGACATAATTTTTAACTGCATTTTAGGATTTATATAGAAATTAGAGATCAAGTTTACTTTAGCATGCGTTACACTGTCGTTTTTTCAATTGGTTTATTCATAGAAAACTGCTTGAACAAAATAAAATTCAAAATAAAATGATTTCGCACTTTCTCTCTTAACTCTGTCATCGCAAAACTGCGTTGCTCTTCTTGTATAACGTCATTTGATTAAGAATTTGTTTCAGTTTCTCGTGTATAAAGTCGTATTTTTCCGACGAGTTGAACGACTCTCCGCGCATCGTTGTTTCATAAATTTTATGCTTGTCAAAATCAGCGAATGGCACAAAAAATACAATAAAAATATATTCTAGCCGTTGACAAAGGTTTCATTAACAGCACAAATATTTTCTTAGTTCAGTTTTAATGTCTCGCATTTCTATATAATAAGATCAATTTAAAATATTTATACAATCTAAATAAATTGAATTGAACATTAAATTATTATAATAATTCTAGTTTCATAATGATTGCGATTACACCTAATTCTGTTTTTACACGGTAGATTGGTTCCACGAAAAACCGTGTAAAAAAAACCGTGTAAAAAAAGACATTGATCGTATGCAAAAATAGGTGATTAGTTCCTTATCTCTAAAACCTATTAAAATTAGTGAGAAACAAGGATTTTTTAAGAACAAGTATTCATGTATAAATATTTAACAAAAATAAAACAATATAAATAACTGAATGAATATAAAATTTTGGTTGGTTGGAAAAACTAATTTGCCTATAAAAAATTTTTTTACCAAACACGTCTGATTGCATTGATAGTTCACAAAATATTAACACATTTCAATTGCTCTGACAAGTAAATTTTCTTGTATCCACAAAAAAGGAATTTCCCTAAATTTGTTATATGAACATATTTCGCAAAAATTAAATTTGACAAACAAAATTTAAGCCCAAAATATTTTGAATCGTGCTAAATGGAAGGAAATCGTTTAAAAAAATTTACAATTTTATTTCCTTAATTTTTTTTATTTTCAAACCGTGTTAATCAAAACCGTGTAAAAAAAGACCGTGTAAAAACAGAATTAGGTGTATATGTAATCAATATATTTGTTCGTAGAAGTAATTTGTGATATAAATATTTGACCAAATAAATCCAAATCCATTAAAATTTATAAATATTTTTATTTTCCACTTGGCTTGATTGCCTCCTTTTCTTTATAGCTCATAGTGGCAAACATTTGAATTTTCCACTACGCTCTCACGATTCCCATTAGGAAATATAAACAAAATTTTAATTTTACCTTTGTCTCAAAATGATGACAACATTTTATTGTTGGTGCTTGTACAGCTGCCGTAGTTGTAGTTGTATTTTGCATTGTTATTTTAATATTAATAGCGGTGTTGTCACTGAGACTGGAGTAGCAAGTTCTCGTTCGAAAATTACTCATGCCAACTAGTTTCATTTGTCTGCTAATATCGTTTATGGAAATTGTTGCTTGGTGCTTCTTAACCATTGCACATTTCATGGCACCGCAGTGTGAGCTAATTTCTTTTAATTTCTAAAGAATTGTTATGCCTGTCGATGTATTGCGGGGGCCTTGAATAGAAATTCGACATGACTGACAAATTTTCAACGTTTAACGAATTTTTTCAAACATTTGAAAACGCGATTTGCAGCAATGGCAGCAAAGTTGTGCCTTGCGAGTTGTCTGAAAACTTGTTTTGTATTTTTTATAAAAATAATATTAATATAAAACAAACATATGCAAAACAGTTGTTTGCTTTTCATGGCTTGCGATGTGTGCCGATATCCGTTTGAAACGGACTGCGTGCAGACTTGTCATTTGAGACTGTCAATGTACCAATGAAACGACTTGCTCAAATGTGGCCGAGTTGACATATGCTGAGCCAACGAGTTAATGCTTTCCTTTTAGTGCTTTAAGTAGATTTTATGCAGCTGCTCGTCAATTTATTTTTAACCTTATAAAGACATACTAAAACATTTTAGTTCATACTCTGTTTTCTGTTTCTTGCATCGCATTCGAATTTGTATGGTTTTTATTTTCTTCTTTCTTGCAGATGTTAATAGACCCAGCTGTAAGTAGTTGCCGCTTGTTGAAAATCATACCACCACCACTTTGCTTTCACCACAAAGACTCGCACAGACTGAGAGTTTCGAGTGTGCAACATTTGCACTTGCAACACTTGAGGGTTGAAGTTCTAGAAATCGGTTCCGCTGTACCACAAAAGTGCTAAATAACTGGAATTAATTGGACTAAAACCATGCGGTGCAGCGCATTACCATTGAAGTCATGTCTTTAACGAATTAATTAACAGCAATTCAGAACACGTTTAGCCAAACGAAAAAAACATCTGCAGATACTACGAACGTTAATATTTAAGGTTGCAGCCAGCAACAAACCAGATAAGGCACAACAATTTGGCTGTCAGAATTCGCCACAGCGCTGAGCTTTTTGCATTTCAATTCAGTCAGTAACGTAAAATTTTGACGAACAGTGTAATTGATAGCATTTGAAACCATTTGTGCCAAACAACTATAAATAGCTGCATGGCAACAGGCTGTGCATTAATTGGCCGTATTAGCTTAACGCCTTAGCGTTTAATAATCCAATTCTATGCAAGGTAGCACTCCTCGATTGTGCTTCGGGAAAACAAATCGTTAAAAAAGTCGATAATTTTTTTTGTCGGTTCATAGACCCATAACTAGCTTTCCACATCACTTAGCTTAGCATGTCTAAACTAATATTGAACTTTGAATATATTCTTCTCTTCTGGTTTAAAGGGTCAGATGTAGTTTCTGCATTTAGAAACTATCAAGATTTACCCCGACCGCGGCTCCGAGGTGTCTGTAAGTTTTCTCCACCATAATTTTTTCGTAATAGAAACAAGCAAACAACTTAGTCTAAAACAAACACAAAAATGGCTTTTGCACTCAACCTTAACCCCGAACCATTGATTGCGTTTAGAAGTTTTGTACGACGCCGCCTACTAATACCCATATCCATTTTTAGGTGGTTAGGTTTCGTCTTTGCCATGCCGCACGTCATTCAAATGTTTCCAATTTTTCGTGTTTTTTGTTTTCAGTGAAATGCTCGTTCAAGGAAGCCGGCGCCAAGGAGGGCATGATCGATGTGCTCATGGAGTTCATACTGGGCGACAATCCCGTGATTGTGCTGGACAAACTGCAGAAGGAGGGCAACACGGCCACCGTGTGCGGCAAAGTGTTCAAGAACGGCGAGCCGACGTACAGTTGCCGCGAGTGCGGCATGGACCCGACGTGTGTGCTGTGCGTGAACTGCTTCAAGCAGTCGGCGCATCGTTATCACAAATACAAAATGTCCACGTCGGGCGGCGGTGGCTGCTGTGATTGTGGCGACGAGGAGGCGTGGAAGAAGGATCACTATTGCGAGGAGCATTTGGTGAGTGCAGCATGTCGTACTTGGTGCATGAAAGTGCCTAATGGTTGTTGTTGTTGTTTTGCAGCGCGGCAAAGAAAATCCTGCGAGCAGTACAATCATCACCGATGCCATCAAGGAGCGTTGTGAGATCGCATTCGTGGCGATATTGTCGTTTTGCGTCAACTTTCTAGAGATCGAGTCGAACGCCAGTCTCGAGTGTCTGGATGGCGAGGGCGACGACGGCGAGGAGTGCTACTGCACTGTGTTGTACAACGACGAGTCGCACACGTTCGATCAGGTGATCACTACGCTGACAAAGATTGCCAACTGTCGCCAAAAGGACGCCATGGAGATTGTGGCGAGCATCGATCGTGAGGGTCGCGCCGTTGTCAAATGTGATACGTTCGTGGATTGCTGCAAGCTGAAGGAGGACATCGAGAAGCAGGCGGTCAGCGTTATAGCAGGCATGCCCATCACGCGGGCGAATCAATCGTTGCGCGTCTCCGTGCTGAATATACGCGCCGTGGCATGCCAACAGTTCGCGCTGCAGCTGCTCACCTGGTTCCAGGAGTTTCTGATAAAGCACTGCACGTTCCGGCAGATATTCGCCCGCCTGATAATGGACCGCAAAGCGCCATACTGCATACGACACATACTCGAGTACGATGTGAAGCTGTGGAAGACGGCGCGCACCTGCTGGCATCGGCTGCTCATCTCCGGCATGCTGATGGAGTACGACAACAAGATGGCGCTAGCGCAGGAGTTCTCGAAGCACTATGCCACCGTGGTGCAGGATTTCATACGCGACGACCACGAGCACTCGTTCTCGATAGTGTCGCTGAGCGTGCAGCTGTTCACTGTGCCGAGCATAGCGCACTACTTGATCGCGCACGAGAGCATCTTCCACAAGCTGCTGCACACGTTCTACCACGAGGCCATCGAAATGTACATCAAGAATAAGACGCTGCAGTTCGCCAAGAACTCCACGAGCCTGGTGTTCTTCAAACGTGCCGCTTACATACTGTACGACCTGCGCTACATACTCAGCTTTAAGCCGGACGTGTGGACAGATGAGCTACGTGAAGGTTTCCTGGATGGTCAGTGCATTAATTTAGGCCGAGTTAATTTCAAGTTAATTATTCGACTCACCACTCAACAGGTTGTAAATCGTTGCTGCGACTGCTGCACGTGATGCAGGGCATGGAATCGGCGGTGCGTCAGACCGGCCAGCACATGGACTATGAGCCGGAGTGGGAGTGCGCATTCAACCTGCACATAAAGTTGGCAAACACCATCACACTGGCGCTGGAGTGGTGCGCGACTGATGGCATTGTGCTGGGCAAGCTGTATCCGCTGGTCATGCGTTGTCTGGTCAACAACGGATTCATTGTGAACCCTGTCGTAACGGAGGAGAAGACGGTGGCGGGCCACGTGGCCAACTGCATCATGTACGATGTTGCTTCCAAGCCGGTTTCGATACACTTGCCGCTCTCACGATTTTTCGCCGGCATCTACCTGCACCTGGGCAAATATGGACTGACGTTCGACAATGCGGTGACCAGCCAGAAGCGCACGCCCGAGGAGATAATGGAGCCAATACTCTGCACACAAACAATGATTGCACAGGTGCGCCGCCTTTGTCTGCAGTCCTTTTGTTATGTTTCATAATGTCGTGTTTGATTTTACTAATCTCAGGTACACGCTGGCATGTGGCGTCGCAACGGTTACTCGCTGCTGCACCAGCTCTACTTCTACCGCAATGTGCGCTGCCGCGGCGAGATGCTGGACCGCGACATTGTGGGCATGCAGATTGGCGCTGCACTTATCGAGAGCAATCAGTACCTCATTCACATATTGAACAAGTTCAACTTGATCAAGTGGATACAGCCAGACTACGAAAAGGAGCTGAATGCACTGCCCACCGACGACGACTTCATACGGCAGCAGTCCATGATTGAGGAGTTCCTCGAGTTGTTGATTGTGATCATTGGCGAGCGCTATATGCCGGGCGTTTCGAACGTAACGGAGGAGGATCGCACCAAGAAGGAGATCATACAGCTGCTGTGCATTAAGTCGTACTCACACTCGGAGCTGAATCGGGCACTGCCCGATTCGAGCAATGACACAGTGCTGGAGGATGTCATCGACTCGGTGGCGGTATTCAAGAAACCGCAAAAGTCAGATGCCAAGGGCGTTTATGAGTTAAAGGACGAGCTCTACGATGACTACAACATGTACTTCTATCACTACACAAAAGAGGAAAAATCCAAGTCTGAGGAAACGCAGCGCCTGCGACGCAAAAATAAGAATGAACTGGTGTGCTGCCCACCCCCCAAGTTACCCAAGCTGACCGATGGCTTCATGTAAGTTCTCCTTAAAAGTTGATGAAGTGTGGTTTGGCAGATGGCGGTTTTATTGCTCGTTTGCTCGACAGATCGATTGCAAATCTGCTTCAGTGCGATGTGATGATGACGATCATCTCGACTGTGCTGGATCGTGCGCTGGACTTGAAGGCGAAAAGCTTTGCGGAAAATCATTTGCAAGAGGTGTGTATGGTTTTGTTGCTCTGATTTGTTTTCGAGTCTTAAAAACATCCGAATTTTTGCGCTACACACAGATCCTGTACTTAATTGGATATGGACTACAGGAAGAGCAATCAGAAAATTACCCCTTCCTTTCGTTCTATGAAGGTTCACAAAAATACAACATACTATCCAAACTGGAGGAGCTGTCGCATAGCGCCAGGGTAAGCACGACTTTCACAATTGAAATGTATTAAACTAAATATTAAACGAATTGATTTAATATTAACATTTAGGTTGAGGCGCATCGCGACTTTATCCTGTGGACTGTCAAGAAATTCAAGGAGCTTCAGGCCAAAGAAGCCGCCGGCAAAGGTAATAGCGACACGATGGTGAGTGACGACACCGAGGCATCCGCCGCCAGTCGTCCGCTTACCGCCGCTGAACAAGAGAAGCAGGAGAAGGAGGAACGCGCCCGGTTGGCCGCCGAACGACGCGCTAAGATCATGGCGCAAATGCAGAATGCGCAGAAGAGTTTCATGAAATCGAATGCGGAGATGTTTGCCAGCAGCACCACCGCCGTGGCGCACGCGAGCGAACTGGGCTCCGACATGGAGTGGCAGGAGGATACGCTGGTGGCCGAGGAAGAGGGCGCTGCCGCCTACACTTCGGTCGCTTGCCTGGGCGTCGAGCGACGCCTACAGCAGCCCGAGGAACAGAGCTTCAAATGCATACTCTGCTTCGAGGATTGCACTGTGAGCAAAGAGGGCCGAACACTGGTCTATTCGGCTTTTGTACAGAAGTCGAAAGTGCTGCCGCCGGAGGGCAAGTACACATCGTCTGTGCACACGAGCAGCTGCGGCCATGTGATGCACGTCGATTGCTGGCAGGAGTACTACAACAACGAGGAGTCGAAGGAACAGCGCCGTCCGCACCGCAGTCGCCAGCCGTTCCAGCAGTCGACGCAGAGCTCCGAGGTGCAGTGCCCGTACTGCCGCTGCCTGAGCAACACTGTGCTGCCGCTGACCGCTCCACTGTCCAAGTACTCTATGCCGAATGTGATTCACGCGGGCGACACAGTCTTTCCCATCGATCTGTGGATTGAGTTGATAAAGACATTCGGCGACGAGCTGAACAAGCTGCGCGACAACGCTGACGATGAGCAATGCGGCGAGTTGCCCACCGTGGAGGCTCTACTGCAGAGTCTGAATGTGGTCGTGAATAGCGAACACTTTGACAAAATTGCACAGCCGATTGCGAAGCCTGAGCTGCCGGCCAGTTGGATACAGTTTGTGGAGCATTACGTGAAGTCAGTGCGACAGTGCGTTCCCAGCGATATTCAGGGCAGCGAGAAGGAGAGGCTGCTGTGGCTGTGGCACACCTGCATTTACACGGTGCAGGCATTGGAGGTGTACCTGCGCGCAGTTGACAAGCCGTTCAAGCATGAAATGTCCATTCGGCACAAAAGCTGCCTCAGCGGGCTAATACGTGCCAGCTGTTTGTATGGCGCCAGTCTGACAACGAAGGATGAGCAGCAGCTACAGGGGCCCGTGGCACAACTGCTGGACGTAGTGTTCCGACAGAAGGGCGCCTCGGTACTGGAGTGGAACTGCTTCAGCATGATGGTGTCGGTGATGCTCATGGTACCAAATATGCTGTACGCAGCCACACGTAAGTACCGGGAACGCTGGCTTGCAAATGTCGGCGAATTGTTGTTATTTAAATGTGTTGTTGTTGTTGTTTGTGCTTGCAGCGGAACGTGCGGTTGTAGTGAACGGCAGTTTAATGGACTTTTACACGCTGCAGCTGTTCTTCCTCGCCAACATGGTGAAGGCGATTGTGCTGTTCGAAGCGCCGTCCGGCAGCGATGCCGACACTATGGACATTGACGAGGAGTATGAGCAGGAGGTGAGGCAGCTGCCGCCAAAGATCCACGACAATATTGTTGAATTCTATCGTAAATACAACTTGGCTGCACGGCGTCAGGCCGCAGCGCGTCGGTCAACAAATATGTCGACGGCAGAGCGACAAGAGGAAGATGTGATGGGCGATTCAGCAACCACGCAGGAAACGGCAGCGCCTTGTGATGTCCACACCATAGCCGCACTATACGAGCACATTAAGCTTCAGATGCGCGAATTTCTGCGCTGTAGCTGTCTCTTTTTCCACTTCGTGACTGACGTGGAGTTTCCCGAGGATTTCAGCTACACCGGCAGCGATACCTACGAGCACATGTGCAAGTATCTCGGCCTGCAAACCAGCCTAGAGGCGTACTTCAACAACGAGAGCTGCTATGCCACCATACTGGAGACATTTGCCGCACACCCAGACATCGTCTACTACGATCTGGCCGCCGACAAGAAGCCGAATGGCAGCCAGCTAGCACTGGTGCCCTGCACACGAGCCGTACCGAAGCTAGTGGACCTGCCCGAGGACTACAGCGATCTGATCAACAGCGTGTCGGACTTTATTTGCCCGAACAACGAGCGCGAAGAAATGAAGACGCCCACAATGTGCTTGATCTGCGGCAAGATCATCTGCGGACAGTCGTTCTGCTGTCAGCCAGAGCTGGACGGACGCAGCGTGGGCGCCTGCACCTATCACGCGCACTTTTGTGGCGCCGAGATTGGGCTATTTCTGCGCATACGCGACTGCCAGGTGGTGTATTTGGGCCACAACAAGGGCTGCTTTGTGCATCCGCCCTATTTGGACGAGTACGGCGAGACGGACCAGGGCCTTCGACGCGGCAATCCGCTGCGCCTCTGTCCGGCCCGCTACAGCAAGATTCACCTGACCTGGCTGGGCCACGGCCTGCACGAGGAGATCGCCCGGCTGAACGACAACACGTCGGTGGCGGTCACGCAGTGGCATCACATGTAGTCGTCTGTCTGCAGCCGACGTTAGATTAGGGTCGTCGTACGGCGTGACGATGCGATGGTGGCAGAGCGGGCGCGAAAACGAGGGAGAGCACGCACACTGAAGTGTAACTAATGGATGTTGGCTGAATGACGGTACTACGCGCACGTGAAATTGCTGTCGACGCTTGTCGACGGCAGCTGCGGCAGCCAATGTGATGATGACTTGGACACTTTCCTAGCCAGCTAGACTATTATATTTATATAATAAGGAAATTTGCATGGTTCAGTTTACAATTGACGGTGGTTGACACCACGTGACGTGTAGCGTTGTCGAATCTCTTTTTACTGTTACTAATTCGATAATCACATTTGTAAAGAACATTGAGCAAGCGTGAGCAAAAGCAAAAAATGAACAATGAATCTTGCAAAAAGCTTAAATTCAACCGCAACTTTGCCAACTATACAACTGACAGTAGCTGTTAAGGCTTTCAAGTTCAAATCCCCGAGCCCACTTCTTTGTTAAAATTTTAAACGAATTTTCGAAATAAAAAACAAAAAAATGCAAAAGAAAATCAAACAAAAAGGCAACAACAACTAAATGGCTTTGAATTGCATAGTCGTGGCTGCGAGTGTTTGATGTGTAACGGTGCGAGCCACAACCGGCTCCGACTCGGCGTCAGAGAGACGCCATCAGCATCGACACCAGCACACAACAAAACACCAGCGCCACATGTTCACTGCACGCTCTGCAACTTAACTGCTAGTTTGTTAATGTAGGTGTACACAGGGAGCGCCGACAGCCAGCCCGTTCGTTTCAGCTGTTCGGCGTATGCACCGTTCTACAATAGTCATGTTCACTGTGCACACTTGGGCGTCCTCCATTCAACGGCCCTCCTCTTGTCCCGCTCCCCCCAAGCTTACTGTTACCCACCATCCCACTATGCCCCCATTAGTCGTTTTGCTCCATATTGTAATATTCGAATAGTTTCGCTGGTTTACTACTAACAAATTGTAGGCGTGATTTGGACGGCGTTTGAAACTAAAACTAAATTTGTGCATAAAAATCAACAAATGTGAGAAAAGTAAATTGTGAAGTTTGTTTTTTCTATTAACTACATTTTTAGTTTTAAAATTAGAATGAAGCATATTTTGTAGTTTTTTTTTGTTAAGCGTTAAGAAACTTAAAAGGAACTTGATGTGAGCAGAGATGTTGCTTCAAAACGTTGAACTAGTTCATAATTTTTATATTACCTATATTACAACTATATATATTATATATACTACAGCTACACATTATCATCACTGTTCGAAAAGAAATTATTGCAATTTTTTTTGTTTTTCTGCATATGGCAAGTAGGAGCATAGTAAATATTGATTGAAGCTGTCTCTGAAAGCTGCGTAAAAACCATAAACTTGTATTTAATAGAACAAAAACCAATAAAACTGAAACATGAATTGCAAAATAAATAGCATTTTGTTTAGAATAAATGTGAAAATGGCATGTCAGAAGAAGTGGCAATGTGCTGGGACACAGCCACTTTTCGCAGTAGAGGATTGTTCTGAGCTCGAAGTGTGTGAGGGCAAAGTTTTCCATAACTTGAACTGATTCCAAGTGGAGCAGCGACCTTTTTGACAACAATGACCAATTCAACTTCTTGTAGATTTTCCGGAAAATTCAAAACGAGAACTGGGCTTAATTTCTGCAAATATTTCATTGCTCTTTCGTTTATTTTTCGGGCTCAAATACAGATGTATAAAATTACACTTATATATATCTTTCAATGCTCATCACTTAGAAGCTAAACTAAAAGCTATTATCAAGAATCCTATACAGATACAGAAAGATGTAAGCAGTACTTCCGACTAGATGCTTAGGAATATTTACAATGAGATTGCAATGCGCTTAATCGATAATGGTATGTTTTCGTAGACTGAAAAAAGTACATTTAATGCAGTTTTCTTCAAGAATTATACACTACACTCCTATGTACATAGATATGTACACATGCAGATAGGATAACTATCTACGTCTAGCCTATGCAAGTTACAAAATCGATATGTTTTTTTTATTAATATAGTTAAAACTCTGCTACACTTAATGCTCGATAAAAATCCAAAGTACATTAAATACTCATCACAAACTTAATACATACAAAACTAAAGAGATATAGCATACACATATAGTACACATACGACAGCAGGTAAATAAAGAAAAATAACAACGATTTGCACGCTCGACGGAAGTTGAACATTTTTCTCACCGGAGAAGCGATTCGTTCCGTAGTCGAGCGCTGCTCCGCATCTTTGTAGTTGCAGTTAAATAACAGTAAAACTTAAACAATGGTAAAAAGCTGCATTAGTACCTTTGCCGGCAGTACTACGGGTCGGATGGAATTGCGCTGACCCACACTACAATTTGGACAAGAGGAGTATGCACTCCGATCTCTTTTCGCTCTCTCTCCGTAAAAACTGGCGTCGCTCCTGCCACATGCAATAGAACGCTGCAACCGATCGCGGCTGGCCGATCGTAGAACTCCAGGTCCGCTCCAGGCTGACAGCAGTCAGATGTGCAGAGATGCGGCGCCAGCTGGCAGCTCCTTGCCGGCGGCCACAGCGGCCGCCTGCTGTTCCGCCTTGCACTGATCCGGATCGATGATCACGCAATCGTAGGGCGGCGGCGGAATTTCGAATTTGACTACCGTGTCGTAGCTGGGCGGCAACGAGTCCACAATGCGCAGAATGTCATTTTGTGAATTGATCTGCAAAAAAAAGGAAGTGGTTGGTTTGAGTCGGTTGGTTCAACACTTTTAAGGAAATGTCATGAAATGTTGATTCTAAAAGACGAAAGTGGAGCAAACTAGGCAAGCGGACATAGGAACTTATGAATATCTTATTTGAATGAATTCTTTCATTTTAATTTAACACATATTGAGAAAAGCAGGAGTGTAATTTGTATGATGAAAATAACAAGAGAAAAAATTAACTTTGTATTTGTATGCCCAAAACAGACGAATCAATTATTGGACGTTGTCTTATTTTTTATATGTATGTAATGTTTGTATTTCTTTTTAAATTCGATCTGTTATGATATAAAAATTGTATCAATTTTATTCAATGACTGATACATTTGTTTGTAATCTGAATCAAAATCATAGCTTTTAATAACTAATTTGTATTCAGTATCGAAAATGTAGCCTTCAAAGACTAATTTGGAGTTTCAATTTACATATTGTGTTCTCAAAATTATATAAAATTATTAAATTCTCAAATCTCAAATTCATCAATTACACAGTACAACAATTTTAAACTTTTTGTGTGCAACAGAGTAACGACCGTATATTTCTGAAAGAGGACGTCATACTGATCATTTTTGTCGAACAAGGTAATAGTCCAGCACGTCTGAGTTTTTTGTAATTTGCACATAAAGGTTAAAGGGTCCCTATAGACTTTTACACGGAAAGTATAAAAACTTGAAGAGCTAGAGCTTTGATGTCTACGACAAAGTTGTTTGCATTAAAAGTGTGAATATTTTTTGTGTACACATGAACCTCCCTCCCTCTTTCCTTAACTCCCTTTTTCATGTTTTTCGGAAAAATTTTTCATAAAAAGCTTGTATTGAGTAAAATATTGAAAAAATAATATATTGTCTTTTGGGATAATATTCCCCATTAAAAAATAGGGGGGTCTTCAAACACCCAAACTTTCTCAAAACTTCCCCCAAAAAAATAAAAAGCCTTAAACACGAAACCTTCATTTAAGACTTTTTTCATAAATTGCTAGATCTGCTTCAGATGTTGAGAAAAATGTTGAATATTAAAAAAATAAATATTTTCCATTGAAAAATAGTTCAGGTGGTCTCCAAACAAGAAGTCCCCTCTTAATATAATAAACAATTTTTATGAGTTATCTGTGCCTGCAGCAAAGTGTTTCACTCTCTGCTTAACTCTTTAAGTGATCGCGTGCCAAACGGCATTGCTTTGGTGGGCGTATGGTTTTGTACTCACATGTGGCATATTTCGACCGTCCATGCGGTTGCCCAGTTCATCGATCGGTCCCGTCCAGCAGCACACGCTCAGTCGATGCGTCACATAGCCGATTATGATCATTATGACCGCCAGCAGCCCAAAGCCGAGCACAAACACCAGCCACGGATTGTTGGACATGTTCTGTATGTTCTTCTCCACCTGCAGCGCGAACAGTATCAGCACTGGCACGGCAATCACGCCCACCAATATGTCGACAATGTGCCGCTGATCGTGGCGTCCGTTGCTGTTGTCTATGTTGCTGCTCATCATTTGGCTGACGCTGGCCGAGGAACGAGCCCTATGGATGCTGGGGGCGTGCAGCGCCATTCTGCAATGTACAACAACAACAACAATAGATGTTATAACTAGCATTATAAATATATGTGTGTACAGGGTGTGTAGAAAATACATGTAGGGTGTTGATGGGTGGTGATCATTTATAGATTTGCAGGTTGTATGTAAATGAGAAAATGACATGAAAAATTGTGCGGTTCAGGGTTCGTAGCGTTCGTTAGCGTTTCGAAACGCGTACGATAAGAGGTGTTGCTGGCTCGTAGCAGGAAGAGGAATTTATTGTAGAGGCGAGTCACGTTTGTGCGCACAGCGTTGGCGTATACGCTGTCGCTTTGTTAGTGTCAGCGATTAATCGCTGGTTTGTGTTTTTTGTGCTGAGCTCGAATGGTGGGAGTTGCCGCCAAGCAACACCGCTCAGCTCGGCTTGTCTGCGGTCCAAGCGCGCGTTTGGCACACGTTAGCTGCTCCACCTGCGGTTCAACGCCGGCCATCGTTAAACATTCTCAGATGTCATTCGAAAGCAAGCGTCCACTTCGTGTTTGTCTTATGGTGCAGCGATTTCACATTTAATTTCCCATGAATTGCACGTTTAGCGGCTGGCCGGCCGTATGCAAAACAAGCGAAACGGCGATTAGCGCGAATTTGTTGTTTTGCGGCTAATTGCCGTTAAGTCGTATGTGGCCATTTCCAGATAAGATCGGCCGGAGTTCGCGCGCGGGTGGGTGTAGGTGCCCTAGTTGAGTTGAGCTGAGCAGAGTGACTCTAAATTCTCTTATCTTTATGAGTACGAGAGAATTAAAAGCTTTCCTTAACACCACACTTTTGGTAATTCATTATACAAACTGTGATAAAGAACGTATTGTTCATACTTTTATGAAAGCAGTATGTAAATTTAAAAAAAAAATCCCATGTGAAATTTACATTTTCTATACACTTTACATTAGTCATTCTCTTTAATTATTCTATGAAAGCACGACAAAAAGGTTTTAGAGATTTGAAAGACCGAATGAATGGAAGGTAAGGTGAAAACTGGGTGGGAATTAATATTAAGTAGGAATTTATATTAACTACAATAACTTGAAAACGGATTTTATTGAAAAGTTTTGTTTTGGCAAAAAACAATAGTTAAGCTGGGAAAAATACAGTTAAAATATCGAAACTTTTTGAGGCCAAAGTTGGCAACTTTCGGTTGTCATTTGGTAATCAAAACCATACTTTTCGAACTTCTTCTGAGTAAAATTGTTTAGAGAAAACCATGATAAAGTATGTTAGCCAAATGCTTCAGTAAATGTGGCTTAGGGTATGGATGGGTAAGATAACAGTACTTGCTCTGGAGTTAGAGATGCTGAACACATCTAAGCATTTGGTTTCAGAGAACATTATTTAAGCCTTTAAAATTTAAAGTGAACATTTTTAATGCGTTCATCTTCTAAGTTATTTATTTATGTAAGAGGCATTTTTTTCATTAAAAAAATGGAAATACAGGGTTTTTCATTTCGAACCGAAAACTTTCAGCCCTGCGTTCGACAACCGCAGCTGTCATCTGTCGTTGCATTGTGTTAATATTGTAGTTTAGTGTTTGCCATTTATGAAAATGGACCGATTTAGCATCGCTCAACGTGTAAACATAGTGAAAATTCACTACAAAAATGGTGAAAATTTGAGCACCACTTTTCGCGCACTGAAGGAAGGCCTGTTTTGTCAACAATTTCGGATTTATTGGCGAAATTCGAACGAACTGGTCCTGTACAAGATGTACAGAGGCCAATACGTAATCGCCCTGCTCGTTCGGCCGAAAATATTGCTGCTGTAGCTGCCAGTGTTGAAGATGACCCGAATTTATCGCTTCCCCGGCGTTCACAACAATTGGACATCTCCATCACCTCAATTTGGCGTATTTTGCATTTGGATTTGCATCTTCATCCATATAAAGTTCAGTTGGTGCAGAAATTGGAGCCGGGAAATCACAGAATGCGTCGTAACTACGCCGAATGGGTGCTTGAAAAACAGTCCGAAAATCCCAATTTTTCGCCAGCGATGAAGCACATTTTGACCTCGGCGGTTACGTTAATAGTCAAAATTGTCGTGTGTGGGGCTCAGAAAATCCACACGTGGTTGTCGAGCGCCCAATGCATCCACCTAGAGTCACTGTTTGGTGTGCATTATGGTCCGGTGGTGTCATAGGGCCATATTTCTTCGAAAATGACGAAGGACAGACCGTTACCGTCAATTCTGAACGTTATGGCCGTTTGATAACCGAGTATTTCTGGCCAGCGATCGAAGATATGGATGTGGAGGAGATGTGGTTTCAACAGGACGGCGCTACATGCCACACAACAGGACCGAACATGACAAAATTGCGAACCAGGTTCGATGAACGCATAATTTCGCGTTTTGGTGATGCCAATTGGCCGTCAAGATCGTGCGATCCGAACCCTTTGGACTTTTTTCTTTGGGGCTACGCGAAAGACCAAGTCTATGCAGACAATCCGCAGACTCTGGAGCATTTGAGGGACAACATACGTGCAGTTCTTGGCGCCTTACAGCCTGCTATATGTAAAAAAGTCATCGAAAATTACCTAAAAAGAATCGAGGTGTGCCAGGCTGCTCGTGGCGGTCATTTCAATGATGTCATATTCCATTACTAATGGTACAAACTAAATATTATTTTGATAATAAAGTTTCATCAAAATTCAAATTTTAATTGATTTTTTTTCTTTATTTACTTTTTCGGCTCATGATGAAAAACCCTGTAGAAAAAAGTTAAACTTGCACAGCATTAAATGCCAAATACTGCGTAAGTTTGTCTTTTGTTTAAAAAAAAAAAGCAGTTAAGCTCTGAAGAATGGGAAAGTAAACAGCACGGTGTTGTCGCAAGACGAATGAATTTGAAATAGAGAGATTTATAAGGTACTGAGAAATGAACAACACAACACAAAATCATGTTTGATCAATCAATTTTGATTTTTGGTGAACTTGTATCAATATGAACAGATTTTCCCTAATGAGATCACTAAGCTAAGTGAAAGAAGAACAAAATTAAAGGCAGGTAGCTTGACTGGAAAGGCTGCAGCCTCTCATGTTAACAGATCTGAAGCTATATATGGGATTTTCTTCAATACTGTTAACAGTAATTACAGAAAGATAAAAAACAAGAAAAGAAACCAATTGCGGGCAAATGTTCCGGGACTTAGACAGTTAAAAGACTTGATAGCAGATTTCAATACTAGAAGACTTAAAGAACTTATTAACATGCCTAGAAGTAGACTTAGAATGTTAAAAAAATCTCTTTTAAGTGGTCACTCTGGATTTGATTAGAACATGTTCAACAAGGATCTAACTTTTGGTAGCATCTGTAGGTTCTGTGCAAAGAGTGAGAAAACAGCACCTCACCTGATCGTAGACTACGAGGCTTTAATACACAAACAATTAAAATGACTCGGACGGCATAGATAACTTGAACAAGAGCCGGCTGACTAAACTTGAATCCTCCAAAATTCATACATGTTAAGCAAATATTGGCAGGCACAGGTTCTAGTCATGGTATCATAATATTAATATTTGAAGATAAATTAAATCAATCGGCAATGGGTACAAAAAATTGTTAAAAAGAGGACCACACCGTTTGCATACGAATTTGTTGCAGGAAAATAAGTTGACGTTCACGCATTGCTAACTTTTTCAAACTGCCAAGAAGACTGCAGAAAAAATTGATACTCTAAAAACTATGGTACAAGTGCATCAATTGGTTATTTATCTTTCGGTTGCACATCGATGCTATCACACATACTTGTTGCATAAGCTCTGTGCATTGAAACTTATTCGCTTATTCGCATCCTGGAGACCCTTAAATTTTCGATTGAAATCATAATTTTAATCGATTAGGCTCGATTAATCGAAACAAACAAATAATCATTTGATTCGATTATTTTAGAGGTTAATAATCGATTAGTACCATCGTTTGATTATTCGCTGTCATCACTAAGT
This sequence comes from Melieria picta, assembly GCA_964056695.1. Lineage (NCBI taxonomy): Eukaryota > Metazoa > Arthropoda > Insecta > Diptera > Ulidiidae > Melieria > Melieria picta. The sequence goes on along the minus strand of OZ057398.1, from coordinate 34,624,805 downwards.
GTAAAAAGCGCGCTCGAAGCATCCACAAGTTGGAACACTGTTGTGCACTGTTTCGAATAATTTGGCGAACGCAACGAATAATTTCTGTGTTTTGTGTTGTGCGTGTAACTTTAAACTGGTGTAAGCTGACGTGTAATCGTGTATTTTATTGCAACCTCAGTGTCAATGGACGGAAACAATGTGCACGTACGCGTACCTGGTCTCGAAGGCGGTGCTCAGCAGGTCGGCTGGAAGGCTGATGCGCATGTTGCGACTTGTGCGCCGATCGGACGCGTTCCTTTTTTGCCGATTGGCTTTGCAAGTGGCAAGGAAATTTTTTTGATACCGTATATGGAAGATGTGCGCGATTCGATTTGTTGCCGGTTAGTTTGTTATTATCGCTGGCTGATTGTTTTTCGTGTTTCATGTAGTTCTTGTTGCACTTTTTTGTAATTGTCGAGTGATTTATTTAGAGTGGTTTTTGCAAAGCGTATTTAATGACTGCAAGAGTTGCACAGCTTGATTTAGGTGTTGTTGCAGTTGCTGTGGCTGGCTGAACTGTCACTGCGCTCGAGGCGGCAAAGCATTTTTGTGCTTCAGCGATTTTTTTTTTAGTGAAATGAAGGCGGAAGGTGCGCGATCGCAACTTTGCAATTTTGTTGGTAAATCGAGACTGGCCCGCGGCAGCAGTTGCCTACGATAGAAATAGCAACAAGCGCCATACAATTTCTAACCGCACTCGGCGCTCGAGCGGCGCCGCCGCACCAGCACGCAGCACCCCACCCGCACCCCCATGGACCGGCAGCGCCTATTCGCACCTGAGTAGCGAGCGAGAGCTGCCGTTCTCGTATGCCAACTTCGAGCGTGGCTATGTGGGCCTGGGGGCGACAACGCGCACGAGCGGCAGGCGGCGATAGCGTCTCCATTGTTTTGCATGGAATTTTATCAGACGCGCGCTGGCCGCATTTCAGGGTTCTTTGATCCCCTTCAGTAAATAACGGCTGGCTGCCTTGTCCGTCGCCGGCGACTAAAGCTGCAGCGCATGCCGCATGCGCCGGTACCATATATACTATTCTATATTCCTATTTGCCAATCTTATTATGCAGATAATACAACACAATATTTGAACGATTGTTTTCTTTACACGGCTGCTGCGGGTGCTGCTGCTATTTACTACGCCAACGTTTATCAGTTTGTGTGCTTGTTTTGAAAACTGTGCCTAGGCGAGGCAGTCGTCTTTCGTGCGCACAATTCACGTGAACTAATCGAAAACCAGTTTGATGCGGTGGACGATGGGAGCGGCGCCGGCACTTGTGCACTTGTACGCAGCGTCCGCTCAGAGCACCCCCGCCCTAAGCGCTGCTAGACTCGTGTGATAACTTCAAAGGTCACTCGATTATCGCGCACTCTCGCACATTTGGCTCTCGCATCGCGCAAGTGTTTTGCTAAAGGTGTTGTTGTTGTTGTTGTTGTTGGGCCATCAATGTTGTGTCGACGTTGTATGGTGGTGCAAAGTGAAGAATCACAGAGATACGTTGTGGACTTCACATTTATCTGGCGAATGCGAATGTGCGTTGCGATAAGCGATGAAAGCAGCAACAACAAAACAGGGCAAAAAGCGGGCGCAAAAACGCGCAGTCAAATAGAAAAGCTGGCAAAGGGAATCACGTATGCGACTGCAATCATGTGACTGCAATATATTCGAGCGTCTAGAATCGTGTCGTGGGTGTTGTGCGAATTTCTGAGGAACGACATTCAGCAATGCGGTGCTTGGTTTGTCGCCAGTTTGCGTGAAAACTAATTTATCACTGTGTAAAATGTTAGCAATATCAGTTGGCATTTTGGGACAAAATATTTGGATATAGCGGAGATTACAGTGTCGCACGTAGGTGACTCATGCAGGCACGAAAACATTTGCTGATGTAGACTACTCGAAGATGGGAATCACAACAAAATCTGGGTGTAGTTGATTTACATCTGGTACAGTGATTAAATGCAACAAAAAGCTTAATTAGACAACAAAACTGAACTTCACGACTTGTCAATTTTTAGGAGGAAGTGTGACAGTTTGTTGTAGCAACAGTAGATGGGCTAAGGCGTATAGCTAACCGAAAGCCTACATATGAAACTACTTTTCTGATGTGGATGTAAAGGAAATTAATATTTATCAATATTTATATTTATCAATGTTCTTAACCAAACGTGACGTACTCTATTTTCACTTACAAATGAATCGCATGATTCAGCTCGGACAAAATTCATCTATCTTTGTTTACAATTACAGTTAACCCTTTCGCTACAGGTTTTTACTGGGGAAAGTTAAAATTTTAAATCTTACGTCTTAGGCTTCTATGTGGTTATATTAGCAACATTCCATAAGAAATTTTTTAATTTTTATACTCGGACCCTGTATTTTAGAGTGTTTTTCTATGAGAGCAACCACATCGTTGTGGCTGTAATAATTACTTAAACATACAACTTTTTGCGCATAACGAAAATTTGAATATTTCTTCATTTACTTCAGCCAAAATTAAAAAAAGTAACTAAATTGAAAGAAAACGTCAAATTAAAAAGTTCTCTCATTTTTTCTGCTTCTTCTTCCTTTACTATGTCAAGATATACCATTAAAAAAAGTGTATACTTCTCTTCTTTAAACTTAAATATTCAGTTTATTAATTTCGTATTTTTCCTAAAACTTCAAACTATTCTAAAGACCAACAAAAAAATATATTCTTGCAACCATAGAGGATGCAGACGTCCACAAAGTAGCATGTTGCCATATGGCAACAAAACAGCGAAATAAATTAAAATAAGTATTAAAGGGTAATAACGATTCTATTTCGACGTAAGATATTTAGTTATTTACGCCTAGTTATATTAGTGGAGTTCACTCTTCATAGCATTTTAAGTGTAAAGTTGAACATTGCGAAAGTTCAAAGTTTGCTACGATAGCGACTTTATACCTAAAATGCTATAAAGAGTGAACTATACTATTATTATCCATAATATCTATTATAATCCTCTACTTTTTCTCCTTCATTACCTTCATTACTTTCCTATCTTTTTTCTCTTTTATATCTAAGATTCTATTTTCTATTATCTAAAATATTTATGTAATATATATTAAGCAACTTTGTTATCATTTAATTTAATTTTGTAATTGATAGTTTTAAGTTTATTATTTAATTTAGTTTTGTAATTGATAGTTTTAAGTTTAATTGGAGAAATTTAATTCTGATTGGAATGCAATTAAAAGACTTAGTTCTTGCTGCACTTAATGTTATTAATATTCTAAATAAATATTCTAAATAAAATAAATATTCTAAAAAATATCTACATTACATGATCTACCTAAGCCTTTATTTAAGCGTTATTAAATATGTCATTTCAAAAGGAGAGAGAAAGAGAAGTCGAGACAAGTTCCTGAAGAATTTAATTGCATGACGCATATTTCGCCTTTCAAGCGAGGACATTAGGAGGGGATGTTTTGTTTCTATTGCTCCCTGATCTATCATTCCACCGATATAAAACATATACAATGTAAATGCAATTCTTAGGTCTTCCACGTTCTAACACAATTTTGATTTGAAGCTAAATTGAGGGTCTTTTCGGTCTTTCTTTTGCCTTCTTAAGTGAAATTATCTCAATTCTGGTGTAATGTTTTGGCCAAGTTCACTAAAATGTACTAAATTATTGCGCCAATTGAAAACCACAACACATACATCGCCCTTTCTCTTCAAAAGCGAGACAAGTATTAGATAAAAACTTTGTTTTGATCAGTCGGAGTCATTGTTTCTTTATGAAACGTGCATGCGATTTAGACTCATTAACACTTTTTGTTTGTCCCATGACCAATGCGCACAACGTCCACACTTAAAATTCTTTATTGTATGCCATTTACTGTACAACAACAACCAACTTTTAAAATTGCTTCGAACCAAACTGTTCGAATCATACTGGCGGACGACTTCAGTTAGCACGAATGTGACAGTGTGCGACGGCAGTTTAAACTGGCGCCTACCAGTCTAACGTTTGCCGCCTGCATATCCATGCAGCACCGACCGAGTGGTACCACGACAAAATCAGCCAACGATGACGCGTCGTCATTAGCATTATTAGCGACCGGCAGACGTCAGGCGCAGCAGTGAGCCATTAAATTCGCTTAGTAAGCGCCCAATGCGGCAACAGCAGCAGTCAACAGCTGTGGTTCTTGTTGCTAGTTGGCAGCCACCAACAGTTTAGCCCGACTACGCGCCGTTTGCAGCGTGGTTAACCACGTAAAATGGCCGTTTTTCACTATAAGACTGCGACGCGCTTTAATGGGTGCTGCAGACGGCGGCTGCGAGCAAAGTTTAATGGCTGCACTTCACAAAATCAATTCGAATTTATGTGTGAGAAAGCAATTTGCCGCGTTTCAATCGACGCACTGACTAACACGTCTTTCTGATTAACACGTCTTTGTGCAGCGTCGCGTCGGTTAGTTGCTCTCTACATTTGCAATTAGCAACACTAAGCGAACAATTAACACCGACTAGGCGAACTTTTAGCGTTGCAACGTTTAAATGCTGAATGCCGTTGTTACGATCGTTTAAAATTTCATTTTCTGACGAATTAGCATTGCGAATGAATCGATTGAGTTGAGTCTTACACGCTTCTGGTGGAGAACGCCGACACAGCCATTTTACGGGCTGACTACACGTGTGCCGGCACCGCCACACACCGTGGCTGAAGCGGAGAATCGCACGAAAATCACGTTTGCGTTTGGGTTGTGTGCTTCGGACGAAAGCGTCGCGCAGATGCGTTGCGGGCAAACGATTTTGAACAACTGAACTGAAGCGAATTGCCGACAGTGCACAGGAAAGCCTCATTAACCACAACGACTGCAACAGCAACTCAAATAAATGGTCAACGGGCGAGTGGAAGCAAAGACGGGGGTGGTGGGTAGCAATAAAAAGTTTTACGTTTTTTACATTTTGGAAAAAGTTTTGCAGACAAAGCATTCAAGTGCACCAAATGCAAATAAAAACGACACCGTCAACAGAGTGACGCGACTTCAAGCAAATAGTCAAATAGACGGAAGATAGATGAAGCGCGTTGGGTTTGGGCGATCATATTTCGTGGCTCGTATTTGCCAATCGAATTTCGGGTACAACCGCTGAGCGCAGCAAAACAGCAACACAAAAATAGAACACAAGCAGGAGTAGGAGGAATGCAAGTAAAAAGTAAGTGTGGAGTATGAATTATTATTTAATTATTCAGTAGCAGAAATTAAACTGAATTTCAATTTAGGTTGATCAGTTTTATTTATTTCTTTACAATATTTGTAAATAAATTTATAAAGTATTTTAAGGTATCATGGCACGTTAGAAAGGAGAATTTTTAATGATTTACAAAATTATTTATTTTTCAGCTCCTTTCATATCAATCTTTTTGAAAATTTTTTTACAATATATTGAAGGTTTAAGGAACACAAACAACGGACACTTAATTTCCGGATTGGCTCGACCGATTTAAAAAAAATTTTTTGAGTTCTTTTTATTAACTTATCTATTTTTTACAAGAATCCACCACAATATTGAAGAACAATTTTTAATTTAAAGTATTGTACTTTATCTGGGGAAAAAGGTGAAAAACGCAGTCAATTTTTGACACTTTTTTTCAAAAAGCTCCTATCCTTTTATTTTTAAGGGTTTTTTTTTTCTGGTGAATTCCTGTGTCCGAAAGCTTAATAATTATGAATCTGTTTTGTTTTTTTGTTTCAGATTAGCCAATCCGGAGATTAAGTGTCCGTAATGGAGGATGTGTTTTTTTTCGACGCGACTTCAGCTCCACCTATATAAGAGACAATATGCTAAAAAAAAAAATGTTGTTTGTGTTCCTTAAACCTTCAATATATTGTAAAAAAAATTTAAAAGATTGATAATAAAGGAGCTGAAAAATAAATAATTTTGTAAATCATTACAAATTCCCCTTTCTAACGTGCCATGATACCTTAAGAAGTGCTGGACCGAAATTCCAATTGCACTGTCATTTGATCTGGTCTATTTGATCTTTCATTTGGTTTTTCATTTTCAAATATATGTATTTTCATTAGTATTTCTATCAACTCTTGCTCAGATGACTTTTTTTACCGGGTTCTACGATTAGTTCTACAATTCGGGTTCCACAATTACAATTAGCCAAATCCGTTGTGTAGTTTTCGAGATTTCAGCGGATATAATATGTAGTCTTCGTATGTAGATATGGAAAACTTGCAGTCTTTCTAGTGTTCACATTTTTAAAGCCAGGTCCAAGAATTGAGTGAATGAGACTAGAAACTTTGCTTCCTTCTTCTGGTCTTTAAATTATTACACTTTAGTTTACGAATTAAACAACTGAATTGATTGAATGAAATCTTTGGCATTTGCTTCAATTTTGGATGTCCAAATTATTGTAGTGAAGTTTATAAATTGAACGAATTTATTGAATGAATTAATTGATTAAATAAACTCGTCGGACATTGATCCTGTCTACCAGTGTTCTTATAATTATTAGTGAATTGAAAATTGTTTGGATAAATTGATTGAAAGAACTCTTCAAGTCTTTCGATGTACAAATTATTATGACCACAAAGTTAGTAAATTAAGTGAATCAATTAAAATATAAAATAAATTAAAATAAATGAATAAATTTAGTTGATAAATTAAGTGAATAAGTTGATTGAATGTAGTTTTTGGCTTGCATCCATGGTTTCCATGCCCAAATTGTGGTATTATTATTATTGATGGGGATAATGCACTGCGACCTAGTAGATCTATTGTGCCCCAAATTGTGGTAGCCAAGTCTATAAATTAAACAAACTGAAATACTCGAATGAAATCTTGGACCTTTGCACCAAAAATGTCGCTGTACACTGCTGAAAAAGTTGACATCTTTAGCTCATTGCACTTTCAAATAGCCAAAACTATTCAAACTCAGCAATGTCAACAATTTTTCATCTGACTATTCAGTTGATGATTTTGTACTAATTTTAATTTTAATTAATGTGATTTTGTTATCTTTTCGTACCTCGACAATTCTACCTTTGAAAAATTCTTACAATCATATTAATCCATTTGTGTCATGAACAAACCTTGCACAAACAACACAGCGATTATGGCCGCTTTTTCAGAGTCTGAGATTCTTTTCTTGTTTAGAGGCTAATGATGTATGTGTTCATCATCTGTTTATTGCCATAAATGCTGATTATTTCTTTAGCTGTAATAATAGCAACGATAATGGCGATGACAGTAGTCAAAAGTAGCACAAACTCACAATGGGCGTTTTATAACCTCACGCTTAGTGGGAGAACGAGTTCAGCTGCGACAGCTTAAGGAATACAACAATACGTCCACACGCTATCCACTTTGAGAGAAATCTCACGACAAGCAGATATACAAGTATACAGACTTTCTAGCTCTGCAAGTCATTCTACCTACTTGTGCTTAGTTTAACGCTGGCATTACCTCTGACAAAATTTACGAATATTATCTTCGAGTTGATTTATGGCTTAGCGCCTGATGAAAAAAATTTGGTAGAATAAAATGGATGGCATCAGTTAGAAGCTCAAAAACCTAAGTCAATGCACTAAAATGTTTTTTTTTTTGGAAATTTTGGTTTTGTAAATAATCTAGTTTTTGTAAACTCAGTCTAATCGATAGACTTTGTAAATTTAAAATAACAATAAAATTAAATTAAATGGTTCAGGATTTTAAGGAAATCTCTTTATTGCTGTATAGAATTTTCATACAATTAGTATACAATTTGCATAATAAAAAAGGTCAGTATATAACTTTTCCAACCTAGAAATATTTGATATAAAATTTGAATTGAATTGAATTGAAGCCTTGAACAACCTAAGACAACCTTTTGACTTTGCTCTCATTTTGCATCAACAAAGCTTCTAACACATGCAAAGGGTTAAACAATACAATTTCGTGCCGCTGCACATACACATTTACCTACAAGTGCGTGCTTTTCTGCCTACAGTAACTCCATGGTGATTCACGCTGCCCAACCTCAGCCAACCATTCACTCGGTTAGTCAGTCAAGTCCATTGTTACGCTGAAGCTTCGCCAAGTGGCAAAGAAAGAACGACCTACCCACCGCTTGAAGACCAAACGCCTTCCTTCCTACATGCTTATTATTTTTGTGGCCAATGCGAAATCGCTTGTGCCGGCGATGTGCTGCAGCCGACCAGCAACCGGTTGTGTTATTTTTACCTTAAATGGTCGCCGCTGAAGCCAAGCTGCCTCGAGTGGCCGCAGCGTGTGGCGGAAATAAATTTAGCAACAAAATAAATAAATATGTTAATATTTTGGTGTATATTTTGCGGTTGGTGACGCTTCCTGTTCTGCTCCAATGTGAATTTCGTTTCGTGGACAAAAGTGAACTTTTTGTTATTTAAATTTAAACATATTCAGAGGCGTTTAATTGACAATTTTACAAATGTTGATGGTTACTTAAACCGTCCAGTAACAAGTTTGTAGAAATTTTTTTTGAGCGTCGCTCCCCAGTGGCTAATAACGCACTCAAGCCAGCCAGTCAGTTAGTTACTAAGCCTTAAATGTCTACTTTTCCAGAAACATTCACATGAAATGAAATGACTCCGCAGTTACTTCCACTGCGACTTGTTTTTAATTGTCGTGTTCTGGTGTGGCGCAGAGAAAGGCCGGCAAATTCTGCAGAAACCAGCTGTTGCCGCCGAGCCTCTTAGCCCAGTCGGAATTCGTTAAAGCGCACAACGCACAGCTTGTCTACGCTTGCGGTCTAATTACCAGCTCCGGTAGTCAGGTTCAACTTGAACTCGACTCGACCCGGCCCAGCGCAACCGCACCGACTGTGGCCGATTTGTTAGATGATTTGCCGTTTCTCTCCCACCGATCCAGTGTGACGGTGATTCAAGGTGTGTTTGCTGATCTGGCGCGATAAAGTCGAGCGTTTGTATTTCTTTAATGCGCTTAACAGTTTTCAACATTCATTCTTCATGGTTCGCAGCGTAGAATTGTAATTGTTCATCATTAGTTTTGTGTTGTAATCGCCATTGCGGCTGGTTTAAGCTATATGAATGTGGTTTCGCTATAATTGTTCTCTTGTGGTTATAATTGGAGTCATAAGTTTTGGTAGAACCCATGAAATGGCGTCTTCTCTTAATTTTCGTGCAATTCTCTATGTTCTTACGTTGAGGCTATTAAATAAAGTTCGTGGTACACTTTGAACGTTCATGCTGAAACCTTAAGCTTCGCAGCTGAATTTTTCATGCCAGACAATTCTCGTATTTCAAATGACTTGGCAGCCAAGTGCGAGCATTTTTCTGAGCTGGTAATTTCCATTCATCACACCGACTTTGATCGCGCTGAATGTGCAGTTAAGATAAGAAACTTTGCTGACAATTAGCGAGTCAGTGAAATTTAAGATTGCTTTCTCGCGCTGGGAGGGAACAATTTTTTACTATGAACTTATCCCAAGAATAACAATGAATTTAAATTTAGAATTCAGCCAACGGATCCATAGTTAAATGTTGCCACTGCAGTTTTGTGGCGGAATTAATCTAATCTGAACCTAATTGTCTTGCAGATAGTATCAGAAGGAGGAATTACAATTAGATTAATTGACATGTGATGTCGTATACCTGTATGCTTTATCGTAATATCGTATAATTAATTGTCTAAGCAATTTAATTGAATTAGTCTCATAAAGTCGATGATTTATTTGCATGATGCTATTCGACTGCTAACCGACGCTGAACAGTGAAATTATATTTTAAAAGCAGTTTATGTTTTTATCTGCGGCAATTGAGCCAGTTTTGCTACTATAAAAATGTAGAAATGTCTTTTCTTTCACTCGGTTTAATAATCTGTCTAAGGCGTTGATAATGAACTCATTAACCAGAGTGTGTGACTAGCTAACCGACTGATTCTAGAGCGATATGAATATATAGTTTAATGGAGTAGATTACGGGTTATTGACATAGAGACATTTATACATAACTGGCACGAAAGCTCAATTGATGGAAGGAACATAGTTGTATGCCAATTTCGAGCCCTGAAATGGGAGCTTTTTCATAGGAACATTTACTCTTAAGTGTACTAAAATGAAGCCTCTAAACTTTTTCCGCTAAAAAGACCGAAAGAAAAATTTGTCTAGTGTTTTAAATACTGGAGAAGAATAATGAAGACGGCGGACCACGGTCTTTCTTTCTTCCTCGATAGAGCCAACAAACGATGGCAGGAGGAGAGCACTTGCTCTATTACCAAACAACTATGGCCCACTTTAAACCCCGGGCGTACTAAAACTCGTGTCTCGGTTAGCAGACAACATATCAGTACGATCGTTTCGGTTTTGCCGCAGTTGTCAAAACGAACAGGAGGAAGAAACTATAAGTCACCTTCTCTGTCATTGCCAGGCTCTCTCTTTACGAAAGTGGAAAGCCTTGGGCTCCACTTTTTCCAACAACTTGGACGACCTCAGATCAGTCAACACAAGGGACTTGCTAGGTTTCATCCACAAAACAAATTGGCTTATATAGGCACCTTGACTTGCAGTAAGTCAAATCACTTCCTCCTTGTGGTATCACAACGGGCCCTTTTTGCGGCTTAAGAGTATCTTTCGGCAAGCCCCGTGCCCAGGCAGCCACTATAACCTAACCTAACCTATAGTCGTAGTGCCTGACCCGCTTACGCTCGACTCAGACATTTGGCACTGATGAGCTAACAAGCGATGACTTTGGCTTATTGTAACCATAGCATCTACTCAGATTTCTTCGAAGGTCGAATGGATTTTGAGAATTGTTAAAGGGAACCCCAGGCTGCAGTACAATGAAGATATATTCGGTCTGGGTGCTGGGCTCTCTCTCTCTCAGGCTAGCGATTGTTTCATCAAAAAATAAAGTACTGACAGTCAGTTCAGTTTTAGTAAAAAGTTTTATGTATATATGGTTCAGTAAAACCAGGAATTCGGAACCCTAGTCTTAAGCAGTCGAAAATCTTTAGTAAAGCTTATAACCCCAAATGGAGTGAAGAATGCCTCAATCTAAGGAAGAACCAGCTTAGACAGGTCATCGGTCTTCTAACTGGGCACTGCAGATTAAGAAAACGTATACATACAATCGGGCTAGAACCCTAGAACGGGCTAAAGTCTGTAGACTTTGTGGAACAGCAGAGGACACTCCCGAACACATCACTAGACTACGATGCGGCATGTCGTAGCAGGATGAGTTACCTGGACCAGTTCTGGCTTGCAGAAGAGAACATGAGGCCCCTAAAGCCCCGTGGGTTACAAAGCTTCATTAGGTTGGTGGGTCTAGGGGAAGATGTCTAACAACTTTTAGGAGGAACAATAGATCACTTCTGATCTCAGTGCAATTAACCCCATTAAATTCTATTCTATTTTGATTTAATTTTGAGAGGCGAAATTTTATTTGCCAACCACAATTTTTGCAAACGAAGAAAGACTTGAGCGTTTATATTTTACGTTTATCAAAAATTATCCAATTAGGCTAACAATAGTAAAAGGCTTTCTGTCTCTTTCTCAGAAATGCATTTAATTTTGTCGAACTGAGTGTATTCAACTAACAATTCGTCAAAGTTATTGACACACCGTTTGTGTTATTTTGCGTTGTTGAAATGGTTTTTTCGTTATTTAGATTTCGTGTCTAATGGTTAAACACACATTTTAAGTGTGGCAAGAGTTGAATTGAGAAATGCTAATATTTGTTATATTTGTGCAAAAATTTGATCACAAGTCCACTGCATGACAGAGAAATAAAAAATTCCAGGCATGTGAGCTGAGTGAAAATTTTAGATATTCTTAATTTGGAACGCAAATTGGAGCACAATCGGGCCGCTCAACTCAGAATTTAACACTTCCCATGTAAAAATTGCCGAAATGCCATCGATTGCAGTGCTAATGAAATGTTGAAATCTTTCGTCAGATCAATAGCTCATAAAATGTGGCTTCTTTTTTGTGTTTCTGTTGACGCGTAATGTTTATGAAAAATTCGCGGTGTGCCGTGAAACTCGCTCAAGATAAGAGTTGCCGCTGTCGCAAGTCGCAAATTTCTCAAAGATTAGCGATACGCGTACGGGGGCTTTTTGCAAATGTGTTCGCGCGCAATAAATTGTTGCTGTAATCGTGTTTGCTCTTTGCCTTTTTCACAACATTGGCAGAAATGCGATTTAGATTGTAGAAAAGACACGAATGATAAAGATAAATGAGTAACAGGCGAGCAATTGAACGCACATTTATTTAACTTGTGGACAAACAGCCCGATGAGTGAAGGGGCGGGCGGGAGGTGATGGGGCGGGCGGGAGGTGATGGGGCGTTCGTTGGACTAGTCATGGGGTCATGAACGCGCGCGTCTGTGTGGCTGAGGTCGACGACGTGATGCGCCGATTGCTCTCGCCGCACGTCTGCGCAGGGCCTCCAAGACCAGCTCGGGCACACACGCACACATATAATTTTGATATTTGTTGTTGTCTTTGGCTGTTTGCATATTTGATTTTGTATTTGTATTTTTGATAATGTTGCTATTTTGCATATTTAAATTAACCTGACAGTTGACAAAACTGGCGCGACAACGTTAGCAGCTGTGCCATCAAGACACATTAAGACGCATTGATAACGACTGGGCGACGAAAGGTGGTAGCGCCAACGATCTGGAAATATGCGAGGCATTGATAGAGCCACGAAAAATAGGTTTGAATCATTGACGACGCGCTCCGATGCGGCAGCCAGCGGTCGACACATTTCGAAAATCAGATGACAATAAAACAATAAAACCGCAATGATGCTCGCGCGCAATCAATAAAACGTAATTATAATTAATTATAAGCGTATTATGCAAAGGTTGAGGGACGTGAAGAGGTGCCGCGGTGTACTTAGCATCGCGCGACATTCCGCAAGCGTACGTGCATTGCGCACAGACATAAATATATACTTAGACATACATATGTACAGCTGGACCTTTTGTGATGATTCTCTAATTAAAAAAGTTAGTAAAAGTATGAATAAATATGTAGAGTCCGACCGATTAAACGGCATCGGCATCGGCTAGTATCGGCCAATAAAATTGGTATCGGCTAGTGTCGGCATCGGTAAAAAAAATAGGTATCGGTATCGGCCTTTTTTGGCCGATGCCACATCAGCCGTTTTTGGTCGATGATGCGTCGGCCTATTTTTCTGCTTTCATTTTTTTGTTTTCATTTTTTGTACCAACGGGTTCTTATACCCCTTTTCAGTAATGTATTTTTAGATACTGTTTCATATAAATGTTTCCTAGAAATGTTTTTTTTAAACTAGGTATTCTTAAAAACACAGATTTTCTCGAAATGTCTATGCATTTCGTCTCTTAATGTGGATATCAGAAGAAGGGGGCATTTAATTTTTCAATCTTATCCTTCTTTTTTATTTGGAAGCATTTTTTTAACAGGCCTGTTATTTTTTACCAAATTTGTTTTCTGACTTCTTCCCACTGCACCTGTACAACGGGTTGCAATTTGAGAGTATAAATTTTAATATAAAAATCGTAATTCTAAGTTGAATAAAAAAGAAAAATTTGTATGCAATATTTACGTCACTATTTAATGTGATATATTATTTTTTTTAATACATGTATTAATACATGTATTAGAATTCTGAATTCTCTTGTTATTTTATTTAGTTTTTAATTATTTCTTTTCTCGTTGTTTTGTTATTTTGTGATGAATATTACAAACAATGTGTAATAGTTCCTTTTGTTATTTTATAAAATATACTGTTTTTTTTTAATTAAATTTGATTGAATTCATTCGTGTAATTTTTTCTATGTAATCGGCATCGGCATCGGCCGATTTTCGCCCTTTCGGCCGATTAATCGGCATCGTCCAAACTCGCCCTTCCGGCCGATTAATCGGCATCGGCTAAAAAAATTTGGTATCGGTCGGACTCTATAAATATGGTGAGAAACACAAAGAGAAATGTTATCGGTAACACTTGAAGTGCAGTGCTGAATGTTGCTGAGCGTTGTTGTTGCTGTTGCGTGTGTTGTAGGCGCAAATATTTGCCGGCAAAATTATCACTCTGCGTGCACACGTTGCGCGTGAAAAATCTTTTAAACCTTGCGCGCTGTTCACACAGACGAAATCGGCGACGCAGATGGACGAACCGCCGAACAGACGCCGACATAGACGTATATGTAGCTATTTACTTGTTTACAACTTTACGCTTCAACGTGTGTGTGCACTTTGGCTGATGTTCGGAAAATTTTGCTTATTAACTGTTTGCTAACTTCTGATAAAAGTTCACATTGCGAAACGCATTAACAGCAGATAAATCGAATGAATCTTTTTTGGCTGATTATTCAACTTAGCGATAATGGCACAACTTTTCTTAACCCTTTCGGGACTACTGGCATAATACGTACCACTAAGTTTTTAATACTCCTCAAAATAATTATTCAGATCTTATGACCCATGCCAAATATTAAAGGATGATTTCAGAATTTGTGAGTATGCATCATAATTTTCTAGCCCCAACTTTCATAGCATGGGAACATTTGTATTAAAAGGTTTGGTTTTCAACATAAAACAAAATAAATAAAAAAATAAAACTCTGCCCTGAAAGGGTTAACAAGTAAATCGCATTGCTCTGTTTCCTTTCTTTAACTATTTCGACTCAATGTTTGTAATAAAAAGCAAATAGATAGCAAAAGATGACAAATTTAAAAAGCTTAAACTGATTGCATGATGTACTTTCAGTCAATCAGTCAATCTGCCAGTAAGGCGATAACATTTTTCTGCATATCATCCAAAAATGTCCTTTAAGGTCGGGTAGCAATAGTAAAGATGACTGCGAATCGCAAGCTGCATCTATATTAGGTGCCCGGTTACAACAGCATAGAGGGAAATGAGGCAGCAAATGTTAACGCCAAAAGCGGTGTTCACCTGCCAGACGAGCAAATCTGTCGGACGAGCTAATCTCCTTGATCACGTGTAAAAATTTCATTACATTAACTTTATTGGTTCGAAAGTTATTAAAAAAACGGCGGAAGCTGCAATTCTAATGAAGTACAAAAATTCTAATTTATTTGTGTATCAGTGTTTTAAATACTAAAAAGATACAAAATCAATGAAGCGAGAATAATGAAATTTTGACACGTGATCAAGGAGATTTTGGGTTTTAACTTACTTTTCAAGAAAATTCGATGTAAAATTTCAAGGATATAAAGGATTAAAATTTTAAAGGACCTTTTTCATATCCTTTTTTACAAATAGATAAAAAAGAAATTTTATTTAAATTCTTGAGCCTTTCCTCTTTCATTTGATATACATATCGCCATATTCTAACGAGGTTAAGTATTTTTTATATATTTTTTATTTTTTATCCCCTTCAAAATTTTGAAGTCCTTTTAAAAGGACAAAGGATGTAGAAATGAAAAACTGAGTACGTAGTATTACTATGTTTGGTGTCTAGTTTCACGCCCATATGGATTTTTTCCGGTGTGAAATTTTTTTTTAATTTTAAATTGTGTGAAATTTTTTTTTAATTTTAAATTAAAAAAAAAATTTCACACCGGAAAAACGATTGAAAGGATATTTTAGCCGAATTTTATGCCCATTTCGAAGTTAGAGTCTATTGCTTTTTCATAAATAAGTTTACTCTATGAGTTATTTTTTACTCTATGAGTTATTATTTTTCTATATATTTTGGTGTTGACAACAGACGAGCATCGAACCAGGTTACTTCAGAGTCGCTGCCCAACACATTAATCTGCTAAGCTAAAAGACTTTAACCGACTTTTATTAACATTTTTCCAAATCGTTCAACGTCCATGTAAATAATGAAAACTGTCGCTAACATGAAACATTAAATGTGAGAGGCACTTAAAAAATTCAATTAAAATTAAAAAACTTAAACTACGCATCGTAAAATAATGAAAATGAATGCAATTATTTTATGAATAGTCTTATTTTGACATTCAATTGATTTAATCTCTTTTATTTGTCGCTCAAAAAAAATAATCATAATTTAAATTATAATAAACAATTTATTTGTGCAGAGGTAAAGATTATTTGTTTAGTGATATGATTAAGACTACAACAAAAATCTTCCATAACAAATATATGAAGCATGATTGCGAGTAGGTCATCACTGTTGTGCTTTATTTTCTACTTCATTACTATAGTATTTCTTGTGTTGACAGAAGACTTAAGAGTTGTTTATCAAATAAAAAATAGAGATTACAAATAGTACATACCTGCAGTACTATTTGTAATCTCTAACTAAACGTCAGCAGCTGACTAACAGTTTGCGTTTCTATGCAGTAAAATGTATCATATGTTCAGTTATTTTTTAATTGTTTACACAACAACTTAAAAAGATTATGGCTGTTTGTTCAGTTTACAATAGCATTTCCTCGATATTCTCGACTACAAATAATCCATCGTTTTAACATAACAACCCGAGTACTCATTTCCCACCACCTGCAATTAACTTGCAACTTAATCGCTTACTAAGTATTACAGCATTTGTGTTACATTGAAATCCAATTAAATCAATGCCAAGTTTTGAGAGTTTTCCTACCTTATTTACATTTGCGCTGAATGCTCTCAGCTTTGAAGTAGCGTTGGGAACATTCAATCAATTACAAACCGCTTTATGATTCGTTCGAAAGCGCAATGACTGCCTGGCATAATTCAGCGCATTTTAATTATGGGCGTACTTAGCATTACAAATGGCACAAAGGCAGCTACACTAAGCCGCAACGCTTATCTCTATTGGTGGCACCACGCGTTCGCCGCCATAAGTCAGCTTCATCTGAAGCATGAATGAAGAGGCTGACAATTTTTACCGAAATGTGTTGACATGTGTATTTTGTTATTAATTTATTTTTTAATTATTTTATTTATTTTCGCTTTCATTAATTTATTTGTTTATGATACTTCAACAAAGAACAAAAGTTAAGCCGCTGTTGTCTGCTGCGTGTTGTTTGTGCGGCGCTATTTACGACCAGCTTTACAGAATCCACACACTCGCACATGGGCGCGACCACGTCTAGACGAGGGTGACTGTACGCGTGGAATGCATCACGCATCATTGTTAGGGCTGATAATCCTCAGACCAGGGGCGTAGCCAAGGGAGGGGTTTAGGGTGTCAGAACCCCCCCCATAGCCTATAATTTGTCAACATTTTCAATCACTATGCATCGTATGTACGTTCCCACATTAGCAAAAAGGTCTTTTCATCTTTAAATATTTAAAAGAAATTAACAAAAATTAACAAAACCCTTTTTTACCGAAACTAATTTGTTTTTTTAATAGTCACGTTTAGGCTTAATGCAGCGATTTGCATGTTCTAAAAACATGTCTAAAGAGTAGTTTAGTTCATCGACCGGAATGTCCTTCAGGATGTCGGTACAAGCCTTTTGGATGGTTTCTACGTTCTCAAAACGCTTCTTTCATCGGCAAATGCATTCTTTGAAATGGTGAAATTCGCACGGTGCCACATCATGTGAAAAATTTATCGTGAGTTTTAATCAAAATAGTAGCGAAAGCGCCTGAGATCACCCAGGTACATTTGTATAAAATATTACAAAATTCAAGTTTAAACATGAACAAAATTTCCAAAAAAAATATTTTTTCATGTTATTGAAAATTTCCTTCAAATTTGTGCAGATATTAAACATGAATATTAAAAAGATCACCCGGGTGGGTATAAGTAAAGCGAAAGTTAAATCCAATTTCAAGAATTTCAATGAAGAGTTTGGCTAATCTTTTATGAATTACCGCCCAATTTTGATCTACGGTGATCGCGGATTCAGTTGGCTAACACGTTGGTCATCATTTATGTTCTGACAATCGTTTTTAAATCGCTTTTACCACTTATGAACTCCATCACGGTATAAACAAAAATTACCATAAACTTGGTTCATCAATTTAAATGCTTCGGTTAAAGTTTAAACATTTTTAAAACAATAGTTAACATTGGATCTTTGTTCGATGCACATTTTTGTACGAAAACACAAAAATACTTCCACTTCAGATGCAATAACTTCGCTTTCAGTCCACCAAATTTCATGAAATTTTTACTAAAAATCAGGGAAAAAATTTAATTTTTAATGCATTAAGTCACATAAGCCACAACAAAATGCCCTATTTGGAAAGTGCAGTTTACTTTAAAAAACATGTACTATAATAGATACTAAACTGGCCAAAAAATTTTTTTTAAAATCCCCCCCCATGCCCAAGTTCTGGCTACGCCCCTGCCTCAGACTGTTTAGTATTTCAGCTTTCGGCTGAATCTGCAAATATGTTAGTAATAAACAACAACAAGTCGAAAAGAGGCGAAAGTGCGGTCTACGGAAAAGTGCGCAGCAGGGCTCACTTAAGTCGGTCAAGATTGACTGTGCGGCGCTTGTTTGCTTCTTCTGCTTTGTGCAGTAGTCGTGTACATATTTTCCCTTTCAATAATTATATGCCAACTATCGGTTAATTATGCAGCTGGCTTTCGTAGACATGCCTACAGCCTTGATATAATTTACAACACACTCTTACAGTCTTACAGTCATGCTGGACGGACAAGTCATGCTTACTACACTGTTATTTCATTAAAATATGCAAAATCTTTTATAAATGCTGACAATTTATAGCGTCCGACCATGGCGCACGCGACGATTGGCCGAGGGGGCGGCACTCTTGCGAGCAAAACGAAACACACATAACCTTGATATACTTTAGAACTTTCATGTTATGTGTATAAATTAAGCACAACAACAACAACAACTGTAACGAAAGTAAAATGCGATTAAGTAATCGCACTCGAACAATTGCCGATAATGTCAGATACGCCGGAAAGCATTCGACAGTTTCAAAAGCAAAACAAAACAAAACAACCTTAGGAATTCAGAAATAGTGGAAAAAAGTCAGTGTAGAAATACTTAAACTTGAAAACGCTTACACAATACAGTAAAGCGTCAAATTATGGCACTTGGTAGATATTATGTTTGATTTTTTTTGGTGACAATAAATGAAAATGACATAGATTACACTACTCGACAAAAAATCGCGTGCACCTAAAATCAAAATTTCTTAAGAAGCGTTTTCGAAATATCTTCGAAAAACAAGTTTTTTCCTCTATTACACTAATCGACCGAAAAATTCACCTAAAATGAAAAGTGTTTTCTAGATTAACTTTGGGCCGCTGAACACGAAAATGAAAATCAAAAAATTTTACTAACCCTTTCGCTACAGATTTTTACTTGGGAAAGTTAAAGTTTTTAATTTTACGTTTTAGGCTTCTATGTGGTTATATTAGCAACATTCCATAAGAAATTTTTTAATTTTTATACTCGGACCCTGTATTTTAGAGTGTTTTTCTATGAGAGCAACAACATCGTTGTGGCTGTAATAATTACTTTAACATTCAACTTTTTACGCATAACGAAAATTTGAATATATCTTCATTTACTTCAGCCAAAATTAAAAAAAGTATCTAAGTAAATTGAAAGAAAACGTAAAAATAAAAAGTTCTCTAATTTTTTCTGCTTCTTCCTCCTTTACTACTTATGTCAAGATCTACCATTAAAAAAACGTGTATAATTCTCTTCTTTAAACTTAAATATTCAGTTTATTAATTTCGCATTTTTCCTAAAATTTCAAGCTATTCTAAAGACCAACAAAAAAATGTATTCTTGCAACCATAGATGATGCAGTCGTCCACAAAGTAGCATGTTGCCATATGGCAACAAAATAGCGAGAGGGTTAAGAAGCATTTTCGAAATATCTTCGAAAAATAAGGTTTTGTCCTTTTATTTCAGTTATGATATGTGCATATCTCATAAACGAATCGTCCGACTAACACACGCTGTTCGTCGGTCTAAAGATAATACCTTAACCTTTCCAGCGATATACTGATTGTCCAAATCAGATGCGATTTGGGGAAGTTACTGATGGTGAAAAGTTAAAAAAGTGAATGAACTTTTCTACCATTTCCAAAAATTATAAATTTTTGAATGGTTTTTTTATAGATACAAAATTATCTCCTCTGGTTTTAAAATCTTAGATGAAAGATAGATTATTTTGGTAAATTTTAAGCCTAACATCAATTGAATCGAAAGAAATATGACAAAGTTATGAAGCACTCAGTGAAAGCCACAACTTTACATCTACATTTAAGTATACGAGGTCTGTTCAAAAAGCAGAGACTTAACTATTATAAGTTTTTTAAGAAAATAATTGCAATGCAACTATTACAATGCAACATAAATTTTTTTTGTTGATTATAATTATTATTTGCGACAATTAATTTTTACGTTATGCGAAAAAACAATTTTTTTCGTTCTGGATAATTATTATTTTGTGATTGTTTTTTACGTTGCTTCATAACTTTTATTTCTGTCTTTTTTATTTACATTACCGATAACTATTATTTTGAGAAATTTTTTTTAACGTTTTTTCATAACTTTTATTTATGATTTTTTGTTATTTACGTTGCCGATAACTATTAATTGAAAGGAACTTTTTTTACGTTGCTTCATAACTTTTATGAAAGAATTTTTTTTTACGTTGCCTTATCACATTTTGAGTATGAATTGATTTTTAATTGTTTAATTGTTGGTGGAAAGTTTACAATACAATAGTTGGTGGTTTTCTGCAGTTAATTTGCGTTTGTCAATTTGAAACAATTACAAATCAATTCATACTCAAAATGTGAAAATTTAACGTAAAAAATGTTTTTTCAAAATATGAATTATCGGCAACGTAAATAAAAAAAAATCATAAATAGAAGTTATGAAGCAACGTAAAAAAAATTTCTCAAAATAATAGTTATAGGTAATGTAAATAAAAAAATTATAAATCAAAATACTTTTTGAACAGACCTCGTATAAGTATAAAAATTAATGTCTGTTGGCTGGTTGGTCACGCGACCCTAAAACTCAGAAAATAAATGGCCGATGGGACGGAATGCTTGTCTTAACTAAATCTCGGTGAACCACATAGTGCGAATGGGACCCGACAGGTGGGCATGGCACCTCTCTTTGGAATTATAAGCCGGAGAGTATTGAAATTTGTTACAAGGCCAGGGTTAGGTGTGTCGTTTCACTGGTAAAATTTCATAAGCGTTGGACAAAGGGGGGGAGGGGGCACTTTTCAAGTGACCCAAATGTTTTGAATAACTTTAGAACTACAGGTCACACATCAATGACATTTGGCATAATTTGACATAATTATTATAATTATTAATTGCGACAATCGTTGGGTGGGACAGAGCCAAAGCGAATTCAATACAGGTGATAGCATAACGACAACAACAACAAAATGTCAATGTATTTTTGGATTTAGATTGTCAAAATCAGCCAATCAAAATCAAGCTTGGTTTATGAATTATCAAATTATCACAATTGTTTAACATCATTTTGACAGTCTAGACTCTGGACCTTTTCCAAAATAAAAAACAAAACAAATCAGCTGATTCAACAAGGTCGCCTGTATTGAAATCGTCTTGGGCAGAGCGATAATAAAATTGGCGCACAATTTATTTGTTCATTATTTCACAGGTGATGTGATCGTCTGAACACTTCAGTTCTAAATCTTGTATCGCTTTGAACTGATTGTGTATAATTAAAAACTTTAATTGGTTGGACTAAAGATTTAGGTAACATTTAACCAACCGCCAAGTTGCAAAAATGCGTTGTCAATTCTGATTTTGAAGATACAGAGACAGATAATGGAATACAAAGGATGATCTACATTTGACATATGCAATTGTAAAATATATTATATGAATAAAAATCATTTAAAAAACATTGGGACTGGGGCTTTCGGGAATACGAATCTTATCATTGCTTGTAATTTTTTCAACACTCTAAAGCAGAAAAGTTTTAGGAGTGGGGTGTCCCAGATTTTCTCTCCACAGTTCTGAAAAAGACTGGTAGCGGCACTGGCACAAACGAATTTTATTCCTTATGGCTAATACCTTGAAAATGTGTGTTCATTTTCTGTTGATATCATTAAATCAAATAGTCTAATAACTATGACTGTCACAATCTTTGTGATATCACTAGACTCAGGCTAATATTTACAATCAATTTGCGGCCAAGAATGACAATGCAAAGAAAAATTTCATATTTAGATAAAAGCAGATTGCGGTTCAAATAATAGATTGTAATTAATTGTAGATTGTAGTAAATAATTGAAAATGGAGTAACAAATATTGACTTATTGGGGGAAATAATAGTCATAATTGTTCATATCAACGCCACTTCCTCTATAAAAATCAATTACTTCTATTCATTGTCACACATTTCTGTTTACAGACAATGCCAGTTTCATGTGGGTCACATATGTTCCATTGGCTGTTTTGTTAGTGTTGCTTTGTTGGCCTTCCAGCAACACCCAATACCCCAGTTGCGCGTCTTCGCCGCAAACTACGGTCACTGGGTGTGTGTGTGTGTGTTCCGCTGTCATAAAATTGTTTTCACTACTTTCAGTTGTTGTTCTTTTATTACTACAATCTACGGTGCACGCAAGGGGAGTTTTGGGGGTTCCTTGCAAGCATTTCAGTTGAAAAATATGATTTCAACTGGGGTTGAACTCAAAAGTAGTGAACGGAACCACCGAAGAAGGAAATCCTGTGTGCGCCACTAATGTTTTTCGTTGCTGTCAATTCTTGTACACTAATTTACTGGCAATGTTTCAGTTCTTTTGTTTTTCCTAACATATTTTGATAGGCAACTCTAATGAATGTAGAATTCGCCACTTGACTGCGCCGACCCTCACTCTCGACCGCTTTCGGGCTGCTCACACAGTCATTTAGTTGATGTTAGTTTTGATTTTTTGTTGTTGTTTTTTTTTATGGTATGGTCATTCAAATGATACGGTTCACACAAATCAGTTGCTTAACTGTAAGTAATAGAAATCGCCGAAAACGATGTGAGACGGCGACCGAGAGTGCGACGTATGCAATTTGCTTGGTTTGGCCCAAATCGGTTTCTGGGTCATAGTGCATCAATTTCAAGTATGAACGATTATTATTTCGCTTACCGCAGCGAATGTTGCTGCTGTTGCTTTTACTCTTGCAGTTATTGTTGTTGTTCTTTTTTTATGCTTTTCATATTGTTAGCTTTTGTTATTGTTCGGTGCAATTGTACGCGCCTCTGCAGTTTATTCTTCGCTCGTGCTGGCGCAATTTAAATTCTCTTTAAAAAAATCATTTGAATACTAATGTGTGGTTGTTGTTGTTGCTTTAGCTGCGGATTTAAATGCTTTCGTAAGCATTTTACAAGCAGATTTTTGTTTTTATTCCATCCAACCTCAGCAACTTTTATGGGTGTTGTATTTGTTTTTTGTTGTTTTGATCTTCTTTTTTGGTTTTGCATGTGGTTTTTTGTGTTTATTGAAATGTTGAAACTTGTGAAATTTCAGCTGTGCGGCTTGAATTGTTGATATATGTTTTTTGTTTGTTTATTTAGATTTTATGGCCAAATTTTGAAGGTGAAGTTACACATGGTTACACGTTCTGTTTTGTGTTTGTTGGCAATAATTTGTTGTAGTTAAATTTGTTTTGCGTTTAGTTTACATTAAATGACGTAGTTAAGCGTTTAATTGCCATAACAGAGAGGAACTTCACATCAAGTAAGGTGAACTAACCTTAGTTCCGGTTAGGCATAACTTGAAAGTAACTAGCACCACATGTCTTCTGAAAAGTAATGTGTTCTTCTTCAGTGCGCAGTTACGGTCCGTGATAAATGCATTTATACTGCTTTAACTTTAATGTTGTCTGAAAATCTAAAGTTTTGGACATGCGCACAAATAATGAAAACTTTGATTAATTTCATTCAAGTTATACAACAACTTGGCATTTCTATGTTCAGACTGGTTGGTTGGTCAGCTTAAATATTAATTTCATGTTTAGTGACTCATTTGAAACCAATGACTTCAAATCAAAGTTGGATGCAAGCTTAGGATTTGCAATCATTAAGTCGTCAATGCGCTAAAGCTGCTAGTCTGGTTTTGCTTATATATGACAACCGTTATTAGATATACAATTTTTGCATTTTGTATTTTTAATAAGTGAATTCAAAAGTCATGAGAAAGTTTGAGGTCGTTGCAATGTTGAGCGACTTGTGTTTTACGTAGAAATTTCAAATATTGTGAAATTGAAGCTGTGAACCATGTGACAGCTTCTTATAAAACATTTTGTGTCTTCTTATGATTCAATTTTATTTATAACTCGAAAGTTGCGATAGTCCAAAGTGGTGAGATGATGAAACTCTCTGCGCAAAATTTTACGTAGACTGCCTTTTATATTTTTTCAATAGGGATGGTCTAGTAAGTTTTCGAAAAATCTGAGATTGCCATTGAAAAGTTTGTCATTATTTACCATAAACGTGCTTAGAACATTTTGATGTTCAAGCGCTATTTATGTTGTTTACACTGACTTGAAAAATTCATCTCGGTCAAAAAATGGATTTAACTCGTGAACATTTTCGAGCAATAATTTTTTACGATTTCCGAAGTCAGCCTTCATTCCGCATTTGGTGATGAAGCACCAACCCTCAAGACAATTTATAACTAGTTTAACGAATTCAAGTGTGGTCGCCGTTCGCTCCAGGGCGAATTTCGTGAAGGTCGTCCGAAATCGGTCCTTGTGCCAGAAACCATCGATGCTGTGCGTGAACAGATAATGAAAGATCGTCATGTGACATACCGTGAGATAGAGGCATCATTGGGCATTAGTTCCACGGCCGTGCATTCGATATTGCATGAACATTTAGCTGTCAGAAAGATTTGTTCTCGTTGGATCCCGCATAATTTGACAACCGCTCAAAAAAAGGCTCGTGTCGATTGGTGCAAAGAAATTATGGAAAAATTCGATCGCGGTGCTTCGAAAGACGTTTATAAGATCGTGACAGGTGACGAATCATGGATATATGCGTATGAGCCCGAAACAAAACAGCAATCGACCGTGTGGGTCTTCCAAGACGCGCCAAATCCAACAAAAGTTGTTCGGGCACGCAGCACATCGAAGAAAATGGTCGCCTGTTTCTTCAGCAAAACTGGTCATGTGGCTACTGTGCCGTTAGAGCAACGTAGAACCGTCAATTCTGAGTGGTACACAACAATTTGTTTGAAAGAAGTGTTCAATAAAATACGGAAAAACAACCGCCGACGCCGAATCATTCTTCACCAGGACAATGCGCGCTCTCACACATCGGCTCAAACAACCGCCTGTTTGATCGACCAAAGCATCGATTTAATGGGTCATCCGCTCCGACACAGCTCTGACCTAGCAATGACTTTTTTATTCCTGCACATAAAAAAAATTGCGTAATCAACGATTTTCATCACCAGAAGATGCTGCTGAAGCATTCAAAAACCATGTTTTGGAAGTGTCTCAATCGGAGTGGAGAAAGTGCTTCGACAATTGGTTTGAGCGCATGCAAAAGTGTATAAATCTTCAAGGAGAATACTTTGAAAGGCAATAAAACCATTTTTGATTTTCATCCTTTTTGAAAAAATATAAAAGGCAAACCTCGTAATAGCTTGGAATTCTTTACGTTTTTTAAGTTTAAGTTTTTCTTTAACCGTAAGATATCAGTGTTCTCTCGAAACTAAAGACAACTAAACCAAATTTTTTACTTTTTGAAATGATCACAAAATGACTGGAAGTTATAAGTGATAGAATAGTAAGAACAGTACTCACTTAGGTCAAAAAGGGTCAATTGGCTATTTAATATGACCAACTGAAAAAAAACTTCTGTAAATTTCATTAATTAATGTTTCTTTAGTGGTTCCAAGTATCATAAGTTGTGTTCCTGAGTTTCAGTCAAGCCTCGAAGCGAGTGACTTCAGTCACTGTTGTCACTCAACTAAAATTTCTTGTATCAAAATTTTCTCAAAAAAGGCCCAAAGTGGAAACGGCAAATTGGTTTTTAACACAAAAGCAAAACGTAACTTTTACATAGAAATTTTTACCAATGGCTCTCAAAACGTTAGTATTTTTTTGCTTATACACTTTCGTATAAAAAAGTTCCAAATTACACAAAAGCAGCCCAAAGGCCCATTGTTGGTCCACATGGACCAAAAGTAGCAACCGTGAATTCAGTGCGCACTCACACTTGTTCCAACAACAACTGGGCAAGTATGCAGTGTTGCCAGACACCTGAAATGACTCTGTCCTAAATCTTAAAAAAACTGAAATTTCCTCCCAAAAATTCCAAAAATATTGTAAAAACTTTTTTTAAATTTTTGTTATTATAAACTAAGGAACTAAACTTATCATAAAAAAAGAAAATATATTTTTGTTTATTTTTTGAATTTTAGAATTTTTTTTATTTTTGTTATTTATTTTTTTATTTTATTTTTCAATAAAATATATTATTTTTTTATTGCAGCCTTTTTTTATTCAGCTTCATCTTAATTTTTTTTTTATTGTTTTATATATTTTTTAATTTTATTTTTTAATAAAATATATTATTTTTTTGTTGCAGCTTTTTTTATTATTCAGCTTCATCTTAACAACTTAATACAAACAAAACATATAAAAAACGAGATCGGTATGAAATTCGCTTTTGTAAACTTTCTTCATTCATTGCATACACTTTGGAGCATACAATTTTATTCAATTAAATTGGATACTTTAATAATAATAATAATAATTGACTGGCACGACAGCCCGCTTACGCGAGACTAAGGCCTAGCTTCCCGCAACGCGGGTGGAAGGGACCTACAGTTTTATGCCGGTTCCGAACGGCAGGTTGGGAGCTTTTTCATAAGTAATTTTTACTCTCAGAGGTTTGCCATTTCCAGCTGAGAGGACAGCCACCGAAAGAGAAAACGAGTTTTCCCGTTATTTTTTTTTTTAGGTGTTATTACAGGCAGTATTTGAACCTGCGGTCGCTGCCTTCGACTCGCGGTCCAACGCACTAACCAACTGAGCCACGGCGGCTGCCGTGGATACTTTACTTTTCAATATTTAAGGCTTCAGTGCCACCAATGATGCCAAATGTATCAAATCTCCCAAACTTTCTCCTCCGTAATTCTTCCTCCTAAAAATTCTGCTAAAGGGCCAAGAATCTTCTAAATCTAGGAGGAAATTTCCTGATCTGGCAACACTGGATGTATGCAATGAAAACATAATCAACAATTTTATACAGTAGGTTTTTCCGAAAAGTTCGCCCAAATAAACGAAAAGAAATGTATGAAACATAAATGGGGGTCTAGCTGTGAATTTGTGAATTCGAGGAATCACATTTTAGTTTTGTAAACAAAAAAATTTAATGCCTCCAAAATCTAAATGCTTTTAAATATAGTCCACCTGAGCTATAAAAAATCTTGTGTGTGAATCATACACATTCAAGCAGAAAGTCAAATGCACAGAGGTCACACAGTAATATAAACTGAACAAATGCAATACGTGAGGTGACTTCAAAAATTCGAAAAGAAAATATCACTTTCTATCATGCCTGGGAACATTTGCATTAAAATGAATGGTTAACTATAACATTTCTGTGCGTCAAAGTGTTGGATAGTCTGTAAGCTGTCAACGAATTCGTGCTCAAGTCTGTGTGACGTTCAAGTAAAGTTTAAGTTTTCTCACTGTGTTCATAAATAAACTTTAGACTGCATAAAAATCAATGACGTCAATAAAAAAATAAAACCATGACAGAAAGCCAACAACCAAATGCAGTCAATAAAGTGAAAAAGTACATTTGAAATATAAATAAACGCCGCTATCTACGTGAAATACACATTTGTGCAAATTGTATTTGAATTATAATGAGCGCTTTGAGTGTCACGTAGACATGAATGCGGCAAATCGTAAACGACGAGAGCTAAATTAGCGACAAAAACACATTCAACGACACATTTTTTCTTTATTTTGATTTAATCTTTTTGTGTGCGTTGCACGACAATCTAATGTTTTGCGTGCTATTGTGAGACGGAAAGTCAGTGCGACAGACGTACGACAGTCATGTGCGGCGATGCCACTGATCATGTGGATAGTTGGGCAGACAATTGGGGGCGACCGTTAGTCAGAGAGAGCGAATGTGTTGGCGACAGATTGGCGTGTAAAGTCATAATCAGATGGACATATAGACTAGGGTTGCCATACCAACCAGGGACCGAAAATAACTGTTATTCTACAATTTTCAAATCAAAAAGGCATAACGAAAAAATTGTCGGTGGACTTTTTCCAAATATACCATTATCATCGTAATGGCCTCAGCTTCACGAATATTACACGCCTTTTAAATTTTAGACTTTTACTATAAAAGTTAAAATTAACTGTTATTTTGTGCCTTTTATTATTTCAGGCAAAAATAACTGTTACTTTTGACTTTTATTTTATCAGTCAATAATAACAGTTATTTTGTGACTTATTTTTTGGGTCAAATATATCAGGCAATTTGAATTTTTTCAAAGGCCGTTTGACCGACTAAAAAACTATTGATACCATTTTTTTCGTCGCACAAGTCTTATAGTTCAAAATGTGCGGTCTGCTGAGACGAAAAAAATTGTATCAATAGTTTTTTAGTCGGTCAAACGGCCTTTGAAAAAATTTAAATTGCCTGATATATTTGACCGAAAAAATAAAAGTCACAAAATAACTGTTATTTTTGACCGATAAAATAAAAGTCAAAAGTAACAGTTATTTTTGCCTGATATGATAAAAGGCACAAAATAACTTTTATTTTGTCGGTACAAATAAAAGATAACAGTTAAAATCTGACTTTTTTGATAAAAACCATAACCGGTACGGTCCGTGATACCAACCGGTTTTAAAGCGCATGTCCCTTGTTTCGTTGCGAAGTTCAGTAATTTATTTATGATTATAGATCTCATGTTTTTCAATAGGGGATTCACTCAGGAAATGCTGATTTACGTAGATGAATAGGTATAAGCGGCAGCTTTTGAATGAAAGGATACTTGGCTGTTGGATTTACTCAGGAGATTCGACTTTAGGTAGTAAGGTAAATAGGTAGAAGAGGCAGATTTGGATGAGAGGACACTTGACTGTTGGATTAACTCAGGAGATTCGACATTAGGTACTTAGGTTGGCTGTTGGATCTGTTTGGGAGATTCAACTTTAGGTAGTTAGGTAGGTAGAAGAGGGAGCTTTTGAATGAAAGGACATTTGGCTGTTGGATTCACTTAGGAGATGCTGCTTTAAGTATTTAGATAAACACGTAAATAGGTAGAAGCGGCAGCTTTTAGATGAAAGGACATTTTTCTGTTGTATTCAAGTATTTAGGTAAACAGGTAAACAGGTAGAAGTGGGCAGCTTTTGGATGACAGGATACTTGGCTAAATTAGGTACCCCAGTTGACTTTAGGTAGGCAAGAAAATAGGTGGAAGTGAAATCCCTCGAATGAGAGCACACTTAGGTCAAACTACTTGTACCGCAGAATCATTACCCCGTTCCTGTTTAGGTCTTTAACCCATTAAAGCCGGGTACCAGTTTCGCCCATACGATTTTGATAAAATGTCATACACGACCTGGAATTGACCCAAATTCCTGCTTTCTATCTCTGCACGTTGCTGAGATATTCATTGGGTATTTTTTACCCATTAGGCAGCAATGGTAGCTTTTTTCCATACTTTTTGAAGTGATCAGCTAAACACGAACAAAAGTTGTATTGTTTACAGGTGAGTTAGGAGTAGTGTCCGACCGAATATTCGGTTTCGGTTTCGGCCCAAATAAGTGGTTTCGGTTTCGGTTTCAGTTTCGGCCAAAAAATGGCCGAATAGCCGAAACCGAAACTTTCTAGTATATTTTTTACATTTTATTGTGTAGCAGATATATAGTGAAAGGAGGAATAATTTAGATGCCACCAATGTAAATAAACTTATTTTTTTAGCATATAATATTAAATTATTTAATTTTGAATATTAGCGAGTAAGGTACGAAAGGGTGATTTTTTCATGTTTACGTTTTTAAAAAATGAATAAATTGTTTGTTTTTAATAAGTATTTATTTATTTATGCTATGTTTGTTTGTTTGTTCTTTATTTACTTAATGTAAAATTCGTTTGTTGAAAAAAAAAATGCTTGATATGGTGATTTTTATTTTAACTAGAAAGTTTCGGTTTCGGTTTCGGCCGAATATTAAAAAAACCGAATATTCGGTTTCGGTTTCGGCCCAAAAAAGTGGTTTCGGTCGGACACTAGTTAGGAGGCAGATTTTTGTGAAGTTCTAAGGCCACTACGTTTCGCCACATTTTCCACTTCCGGAAAATTCACAATTTTTGGAGCCTGGTAACTCTAGTTAGATGGCGGAATTTTAGGGTGACCTCCACTAGACTAAGGTAGTTCCATCTTTACCCCAACCATCCCTATCAATGATTTTGAGATATCTCTACCACGAACTTTTCTGTGATTTTTTTAAAAAGTCAATTTTCATGGGTAAATTTTTACCCATTAGGCAGCAATGGGTTAATCAGCTTAAAAAGACCATTGGTGTCAACTTTCGATATGTTGGCCATGTTTTCTGCTTCAAAAAATGCAAATTCTCAGGCTTCGTTTAAAATTTTACAAGAATATAAATGCGAACATAGCTAATTATATAAAATTTTTCTGAAACAATAAGTGGGTGGAAAAAGTTTCTTAAGCAGCTGATTTCATAGTTGTGTGCTACAATATTTTTCTCGTAGCAAAATGTTTCTCGAAGATTCACTTTATGAGGCTTTGTGTGAAAAATGCAGGAAGTGGTCCAACAAATAAAAGAAAAATCAAGTGCTAACATAAATCGTGTAGTCATTCTGAACTGAAAGCTATATACTTGTGTGATGTGCACAATAATACATTTAAATAGTTATATACTTGCTTTAAAAATTATAATTTTTTTCATTTTTGCTTGTCTTTGTAGACATCGCCACGCGTGCTAACCGTGATGACAGAATTGTTTTGTTTTTGTCACATTTGACAAAATTTACATCTTAACGAAAATCTTAAAACGCATGAAACGCGTAGGTGTGGTCAAGAAATTTTAAGTTTGCAATCAGGTTCTTTTGAATTAGAGTTTTTCGAATTTAAAAGATTTATAAAAATATTAAAAATATTTTTTTTAATACTTAAAAATGATTTACAACAAGTTTTGAAGGCAAAAATATTGTAAAAACTTAACATAACTTTAGAAAAAATTTTAAATATTCACAAAACTATGTGCCAAAAGTGAATTTCATTGTAAAAGCTTTTAAGAATTATTGCAATTTAAAATCAAAAATAGCAAATGAATTGCAAAAACAAAACAAATATACGCAATATTTTAATTTTTTTTATTTGCCGCACAAGACACAACAGATTCGATAGAAAAAATGAAAAATAAGAGCAAAAGACAAGAACCAGAACAAATACAAAATATTTGAACAACATATAAATTATTTATGTATATAAGAGAAATGTGTACTTATACATACATATATACATATGGATATATGGTACATACTCACATGTGATTGGCAGGAAATAATGTTGTGGCGTATGTTGGCTTTGGAGACGTTTGTGCTGACGCTCTGCAGTCAGTCGCTGGCGATTTCTTCAATTTTAGAACACTTTTTTTTTTTTTAATTTTTCTGCAATTGTTAAACGTTGGAATTTCAATCGAACGGGCAGTGGAATTTGCAGAGTTGTGAAAGTGTGCTATATAAAAAAAACATATGAACAATCTTTAGAATTTTATTGATTGCGGTCGCGTGTAATTGATGAGCTGATTGACAATATTTAAGACCGTTGGGGGAAATGTTGTTGTTGTGTTCGTTGTTGACAGCGCTTTAGTGAAGCGCGCGCGAGTTGGGCTGACGGTAGGTCAGTTTAAATAAAATTTCAGCGCGAGATTGTGCGAAAACCAAACTACTGAACGACCACTTTCGGCGGCGAGAATTTGCGTCGCCGTCACGCGTGGCTACAGCTGCCAATGATTTGCGGCCGCACAGTGGACAGCGATGTGCTGCAATTCGAGGAGAACTGTAATTTGTAATTGCGGTATTTTCGCGCTCGCCAGCGAATTTCGAGCAGCGCTGTCTGTACTTAAGGTGAATGGCCGCTGAGGTCGAGCAAGAGGGCCGCATGCCTTTTGTCGCGAAACTCCCCCTAAAAGGCTATAGATCGTGATATAGCTATATATATCGTTATATCTATAACTAGATATATCGCTGCGGCAAAAACGCTAGAAGAAGCAGCCGTCGAAGACGAAGACAAATAAGCGTTGCTCTCCTTTCGCGTGTTGTTTAAATTTTCTCTTTCATTTTGTATTTTTGTATTATTTTAGAATTGTATTGATGTTGTTGGTGTTGCTGTTGTTGTTGTTTCTGCTGTTATTTATCAGCCATGTTTCTATTTTTATGTTGCTCGATTTCTGTTTTTATAATTTGCGGCCGCAGTGTTGGTGTTGATTTTTTTGCCGCTGCTTGTTCTTATTATTTTTACTATAATTGCTGTTGCTGTTGTTGTTGTTGGTTGCTCTTAATTTTATTACTACTAATAATTTTGATTTTTGTTCTTCTCGTTCGCGTTGTGGCAATTTCGCAATTTCTCTGCTTGCAACAATTACGTTGGCCCGCATAGAAGTGAACAGCAATGGCGGCTTATTATTGTTGTTGTTGTTTATGTTTTTGTCATTGATGCGCATTGATTGCGGCAATATGGTTGTTGTTGTCAGAATTTGGTGCGTGCCAACCATCACAGATTCGAACGTTGGTGGCACTGGGGGTGGCCGACACATTGCCGAACGCTGATCGCTTGCAACATTGCAACAGTTGGGCAACAGTTGTGTGTTAGTTGTTGTTGTCTTTGCAAACGCCCCACTTGTTGTGCAGCGGCAATTAAATTCTTTGATATTAATTGTTCGAATTCGAATTCTCAATTCGAAAACGAAAGTAAAACGTTTCGATTTCTCGAAGCGACGGCAACAGCGAAATGGGCAAAAACCGCAAATGTTGAGTGCAATTTGAGTGCGACAACATTGTTGTGCCTATGTTGTTATTGTAATGGTTTATACGTATATAGTGCAGAAGTTGTTTTTGTAATATTGCTTTTTGTGACTAAGCGATTGTTTTTATCATTATTGTTGTGGTTGTAAACGTGCCTTAAAATTTTCTTGAATCGATTTTGCTTGAATTGATTATTGTTTTTTTTGTGTAGCGTATTGTTTGGCTGTTCCGTCTGTTCTGTTGTGTATACCATATATGTATATATATATATATATATATATGTATATGTATGTATGTACATATGTATGTATATATAGCTGTTCGAGTTGTTGTTGCTACGAGTCACATATTTCTCAATACTTGAGTTACATTGTTTGTATGTATGTGTGTGCCATATGTGTGTTATTGTTGTACTTATGTATATTTCACACTCAACGAAAGATACTAGAAATCTTGGTTGTTGTTGCTGTTGCTTACTTCTTTTTTTTACTCTGAAAGTGTGTGTGTGTGTGTGTGTGTAGCTTTTCTGTTTGTATAATTTGCGTTTTTCTGCCACATTGTATGTATTACTTTTTTCTGTTGCTTCTCGTGTCCGTAATTGGTGTTTACCCTCTTTATGAGATTGTTGTTGTTGTTATTGTGGTTCCTGAATATATTTCAATTATATTTCAATAGTGATTCATTATTTAAATTATTAGGATTTAAGTAACAATAGTTAAATGTTGTTTCGGGTCAGTGGCGCACACAGGATTTCATTTTGGGGGGGAGGGGGTGGCGGGGTGGGGGAAGGTTGTTTGCGTACAACTTTTGAGCCCAATTCCATTTGAAACCATATTTTGTATCAGCCATTTTTATATTTTGGCGAGGGTTCCAACTTCCTCCCCTCTGTACGCGCCACTGGTTCATTTATAGGTTTTTATAGTTTGAACAAGAAATTTTGTTGTTTTTGTTTGTAGTATCTAATATGTTTTGTTTTGTGATGCGTTTGTAACACATAATACAGTATAATCTCGATAATCCGGACAATTAAAAACCAGGCACTGTCCGAAATATCGAAAAGTCCGGATTACCAAGATTACAAAAAAATTGATAAAAATACTACTGAACACTAATGAAACGTATATGTTATTGAACTAAAATTATTTTTGCTTAACAATTTTATTTTTAGTATGTTATGAACATTTTTGGTGATTTTAAAAGAAATTTGTAATTTTCATTTGGCGAAGTTTTGTTTCATTTTTTTAGAAATTCTAGATTTGCCTACATTGTACTGCACTGCCAGTTGACGAAGTGACTTTCCTTGACTTAATTTGTTTAGAATTTTTTTCCATCGTTAAGATTGTACGTGTCTTCTTAACTATAGGTGCCATTGTTAATATTTGATTTAGTTTACACAGTTAGATTAAACTTTTATAATTTATAAAAAGCAGATAAAAATGAGTGTCCGGATATTTGAGGTAAATAAAAGGTGTGGTGTCCGGATTACAGAGTCAAAAATAGAAAGCAATTGGGTGTCCGGATTACCGCGTTGTCCGTATTAGCGAGTATCCGCATTATCGAGATTGTACTGTATTAATAAATAACACATAATCATAAGCAGTGGCGCACGCAAGGGGTCTCAAACCTCTCCAAAATATCTGCTTATTGCAAACATTTTGGAAGGCAACTATAGTTTCAACTGGTATTGGGATCAAAAGTTCTGTACGGAACCCCTCAAAATGAAATATATTGTACGCCACTGATCATAAGAATGTATCTATCTTACAAAATCCCCTTAGTTGGTTACAAAAAGTGTAAGTGGGAAATACGTCTTCAACTGGTATTGAGCTCAAAAATTGTGTACACAATCCTCCAAAAATAAAATTATTTTTACGCCACTGTATATAATGCAATATTATGCTTTGTTGTTGTATGTGTAATTGATTTTGTAGTTTGGTTTTGCCGAAAGTGTTTTTCGTAAGAGCTCTTCATCGCTACTATTTTTTTTGGTGCTGTTGTTGTTCTTTTCACTGCCATCAAGTCCCATTTGTCTCTATGTTTGTGTGTGTTTTCAACGCTCATTTTATCGGTGTTTTTAATATATTTTGTTGGTGTAAATTCATGTTGCTTATGTTTATTGCTGTTGATTTCAGTTCTGTTGTTGTTTACTGCTAATTTTAACTTCTACTTATTCTTGTTGGTGTTTTTTCTTTATTGCATTTATTTGTTTTTATTTATCTTGAATTATTTCACTGCTTCTCATAAATAGTTCTATTTTATTCTATTTTATTCGAAATTTTTTATACAAATATTTTATTTTTGATTATTGTGTATTTAAAAAATAAATCACACTATTTTGTTTTTTATTTTTCTGTATTCATTTTTTATATGTTGTGATTTTAAATATCTTTTAAATTTTTCCTTAGTATTTGTTGCTGCCCTCATTGCTCGCTTTCATTGCCTTTATGTCCATGCCATGTCATGCGTCTGCTGTTGTATTTTTTGTTTTAATTTTTCGTATTTCTTTCTGTTTTGTATCTGCGAGATGCGCTGCGCCTACAGCTGCACAGACGCTACATAAAACTTTGCCAAACCGGCTTTTCAATGGTTGTGTTTTTTTGTTTTATTATTATTATTTTTTTTTTGTTTTCTCATATTCCTGCTGCATTTACCTTTAGACGACCCACAATTGAACGATTGTTGGCGGCGCAATGTGTGTAACTTCAACTGTTGTTGTTGTTGTTGCTTGGTTTTGATTTTTGGTGTGTCACAAAAAATATTTAAAAAAATTATATACATATAAACCTCTTTTTTATGACTTTACTTGTATGTTTTCGTTGGTTTTTTATTGTTGTAAGCTTTATAAAAA
Source organism: Melieria picta (assembly GCA_964056695.1). NCBI lineage: Eukaryota > Metazoa > Arthropoda > Insecta > Diptera > Ulidiidae > Melieria > Melieria picta. The sequence goes on along the minus strand of OZ057398.1, from coordinate 34,589,052 downwards.
TTGTTTTCTCCCCAATATTTGCGCTCTTCGGCATGAAATTTAAATATTGAGCACTTTCTTGGCGTTTTTCTTGTGTATTTCGTATGAATTTATTTATTGTCGTATGCACTCGATTGGAATTAAGTTTTGCGTTTGCTTTTGCGTTGCTAGCACGCGCGTTAGCTGATCTGCACAACAATTGCCAAGCAACTCCGAGTATCAACTGTTCTGTGCGCTGCTCAACGCGCTGATCACCAGCTAGCCGCTAGTCAGCCAGCCAGCCAGCCAGTCAGTCGGGCAGCGAGCGTGGCGCTCTTTGTAGCTGCTGCTGCTGCTGCTGCGACGCCAACGTCTGTTGTCATCGTCGCTGCGGGTTCACAAGCATACTTGCAATGGTTTTGTTGCTGGCGCACTGCGTTTGTTGCGGTTTGCCGCAGCGATCTTCGTTTGCGTGGCTGTGCAGTTGACGCTTCCGCTGCTGTCGAGTGGCGCTGCGCTTCTGCTGCAACTGCCAGCATTTGATGGCATGTTGCACTAGTCACAAGTGGCTGCAATCTCTCAGCACTTTTACGTCTTCACTACTCTTTTGCCTCGTGCATTGTTATCAGTCGCTGCAATGGATTGTGGTCACAGTTTAGCTGTTGCTGAGTTGTTCTTCCGATTGTTCTTCCGATTTGATTTTCATCATAAATTTGCCAACAGCGAACAGTCCCTATGAGGAACTAGAGGGTTTGTGCTAAAAGATGGTTTGCCACTTTGACTCTTTCGACTAGCTGAGAATGGTTAGCGTAGTCACACAGGTGACTGTTTTTCTTGGTCTAGTAACCACGAAATTTATGGCTCAAGCACAGGGTGGAGTTGCAGCTTGAACAGAAGTTATTTAACCCTCTGCAACTGATGTGCTCTAATTTTAACCCTTTCCGGAAATTTGTACGATATATCGTAAAATTTTTTCGACGATTTTTTATTTGACACCGAATGCACTTTTTCAGCAACAGCTTTTTAATTTTCATTAAGTAGGTTGTGTTGTATCATTCTGTTTAAAAATATAAATCATTATAGCGGTGGCTACACAGTATGAGTGCGTTTTGGAAGCAGCTTTTTGCAAGAATTTGAAAAACCAGCAAATGACGATACTTCTGCGTAGGAATTTTTAAATATGTAATAATTTTTGGTACCAAAAAGCGAAACAATTTCAAAGTTTGAATCTCAGTTGATTTATAGAACTTACAAAATTTAACATTTTTTGCGTCTATATATTTTTTATTATATACAAATGGAAAGCAAAGGTTGCAAGTTATGTTTGCATTTTTTTAAAGTTATAGGTTTGGTAGCAGATTTTTTGCGTTTGTATGCCTGCCACGCCCATCTGTAAACCACGTGGCTAATAAAATTCGACTATTCGGCAATTTTTGCTTAAAAATAAGAATTACTATACGATTTTGTGTTTTACTGGGAAGAAACAGGTTAATTAAGGTTAGACATTCGTTCTTGCCACTCCCACTACGATAAAAGGAATCGGCTATATTCAGTATCTTTCTGTAAAACTGTACGAATTTTAATTGATTCTGTGTTTTATTGAGAGGAAAAGGGCTTTGCAACAACAACAACTGTTATATAAGGCCCAATAAATGTGAATCAATTGTTTATATATATAAAATCACGTTTTGATTTTTTGTTGTTATAATTTATGTGTTCTATCAAAAAAATCAATGAATTGTTCATAAAACTTAAAAACCCGAAACCAAAAATTCATCAATTTTTACTCCTTTGCGGACCATTGTACGATTTATCGTACAAAATTGATTGAGCTGTAATTCTCAACCAAAATGAGTTTTTTGAAATTTTTTTGTATTTTATTGCTAAAATGTTCAATAAGAGTCAATATTTTGAAGGAAAAAATTTTATCTCAAGAAATGTGGAAATTGACCGGAAAGGGTTAACAATTTTACTGGTGGACACCCTGAAACAAATTGAATTATTTTTCTAAAATTCATTATTTTCATTTATTATTTATAAAATGAAATAGTTTATAATCCAATGTAAGGTTAAAATTTAACGTTTGTTTGAAATTATGTGGTTTATTTCAATTGGCACAAGTTTTATTTTGCGATGTCTGTCAGACTACCACATCAGCTGCGGAGGGTTAATGTCTTCTTGATTGATTTCCTAGGAGTCGCTTGGAGAAATATTCCTGTTTAATGTTGATTTGAACCATTGTGGAATTATACAAGTGAAGCAGTTAAAATGATGGGCTCTTTTTTGTATGACAAAACCATAAAATTGGTAACAGAATATCTAACATGATAATTTTTTCAGTATCCAGGTAACCTGCAATTGTGTGCTACGAAAACTGATCGAGTGTGTGGGTTGCACTTCAATAAAATTAAAGTACAATTTGAGGTGTGTTGTGTTAAAAAAAATAAAATTTGTCATGTATTTTTCTTCTTATTTATGAAATGATATGAAGCCGTTTAAAAAAAAACAACGAGAACTTAGTTGCGCACCTAATATGTCACTGAAATAAATAAATAATAAATTTTGGGTAAATATGTAATTTTTGTAGTTTCATGTTGCACAAAATTAAATAAAAAATAAAAAAATAAAATTTTTACAAATATTAATTATTCTATGCTTTTTTTGTTCAAATAGATTGAATCGGTGCCCATGAAATGCATGTTGTACTGCCTCAGTAAGTTTTTAGTAAGGAACTGCAGGCAGCTAGTCGGCATTTTCTATGGCCAAATTTTATAGAAAAGGTAGACATATCTGATAGTGCGCTATGTGCTGCCTGTGGGGAGGAAAATGGAACACTATGTATGTGTCTATGTTAGGTTCGAGACGTTTGGAACTGATGTGTTGAGAACCAACCATCTTGGCACCACAGCATCTACATAGATTTCTCCGGTAGTCGAGTAGATTTAAAGCACATTAACAGGAAACATCAAGTGCAATTGACGAATCTAATGTCTGAGAGCTGCGCTGTTCCGACAAAGGGGAAAACAAGTTTTTACTAAACATTTCTTGAATAATGGCAAAAACAAACCTTTTTTTGGGCAATAATTGTGTAGTAATTATCCAATTTGTTATCCAAATATATTGTTTACGTGCTGTCACGGGCAGCTCAGATTTTTTGTTTTTTTTTGTGGTGTCTGAAAGTCCGAAAGCACAAAAATCTACACCGAACAAGTTGACGTTCTGCTCATTTTGAAATGTATGTCGATAAATATGAAATCTGTGCCAAACATTCTGAAAATTTCAGCTCTACTGAGTTCTTTAAAGAAAATCACATCTTCAGGCTTTGCATTAAAGGTTATATAGCAGTTTATGGGATGTGCTGTGTAGAGCTCTTTTAGTGGTTCGTGCTTGGAGAATACAGAAAGTCCGAAGATAATACAAATTAAATGGAAAGAATAAAGTTACGAGAAAAACTTTTGCTCACTTTTCAAAATACGTCATAGCGATGTATTCACTACTAAAAAAATATTTTATAAATTTGTAAAAACTGTTGCATGTCCATTGATATATACAACTCATATAGCCCACAGTTGTGTGTCTAACTATAACTAATTCACTCATTAAATAATTCAAATTCAATTATGAAACTATTTTCAAAAGTCCCACATACAACTCAGACAATGTGTTTTCATCTATGTAATTGCAATTTTATTTGTTCATTTTCATAGTTTATAATTTGTTTCCTCATTGTTTTTTTTTAACTATTTTGTATTTTGTAGCAGTAGTTAGTATATTAGTTGCATTTGCATTACTTAGTTGTTGTATTAGTTAGTTCACTGCGGTCTATGTATTAGCTCGTTTTTCCATTCGCAAATCACTGCAATAGCAAATTTGTATCTGCTTTAATTTGTTTTATTTTTTTCGTTAACAATTCATATAAACAGAATTAAATAGTTTACGAAAATATTTAACTGAAATAGGAAATCATACACAGAAACGCAACTCAATTTAATATCACGGTGGGAAAACGCATGCAGCATACAATACATTACTTGAATTCTTCTCCTTACTTATCTAGACAAACAAAATGAAATAGCATTTGCATTGCACAGAACAATTTTCCTTAATCGAAAACTATTCACTCGCGTTTTGTTGTCAGATTTAACATTTTCTATTCATTGAATATTATGGAAATTTTCATAGTTATATCTTTTATTCTGTTGGTTGCTTCTAAACGAATTCATTTCATAGTTTTTGCAGAATATTTGTCTTCTTTTATGTCACTTATCGTCACTTTTGCTTGGCTCAGCAGCGCACCTAATATTTATTTTGTGTTTCAGTAGCATATTTTGTATGCTCTGCTTCTTCTCATTTTAAGCTAATTCCTTTTTGAGTTAATGTTACTTATTGTTTTCACATTTTATTAATTTGTTTGTGAAAATTAAAAGGAAATCACATTCAGATACAGTTCGAGGATATGTAGAGAAATGCGCCTACGCTCAATTTATTACTACTTATCATGTCTTTTCTAATTGTTTAGTTATGTATGTATGTATGTATAACCTATAGCGAGGGAAATTAAAACGAAGAATATTGCTGAGTTGAAGTGTATGTAGGCTAGACAGAAGTGGACGTAGGCTAACATGTGCCCAGGAGCGGGGCGAAGGTGGTAAAGTGTACGACAATCAGCCTACGCGAACAATCGATCAATATTTTGGTGTGGTTTATCTATTAGCTACCTTTCAGTCAACTGTATAAATTTAGAACTGTTAAAGAGAATACATAAATAATCGGTTAAGTCAGTAAGAGTTCAGACCAATGAGTAGGACTGCGCGGTATTTTGCTTTGAGTATTCAACTGGCCCTTGAAATTATGATGAGTTAAAGTGAATAGGGAATCGTCGACAAAAGAACATTTAAAAAAAATTTAATAAATCAAATAATAAAATTAATTTCAAATAAAAAATAAATACAAAACAAAAATAAATTAAATACAATAAATAGAATTACAAAAAATTAAAAAATATATATAAAAATAAAATAATATAATAAAAAAAATAAAATAAAAACATAAAATAAAATAAAATAAAATAAAATAAAATAAAATAAAATAAAACAAATAAAATAAAATAAAATAAAATAAAACAAAATAGAAAATAAAGTTGAAATAAAATAAAATAAAATTGAAATACAATAAAATAAAATAAAATTGAAATAAAATATAAAACTAAAATAAAATTGAAATAAAATAAGAAAATAAAATAAAAAAAATACAATAAAAAAATAAAATAAAATCAAATCAAATAAAATTGAAATAAAATAAAGTAAAATATGATAAAATAAAAAAAAAAAAATAAAAAAAATGAAATGAAATGAAATAAAATGAAATATAAAATACAATTTAAATAAAATAAAATAAAATTGAAATAAAATAAAAAATTAAATAATATAAAATAAAATAATACAATAAAATAAATTAAAATAAAATAAAATAAAATAAAATAAAATAAAATAAAATAAAATAAAATAAAATAAAATAAAATAAAATACAATAAAATGCAATCAACTAAAATAAAATTGAAATAAAATAAAATTTAAATAAAATAAAATGAAATAAAATAAAATAAAATTTAAATAAAATTAAATAAAATAAAGTAAAATAAAATAAAATTGAAATAAAACAAAATCAAATCTAATAAAATAAAAAATTAAGTATAAAAAAATTAAAAAAAAAAAATATATAAAAAAAATAAAATAAAATCAAATCAAATACAAAAAAATAAAATAAAATAAAATAAACTAAAACAAAACAAAACAAAACAAAACACAACACAACAAAAGAAAACGAATTCAAATAAAATTTAATTTTGAAAGTAATCAAATTATAAATAATCATCATATAATGTAACATTAATTAATAATTTAAATATAAATAAACCATCAAAGCATCATTGCAAAATACAAATTTAAAGTATACATTTTAAATTTTAAACATTGAAAAATTAAAGAACTTACCGAAATATTAAAAATGGGATTTTTTGTTTAAATCAACTTGGCTTCAGTATGTTTTAATGGCTCTCTTCAGTATCTAACTTTGTCCAAATTCTCATGAATCCTACCTCTTCTATCAAAGACCAAGTGAACAAATACATCTGATTAAATACAAACTTAAAATAAGCATTTGAATTGGCGGTTTTACTTTCAAATGTTCCAATGACGTTTTTTTCTTCAACTATTTAAACAATTTACTGTTATTATTTGTTTATTTGTTCTCATTGTTAATATGGGATTTTTGTCATTGCATCAAATACCAACTACTGCCATATTATTTCGCTATTTGCCATACAATATTAACCCTCTTAACGCCTAATATTACTGGAATTTTTTCATTTTTGCATATTCTATGCACATTTTAATGTAATTCCTCTTGTTTCTGGCCTATTTTTTTGTTTGTTATTTTAAATTTTAACATGAAAAATACATACATACACGTAAGTACATACATAAACATTTGTTGTTGCTGTTCATTATTTCATTTAAATGTATATTACTTGTTTTTCTTTTTCATTTAATTTCTTCTTAATGCTAAACCTAAAAAAGAAAAACCTCAGTTCTTCTCATATCAAAATTTGCCATTTTCAATTCTTCAAAAAACAAAGAAGAAAAAAGCATTACAATTGTACATACAGCATTTTCCAATATACAATAATATCCATTAACTACACTCACAATACATACAAACGTGTTTGTTTTACATATATCATATTTAACTGGTTGTTTGGTTTTGTTCAGCGTTCAACTAAAAAAAGCTTCAAAAAAGTGTACATACAGTGCGTAAAATAAATCCGTTCAACACAGTTTTACCCCACAATTCCTGGCTTAGTCGGTGTGATGCTGTGCGCGCGCATAGCGCACGCGGCATCATCTCAACGTTTCACACCGAACAGATTCGGTATGGATTTGATCTTCTTGCGCGAGCAGTTCAAATAGTCTTTGTACATGTCGGAGCGCAGGTAGCGCGAGTAGGAGTCGCTCTTCATGAGGTGGTAGACGTGCGAGGCGGCCACATCGAAGCACCAGCGATTCGGGCCGTTCGTCGAGCTGACCGCCTCACGTGCCAGTTCCACCGACTTGGAGTCGACGTTGACGGGACAGGGCGCGTCGGGCGCGAGAAACTCCTGCCAAATCTTCTGGATGGCCTCCTTGATTTCAGCCTGTGGCAGCGTCTTCATTTGCTGAACGGACTCCCAGAATCTGCACAAACCAAACAATCATAATTCGAATATAGAAGGCAAACATTCAAGATCACAATTACGCACTTTAAGTTCTCGCCGCTGTACTCCTTTTCGAGGAATTTGGTGAATTGCTCACGGCCAATGGGATCGTTGAGCAGCTCACGCAAGCTGAACGCCCAACGTTTGACGCGCCTCAGAGGAACTTCTTTGCTGCAGTGGAAATTAAATATATATAAAAGTGCAAACACCTTCGATGTGAGCTAAGCTTACGTATTTTTCTCGGCATCCCACATTTCAGTGCTGTCGGTCTGCCAGGGATTCGGCAACTCCGGCGATGTGATAAAGTAATCGAACTCACTGTATTGCTCGTAGTAGGCAACTAAACTGTAGCATTGAGAATTCATAAAAAAATTTTATATTTGGCGCTGCAATGCATAGAGAATAACTAAGAAGCAAACTTACGCTTCGGCCGCTTTGGACACTTTGATTGTGCGACGCTCCAGCTTTTGTTTGCGCAGCGTTATGATGCGCGTCAACTGTTCCACGGGATTCTTTGCGACCGAGGCGCCCGCCGAGCCGGTGCCGTGACTTGAGCCGCCGCGCCGATACGCCTTCTTGATGTCGATTTCGGTGGTATTGACGCAGCCGGGCATGGGTCGGTGCACATCCCAGAAGGCGCGCTCCTGCGAGTCCAGCACTTTGCGTTCCAGTTTGTCGCGCTTTTTCGCCACCTTACTCTGCGACTCGGCCTGCGCATGGACACGATTTTCATAGTTAGGAATGAACCATTGTGTGATCGCATAAGTCAAAGCCACAATGCACTACGAACCTGCATGAAGATAAACTCCCATTTGCGTGAGAACATTTTCTGTAGTTTTGCCAAGTTTTCAGCCTCATAGTCCGCCAGTTCCAGGCGTGTTTTGTTCTGCATTGTGCGTTTGCACAGATACACGGCGTAGTCGGTGTTCTCGGGCTCCCAACAGTTCGATGGCCAAAAGTAGGGTGTTTGAAATCTGCACAGAGTAACAAAATAACACATGTTAGACATTTTTGAGTGAGACCGGAAACTGTGCTGTCACGCGCTGGTCACATTCAGCTGAAGTCAGCTTTAAGTCAATATGCAAACCAATGGCTGCCTAAAAGTGGGCTAAGTAAATGAATGAAGTCTGAGCCGTGGTATAGGGTGAACTAGCAACAAGTGAATTCTTCTAGCCTTCAATAGGATTTGGAGTACTGGGATACATTTACTAAGGTGAGTGGATAGAAGAGTGAATACAGCAATACCTCGATTTACGTCGTGGTTCGTTCCGAGAAATGGCGAGGTAAATTACATTTTAATTTTTAACAATCAAAAAAATTAAAATTAAAATTAAATAAAATTGATGATATAAAGAAGAAAGTTAAAAAATTACATAACACAAAAAATAATTCAGAATTACAGAATTCAGTCTAAAAGCGGGGTTCCCCGGTTTGTACTTTTTTTGAATGACGATGTAAATCCAATTCGGAGGGAACAAAGTTTTTGACGACGTAAATCGAATCGACGTAAATAGAGAGGACGTAAATAGAGAGGACGTTCATAGAGGTATTGCTGTACTTATTTCGGATCAGAATCACTAATCGATTGGACTCAATGGACACTTAAACTTTCGAAGGAGCCAAAATTTGTAAATAATGATCACTATGAACTCCTTATAAGCCATGTTATTGTCATTAGCAGCCGCCGTGGCTCAGTTGGTTAGTGCGTTGGACCGCGAGTCGAAGGCAGCAACCTCAGGTTCAAATACTGCCTGTAATAACACCTAAAAAAAATAACGGGAAAACTCGTTTTCTCTTTCGGTGGCTGTCCTCTCAGCTGGAAATGGCAAACCTCTGAGAGTAAAAATTGCTTATGAAAGAACTCCCAACCTGCCGTTCGGAACCGACATAAAATTGTAGGTCCCTTCCACCCGCGTACAAATTCACCCGCATAACACGGGTGGTTGCGGGAAGCTAGGCCTTAGTCTCGCGTAAGCGGGCTGTCGTGCCAGTCAATTATTAAAAATTAAATTATAAAATTAAAATTAAAAAAATTATTGTCATTAGAGTTTTATTGTAGTGAAAGCAAAAACAAATAAATATATATAATGTAATGTAAAAAAAGTATAATTTGAGAAAATGTTTGTTTTATTTCAGGCAATATTTTTTATGAATGCGAAAAATTTTTGTTTTACACTCTCGGCTCACCTGTAAAAAGTGCCATCGTTCTTCACCGTCAACTGATGATCATCAATGGGAAAAATGTAGCCATGTGAAGCGAGCAGATGTGCAAAGTGCAATGCCTCTGTTACGTCCTCTACGTCGAAATTTTTTAAAATCCATGCTACCAAATCGGCGCCCGTGAACACCGATGGCACTTTGCTCATGAATGCCTTCACTGTACGAACTGCTACACCGGTGGACTCGGCTTGCATTTTCTCGATGATTGCTTCCATCTGTGAATGAAATAGAAATTTATACTACTTGAATCTATATAGGCAGATACAGTGAATTCTTTAATCTGCAGAAAGTTTGATTTCAAAATCGTATGGTTTTCTTAGTCAAACAAATTTCAAATTGTCTATAAAAATATGCAGTAATGTTATTAGTTTAAAGCCTCGTCTACTATTTATGTATTTCAAATTCTTTAAGTCAATTTTTTTGTAACTCTAAGACGACTTCAAGTTCCTGTGTTTTCCTCTTTCTCACAATGGCAAACAAATCAAGTCCACCGGAATTAATGAAATTTTGTACTTGTTTAATTTGTAAACAATTCCAATTCGATTTACCTTCTTGTATACCAAAATATTGGGCGCATCTTCGTTTTTCTTCTGTTGCTGCTGGTGTGTGCCTGTGGGCGTCGATAGCGTTGACTTGCCAGAGGGCAGCAATGCCTGCGAGCCCGCAACAGTGGCAGCGGACATTTTGGAATTGCTGCAACTACCGCTGCCACCGGCCGCGCTGCCGCTGCCTCCGCCGCCACCACCAGCACCATGGCCACCAATGGCACCAGAGCCGGCGCCACCACTCGGCATTGTGGTGCTGACGCTGCTGGCGGTGCTATTCGTGCTGGATGTACAGGCGCTATGGCTGGTGCTGTTGCTGGTGACGTTGGTGGCGCTGTTGCTGGTGATCGTGGTGGTGGTAGTGCTGATGCCGATGCTGTTCGCATTGGTGCTGGTGGTGGTGGTGGTGATGGCGCTGATGTTGTTGGCAGTGGTGCATGTGGCTTCACCGATTGCCGCTGCTGTGCCATTGCCCGCCGTGGGTGCAGTAGCTGACGTTTTGGCACCCGTGACTTTGCTGGGCGACAGTGTTATGGTAATTGTTGTTGTTGGCGCTGGCGATGTCACTGTCGAATTAGCTGCATCTGTTGAGTTTGTGTGCATTGCATTGGCATTTCCGGTGACGCTGACGCTGCCATTGTTGGCATTCTCCCCACTGGCCGATGCGGAGAATGTTGAGGTTACGGCCGATTTCGCAGCCATGGCTATGGAGGATTGCGTTTTGTCCACCTCTGAAGTCATCGTTACCATCTTCTCATCGATTGCGTCAGTGCGGGTTAAAAATCGGCCGTAAACAACTCTCGATTTGCTATAAAAGACACTTTCGATTTCTCGAGACGAAACACCAAAGTGAAATGCCTTCGTCGCTGCTTAATAACGGCGACAAGTTGACAGCACAATGAAGGTGTGCGCGCGGAGTGCAGCGGGTGGGGCGGGGCGCGCGGAAAAAAGGTCAAACTGAACTCGCGCTGCTATCAGGCCGTGGGAGCCCAGAGCACACTTAAGTCATTCTACCAGCGGGCTGGCCGCGGGGTGAGAGCGTCAACTCGTTGCGAAGTGGGCAGTGCGATGTGGGGTGTGTGTGTGATTTGCTTGTCTACTTTTTCACTGTGCTCTCTTTTGTTTCCTTCTTCGTTTTACTGCTTTTGAATTTCTGCTTTAGCCAGCACACCTTTTACAAATTTTTGCATTAAAATTTCGTTGAATTTTTGCTCTTTTTACTGCTTCACAATGCACACACACACAGAATTTTCCGTCACTATCACAAAACGTCGTCTTGAATTGATTGCAAAATTTTTATTGAATTTATTTGTGTTTCGCTGGTGGTTTCTATTCGCGAACGCCGAGCAGCAATTGAAAATGTCACTTTTCCACTCGAAACTGGCTGGCGCTGTCCGTGGCTCCGACACTGGCACTCGTTCCGCCGCCACCTTCGTCTGCGGCGCACTCGCGCTTCGTGTACGCAATTTGTTCCTCGTCGGCTTTTATTGTCGATAATGTCGCCTCGCGCGCCTCAATTTCACGCAGCAAGTCCTTTTCGAGTGGTTGTGTCTCCGCTTCCGCACGCCGCCATTTCGCCTCCTGTTTTGTGTTCGGGGCCAGCTTTCTTATCGTTGCTGTATCCTGTTTTGTTGGCAACATTTGGGCATGAATCGATTTTTGTTGCTTGCTCGCTCTCGGCGAGCGAGTCGCTCGGCGCTCGCGAGTGGCACTCGCACGCACTGCGCAGACGTCTGGCAACGGCAACGGGCCTAGGACAAAAATAGTATAATTGGCTTTAACGTTCGACTGGAGTGTGTCCGAGTGTGTGTGCAGGTGCAAGGCGAAGCGGAGCGGCCGAGTTGTAAAGTGGAGAGAAAGTAGGCAAAGGTGGGCGTTGATGGTGCGGTGCGGTACGGTGGCCAGTTGGACAGCTGTGCAGCGTTTAACTTGCGACATGTGCTCATTAGAATTTAATGTCATTACGCCAGGCCAGCGCGCGCACACACACACATAGTCGCACCCACAAATAAATATCGAGTTGCTGCAAGCGGCGCTGGAATTGTCGTCAACACTAGAAGTAGCAACAGAAAGCAAACTGGGAGCAGCAGTCAGGAACAAGGAGCGGCAGCAGCGCGCAAGTACGAGCGCGGTTGGCCTCTGCCGGTCTGTCTGAGAGTAACCTGCGTACTCACGCACTGTGCCACATGAGATTATTAATCATATAGTTGTGCGATTTCTTAGAGTCTAAAAATACGCCAGCCCATACAGGGTGCTTGGCACAGGCGCAGGAATACGGCGGTGCTTGCTATGAATGGTGCTCACAGGGCACTGGTGCTTTGCTCCGAAGCGTTGAGTTGCCAAAGCATCCTGTTTGCGAAGGTGGCAAGACACACATGGGAACACCTCAAAAGAGCGCAACAAAATTAAGAATGTACATACGATATGAGTAGGCACAACTTGAGAAAGAACAGAAGGACAAAGGAATTATTAGTGAGCAGTGGGCGCCATTGCATTTCAATTACGAGTACTCCGCCCCCACTCAGCATGTGTGCAAAGGCACACCGCCAATTATACATGCATGTGTGTGAGTGTGTGGGTGTATTTATTGATATGTCGATAGTAATTTTAGCTATTCTAAATATATCAGCTATAATTACTGATTGCTGTATAGAAATCTATAAGGACAGAGGTGTCTACATAGAACAAAATTGGATCTCATGGATGGGGCCATTGAAGCAGGGTCTGAGGAGTCTTGTGGTATTTATACGTATTAGTACTACACGAGTACTACTCCTCTCCTTCTCTAGCCCCCATGTATACCCATGTACAATGGCCCAAAATGGACTGAGTGCTATGAAAGGCTTGTAGCCTTCCTGCCCACCCTCACATCACATCAGACATCACTACATGAGTATATCATATGTAAGTCTACGCTGGGCATGAGTTTTCGTATAAAGCTTATTGCAGTAATCTTAATAAAGCATAGAAACGATTTTAGTAAATAACCTGGTGGATAAATCGATCGCGAAGTGTCCATATTGCCGATGAAACAAAACAAATAGATGAGAGAAATATGCGAAATATGAACGGTAGATAAATGGAGAGAATTTGAATTTTTTCGAAAAACAATGGCTGCCTAGAACTCGACCAGAAACGAATGTTTGAGAAAGCAGGATAACTTAGGTAAGGTTAGGTAGGGACACTTCCACTCGGAGGCCAAATTGGCCCATTGTGAATCCCTTCTTAAATGGTTCTGGAGCTAACCAATCCGTTAGCCGGTCCAGGTTCGATTCCTGGCTCGGGCTGGTAAAACGCTCATCTACTTCTATCGCTATTCACATGAAGCAGATGAGAATTACAAGAATCGCACAAGTGCGCTCCTGGCAGGCAATGGCAAAACCTCCAAGTGTGAAGGAAAAAAAACTGCCAATCGCCGTTCGGATTCGGCGTTAAACTGTAGGTCCCTCCCCTCCCTTTCCCCATTCGCTTGAAATGTGTGCTGTAACATATGTTGGAAAGACAGTGTTGCATACACATTTCAAAAACGGGTGAAATATGTGGTATAACAATGGGCCTCATAATAGGCCTCCGAGTGTGTCTCTTATAGAGGCAGCCACCATAACATAACCTAACCTAACCAATCAGTCTCAATCCGAGGCAAACCAATTCGACCTCTTGATAAAGGAGAGCAGAACTGAAATTTCAACTTTTGCCACGCAAGCCAGGTCCGGTAGGAATCTTGGCCCCCAGGGTACGGAGTCGGCGTTCCTGCAGTGGCACAGGAAGTGTTGAATCGTTTCTACTTCTTCTTCATCTCCGCAGCTTCTGCAGACATCACTGGGCAAGAGGCGCCATTCGATAAGCATAGATCCAATGGCACAGTGTCCAGTGATGACTCCAAAGAGCTGTCTAATAGAGGTTCGACTCAGGGACAGTGCAAATCGCGTTTTCCTCAAGGAAAGGGAGGGCCATAGTGCCCGGCAGGTGGCTAGAGTCCGTTCTACTGCGCCATGAGGACTCGATGTTCTTTTTGCTCAACCTGTCAATTTACATATACAGGACAGATATCGGAGGAAGCACAGAGTTATCTGCTTCGGTGGCATGCATGGCTAAGACCCTTTCTTGCCATCTCGTCCGCTGCTTCGTTCCCTGCTTTTCCAGAGTGATCCGGAACCCAGCAAAGAGATACTTGAAGTGCAGTGCGAAAACTGTGCACTTCCTTCGATTTCACCACAGCTGATTCCAGCGCTCTAAGGGCCGTCTGACTATCCACGACGATTGTCACATCTGCACGAATCATCCACTTGCACGAATTAGTTTAGAGGTCCGTGAGTTTGAATGACCTTTGGGTCCGTAGTTCGGAGTGGAGACCAGCTCATATACCTTCATCCATCTTAGAGTCGTCGGTACCACCAGTACCCGGATAACTTTTTAAGGCTAAAAATTTTCTCCGAAAAATAATATTCAGGCATTCGATATCAAATTGGAAATGGAACGAATTTGCTAAGGGTTTGCAGCAAAATAAAATTACGGTTTTCTGGCAAACGAAGTAAAACAAGGTTAGGTTAGGTTATGGTGTCTGCCTCTGTAAGAGAGCATCTCTTAGCAATAACAACCGAGAAACAATTAGGTTATGTCAGGTTACACTGGCTGGCGCTAAGACTTCGCAGGAGTCTCCTTTTGAGTTCGTAGCGTTACCAGATGGACGTCCTCAACGTTAAGAGTAAACCTTAAAGATCTATAAATATACTATCTCTTGTGAAGAACCTTAGTAGAGGCCGGTTTTTATTTTAAGACGCAATTAAGAATCATACAAATGTTAGAACTTTATTTTTTCCAAGCTTAATTTTCTCACTCTTTTATGTGTAACTGAATTGTAGTGCTTGGACCCAGTACAAGCTTTAACTAATATTTGAATGCAATGTGCTGGAGCAAATTTCCGTTAAATGGCCGCAGATTAATTTCTTTTCTGACATTAACTATGATAAATTAGCGAATTATAATAAGTGCTCAATTATGAGCGAAAAATGAGACAACGTCACGGAAACAATGGTCGAAGAGGTTGTGAAGGTTAAGGCTGGCTGCATGGCTGGCACGACACTGTGCGACTATGACGAATCGATAATATCGATTTGAATGTTACGCTCACTACAACAACCATTTCATTCAGACGCCTCGTGGAGGAACAGCGGGATTTGACTTGCGTTCAGCACGTATAATCAAAGTTGATGGATTGTTAGGATTTGTTTTTTAGGAAATCAGTCGTAAATATGTGTGCATTTTTTATGTATGATATAGAAGGAAGTATCTGATAATTTAGAATATCATATAGAAAATGCAAGTAAATATAGTTAAATAAATTCACTAATAAAAATAAATAAAAGGGAAAAGGGAAAATAAAGAGATAGGAAAATTGGTAGAAAACGGGAAAGTTGGCGGAAGAATGGATTCCAAATCACGTACTTACGATTTGTTTTTCCAGTAGCGAAATCCTTTGACAATGTAAGTCGTCCTGGAATATTGTTGTTCTCTTGTTTATTACAGAAACTTCAAAATAGCAAAAATAGTAAACATTTCAAGTTGTCATGTCATTTAAATAATCGTTTTATTCAAAATACACTTTCAGCATATACAAAAATAATTGATTACATTTTAATTTACATTAGATCGAATTTGTATCAATTGATTGTAAATTTTAATTTTAATTTGTATGCTTAATTATTTTAAATTTATGTGTTTGCTAGTTGCGTTTATTTGTTTTAATAGTTTTCCATTATATTTTAAATAATCCGCATTATTTTCGGAATCGTATAAAATGGGCAAAATCGAAATTCGTTTAGCTTATAGTGAACTTAGCTGTTATGGCTGATTAATATAGCTTAATATCTTTTAAATGGTTTTTAATTTAATTTGTATGTACACGATTTTGTTGTTTTACTTTTAATTAAATATAAATAAATTGATTTTCTTTATAATTTATTTATTGTTAACATATTTTGACCAGGTCTAATAGTTAGACAATGATTTCTTTAAATTATTTCCTCATTACTAGAAGAATTGGCGATTTTCAGAAATGAGATATTTTAGAGAATCAGATAATTAATGAGTTTTATATTAGAAAGTTGGAAATAAGAGATGTGCTGTAAGGTTTTGTTTTGGTGTATTACTTAAAATTAACTAATTTGCCTAATTGCTTAAAAACGTAGAGAAGATTTTTAGATTAGAAGCAAAAGTAGTAAAAAAACAAATCAACAACTAACTGCAATGAAGTGAAAATTATTGCAAGATTCGGGGTTTTGGGGGTTGAAACCGTATTTTATAGCAATGCCACTTGTGTATAGTTCTTGACGCTATTCAGGTCTCCCCTATGCATTGGTGGTTTTAGTCATATCAAAGTCAATGGAAATTAGTGAAAGATTTTGTTGTTGTTGTTAATTACATAGACAGGGTTAATCAGGGTAAAATCATAACGTAACGCATCAATAGTCGCTTCTAAATCACATTTGGGCCATGCTTCGAGCCGCACGCAACCATTCACAATAGTGTCGCAAGTTCGCATAATACTTCGCGATTATTGTTGGCCATCCTAAAAGTATGCACTGCCAAGTGCATGAGCACGCACGCACATACACAGCCAGACAACCAGCCAGCCGCCGCACTTGCCGGCCAACATTTTGTCTGCGCGCCACCAATTATTTCCCATTATTCGGACTAACCACGCGGCCATTGGGTTTTGTGTTGCTGTTGTTATTGCCATTGTTATTGTTGTTGTTGTTGTTGTTATTATTAGATCGTCGATATTTGGGCGTGATGTAGTAGAGATTGGTCTGGTCGGGCGGCGGCGTGGGCGACGGCAGGGGCGCCGGCAGCCGGTAGGCGTTCGGCCGATAAATTTGCGGTTGATTGCGCGCCAGCTGCGGGTGCGAGATGTATTCGCTGTCCGGGTTGAGCGGCGGCAGCGGCTGCCGGTAGTTGACCAGTATGTCGCGATGCAGCGGCTGGTATTGGCGCTGCGGCTGCGGTTGCGGTCGTTGCAGGGGCGCGTAGTACTGCGACTGGTGTGAGATTGGCGGCGGAGGAAATCGTTGGCCCTGCTGGTTGGGCGCGTACGGATTGGGCGCCGGCTGATACTGCGGCTGATAGGGGTTGATGAACTCGGCGTCGGGATTGATTGGCGGCCGATTCGGTGCGTAGTTGACATAGGTGTCGTTTTCCAAGCTCCAGAGCGGTTGTTGCGGTTGTTGTTGCTGTTGGGGATAGCTTTGTGGCAGCCGATAGTTGACGACTTTGGGGCGCAGATTTTGCTGCTGGAAGGGCTCGTCGTAGAAGCGATTGTTCTGGCGCACCTGCAGCGGCGGCGAGTTGTAGTAGTAGCCGCCAAAGCCGCGCTGCTTGGGGTGCACCACATCGGGCGGCGGCAGCTGCAGGCGCTCAGCCTGATAGCGCACTGGCGGCTGTTGTTGTGGCTGTTGCTGTGGTGGCGCGTACTCGTTCAGCTCTTGCTGCTGCAGCGACACCCATGGCGCCTGCGTGCTGCTGACAATGGTGCGCGGCGTGCTCTGGTACTGCAGCTCGGGCTCGCCGCGGAATTCGGCTAGCAGCGGTTGCTGCAAGTACTTGGCGCCCACTCGCAGCCGTTTCGGTTTCGCTTGCGGCGCTGTTTGGTAGGGTGCTTCGGGTTGAACGGGCACCAGGGTGGTGGTACTTGGATATTTCCGATGCTGTTGCGCTATGGCGCGTTCTTCCTCATCCACCTTGTCTACTGCAATGGCCCGGAATGAGTTCTCGTCGTCCACTGGCGGGCTATAGGTGACCATCGGCTTGAAGGGTTCCTCATCGAATTCGGCCGGTGGCTGAAAGTTGCCCGCACCCACCGTTGGTTCCAGATTTTTATTCGCATCAAAGCTGTACTCGTAAATGGGCTTCGCCTTGGGGGTGCGTGGAATGCTGTTGTCGCGCAGCTGCTGATTCTGATAGTATCGCAAGGTCTCTCGTATGGCATTGACCTCTCTCTCGAAATCTTCAAGTGGCTGCACCCGTTTGTAGATGGGGGTGTTTTGTGCCACCGGCGGTCGCTTGTAGCGCACTTCCGGCTTCGGAGTGATGTAGACCACCTCCTGCTGAGTGTAGGGTCGTTGTGCGGGCGCCGGCGGCAAATAGGTACGTTGACCCTGCTGCTGGTGGCCGCTCGATTTGAAGGGTCTCTTGCTTGTCGCGTAGAGTTTAATCGGTCTTTGCGGCTTTTCGGTTGTGGACAGAAAGTCATCGATGCCGTTCGATGTGACTGGCCGTTGGCGTTTTGCTTCAAAGTATTCGTAGTAGATGGGATTTGTTTTCGATAGTGTATCGCTGACTGGTTGTGGAGTAGTGGGCACAAAGTTGACAACGTTCGGACGTGACGGATATTTGTTTGATGGATAAACGGGAACGGGCACCGCGACCGGTACGGGAACTGCATCGATTATTTCCGGCGCTGGCCGCACAGTGGTCGTTGTTCGCACTGGCGGTGGTGTGGGCTGCTGCTTGGTGATGGGTGTTGCTGGTATTGCTGTTGATATGACTGGTGGCTCCGGTGTAATGATAATCGTCTTTGGTGTGTATTCCGAGATTTTGGTGATCACCTGACGATGCGGAGCTGTAGTAGTTGTCGAAGTTGTTGTGGTTGTGGTACTTGTTGAAGTGCTGGTATACACACGATGTCTGGGCGGTGAAATAGGCGGTGTCGTTGTTGTCGCCGTTGTTTTTTCTGGCTTCTCCAGACGACTAAATTGATTGGCTGGCGGAGGCAACACTATGCCAGGCACCAAAGGCCCTGGTGGCACCGGATTGCTGTAGTTGTTTTTGTAAACAAAACTATACGCCGGCGGGTAATACAGCGACGGGTCGTCCTCGTCAAAGTAATCGGTGCCGTTGGAAGTGTCCAGCGAGCCGTTGCGCCCAAAGGGGAATGGGCCCAGGCCGGGGAATGTGATGGGTCGCGCATTGCTCAGGAATGGATTGACAAATGTTTGGTTGTGATAAAGCCACGGCGGGTAGGGCGCCGGGTAGACATAGCCCGGTTCGCCTTCCGCAGCATCTTGAGCCGCTCCCGGCCGGGTAATAAGATTTTTCTCGTTGTCACTATCACCTTCGGACGATGGGTAGCCGGCTTCTGGGCCGGCGGGATATATGGGTATCGATTCGTTAGCGATCGGATAGACGACCGTGAATTTATTATTTCCGACAAACTGTACCGGGCCATTCTCTTCGAGCTGGACGGGAAATGGTGGCGGAACTTTCGGATTGGGCGGTATCTTGATCTGTCGGCCGGGCGCATCATAATCGTCGATGGGAGGCCACGGTTCGTCGGGCGAATCATCGTTGAGACTTCCACCTTTGATTACCAATAGATGGTCCTCGGCCAGCCAGATGTCCTCCTCGTTGAGGCCACCGTAGTTGCGTTCGTTGTCAATTGGCACTTCCTTATTGGGCAGATAGCTCAGCACTCCCGGCCGTTTGGGTGGACGACGAAAGAGCTCTTTCTCAATCAAGCCATATTTGCCATCGCGCACCTGATCGGAAAGCGTTTTCTTGGAGTCGTCTTTGTTTTTCTTTAACTTGACGGCATTTTCTTTGCCCGAACCAGCGCTCAAGCGCAATATGCCGTTATCCCAATTGTCAAAATCTCCAGGATCATCCAAGAGAGCCTCGTCGTCGTCGTTATCGTCACGGTCGTCAGGGTCACTGGCGAGCGCGATGTGCACTCGCAGTGGATTCGAAGTGGTAGTGGCGACAACAGGCGGGCTGGGGGTGCTGCTAACTTTAGCATGGCGATAGGAACTTGTCAGTGAGGGTGAGATGCGGCGATGATAAAGCGATGCCGGTTTGAGTGTGGTGGAATTGGTTACGGTGCTGTTGCTGGAGACGGCTGACACCTGATATGTAGAACGACCCTCGGCGTTTTGTATGTGGCCAGCAACCAGACGTTGTATCATGCGGGGTCTGAAACGAAAAGTTTTAGCAAAGAGAGAGTGAGATGAATGAATGATATGAACTATTAGGAAAGACATGTGGGAATAAGCGCAACTCGGCCCATTTGGTCAGCGGTTAAGAATGGGTTGTCTGCTTTGATTTAAAGATGGAAGCATGTTGCTTCAGCACGTGTTGCCGTTGTCATTGTCATTGTAGTCGTTTCAAGTGGATGGTGAAAAGTCAATTGATACCTTCCAACGAACCATTCGACGACAACGACGACAATTCGATGGCCGTTCGAGCAGGCGTGCTGCTTTGACTTTCCGCTGTTTCAGCAAAATAACAGAGAATAAAATCAATTACAGCAATTGTTGCCGGTCTGTCGGCGAAATTGGGGTGTTTGCTTAATTTCAGCTTTGGCTGACAATCGGCAGCTTCAATTTCATGCCGCGGAAGTGCGCCAACGACCCAAAGAGGAGTCGTTGAAGTTTTTGGAGGCTCGGTGGCAACGATCGCGCATTTACTTTAATCTCCAACCACAATCGCAAAATCAGCTCGAGAGTAAACCAAATCAACACACTTCGCCACCCTCAACGACTCAGCGGGAAACGGCAACGAAACGGCATCGTAAATCGTTTTACAAAAATGGCAACTCACGTTTTCGGTGTCTGCTGCTGTCGAATTGCCGTTGCGCCGGAGCTGGAGGTGGAGCTGGAGTTGTGTGCCGCACGTTCCATGGGCTCGTCCGCGGCGGCGGCGCCGAACAACAGCGCCGATTGTTTGGATTGGCGATGATGCGACGTTGACGCTGTGACTATTGACGGCTGCGACTGACGTTCGGAGTGCTGCAAAGCTGGCAAAGCGGCCGCTGGCGCTTTTGGCGACGATGCTGTGGACGCGGATGGCGTTGGTGATGTCGATGTTGTTGCTGTTGTTGTAACTGCTGGTGCCGTTTTTGGTGTGGTGGCTGTAAGGCCGCCGTTGCTATTCGGCTGACTCATGCGATTTGTTTGGCGCCGGTCGAGGTGTTTGTAGCGTCGCGTATCGACCGCCGTTTTGGCAACGTTAGCCGCCTCGGTGTTGCCATTGCGTTGAGCCTGTGTGGCGGCGGCGCTCAGCAGACTGCGGTTTTGGCGCACACTACTCGCTGGCACGCTGGCGTTCGCATTGCGCACCGGACGTGCTGGGGCCGGTGTGGTTGACGCTGGCGTTGCGCGTTCGACACGTTGGCTGCCAGCCGAATCGCCGCGGGCTGCAAAGCGTCTAACGGTGCGCTGTTGTTGTTGCTGCTGCTGTTGTTGCTGCTGCGGTTGTTGGCGCTGAGGTCGCCTGGCAGCCGATAGCGAAGGCGCTGTTGTTGGCCTGATGGCTGTTCTGGCTGTTGCCGTCGTTGTTGTAGTTGTGGTAGTCATCACTGTGGTGGCGGGTGCCAGACGGCGACGCGGCGCATGCAAGGATGGCGGCTGTGGTGTGGTTGGCGTCGGCGTTGCCATCAGCGTAGCTGTGGAAACGGAAGACGCTGCGGTTGCTGTGTGGCCGAGCAGCAGCAGCAGCAGCGGCAGCAACACGTGGGGCAGGAGTAGAGCAATCAAGTGCAAGGTCGACGACTTCATCTGCAAACAAAACAAAAACGATGAATAGTGAATAGTGAGATGCGAGAATCAAGAAGAAGAAGAAGGAGCAGTTAATTGAATGGAAAAGCGTGGAATGCAGATTTTGTGCACATTATGCAATACGCAAAAACCTAAACGTATAAACATTAATTAAAACAACAACAATAAAAAAAAAACAACAATTCGGTTCTGCTTGGCTGGCGCTGTGGTGCGGTGTCTGCCTGAGAGTCTGCTGTGAGCTGCTCGCTGACCGGTGCCATCGGCAACACGACTGCCGGAGGCACAGACGACGAACGCGTCAGCGTCAGCGAACTGCAAATCGTGCAGATGCGCGCCGGCGCACTTTATGGTAATTAGCGGTGCTGGCTGCCGTTAAGTGCGCGGCGATGTCGGAGCTGCTGGACGGTTTTGTCGGTTGTGTTGGACGGGTAATTGTGCGGGCACGTGCCGCTGTGTATTTTGACGGCTTTCTGCATTGATTGGATGTTGTTTTAGTGATCGTTGATGGTTTATTTATGTTATTGAGTTATTGAATAGTCGTGAAATACGAATTACTGCTACGATCTTAGTTGTGATTATGTCAAGGGGTATGCGGATTTGCTGGACCCAGTGTTGAAAGAAGTAACTTTGAATTTAAATTGACATAACAAATTTAAATGTGCAATGCAACATTGTTAGTGTGAAATTTGTAATGACAAAAGAAAGTAAGCAAGCATTTCCTGTATGAGAGGCAATTGAAGTGTGATTATAATTTAGTCAAATTATAGTAAATGCATACAATTTTGAGAAAGTAAGCAACCACGTTGCATCACCAATAGGAATTTTTGACTGAACAACGTTTCAGTCATGATACACAAAATAAAAGTAGAGCCAATGCTTCTTCTCAGCTACCATGTTCCGCATCTGAAAATTCTCCTTTGAAAATGTGCTATCGTACTGTTGCTAGAAAATCCCTTGAACATTTTTTAATACTGTAATGTATTATCTGCTGTTCAATTCGCATTAACATTTTTGTACTTTCGCCTAAAATAAATTAGTCACAGTGAAATGTCTATTTCGTGTTTATTTTAAAAAGGATCTTAAAATCCATAGAACCTTAAATAACCCTAATCCAGTGGCGCACGCAGGATTTTGTTTCGGGGGGTTCGTGTAACTTTTTTGAGAACTTTGAAATGGAATAAAATTTAGATGTATGAATCTACAGACTGAGATCCAAAACATGTACAGTATGAAGGTATATCAGTATGAAGTGAGCCTCAAGATACAAATGTCTCGATAGGGAATATTTGTTGTGAACGAGCCTTATTTTGTTTTTGTTTTGTTGCTATGACATCTGTCAAGCATATTTAGTATACATCAAGTCATTGAACAAACAACATCATATTTTTTCATCGTGTTAAAAATGTCGAATTTTGTACCAGATAGTGATGATTTGCGGAAAGCATTAATTTTTTGTTTTCATTTGAAGAAAAGTGCTGAAGAGTCGCATCGAATGCTTGTCGAGGCATATGGTGATCATGCTCTATCAAGAGCAACATGCAAAAGATGGTTTCAACGGTTCAGAAATAATGATTTTGATGTGAGAAATGAAGAACGTGGAAGACCACCAAAAAGTTTGAAGACGCCGAATTGCAAACGATATTAGATAAAGATGACACTTTGAGTCAAAAGCAAATGGCAGAAATGTTAAATGTTGCACAAGGAACAATTTCTGTCCGTTTAAAAGCTATGGGAAAGATCCAAAAGTGTGGAAAATGGGTGCCACATGAATTGAATGAAAGGCAGATGGAAAACCGAAAAAACACTTGCGACATTTTGCTTCAAAGACACGAAAGAAAATCAATTTTGCATCGAATTGTTACTGGCGATGAAAAATTGATCTATTTTGAGAATACTAAACGGAAAAAATCATGGGTTAATCCGGGACAACCTTCAACATCGACTGCAAAACCAGATCGATTCGGCAAGAAGACAATGCTGTGTGTTTGGTGGGACCAGCGCGAACGGACCTGGCGAAACCGTTAATAATGATCGCTACCGACAACAAATGATCGATTTGAACCATGCATTGATCGAAAAACGACCAGAATGGGCCAGAAGACACGGCAAGGTAATTTTGCTCCATGGCAATGCACCTGCACACAAAGCAAGACCAGTTTCAGATACAATCAAAGCTGGGAGCTGCTACACCACCCGCCGTATTCACCAGAGCTGGCTCCTTCCGACTACCATTTGTTTTCATCGATAGGACCCGCATTGGCTGAGCAGCACTTCGATTCCTACGAGGAAGTCGAAAATTGGGTGTCTGATTGGTTTGCTTCAAAAGACAAACAATTCTATTGGCGCGCTGTCCACAAATTGCCTGAAAAATGGACAAAATGTGTGGCTAGCAATGGTCAATACTTTGAAAAAAATGTTTTTTACTTTCCCATTAAAAATTAGTGTTTTATTTTCGCAAAAAAAGGCTTACTTCATACTGAAATACCTGGTATGTTTCCCCTACCTGACATATTTTGGTCCTGAAAGCTCAAAATAGAAAATTTATTTAAAGGAGACTATTTTTCTCTTTTATTTGATACCCATATCTGGCACAACCGCAAATATTTGAAAAAATATTTGAAATGTGTATGTCCTTAAAATTTTAAAGTCCTTTAAAAATCACTTTGGGTCAGAAAATGAGAAACTAAATAAATAAAATTCCAGGTAAATGACCTCTAGTTTCACGCCTATATCAACATTTGGAAGGGTCACGGTGTAATATATGTAAAGTTGGTGTTTTCACTCAGGGCATCATAACTTTGTCATTTTTCTTTCGATTCCATTGATGGTAGGCTTAATATTTGCGCAAATAATATGTTTTTCATCTTAGGTCTTAAAACCAAAGGAAATAATTTATTTTATCTATAAAAAACATTCAAAAATTTATGATTTTTGAAAATGGTCGAAAAATTCAAATTTTTTACAACTTTCGTCGTCAGTAATTTCTCCAAATCTCATCTGATTCGGACAATCTGTATATCTCTGGAAAAGCTAAGGTAATATCTTCTGACCGACGGACATCTTGTGTTAGTCAGATGGTTCGTTTACGAGATATGTGCTCATAACTGAAACAACAGGGTAAAAACTGTTTTTTCCAAGATTTGAAAACGCTTCTAACAAAATTGTTAGTCTAGAAAACACTTTTTTAGGTGCATTTTTTGTGTCGAGTCGTGTTATTGATGATTTAACATATATGCGACGGTTTTAAATTAAATTTCTGTACTAACTTAAAAATATTTCGGGGGGTTGAACCCCAAACCCCCCCCCCCCCCCCCCCCCCTCCTGTGTGCGCCACTGCCCCAATCTATATATATAGAAGAGAGTGGCAGTATGTGCGTGATCGCATCACGCTCAAACGGAACGGCCGATTTTCATGGGGTTTGTTTTGTTCGATTCGTATTAAGTCAGTTCAGGTTCGTGCGAAAAGAAAATTCAGGAAAATCTATTGGAAAAGTCGGAAAATTCATGCCATATTTGACCGTGAATTTTGCACATTTTCAGATAATAACTTTGGAACCATAAGTCACACATCAATTAAATTCACTACGAACTTACTATTTAGTCATGTCCTGCGACAGAGGGTATGGGGCGGGTATTGGACGAGGGGGTGTGGCACCACCCATACAAGCCAAATCTTAATAATGGAATATCTTTGAAATTGTAAGGTGCACAGCATTGAAATTTAGTATAGCGTCGACCCATAGATGAGTCATTCTACTGGTAAGATTTGATGGGCGTTGGACAAGGGGCGTGGCACATTTTTTGTGACCCAAATATTTCGCTGAACTATAAATCGCACAGCAATGAAATTAAGTACGAACCTACCATTTTCTCTTTCGACAGAGGGAATGGTGCGGGTATTGAACAAGGGGGCGTGGCGTAAGTATAAATGATAAATATTGGTTTTTGAAATTGGCATGGGTCAAGTGCAGTCCATTTCTTTACTGAAACTTAGCAGCAACATTGCTGATTTGTGGGCCTCAATTGCGTTAATCAGTAGCTCCTCCTCTTCTTTTAGTTTAGTAGTTCTCGCGTATTTCATTAGAAAAAAAAACAACAAATGTCGTGCGAGACGAAGTTCGCCGGGTCAGCTAGTTTAATATTATATCGAAGTGGCATCACGACTAAAGCTTTTTACGAATACATACGAAAAACGTCAATTAGCACGTTTAGTGTCAACGAATTTGGCTCGGTACTACCTTTATTTTTTATATCATGGTTTCAAAAAAGATACTATGCACAATTTAAATGTCTTGGATTTTATTTTCTCAAATTAAAATTTCAACATCACACCCAACGCAACGCACAGTGATTCGACTCCTATATGGAGTCCGCGGGACAAAATTAGAAGGATTGGTCCGTTATTCATAAAATTTGGTATACTAGTTAATCATGGTCTGCTGAATTGAAATTGAAAATTGAATGCAAATTTGCAATTTTCGTCATTTTTGGTGTGCTATAGCAACGAGTGTGTTGGCTATATTTTTCAGATTTTACATTTAATCGGTAACGTCAACATTGATAATTGCGAAGACTAACAGAAATTGTCTTAGGATCTATGTTTTGCTTTTTTGCAGTTTTCTCAATTTTGCATGCTGATTGCATACTTTTAGAGATGAAAAAATAAATTTTGTCGAAAAATAGGTGTTTAGACCACTTTTCAAATTGAATTATTTTCTGAGATCGGAAGATATCGGAAGATGTAATTACATTATCCGACAAAGAAAGAATGCTGCTTAAAATAAAAAAATCCAGGAACATACATCGTACTTTCACATAATTAGATATTTTCCTCTAAGTTTTGCTAATTTTCAGATTTTTAATTTAGAAAAATATTTTGAATTAAAAGTGATGTAAAAAAAATGTGCAAATTTTAAGAAAACATTAAAAGCGAAAATGGCCACATCATTTCTTAATCTATATTGAAAGTTTTAGCAACTTCTTGGTAACCATGTATTTTTACAATTTTTTTTACTCAATACACTAAAAAACAGAAAATCTGTGTTTACATTTTTTTGTGAAAAAAGTTTCAACTTTGAGCCGCTTTTGCGCACACACGCTAACTAATTTTTTGCACAGATTTTTTTGGGTTTTCTTAGTTGGAGTTTTACCTTTCTAATGACATCAAAATCGTTAAATTCTGAGACTATAAATTTGTTGAATTTTTTCTATGGAACGAATCACTGTGCAACGCCCTGAAAACCACAAATTCGTATGCTATCGCCGCCCGATGATC
This sequence comes from Melieria picta, assembly GCA_964056695.1. Taxonomy (NCBI): domain Eukaryota; kingdom Metazoa; phylum Arthropoda; class Insecta; order Diptera; family Ulidiidae; genus Melieria; species Melieria picta. The sequence goes on along the minus strand of OZ057398.1, from coordinate 34,562,256 downwards.
TCTCGAAAATGCCATTATGTTAAAATCAACTGACCGAATTATTCGAAATCAAACTCTATTCGTATGCCAACAACAACAACAATGTGCCATATGTGCGTCAATATGTAAACCAAAGAGTTTCGATTGCGCGCCAAACTGGTTGGCTGCACTGCTGCCTGGCCATCGACTCATTACGGCCAGAAGTAATTTCAATTTGTGCTTATTTTACTCGTTGACTCTATTGTATCGATTACGACTGTTACTGTTAGCATTGTTGCGCGTGTGATTGTTGCAATAACCACCAAAGCGATCAAACTGGCTGCAACACCGCCGCATCGTCGAGCGCCGCTCCAGTCAAACTCGACTACAATTAATTAGCTCAGCAATTTTATTTGCGAAAATCAAGCAGCGCAACCGGTTTCGGTTCGCTCAACGATGCATCAATGGCGGTTTCGATTGCATGCCGCGGCTCACCCACTCTGTCAGTGCGCCGCAATGCCACCCAACACTCGCACCGGCAGCATTGTGCTCGAGTTTCGTATTGGCTGCACCGCTGTTGTCTCGACTCGGTGCACCAATTCTGCAAATTGTCAATTCTTCTTTTGTGTTTTTTTTAGTTTGCTTCGTTTTTCGTTGCCTGTTCAAAGTTGGTCTTTAGGAAACGCTGCCAAATGCGCAAATAAAGTTGTTTGCCGCTGTCGTTGGCGCTTGGCATTTGCCTTATGGCAGCTCGCCGAACGGACAGACGTAAATTGGTCTTGTTTGTTGTTGTTGTTGATTGCTGGTTGTTGGCACGGCGACACACAGCGGCCACGTTTATGGCACAACTGGAGCGCCGAATTTGTGTACATTTTCAGCTGACGGCCAAGATGACGGCCTAGAAGATGGCCTAGAAGACGGACGGACAGTGCGGACCGCGCGTTGCCGTTTGCACGGCAGATGACTTTGCTAGTTCACGGTTTGGCTGGCTTAGTGGACGACGGCGTTGCTTGTTTATTTTTGTTTTTGTTTTCGGACTCAATTTGGTGGCCAAGTTCAATAACGACAGCAAGTGCGCCATTAATTTTGGTGACTTGCAAGAGGAAGAGTTTAACTAGCCAAAACCGGTAATGCTTTATTTGGAGTGTGGGTAATTAGTTGTACGAAAGATAAAGAGACGGAGAGGGGCAAGTGTCGGACTGATCAGTAGCTTATTTAATAGTTTACACACATCTAACATTGTCACGGATTGCGTTAGAATTTCTTATCTACTTAGGGTTTGTTTTTTAGTTTGGTGTAAGTATTAATTTTGGTTTAGTTTTTCTTAGTGTAATTACAGATTTTTTCCATTTTGTAAACAATTTTGGTTATTATTTATAGGTGAATATCTGCATTTTTCAACACAAGGAATCTTATAATTTTGATTTCAATGTGATTTGTGTGTCTTATACACTCTGTAAGTAATATATTACGATTTTGAAGTCTTTGTTTACATTCAGCAGCAGCTTTGGGGCATTCAGCAGATATTTTAAGGAACCAACAAATTTGCTATCACATGGAATCTTTTAAGCTTTGATGTGAGTCTCCTTTTCAAGTCTTTGAGGTGCATTTTAAATCTCAACAAACGCTTTCTTAAGGTTTTCATGGATTTTTTTCGGTAAATCTGGTTTCTATATGTTTTTAGTCTTTTAATATATTTAGCTCAGCGTTTGGGACATTCAGCAGAGATGTCAAGGAACCAACAAATTTGCAATCACATGGAATCATTTAAGCTTTGATGTGTTGATATGTTTTTTGTTTTTTAATATATTTAGCTCTGGCTTTTGTAAATTTTATGGAAAATTTGTCAATATTTATATGCATGATTGACGAATATCTCCAACTTTTAACACAGATTTGCTGTGTTCAAGAAATTCTGTATGGTTATGGTTTTATTGTTTTTATTTGTTGTGACTTTTTTGAGAATTTGTTTACATTAAGCTTCTGCGACATTCAGCAGTGATTTGAAAAAGCCAAGAAATTCGCTATCACTGTTAGAATTTTAGCTGTGAAGCGACCCTCCTTTCTATGTGTTTGATGTATTTAAAAGTTCACCAAACGCATTTCTTGTGGTTTTGTTCACTCTTTTTCCGATTGCTAGGATTTTTAGGAATTTTAATTTAGGTCGAGAAAATTCAGATAGATCCATCTGAATCTGGATATGAGAAAGTAGAACTCATTAATTTGTGATTTGATGGGCCATTGTTTTTTTTTTCTCACCAAATATCTGATACAATGAGCGCAGATTCAAAAGGTCCAAAAATCAATTACAATAGACTCAGATCAGCTTTAATGCGAATTTCCCCGAATTTCGATAGATCCCCGCTCACCAGTACCAAGGAGTATGAAATGAATAGAAGGTGCAGTGTTGCCAACGTTTTCATTTTCAGAAAGCACTAAAACACGAGTTTTTCCGCTCAAAAAGCACTGATGAGCACAAAAAAGAGCAGATGTTGGTAGTTGTCCCATGTTCTGTATAACATAGAGTAAGTTCGGGTAATGTGATATAGTGGCTTATTTCACAAGTGCATTGAGCTTTTTCAAAATTAACCTTTTTAAAACATCATAACAGCTAAAATACTCGAGCTGCATGATTTTGGATGTGTTTGCTTAAATAGTTTTCAGTTAGTGTGATGAAGTGCTTTGAGTAGTGCTTGCACAAGTTTTTGGTCAAGAAATTTGAAAGCATGAAAGGTACAAAAAAATATTATTAGAAAGTTCGAGGCCAATCGGAAGTAAATCAGTGATATCGATTATGAGTTTGCGAGGAAGGCTCTTCTTAACAAAATTATTATTGTTTTTTTTAAATATTTTTTTCGCAAAAAGTCAATTTCGGGTAATGTGATATACCAAAGTTCGGGTAATGTGATATAGTACATCACAGTACCGAAACTTATGACAGTAATACTATTTGTATACAGAAATGTATATATACTTTATTTTATACTATTTGAAGTGGAATATTCTCAAAAATCTGTTATGGTTCAGTTGTAGCAATTTAGCCAAACAGGATCACTTCAGGTTTCATGCAATATATAAACAATGATCCAACATTTCAGTGTTGTATAGTTGTTAAATGAAATATAGTGTTTTCTCTGTTCTCTCTGCGTTTTCTCTTTCGGTGGCTGTCCTCTCAGCTGGAAATGGCAAACCTCTGAGAGTAAAAATTGCTTATGAAAGAGCTCCCAACCTGCCGTTCGGAACCGGCATAAAACTGTAGGTCCCTTCCACCCGCGTAGAAATTCACACGCACAACACGGGTGGTTGCGGGAAGCTAGGCCTTAGTCTCGCGTAAGCGGGCTGTCGTGCCAGTCAATTATTAAATTATTATTATTTATAACACTGCAGTTATAAAAAATACATAGTTTTCTAAGCAAGAATTAGTCTAGGTGTCTTTTAAATAAAAAAACACAGAACATTGCTCCAAGCACTTTTTCGCGTTTTTATTTTCAAAGGTTGCCACTCAACTTACTAAAAAAGTAACCAAAATGTAACCATAGGAAAAGAAAACAAAATTTCAGCCTTCCAGTTTTTCCTTTCCTCATCTGACAAAGTTTAGTTTTGGTTTAAAAAAAACAACAAGCAAAACACGGCGTTGCATCAAATTTTAAAATTTGTTTCCCCAGTAAAAATATGCGAGCAAAAAATAAAAAAAAAGTTCGCATCTTGAGTCGCTAAAAAATCAAGATTGTATCTACTAGAATTCACTTGCGAAAAGTCATAAACAAAAATTAACCCTTTTTTGTTAAAAGTAACCAACTGTGGCAACCTGCCATACAAAATATTTGCTTGTATGACATTCGTGTTTTGTACCTCAATTTCCTTCCACTACACAATCGCCGCAAAACCGCAACTTCGACACACAAAACCGAAGCAAAAATTCTGTAACCGTTATTATATCACACGATGCAGTATTGCACCAATTAACGCCAGAATTCCTTTCTACGATAATTAAAAATGGTGCTGGCGTTTAATTAACATTCTTCCAATATTAATTGATTAAATTAACTATGAAACTAAAAACCGAACGGAAAATAATAAAAGCGCCGGGAAATAACTATGGCAAACATCGTTGCCAGGCTACCAGGTGGGTGTGTGGCACACCCGCAATGCGGCAGCACGACACAAAGGTGCAATGTAAATGCCAGCTAACGTGGCCGCCAATAATAAACAGCCGCACCGAAATGTTAGTAACCATAGCAAAATTATTCTTCAGCAAACGAGCTTCCATAGATTTCTTGACACTGTGGCCAGTGTGCACGCCGTTACCTACTAGCAGTACCGTTATGCTGTTTATTACCACCACCACCACTAACCATAACAACAACAACACTAACAACCACACCACAACCGTTGCGTCAATCGCAGTGGGCAGTTGTTGTTGGCTGGTTTTTGTTTTCGTTTCGCTCTTTAATTGCTGCAGCCACGGCGCTGCACTCGAGCTAACTGTTGCTGCCGAGAATTTGACCACTGCTGCGCTTGAATTTGTTTAATGGTTGCAAAAATCCCACTCAACGTTCCTTTTATTGCAAATTTGTTAATCAAAATGTTTGTTGTCGATGCAAATCTAACTGCAGTTATGATTTTGTTGTTTTTTCACTGCCGGACTTGGCGAGTTTTTTCGGTCGTTTTCCTATGCCAGCGTTGGTCTAATTGGTGCAAAAAGGCAACTAGACGGCGGCCGTTTTTATGTTCTTTTCATGTGCGAAGAGAGGTGTGGAGCGGGCTGCCGTGGCGTGGTCAAAAATTGAGTGATTTATACCGTTGTCCTTGAGATTGGTTGGTTTTTTCATACGACTGCATTATTTTTATTCTGCAGGATTATAAAATGTGCCAATCTGGCGTGACATTTGCGAAAGTCAAAATCTAATAAATAAGTGATTTTTGTTTTTTGTGTTATAGCGAACGAGCTAACGGTTCGTTGTGACATGTTAAAGTGCGGTTTAAAATGCGTCTCAATGGCAAGACCACAAAATGCCATAAATAAAAGGAGGAAAATGTTGTGTCCGATGGTGACTGACTATTGAAGTTTGTAGATATGTGTGTGTGATTACGGCTCCTGGCAAAATTTTATAGATAAAAGATCCAGAATATATGCATGATAGTCTTGCTTTGCTTGCAATACCTTGGAAACTGGTAAGAAATATCACTTTATTTGTTTTTTCAGAGTTTTAAAATTATTTGTTAAAATAATTCATTAAAAATTTAATTTAAAAATAAACATTAAATTAGCTAAAAAAGGATTCGTGAAACATTTTAAAGTAGGAAAATAAAAATAAAAAATTATAGAAAAAACACATTATTGATTCCATCATTCGCCGGGATTCCAGATTCATTCCCAATCTCCTAGTTTGGGTATTTGAATACATAAAATGCTCAGGACCAAATTAATGTAAAAACATGTTTAGTATTGTAATATGATGATTGGAAACTTATAGCCATTACTACTCATCTGCTTACGACTTGTTATTAGGTTCACATGGAGAATCGATCTGGCTATGTGCGTCCCTTTTTTAATTAGCTGGTTTGTTGATAACTTTCAAACGATTTAAGATTTTGCAATGAAATATATCGGAGCTCCGACTAAAAGTTAGTTAGAAAATCGCAGAGGCCGGCTCAATTAAAAGCAAAGTTGCTTTTTAACCTTACTTTAAATTATACAGGGTGGCGCAAAGGTTTTCACTTGGCGCAAAAGTTGTCACCCAGTTTTCTTTGGCTTTAATTTATCATAAACAAATTTGAGCCAAAGACGACTGGGTGACAACTTTTGCGCCACCCTGTACAAACAAATTCTCGTCAATCAAGATTGCAAGTTGAATATTTGAATATATATTTTTATCTTAAAATTAGCAGGCTTTATTTTTACTTTATAAAACGGTTTATATTTACATCTTTTTTATAAAAAAAACAATAGCCATTGCGAACAATCATTGGAGAAAACTTTAATTTGCATAAGATTGGATCAGGCCGGCCTCAATAGAGGCCCTAGGTTTGAAACCCAGCTCGGACTGGTGGAACGCTCGTCTACTTCTATCGCTGTACATATGAACAAGAACAAGAATCGCTCTTGGCAGGCAATGGCAAAACTTTCAAGTGTGAAAGAAAAACTGCCAACAGCCGTTCGGATTCGGCGTTAAACTGTCCCCTGTCCTTCTTCCCCAATCCGCTTGAAATGTATGTTGTAACACATGTTGGCAAAAACAGTGTTGCATACACATTTAAAAACGGATGAAATATATGGTATCGCAATGGGCCTCTTAATAGTCCTCCGAGCGTGTCTCTTACAGAGGCAGCCATCATAACCTAACCTATAAGATTGAATCAGCCAATTGGGTACTTAAATACCCAGCACAAACCTTAGATATGTCGGAAGTTATAAATCGGGAATTTGGCTGAGTAATTTCTAATAATTTCTGTAGGTGAAGTTAGGTCAAACTGATCGCATGATAGTATTTCTATCAACTTTTGCTTTGATGACTTTTATTTTTTTTATCGGGTTCTACAATTAGTTCTAAAATTATAGTTCTACAATTACAATTAGCCAATACTTTTCGAGATATCAGCGGATATAATACGCAGTCTTTGTATTCGTGGTCTTTCTGTTGTTAACGTTAGGAGTAACCGTAATCTTAGTACAATCTTAGTTTAATAATAAAAAATAATAATTGTTATAACCTTTATAAATTTTTCAATACTTTTCAGAAAAATTCCGGGATATCTGTTCAATAGAATAATCAGCCGATTTTTTCAATTCTTCCGAGCTCTAATATTGCGTTAAAAGTTATGTGCATTTGTAGCAAGTTCTCTATTTACACATAAATTTAATATAAATTTAATTTAAATTTATAAATTTACACATAATTTTAAGAACACATAAAATTTAAGAAAATTGTGATATTTCCTGTAGTAAATTTATTAGATCATTTCATAGACATGAACCTCTCACCGTGTCTACAATTACTAATTACACCATCTACCATAGTGTAATGTTTATTGTTCTTATGCAACGACATTACCTCACTTTGTTTGCAATGTTATGTAATGGCAACTACCGCCAGACAGACAAAGGGTTATTTACAGTAATAGTGAATGTAATGTAATAATTGTTATGTATTAGCTCGATTTACCTTTCTAAATTCTGTTGCCAACCGCATATTACCTCACACGATATTGTAATGCGATATTGTAATAGCAATTCAGCAATTGGCCAACTAAAAGGTGGGGCCGTATTACTGTCAAATGTAACAGTTATGATTAAGAATTGAACCAGTAATACGGGTACTGCTAGTCATTGACATTTAAGCGTAATTTATTGCGACACACTTCAGCGTTGCATTTAACTAATATGGCCGCTTTGAGCCATTTACAACGAGCCCCAAATAGACAAACAAAATAAAACCATAAATGGCGTCAAGTGTCGGGAGTTGTCACCACCATTCAAATTCAAGAACTTAACACTGAACTGTAAATGAGTAATCAACGTAGCAGGATTAATTAGTTCCAAGCGGGTCGCACCGCAAACGACTATTTCAAGGTGCGAGCTGCAGGTTTTCAATGAACCGCCACGCACGAACCGACTGCAAGAACTGACCATTTCAAAGCGGCCCATGGCAGTTTTTGATATCCACCAGAATTATACGAATTTTTGTTTTAGATTTTAGACAGAATTTCAATAATGTGCCCAAAAATTATTCAGTTATGAGGTGCATTGAACTTTGCAGTGCACGCACGCAACATGCTCTAATAAGCAAATTTTGACACAAAAAATAAATTTTGAACATTTTTTTGGCGTCTGCCAAAAACAATGGCAAATTATTGTGCTGCAATAAAAAATAGTAATAAAAATGCCTATGTCGAAAAAGTACAGTGGAACAGTGAAAGAGTTGAAAAGTGCGCAACTTCCAACTTTTGGAAAATTTATTTGACATTTGTGTGGAAAACGCATAAAAGCATATCACAAAAAAAGCCGCCAACAACAAATAGGAAATGCCGCTAATTTGCATTTCTTTGCGCCATGGACGCGTCAGCAACTCACGCGCATAGTCCAACAAAAGCAACAACAAAAAACACGAGGCAAAGTGCGAAACGAACACTGCGCATGCGCAGCACTCAAGCTTGACACTTTTACGCTTAAAGCGGGGCGGTAAAGGCAAAATGCAGACAACTCAATTGCAGCCGCCTTACAGCAAATCTACAACAAAAGTGGCCATTATAGAAAATCACAAATGTCGCATTGCGAAAAAGCGAACGTCTGTTCTAACCGTATAAGGAAACGGATATGTTTTCATTTGTGTGATTTGAATAATTTTGCCGTTTTAGTTTGTTGTCAACGAGCCGAAAATTGCTCCGCAACCGCACCTGCCGCCCTGCAAATGTGACAGTGCGCTCACTTTGGCAGCGCCGCATCGCGTGCCGTGCGCAGTTCGACGTCGCTGTCATCGCGCTCGAATGTGCAGCGGACAATGGACAGGCGGCTATGGCCACGACTCTGGCTATCTCTGGCAATGGCTAACAGTTTTAATGGCTATGGGCAAATGGTAATTGGTAATTCTGTCAATCTTTGTTGTTTTTGTTTGTTTGTATGTCTATCTGTCTATCTGTGAGTTGTTCGTTCGCTCGCTTAGAAATTCGATTGGTTGATTGGGACATTGCTTGCTTTCCTATCGTGTGGCAATAAATTGTGCTGAACTTTTGCGGAATTGACAGAATTTTTCAATTTCTTGTAATTGGCTTGTGGCTTTTTTGTCATTTATGACGCCTGTATTTTGTTTCTCTCCATTGAAAACTTTATGCTGAAATTATCCTAACAGCGTTCAGTGCTTCTAGCTGACTCAGTGATTCCCGGGCTGCCAGAAAGTTTCAGTCATCGACCGGCACATTTTGGTCAAGCAAAATATCTCAGGACAATCTTCAAATATTATTTTAAATATTTTAATATTTAGAAAATGTATTACATAATTTAAAAACAGATAACTAGCTCAAGTTTTTGATAAAACAACCCAAATTATTTTAATTATACAAAATACAAAATAAAATCAATTTTTAACAAGAAACAAGTTTAAGTAATGCTTTCAACTTTTTTCCGTAAGTAACATAAATTATACAGAAAATTTGGGCTCTTTTAAGGATAAGAATTGGGAACGCTTGGAATTTTTAAATAAGTTTTTACTTATACAAGCTTCATGCAAGAAACTAACCTAAGATGAACTAAAGGCAATACAGAACTTTTTTCGCGCCAAATTTTGCCATCCCTAAATCTACGCGGTTCCAAAGAACTTCTCACACCAAAAAGGTTCAAGTAAGAACTATTGGTTGGTATTATTATAGGTTAGGGTCTCACCATTGCAAAAAGGTTAGGACTGTTTTCATAATTTCAGTAAGAGATGCATGGACGAGGTGGAAAGCAACACATTTAAGCACGTACATTTTTGTCTAGAAGATGTTTAGGGCCTAGTCTAGGGTTTTGGAAAGAATTAATGTTTGTTTTTTTAGATTGATCTTTCTTGTTCTTCTTTTTCGTAATTTAGTCTTTTTTAGTTTCAGTTTGTCTTAAAGGGGAAAAATTGATAAAAGGTTCACAAGCTTCAATTTTGGCACAGATTGTACAGTGGACAAATTACTCGAAAGTCGTTGCATAGATTAATCTGAAATTTTGTAAGTTACTTCACAATGATATTCTCTAATTCTCTCTACATTCTCCCTTTATACTTAACTACTTGCATGCTTTCTAAACAATATACTTATTTCTTTTTAGCAAAACTGGATGCAACTTTAAGTGTTCACCATTTCTACAAAATTTGATTTATAAAAAACGCCTACCTACCATAGCCTAAGGATTATAAAATTTTGAATTTTCTTATTAGAAGTCTTATAATTTACAAAAAATTCGCCCACTTGTTTGAGGGTTTTGTAAAAATATGATATTATTTAATATTTTAATAAGTGCTGAATAAACTCTCTTACAAGAAATCCTTGTTTTCTTGTTCTATACTCTCATCCGGGGATGTGTAGTCTTTAGGGCCCTTTCCTTATCTTGTAACACACATAGGGTCCTTGCTGGCCTAACATATGTGAGCATAAATTGCCACTCTAACCAAACATACTTGCGAAAAAAAGAGACTCTCTTTAGTTACTCTTTCTTGGATAATGTAGGAGATATAGACAGTGGGACAATTCATAGTCTGTTCAACTTCGTAAGATGTTCAAACTAGTGTTGTATGGGATTTGAATCCGAAAATAAAATGCGGCGTTCTATGACTTAAGTGTCACTCTTACCTACCTATGGCTTCAATAGAAATGAGAGACTTTCTATTTAATTAGACTTCGACTTTCTATCTAAATTTATTCATTTCACAAAAGTTAATTGTGCCGTATGGTATTAAACATTGTAGGAGTTGATCATTTCAGTAAAATAAATGTCCAGTACAAAGTGCACGAAACCAGGACATGCCCCAGAAAACCAGAAAGTATGGGAGACCTATTCTAGCTGGAAAAGACTGCGAAAATTTTGATCTTAAGGGGGTAGTCAGGTAGATTTTTTTCAAAAAATCGAAAATTTTTCTTTGCAGTTTTGGTCTATTTAAACCCTTAGGAATCATGTAGAAACCTTCCTTTACCTCGGATAGTATCCGAAAGCGATTGAAAATGAGATTAGCTGTAAGGGCTCGCGCGCTCGAATCGCACACGTGGCGCGTGAAGTAGATGCTGTTGTTTTGAGCTGGCTGACACGATTACGGCCGATCTACTGCACCGATTTGCTTAAACTTTTTTTTACATTTTCAGAAAAGGTTTGGCTATCGCGTGAACTACGATCATTATTGTCCATTTCTATGTAACAACGTTATGACACAATTATTAAAAAAAAAACAAGCAAAAAAAGAGGAAAAAACTTTACAATTGTACTAAATGTTTATTTATTAATATTTTTTTACAGTTATAGGTCAAACGAGAGCCATTCATTTGTACTTCAAAATTAAATTTGGTATGTTTCAGATCATCCAAAATGGAGAAATCGTGTCAGCCAGATTTCAAAATGGCGTCTTCCGGTCGCCCATATCTCCCCCGGATATAAACGAAAATTTATAAACAAAATTTTGTTCAGTACTCAAAACTATGTACAATAACATATAAAAAAATTTTTAATGTGGAATAAAAATTTGTATGAAACAAAAATTACTTAAAAACATGGTCGATTCTACATGACTACCCCCTTAATCCATGTACATATAATTATTTGTCTTCATTCCAGTCAGTCAGTGGTATGAAGAAACTTGATATTATAGGCATATTGATTTTAAACTTGGTGAAAATACTCCAAATCAAAAATAATTTTACACGTCTTTTTCAATTTTTCGAAAATCATAATTTAACGGGGTGAACCTAGGGTTAACGTTAGCATACGGAACCGATTGGCCTATTGACTTTAGAGTTGGTGAAAATACTTGAAATCTCAAATAATTTCACATAATAATAATTCGATTTTTTTAATTAAAACTTAAAGGGGTGAACCAAGGGTTTCAAATTTGAATAAAGAAATATGAGGTTTTACGCCTTTTGAATTCAAACTTGGTGAAAGTATTCTTAGTGAGAAATAATTCGGGACGTGGTTTTTAATTTTTTGGAAAATCTAAATCTAACGGGGCCAATAATAAGTTAAAAGTTTGAATGAAGAAACTGTGAAAAAACATGAATTAATGGAACTTTTGAATTCAAAGTGTAAAGTACTTTTGGTGAGAAAAAATTAGACATGTGTTTTTTATTTTTTCGAAAATAAAATGTGACGGAGTCAACCATGGGTTAAGAGTTTGTATGAAGAAGCATTACTAGATAAGTATTTTTTCATAAAAATCTGACGGGATCAACAAAGGGTTAAGAAGAACTTGATTAGCCCTGTTAGTAGAAACATAAGTAGGTACTACAAAAAATCTACTTTGTCTTTTTTAAACCGATTATTTATTAATATGTTCTCAAAAAATTCTCGAACCTCCAAGGTCAAACCGTTAAACGTTACAACTTTCTAGAGTCATCCCCTTACCAAGTTTTGAGTAATGTAGTTAGTAACTAATCAACTCTTTTTTTTTTTTCTCTTTAATCAACTCTTTGCGCCACCATTGTGTGACATAACTATTTAAACTATTAAAAACAAAAGCTAACAAAAAATATTTATTTCATGCATTTTGCATTCTTATTTTATGTAATCCAGCGTTTTATTGTTATTTTTTTACTTGCATTAGTTACACCAAATAAATAAAAAAAACAAAAGTAACAACACAACACACAGCAAACGCCACACTCTGCCATACATACCGAGTGTGATGGATTATGGTGGCGTTGTTTGGGCTGATTTACTGTCTCGCTGACTGGCTGACTAAGCGGCTGGTCTGTGGCTGGCTGAGTGGCCGCATGGCTGGCGCGTTTGTGCAGCTATTCACAGCATGAAAGCAAAAGTGATGCCCCAGTTACGCGCTCAGCATTACGCGTTGATATTTTGATGTTTTTTACTTGCCAGTTATTTAAGCAAGTTTTTGCATTGTTTTTATTTTGTGTTTTTGTTTGGAATTTTTGTTTTTTTTGTGTTTTATTTCTTTGCATTTTTTTTTTGGAAAATTACGGTTACGCTTTGCAATTCATTGAACACGTCAGCCATTTGGCGAACATTACTTTTTTGCAGTTCGAATAGGAATTTGCAATTGCCGCAGCGTGGGGGTTAAAATGATGGCAGCTCGACACGTGAGCGCCAATTGGAAATTGTCGGCTTAAAATTACAGTGCAGCGGGAAATTTCAAATAAAATTTGCTGCCTTTGGGAATGTGGTGAAAGCAAGGCGGCAAACGAGGATCGTTGGCATTCAATGGGAATTTGGAACCTGCATCAAGTTCACTTGTGCTCTCTCTGTTGACATCATTGAATTGACCATTCCACATAAAATTACTTGCGCAAGCTTCCCCCTTCACTTTGCTACTGTTGCAGACATATCGACTTGCAGACATCTTCGAAAGGTTCGCAGGCAATTAAACGTGAAATTTTGCACAACATTTGGCAATTTTGGCACTCAGTCAATGGCCAAAAACAACGAAATAACAATTAAAAGTAAAACGAAACAAAATTGTATACATTGTTGTTGTCTCTCCCCTATTTGCCGCCGCTTCTACGCAGTCATTTTGCTTTAAATTTCAAAACTCGGAGCGGCACAAATGCTGACAGCGCGAATGGCTTTTTATTTCCGCCATCAGACATGATCGAAAGTTGTAAAAATAACAGCCACAATAGCAACAACAACAAAAACTTTTGCATATAATTTGCATAGTGAAACAAACAAAATAGTCAATGTGGTAAGGAAGGCGGGGGGTGTTGGTTGCGGGTGTTCGCACTCTTCTATAATAAATTACCCGCAACTTGCTCGCTTTCGTATTGCAACTGAAATACTGACTGGCCGACTAACTGACGGCTACGATATCGATCGCAGCGGGTAGCAATGCTGGAGGTGTGGTCGAACTGAATGAGAGAGGAAGTGAAGCGGGCAAGTGAGGGTTTACTTGTACTCATGTAAAGTGTTTTGCATTGCAGGCATTTTAAATGCAAACCAAAAGCCGCGACAGAGTGTCAGAGTGGCGTCACGCTTTCGGTGATTTGTTTTGATTTATTTCATTTCGTTTTATTTTAGTTTTGATGGACGCGATTGTTAGTTGTTGTCGCAGCTACTGTTGTTATTGTTATTGACTCTAACTGTCATTGGTATTGTTGTATTGTTTAACCTATTTTAGTTTGTTTGAATTTTAAAGGCGAAAGTTAAAATGAATACAAATAGTCGACTTCAGAAAGAGACGAAATTTATTTATTTATTTATTTAATAAGCCAATGAACATACAGAACTTACTGACTATAGGAAAAAAAATAAAGATCACACAAATGAGGAAATGAAAAGTGTTTCACAATCGAAAGCTCCTTTTATTCTATTGAAATAAAGAGGACTCGATGTTGAAAAAAGTCTGGTTTCTCGAAATTGTTTGACTGCCTGTAGCTCGGAAAAAGTAGAGTTTTTTAAAATTATTTTCTGTAACCAAGTCATGGAGTACTTACATCTAAAATTTTACTTTTCAAAGAGTTTTATTTTAAAAGATACAGGGGTTTAAAGTGTCCCGATTTTGGTGTGCACACATTTTAGTTCCTGAAGGAAACCCACTGGCAGCCCAAAATATATTTCATCTTGTTATAGAAATTTCCAGCTTACCAAAATTCAGACGAATGTTGCTATTCGCTGTGTTTTCCTTTCGAAATGTTTGCTATATCCCAGCCGAGAGCGCAGAAAATGGACATTGAAAGGAGATTGGAAAAAAGTCGGCTTTTCCAAAATTGTTCCGTAGCCTGAGGCTTCTAAATCAGAAAAGTCAGCAGCCCAAAATATATCTAACTCTCGTTTTCTAACTTAACTTTCTACATCCCAAAACTTGGTCAATAGTTTCCATTATACCACCGGAAAATGGAAAAAATCTATGTTGAAATGTAATTTTAAATACATAGACTTTTTGAAAATTGCCTGTAGTTCCTCAACTATAAAAGCTAGCAGCCCAAAATATATCGAATCCTGTTATAATTAGATCTACCCAGCTTTCCATAATTGAGAAGAACGTTTTCAATATCCCACCAGAAAGCCAAGAACCCCGATTTAAAAAAATCGGCTTTTCAAAAATTGTTAAACTTCCTGTACCTAAACTAGAAGAGCTAAAAGACCTAAATATATCTTAATTTCTAACTTTCTACCATCAAAACTTGACTCAATAGTTTATAATATTTCTCCAAAAACCGGAATAGAACTCTCTACCATTTCAAAAATTAAAGTGTTCAAAATCTCACCAGAAAGCTGGATAAATCGATGTTGAAAGGTAATTTAAAAAATCTTACCCTCAAGAGGGAATGGGAAGGGAAAGGGAGGGAGGAGGAAGGGAAAACTTTGTTGAAAGGTAATTTTCAAAAACATAGACTTTTTCTAAATCGTTCCACTGTCTTTAGTTCCGAAACCATAGTAGATATACTCCCGAAAAATATCTCATTCTGTATTAGAACTCTTTGGCTTTCCAAAAATGAGTCGTTAAGGAAAAAATGAAAGTCGCGAATGTCTCACAGGGAAACTGAGAAAACCGGTGTTGAAGCGTAAGCTTCAAGAACATAGACTTTTTCAAAATTTTTCAATGACCACAAGCCGCGTTATTGAACTTTGTAGCTTACTAGAAATGGGTCCAATGATGCGAATATTCCTCCAGAAAGCGGAGAAAATAGATGTTGAAGGGTAGGTAAAAACGTAGACTTTTTCAAAATTACATCGATATACATTCGATTACATCGAAGTTGAGCAGTGATTTTATAGAGGTATCTATCCAAAATCCTTCAAATACTAAAATGTCTGGTGCAAAATATGGTTTTAAATGGTATTGGACGCAAAAGTTGTACGAAACTCCCCCCAACCCAAAGAAATCCTGTGTGCGTCACTGATCCAGACAATTTTTTCCTTGTTCACTCCTCTAGGGAGCATAGGGCCTCCCCAAGAAATTGCCTTGTGTTGGTTACGTTAGTCGTTTGTATTTTTCTGCCACGGTAGGTGATTCGCCTGCCGTACGTAGTCCTAAGTGATTGAGCTGCCATCTACCGCCGCTAAGGAATGACGCCGCCGATGTTGTGAGCTATTTACCGCTCATAGCGCCATCTGTTGTGTATGGGAGTTGACAGCAGGATGGTTTGGGACTTCGCTAAGATCGGTTTGGTGCCCCGTTTTCGCTCCAGACACATTGCTTATGTATTGCTTGAAGATTTTGAAGGTCTTTGCATTTATTTCTTTGTGTATGCGTCCTTTAACGATTGTTCCTTCCAGTTCCAGTTTTCCTTCCAGTTCCAGGTTTTAAAGAATATTACTAGTGTTATGTTGTTATTGCATGTCACTGATTTCATTTGACACCATTGCGCCCAAATCATTCAAATCAGTTTAAGCTTGCGACAAAAACTCTCTTATAAGAATCGATTGACATTTTTTACTTTTTTCCATGCTTATTGAATTTTTAAGATTTTTTCAGCATTTGGCATATTTTTATGTGACAAAACCACGACACACGCCAACGGGCCACTACACCTTGGGGCCAGCAATTTATCACTGCCGTGGCGCATTGCGCATGCGTGCGCACCGCATTTATTTAAATGCGCTCACTTGAATTTGTAGCTTACTTTTTTTGCTCAAATTTGACTTTACTGCTGCACTGTTTGTTTTTTGCCAACAGGTTGCATGTTGCATTCCAGCACAGTGAGCGACTGTTGCAGCAGCCGAAATGTGTTCTCGCTGTGGCCTGTGGCCTCTGGCGGCGTTGGTTGGCCAGTGGCGTTGCCGGCTGGTGATTGACACGATTTTAACTACCGCGTGCGCATGCGATGTCTTACGTTCCAACTGCAAAACAACAACAATAACAACAACGTCAACAGTAACAACAGCGGCTGCCGCAGTAGCCCATATTTGCCGTCTTGGATTACGCGCTCTGCCCAAATCTCTGAGTGTGTTGTGGTTGTTGTTGTTTTTTCCGTTTATTGGCTGCTATTTTTGTTTGTGCTTTCTAACACGTTGTGACACATTTGTGTGGCATATTTTGCAATCAGCGCAGATTTCAACGATATAAACAACACCAACAACAACGAGTGCAACGGCACAACTAACACAGCACACATGAAGCTGGAGACAGTAGTGACAAAACGAAAAAAACGAACAACAAAATGCCGCTAGTCGTTTGCATAAAATCGCAAAACCACAAAAAAGCCACAAGTAAAAAAGGCGTTGTGGTCTTTTGTCGTTGCAAATGCGGCCAACTGGCGGCCAGAAATTTGATGCTGCCATGCAGATTTTAATAAATAATCGATTTTTCATGTGAAAACGATGGGAAACGCTCGATTAAAAAGTCAGTAAGTAATGAAAAAGGCGTGTTTGAGTTTTTTGCTTAATTGAATTCTGCTGTTAATGTGCCAAATTTAAGCGAAACTCAATGAGGATTAATAGATTTTTTTGGAAAGTTGAATGCAATTCTTAAATTACTTGACTCAAATTTCTGTGTTTATTTTTATAAAGTTGTAAAAGTTTTTCGATTAAATTTGTTTCGTTTGCGTTAGGATTTTTTTCTGTGCACTAAATTTTAAATTAATAGTTCCTTATTTTATTAAAAACTAATCAACATTGATAGTTTTGTTTTCGTGTTAGTATTTTTTTTTACTTGTATTTGTTATTTTTTTTATTTTTTATATACCTACTAATATTTTTATGATTATTTTTTATTTTTACTATTATATCTTATTTTTATTTTTTTATTTTTAGAAATTATTTTTAATTTTTTATATTTTATATTTTTTTGGTCTTTATAAATATTGTTTGTGTGGAATTGATTTGTTTATTGGAATTGTGTCACAGAAGTTATTGCAATGCCGATGATCTAGGTTTATTTTCTTACCTAACTAGGTTAGGTTAGGCAAGACAAGTAGCTGACCGATATCTGTACTATTTAGTATACTCGGGGGGTCTCAACGGCTTGCTGTGATGCCCATAGAGGGAATAGAAAAGCTCCCTTTTGCCGCCTAGCCCATGAACTAGCGAGGCCCGGAATAGAATACGATTTGATATCCTCCTCTGCGTGTTGTAACCTTCTGGCGTCGTTCAAACTTATTTTGAGTCAACAGACTCTGAGCCGAAGTCGAACAGCTAATTTACCTAGAAAGGAACTCCATTAGACATGCTGAAAGACTACGATTGCCATGCAACGATTTTTGTCCTTCTGAAGAAGCGAAAGAAACAGTCTTCAAATTTATGTGCCAATGTGTCGTCTCTGGGCAGAAAAAGACTAAAAATTCTGGGCTTTTCGTTCTTTGCTATGTAGCCTTACTGAGTTTTCTCCACTAAAAATCGGGGAGATCAGAATCAGGTTCATATTGAAATTCTTGTGGATCCAGCGTCATAAGTGATATTAGTGTCGCCATGTCACATTGATCCACTTCATTGTGCTTTTGTGAGCTTTTATAAGAAAAATTCCAATTCAATCTAACCTAACTTACAGTGGTGCACGCAGGGGGGTTTTGGAGGTTCAAACCTTCCCCAAACAAAAATTGAGGGTACAAAATATGGTTCCGAATGGTGTTAGTCTCAAAAGTTGTATGCAAACCCTCCCCCAAATGAAACCCTCTTTGCGACACTGCTAACTTATATTGTGTAATGAACTGTATAGTTGTGAAACAGTTATGTAAGTCAAAGTTACAAGTTTCATCAGCAATTTACTGATCTCTTTGGATTTTTCTATAGTCCTTTAAATACTTAAAGGTCTGCTTAAGTCTTTTGATTTCCTTTAATAATTTATTTTAATATATTTTTGCAAATTTCTTGAAGTGATTCTAAGGCCCCATTTCAGTGGTTGGTTAACTAACTGTTGACTTTAATCAAGAACCGATAGTTAACCATTGATAAAATAGTTTTGGCTTTCACAATGACTGGTTTTCTGAGTAGCTGATTTAGAAATTATGTATGTGTGGCAACACTGCTGGCATATCATTGGCAGCATTGTTCTGACGCTGTTGAAATCAAAACTAAAGAGATTTTAAAAAAGTTTTTTCGTTTGAAATTTTGTGAAAAATTAATCAACTTAAAATAACCCCGAATTTTTCAACAAAAAAATTCTTCTTTAACTTCTTTAACTGAATTCCTCAATTTTAAGTTTTGTCACATTTCACATATTTTGAACGCTGTCAAATCAGCATTCAACATTCAACATTGGACAGTTAACAGTTGGTTAACCAGAGACTAAAATCGAAAAAGGGTAGTTAAGAATCAGTAAATAGTTAAACAGCCACTGTGAAATCGGGCCTAAGACTCCCCTTTCCACTTCACTCATCAATTACCTCAATTATTCATAGTTATGCTGCGATGATTAGCATCAAACTCATTTGAAAACAGTTGATGCTTCCCACCCCCACATTCGCCAGCTGCATCTGGCCAATATGACTCATATTGCTGTCGGTTGCAGCCAGTTTGCGCGCAACATTTTAGTGTCACTTTGTTGCCAAACACATTTCGGCTTGATTGCCCGCTTGACTGAGCAGCACAATAACTCTGAACTGTGCTCAACTGTTTTAGCGTCGATTTGACGCGAACACGTGTCGACAGGATAATTTGACAGCCGCAGTTCATGCGGGCAATAAATTTCGCGAATTGTGTAGCAATTCAGCAGCTTGAATGCTGGCAGCGCAATCATATTAAACGAAAATATGGCACGCTGGCAACATTAACACCCACAACGCAGCGCAGCAACCGACAAAGGAAAGTGGGCGTGTGGGAAAAATGCAAAGTTGCCACAAAGTTTACATTTAAGTTTGTGCAATTTGCATGCAAAGTTTTGCTTAATTAAACGAAACGACTTGAAATATTGCAACTGCAATTAAAGTAGTTGCCAATGGCTAAAGTGAATGGCGTAATTATGGATTTTTCGGCGACTAATCTGTCTGCAGCGACCACGCCTTTTTCAGTTTCTGCTCAAGTTTTGTGCGCGTTGCCCTAAGTTTGCGCACGCACACTGCCAACTGTTGCTGCCGGTAATTAGCCACATAAATGTTGCATGCAACAATATTGTCGTTTCGCATTCGGCTGTTGTGATGCTCATTAGTGTTGTGTTTGTTGGTTCGGCGAATCGAACATTGAATTATAGCGAAATGTGCATTCTTTGCATGCGGCGACAATTTGAAGCGCTTTCAATTTGCATTTTATTGACAGGCGAAATTGTCAACAGAAACAACAAAAAGCCTGACACCATTGTGGCATTGCAAACATTGCTCGGTTGGCAATACGTTGTTGTATTAAATTTTATTCGGCAACAACGCAACTCGGCAGCTAATGACAGTTGGCTGTTGCTGGCGCCTGCGTCTGTCTGCTGTTGCTGGCACAAAGTGTTGCTGATGTTATCTGAACGATCGCAGCATTCAGCGCATATTGCGAGGCCGACAATTGTAACAAAAATGCACCAGAAAATTTGGTTGTTGCTTAGTTATGTTTCGCTTTTGAAGGGAGGAGCAACTGTTGACAGTTTGCGGGACTTTAAAGCGGGTTGTGGTGTTGGCATAAAAAGCGTAAAAGGTGTGTACGCTGCACATATTTGAATACCAAATAAACCGATCATAACTAAAGGCAATGGAAAGTGTTGTGGGGAGAAGATGAAAGATAATAAATAGTAAGCAAACGTAAAGTGTTAATGATTTTTCAGTTGTTGTAAAATAAATATTCAATATTTTAAGCGTTTCGAAGTACAGTGGTTCGCTTTTTGCAGACTATGAACCAACAAATTGTATGAGGTAGAGTTGCCAGATTTTCAGTAACATTTTGGAGTTGAAGCTTGAGAAAAATTTCTCCCGGTTTCGGAAAAGATTAAGTTTATTAAGTTTGTATACATCTTCTCTAAACATATAATTGTTTGTCCTGACTGACTGACTCATCATCGCCCAGCCCAAACCGCTGAAACTACAAACATGAAATTTAAACTGTAAACTTGAAAACTGAACCTCCGCTAAGACGGTATTTTTTTTAATTTGGGGTATAAAGGGGCAAATGAAAAATAATTCGACACGTATTTTTAATTTTTTCGAAAATCAAAATTTAACGGGGTCAACAATGGGTTAAGGCTTGTATACGGAAAAAGTTAATGAAAACACTTGAAATCAAAATTAATTTGACACGTGTTTCTCATTTTTGTGAAAATCAAAACTTAAAGGTGTGAACCAAGGGTTAAACGTTTATATGAATAAACATAATTTTTACGCCTTTTGACTTCAAACTTGGTGAAAGTACTCGTAGTGAGAAATAATTCGAGGCGTATTTTTAATTTTTTCGAAAATCAAAATTTATTTCGATTTTATGGGCCTTTTGACTTCAAACTTAGTGAAAGCAGTTAACATGTGAAATAGTTCGATACGTGTTTATAATTTTTTCGAAAATCTAAATCTAATGGGTCAACAATGGGTTAAAAGTTTGTATCGAGAAACAAGATTTTTGACTTCAAACTCGGTGAAAGTACTATTGGTGAGAAATAATTTGACACGTGTTTTTATTTTTTCGAAAATGAAAATCTGGCGAGGTCAACAATGGGTTAAGAGTTTGTTTGGGGAAACATGATTTAATAGATCAATTGACTTCAAATATGGTTAAAGCACTTCAAATGGGAAATAATTAGAGAAATATTTTTTCATAAAAATCTGGCGGGATCAACAAAGTGTTTAAAAAAAATAGATTTATTGGCCCCACTGACTTTAAACTTGCGTGCAAAGCCACGGGGCCCTGCTAGTAAGATTATAATTTTCAATAAATTTCTTTAAACGATTTAAACGATCTGTATTACGATTGTTTGTTTTTCAAATGAATTATTGTTAGTTTTCAGTTAATGAGGGTTTTCGTTATGAAATGTTTTTAAAAACGATTTTATTAATTTTTTAATTTGAATCTCCGGAACCGGACATTCGAAAAGGTAGCTGGCCTAGTAAGACTCTTTACTAATTCAGACATAAAAATCAAACAACTCAGACTATGGGTTTGACGATTTTTACTTTAAAATGTAATGAAGGACCACCTTGACCACCTTGGCTGCTTGGTACAGCAGGATCTACTCAGATTTCTACAAAGATCGGGTAGATTCAAAGTTAATTAGCGGGGCACCTCAAGGGGCGGTACAATGGGCGCATTCTTCGTCTAAGTGCTGCACTTGATAGGCAACTCCGACAAAGGGGGGAAAATACTAACGAAATCTAGAAGAAGAAGTTCTGGCTTTTTAAAACCTCACATATTTTTAGTTATATTTCAATCTTAATTATTTTTTAATTAATATCTTTTTCTATTCACAAATTCCTTTTGAATGGTAAAATTGCTTCCACTTAATATTTTAATTTGTTGATATTTAAATGTGCCCACTGTGCGCGGCGCATGTGACAGACAACACCACCACAACAACAACAATAACAATCGCCATTAAAAGTACCAAAATGCATAACACCATCCTACAGCAAAAACAACACAATGTACAATAATTATTGGCTGCTGTGCGGGCCCAACGTCCCGCACACTCGTCCCCCCGCACCAACACTGCCCTGTTGTAGACTTTCTTTTTATGGCAATTTTTTCTAATAGTGGAAATGTGCGCTCGATAGTTAATGGTGTGGCCCGAGCCCGTCGTGCGGTGTGGCGCAAAGTTGGCGATGCCGATAAATTTCGCCAGTCAGAGCAATTGAAATTTTTCCGTATTCATACATTATGGCGCAAAAGTATTTAGACGCGCGGCAAGACGCAGCAGAATCACATATAAGTGTTAATTGCTGTTGTCGTTGTCGACATTTCCTGCTCGGTTTCCCTTCAGATTTCGCTCAAAGCATTTCTGCTGCGAACTGTAGCACATTCAATGTGCTGACAAGTTGTCAATAAATCTGCGCGCTTATCGCGCTGCCGGCGCGTGTGTGTGCGTTTATGGACCATAAAGCGACAATTAGCGATAACTTTGACGCCTGCAATTACACCCACGGCTTGAACTGCGAATGCGTGTTGTTGCAGGTCGTTTGGTTGGCTTCTAGCAACACTCTCTAATTACAATTTTATTATCGCTTTAGTCTAAGGCCAACCGAGTTTCAAGTGGCCAGTTGTGTTGCGGCAAGATTGCAACGCACTGATAAAATGCCAGTCGCTGCACACGCAAATCGCGTAAGTGCAACCCACACAGTTTAACTGCAGCCTCAGTCCGGTTGACAGTTGCGTAAAATTGCAGACATTGGTGAAATTCAATCTGATAGACAGCTGAGTTGCGCATAAATCACCGTTAGTTCTAATAAATCCAACTGGTCTATTGGACGCGCTTAGACTAGAATTTATATAAAGACATACCTATATAAATACATACATATATGTACATAGATACTCTACACATTGGTTAACATGGAGTTTGCGTTGCTAAACACGCCAATTGACCGCTTAATTATGGCCATTCTTGAGCTGCTCTGCAATGCACCACAAGACTGACACCGGTCTCGAGGACCGCACTTGACTGACAGCTTATGTTGAATAATGACCCACGATTTGCATTTCGTTCGAATGCAAATTTCGGCTTGTAATCACGCATACGTTCTTGTAACTTGATACCAGTACAACAATGCAGAACTTGCATAGTGCATTATTAATGCCTAATGTGCTAATTTAATAGCCGCGTGAAGGTCTTTTAAACGCGCCACTACGCGCGAAATTGCTTCTATTTATATTACAAATTAATTTCATTAAACCGATTTAGCATAAACTGTTCCATGTTGAATATTTATGGCAACATGCAATACATTTTAGTTACAAACAATTAAAAAGCTGTTGAAAAACTCATTAACGGTTAGCCGCAAAAAGACACAAGACTGGAATGGTTCCTGTCTTGGCTTAGATTCACTTTCATATAGAAATATTCACTGTTTTGTTAAAAAAAAACATAAGAATTTTTTCTTACAGCAATTCTTTTTTGCATTCTGTACTCTCTTTAAAAATTTGCTATTGTGGCATTGAAAAATTTTTCCCGTAACGGCCAAATAATAACATTTAAATCGTGACTTTTTTGACTTGTCATATGTATATTTGAGTTTTTGTCAAAAATCGTTTCACCTCGTTTATAGAATGTAAGAATTTTTTCCCGAAAAGTTTTTAATTTGTGGAAGCACAAGTTACGATAGTTCGGCCCGTTCTTAAAGATGGCTCTGGCTATTGCGAATGGTTCATAGTGACAGCTGATTGCAGTGGTCCCAGAGAAGTTAAACATCTGTCAAAAATATTCATTTTTGCTTTGAGTGTTTTAAAAAAATCATGTATGTACTGTGTTGAATATGTCCAACTTTGTGTTAACTAAACAGCAAAGAAAGGGTTTGTTTTACATCGGATTGTTGATTGAAAATGGATATTCTATGACAACCCTAACAAGAAAAAAGACTTCTGTGTGCCCTGTCAGTCGTTGTCATTGACCTCAACCTCAACGCCAAAGCCGAATATTCATGGTTCCAAGGTCATTCTGTGCATCTGGTATACGAAGTATGAGCTGGTACAACCTGACGATTCCATTATGGGCGATCGGAATAGGCTAAAATTGATTCATTGAAGCCGTACATGACGAGAAAAACGGTAGGAATATGAGCGAAGACATTTTAAAATTTTTCTTTTGCATAACAACGCTCGGCCTCGTGTTGCACAAATCGTAAAAAATATTTGGAAACGCTCAAGTGGAATATTTTACCGCACCCGTCGCCTTCCTCGGGCATTGCTGCTTCTGATAACTGTATATCCCGAAGGATGCAGTAGGATTTGGCAAATCACCGGTTCACTTCTTTCGCACGAATCGAAAATTGACTCCTAAAAAGGCTCCTCAAAAAAACAAGACATTTTTTCGAGTTTGAGTTCAATAATTGCATGAGAGATGGGAACAAATAGTAACCAGCGATGGACAATTCATTGATTAATCTGTCCATTCAGTTTGTTAGGAAATTAATGCATTTTCGGCCACAAAAAAAATTGTGGGAGTTGTAATAATGATACCAGATCATAGAGACATCCCGGGTAACTGTAGGGCAGACGAACTAACCAGACTAGGCATAGCCAAGAAAATATCCTCAGAATTCGCTGGGTTAGATATTCAACTGAGTATTTTTATGTTGTCGATAGAGAAAGCTAAAAACCGCCAACATTCCCTGGGCGGCCTCTGAGATAGGCAAAACAGCCCAAGAGATCTGGCCAAAGCTGAACTAGAAGCGCCCCATAGATCCGCAAAATATCAAAACCGGCACGTCCAGGGTTGTTGTTGGTAATTACTGGTCACGGCATTTTTGCTGAACGATTCTGGCCAACGATTTATGCCGAAGCTGCAGCAACGTGGAGGAAGAAGAAATTATTCTCTATTTACTTTATATCTTTCCCACTCTTGCATGATACTAAAAAAATATTAGAGTTTTACCATACCGCCGACATATCGGAGGTCAACATTAAGAGTCTAATATGGTATGGTTTTAGACCTACTAACTCCAAGGAAATAGCCACCCAGAGGCATCGCAATGGACTTCATTTGGCCTAAGTGCGCTCTCGTTGGAGAGACGCCACATCCACCTACCTACCGAACTTGTGGGGAGTTGAAAGATAGCTGCCAAAATAGCTTTGTCAAGCAATCTTTTAACAATGTTTCAAATATCTTTCAACTTAATATCTTTGACTGCGATAGCCACTTCTGCTTCTAACGAGTAGCAACGACAACGATGCTGCCTTCTATTCGTATACGCGCGTCAAGGTCGCTGTTACTCGCGAGTAGCAGAATGGTCTTCACTGGTCTAAACCAATAAAGTTAGAAGTATAAAATATGGAGATATGTTGCTTACCATCTGTCGTGTTTAATCCTACTAATCGCTTGATTGCTTTTCACTACTTCCGTATTTGTGGTCTTACGGCAAAAGCTATAACTAAATTTGCAATCCTACTTCATTCAAAACTCTGTTTCCTAATCTTAGCATCCTATCAGAACCAATGTAATGTTTTCATTCGGAATCATATTAAAAAAAAAACTGTCTATGAGTATTAAAAATTGACTCATAAATAATAATTTTGTATGCCTCACCATGGGAAACTTTAATAACATTTTTAGTTAATTTGTTTTGCAATACAAAACATTATTTTGATACTTAATATTATTATTAAATTAGTTGTTAAACCTAATCAAACTATTTGTCTTGCTTACCTTTTGGTTTTTTATATCACAGAATTGTTCTTGTATGAAGTTTAGATGTTTTGAATTGTTATTGTTAATTGGAAATTGTTAGGCGACTTGTGCGTTGTTGTTGCTGTTTGGCATTCAATGCTTTTAATCGCTGCTTTTCGGATGTTATTGGCGCTGCACATTGACGCCAACCGGTTGTTGTTGTTGTAAAAGATGCTGTTCTTTATTGAAATTTTTTGTTTAGTATTTGAATTATTATTTGTTTAGTTTTGTGCCCCGAAATTATGTTAAGCGGCGGTTAATTGAATTGTTACTGAATGATGAAGCGTCGAAACGTGCGGTTAAAGCATGGTTTACATGTTGCTGGCTGCTTGGCTGTTAGTCTGCTCGTGGTTGCTTCTTGCGATTGGCGTTGTTGCTGAAATTAAAAATGCAGAAGAAGCAAAAGTTGCATGAATTGTTCGTGTCGTATTTGCATAA
Source organism: Melieria picta (assembly GCA_964056695.1). NCBI lineage: Eukaryota > Metazoa > Arthropoda > Insecta > Diptera > Ulidiidae > Melieria > Melieria picta. The sequence continues at coordinate 34,536,022 of OZ057398.1, read as the reverse complement.
ATTATTCATGAAATGATTATTACTATATATTCATATTCCTAGACTAGACTCATTGTAAGAACCAGAAACAATCTAAATCTCAAAAACCACTTAATTAACGCTTAAGCCAAAGTAATCGAGTGTTGGTTCATGTTGTGTTGGCCATTCAGTGGTTATGCGTTTCTAACCTTTTCCGCGCCGAGCGTTTCGTTGAACTTCTATTAAGAGCTTTATCAATGCTGAATAGTGCTGTTCGATTTAAATACAACAAGATTTTTTTTATTATTGAATAATATAAATGACTGGAACAATACTAACCGCATTAATGTTCATAAAAACCTATAGCAACAACAACAACTGCAATGAAAAATCAAACAGCACAAAAAGTATTTAATTGAAATAAAATCAAGTTTTTAAATACTAAATTAGTGAACAGAAACGTTATCAGAGTGAATTTCTACGAATTAGTAGGTATACAAAAAAATTATATTTTTAAAATAAAACCAAACAAAAAGTGAGATAAAAATGATACAAAGCAAAGATATAAAATGTGCAAAAAAGAGAATCATGCGCTTCATAAAATTAAAGGCAAAAATCATGAAATAAAATTAGTTAAATGAAGAAAATATAATCTATATGTATGTATGTAAAAATGAATGTCTGTATGTTTGTTTGTTGGTTGGTAACACGACACTAAAACTCAAAAACTAGACGGCCGATTGAGCTGAATCTTTCGCAGAATGTTCGTCTTGACGAAATTTCGATAAACCATATAGTGTGAATAAGACTTGACGGGTGGGCGTGGCACCTCCCATACACCCTAAATTTTTAATATGAAATATCTTCGGAATCATGGGTCGGACAGCATTGAAATTTAGTACAGGGTCACCGTTTAGGTGTGTCGTTTCATTGGTAAAATTTCATGAGCATTGGGCAAGGGGCGTGACATTTCTCAAGCGACTCAAATGTTTTGAGTATCTTTGGAAATACAGGTCACATATCAATGACATTTTTCACAGACTTTCGATTTAAACGCGCCCTTCAATAGGGGGAATAGGGTGGGTATTGGACGAAGGGGCATGGCATCGCCCATACGACCCAAATTTTTAATATGGAATAGCTTTGGAGTTATAAGTCGGACAGCATTGAAATTTTGTATACCGTCGTCCCATAGATGTGTCATCCTACTGGTAAAATTTTATGGGCGTTGAAAAAGGGGCGTGGCACATTTTTTGTGAGTCAAATTTTCCGCGTAATCTTGGAACTGTAAGCCGCACATTAATGAAACTGGGTCGCATCCTCCGACTGGAAGAATGAATTGGGCATTGCATAAAAGGGGCGTGGCACCGCCCATACAACTGAAATCTATATACAAATAATCCTTTGTCCTGACTGACCGACTGATTCATCATTGCCCAGCTACAAATATGAAAGTTGAACTGTAGGTGCGTCTTGAGATTTTTTTGAAATTTGGGGTCTAAAGGGTCAAATATGGGTTAAAGTGTTGTATGAAGAAGCTTGATTTGACTTGACTTCAAACTTGCGTGCAACGCCGCGGGGCTCTGCGAGTAATAAATAAAACAAATATTTATTTCATACAAACAAAACATAAAAATTAATTAAAAAAATAAAATTCATAAATAAAACAAATATATATTTCTTACAAACAAATAAAAAATTGATTTAAAAAAATAAAAAATTCATAAAATCAAATATTTATTGCATAAAAAAAAATATAAAAATTGCATTGAACTTAAAAACTTTAGTATATATTTTTATCTAAACAGCAATTTGATTGTCTGTCTCTCAACTGTGCACCATTTCATACGAGCGCAACGGTTCAAACAGCTCTAACGGCCAGCGAATAGCAACACTTAACATAAAAGTTACACAAAACGGAATACAAAATAATACAAAGAAGCGAAATAAGAACACAAAGCACCTGTACGACTTTTAAGCGAACGTAAAAAATTACATGCTCGGGGCTACCAATGCCACCCGCTGCCGCCGGCCAAGAACAAATTAACGCTTACTAAATCATAAAGTAAATTGCCGCTTTATTAGGCGACTGAAATGGCGATTCATTTGGTTTCCTTTGCGAGCTTCCACATGCGCATGCGCAGCATTATTAATAACAATTTATGCGTTTCTCAGGCTGTGCTGAGAAAAAAAATAAGAAGGAAAACCAGCACTGCAAAGTGTTGTTTGTGGAAATGTTGTTATAGTAGAAAACGTGAAAAGTGCAATTAAATCCTTGAGACTAACTAGTCGTAAGTGCAAGTTCGCTCAAGTTGTACAATGTGGCAATGTAAGTGAATGCAATCGCAGCAGCTGTTAATAAAAATTGAAAACGAATACCAAAACATTTGAAAGCCTCATTAAGCGCATTTTTATGGCTTATAGTAAAAACTTTGCCAGGTTCATATACTAAACTTGAGTAGCTCAAGTCTCTATTTAGATGAGCGACTACTGCGCATAAAGTCATTTTTTCATTAAGGAAATTCATCTTGAAATTTCTGGTAGCAGCAGAAGAGAGAAAAGTGTTTAATGTATTTAAACTTTTAAAATTTCTTTTATTTGTGGAAGTAATTAGTGCTTCAAGTGAAATGAGTTCTGAACCACATATGACAGCAATTATGAAGCGGAATTTGGACAATACACAACAATTTTAAGTAAACTGTTCTCTTAATTAGAGTAGCATACTTCCTAACTAGAAAGTTTGATGTATTTGTTTCTCTACAATACAGTTGAAATTATTTTTTTACACTGCTGGACTTGGTCGTATTTTGGTTCATTAAAAATGGTGATAAGCTTTCATCTTGTTTAAAAAGTTTCCAGAGTCACTACCGTATCTCAGTCACCAGATTAAACTTAGACTTTTTTGTTGTTGCCACACTTGTCAGCCACACTCCCTTCAACTTTTAACATCATATGAAGTTTAACATAAAAATTTCACAACTAAAAAAATCTCAACTTATCAGGAGAGGCAAAAAACTGTTGATGCTGCATAAAACAGACATACAATATTTTTCTAGTTAAAGAAGATGTGAGCGTGAGTACACTCTTTTGGACCTTAAGATACCAACCAGACAGGAATTGGTGAATTGGTGTGAAGAAAAAATAGCCACCGTAGCAGCCAGTTTCAAAGAAGACCCAGAAATGTCGATTCAGAGCCGATCAGCTTAATTGGATATTATGTGAGTTATCAAAAATTGGAACAACCGCTTGAAGCACTGCTTTTGTATCTGTCTATACAAAATTGCATGAATGTAGCTTCAAAATGAAGCCACAAAGCAATAAAGCTGTCGATAATTTTTCCTTAACCCTAATCCTGTATTTTGGGCAAATTTTGCCCAAACGCGTTTTTAGCTCAGCGTACTATATATGGCGTGTATTTAGTGATATCGGTATGAAATTTCTTGACAATTATTTTTTTACATATATTTAGCAGCGTTGTGAAAATGTATATTCTTGCTCCACCAGGGGCTCCCCCATACCAAAAGTAACAAATCTTGTATTTTGGGCAAATTTTGCCCAATACAATTTTCCATTATTTCCGCAAGCAACATTTAGACTTTGTGTTTTGTTTTTTGTTGCCCGTGGAATTCCTTATCCGCATACATTTTTTTGTATTGATTCGGCAACATTTGCGACAGTAACGACTGCACTGTATGCGTTATTTTTTGGAATTTGGGGAATTTCGAACTTATGCACTCCAGTTTTATCCAAAAACATTAGAAAGAGGAAGATATTCGACATTCGTCAGTGAACTTTCGTTTTTGCGCGTGCGTAGTTGCTTATATTGCAGTCGCGGGTTGTGAAGTGTGAAAGTCAAAATAAATCATTTTTTACAGCAACTTTACTCAGGAAAAGAAAAAACCATGTTCCAAAGGGTATGTATAAAAATGTGCCTATACTTTTCCGTAAAATACCTGTATGAATAAAATTCAATTAGTCAGCCGTGCCAACTCGACGCCAAATAAAAGAGCTGCTGAGCGAATCAGACAGTGAGGCTGAAGGGCGTAAACTTGACCAGCAACTCGAAAGCTCTCTTGAACATTTCGAAATTTCTTCAGATGAAGGATCAGTAACATATATTGCCATATCCGAAGGAGAAAGTATTTGCTCCGATGCAGAACAATTTTCTGTTACTGCGCAAGAAGAAGACTCACCTTTTGGTTTTCTTTCTATGGACAAAAAACAATTTGGTATGACAAATGTGGCAGCTCATTGGTTGGTAGGAAAACGGATGAAAACGTTATTACTACTACTCCAGGACCAACTCAATATGCCATTGCATTGTTTATGACAAAGGACATGCAAACTATTATTATCAGGATGACAAATATTGAAGGTAGCTTTCATCGTATTTTCGAAAACTGCGCATTACATATTTATACATTATTACATAGGTATCAAAGTGTTTGGAGAAGCTTGGAAGGAAATTAACCATGCATCCTTGAAGGCATATTTTGGATTGCTGTTATGGGACTGTCCGAAAAAATAAGTTGTTTCTATCCCCACATATTTTGGACATGAGAAAAAACCTGCCTTTTACTCAGAGTTTCAAAGAAATATCGGTGCGTATATCTAACTAGTAGGGCCCTGCGGCTTTGCACGCAAGCTTGAAGTCAATGGGCCCAATAAATCAAGTTTCTTCATACTACACTCTATGGGCGATGCCACGCCTCTTTTATGTAATGCCCAATCCATTCCTCCAGTCGAAGGGTGTGACCCGGTTTCATTGATATGCGACTTTCAGTTCCAAAGTTACGCGGAAAATATCAGTCACAAAAAATATGCCGCGCCCCTTGTTCAACGTCCATAAAATTTTGCCAGTAGAATGACACATCTATGGGACGATGGTATACAAAACTTCAAAGCTTTCCAACTTATTGTTCCGAAGCTATTCCACATTAAGAATTTGGGTTCGATGGGCGGTGCCATGCCCCTCGTCCGACACCAACCCCATTCCCCATGTCGAAGGTCATATCTAAATCGTAAGTCTGTGCCAAATATCTTTGATGTGTGATTTGTAGTTCCAAAGTTATTCAAAACATTTGAGTTGCTTAAAAACTGCCACGCCCCTTGTCCAACGCTCACAAAGTTTTACCAGTGAAACGGCACATCTAAACGGTGGCCCCGCACCAAATTTTAATGCTGCCCGATTTCTCATTCCGAAGATATTCCATATTGTAAATTTAAGTTGTATGGGCGGTGCCACGCCCCCTTGTCAAAAACCCACCCCATTCCCCCTATCGAAAAACACAACTAAATCGTACGTTTGTACCGAGTGTCATTGATGTGAACGCAGTTGTAGTTCCAAAGTTACACAAGCATTTTAAAAGTGCCACGCCCCTTGTCCAACGCCCATTAAATTTTATCAGTGAAACGGCACATCTAAACGGTGGCAGTATATAGATATTTGCTGCAATGACTCACAAAATTTTTTTATATCCATATTGTTTTGCACAAATATACCACAGTTAATTTCTGTCATCACAATGGGCATTGCAGGAAGGCGTAAAAGGTGGGCGTGGTCAACCTTATATAGACTATGTTTACCGCTATGAAACACAGAATCATTTTACATCAACATTAATTTTCAGGCATTTACCGTAGCTTCGTTTTGTTAGTGTAGTGGGCACGGAAAGTGGGCGTGGCCGATTATATTATAGACTATGTTTGCCGCAATGATATGCTGAATCGTTTGATACCCATATTGCCTTACAAAAGCATACCATAGATGAGTTTTGTTACCATAGTGGGCGTAAGAAGGGGGTGTGGTCATTCTCATATAGCCTATGTACCATTCCCCCAGATCAAAAAATGTTTGGTGCTTATTTCATCTAAATCGGTTCAGTGGTTTTTGCCTGATTGTGGCTCAAAATATGTCACACTTGTTTTTATATAATAGTATAGATAAGCACATTGCACCAAGACGCAAAAATGCAGGATAACCAAAGAAACCAGAAATAATAGAGTATTATAACCATACAAAGGCAGGGGTGGATACACTCGACCAACTGGTTGCCACATATACTTGCAAGCGGAAGACCAATAGGTGGCCTCTAGCTCTATTCGCAAATATGCTTGATGTCTCCGCATGCAATGCATTTTTGATTTGGACAGCAGTTAACCCCGAGTGGAACAAATCAAAACATTTCCGTCGCCGACTTTTTTTGGAAGAACTGGGATTTGAGCTTTTGAAAGAAGAAAAGCAGGAGCGTAAGACACAGCCATATGGCATTGCCGCCTGGAAGCTACATCACCAGCAAGAAGAGAAAAATACAAAAAGAGGCCGTTGTCACTTTTTTGAAAACAAGTCTAACAGTAATAAATATAATACAAAATTTAAGAATTGTTACTGATTTGTGTGCAAAAATCATTCTTGTGTAGAAATTATATGCAATACTTGCAACAAAAAGTAATAAAACTAGTAAAATTGTATTGGGCAAAATTTGCCCAAAATACAAGATTTGTTACTTTTTTTTATACAGGATGAGGGTTAATATTTCCGCATCCTGGTTTGATATTTTTAGTTGTGCACAGCGTTAAGTGTCGTATATCTCTTTTTGTGCATGTTTCAATTTTTGCAATCGAGTTAAAGTTGAAGAACTAGTATCACCGTTCTTAACAAAAATTAAAGGATAATTCGTTATTCATAATTCGTCTAATTCATCTAATTAAGCTCTCTGCAACTTTTTTTGTTTGATTGATTCAAAAACTTACTAAGAGATAAGTTTTTTGACAGCCGAGAGGCTGCCAGTACCCCAAATGTTTTCAGGACTGTCAAAAGTACGTTGCAGTCGATGAAGATTACTTCGAAGGGGACAACATAAATTTTGAAGAACAAACTTGAATTTCTAATTTTGTTAAGTTTCGGGAGCTTATCAATCAAAGGTGGTACATAAAATTAATTTGTATTTATATATTTCCAACTAGGAGGGCCCCGCGGCTTTGCACGCAAGTTTAAAGTCAATGGGGCCAATAAATCAAGTTTTTCTTAACCCTTTGTGAATCCCGTCAGATTTTTATGAAACAATATTTATCTAATTACTTCCCATTCGAAGTGCTTTAACCATATTTAAAGTCAATTGATCTATTAAATCATGTTTCCCCATACAAACTCTTAACCCATCGTTGACCCCGGCAGATTTTTAGTTTCGAAAAAATTAAAAACACGTCAAATTATTTCTCACCAAAAGTACTTTCACCAAGTTTGAAGTCAAAAAGCCCATTAACTCATGTTTTTTCATAGTTTCTCCATATAAACTTTTAACCCCGTCAGTATTTATTTTCAAAAAAATAAAAAACACGTAACGAATTATTTCTCACCAAAAGTACTTTTACCAAGTTTGAAGTTAAAAGGCGTAAAAAATCATATATCTTCATCATATCATAGAAACTTTCAACCCTTGGTTCACCTCTTTTAGTTTTGATTTTCACAAAAATGAGAAACACGTGTAAAATTATTCTTGATTTCAAGTGTTTTCACTTTAAAGTCAATAGGCCAATTTGTTCAGGGTTTTTTTGTAGTCTTTCCGTATACGAACTTTAACCCTTGGTTCATCTCGTTAAATTTTGATTTTCGAAAAATTGAAAAATACATGTCGAATTATTTTTGATTTGAAAAAAACACGTGTCGAATTATTTTTGATGGAGTATTTTCACCAAGTTTGAAATCAATAGGCCTATTATAAGTATAAAGTTTCTTCATACAATACCTTAAACCATGTTTTGGCGCTTTAGACCCCGAATTTCAAAATCCCGTCTGAGGTGCATTTTTCAAGATGTACCTACAGTGCAAATTTCTTATTTGTAGTTTTAGCGATTTGGGGTGAGCGATGATCACTCAGTCAGTCAGTCAGGACAAACCATTATACACATGTATGTTAGGTATATAGATTTTCCAGGAGGTTTTTAAACTAAAAGTAAAACTTTTAAAAGTTATCGGGATATGCAAAAAAAAGAGTAGAAAATGTAGCAAAGCTCTTTCAATTAGTTAAATAATGAAATATTTCAATTAGTGTGTAGTATTTCACTGTTTCAGAATGAAACTTAAGGTTGAAAGTATTAGAGGAAGAACCTGTGTGCAATTCCCTTCACTCTAAGGTCCGGTAAAAGAGTTGCTGCTCAAAAATTTGTGGTCCAACTTCGCAAAATTGTTTAAGCGCGGACAATGAAAAGAGCTCTCTCAACTCTTTTGTGTTGTTTCCAATAAGCTTTAGCGCAAAATTTTCATAGTGTTTACGTATTTCCAAATAAGGTTAACGTCTCCTGTCCCCAAGTGTGAGCTAAAATCAATCTTTGTTCGCAGAGGCTCGTTATTAACCCATATCGACCCAATGTTCGATTAATCGAACAGTAAATTTTAGCATTTTCCATCAATTTTTTTGGGCTGTTCTTTCAACCTTAAACGCGAACTTTTTGCATGATATGATGGTATGATGTATTTTGTATAATACGAAATAAATATATCCATTTCTCACACCTCTTTCCTGTTGTAGGAATTCCCCAAACAAAAGGTAATTTTTGACATAATTTTAGAAGTATCGAAAAACATAAAAAGACAATAATATTTAAAAAAGTAATTATGCAGTCTTGTTAAAAATTAATCAAACTCTTAAAAACATCTCTGCACTTTTCGCATAAAACCAATATTATAGTCAGAATATATATTTATAGTCAGGTGTTCGATTAATCGAACGCTGGCGCTAGTTACTATTTCTTTTAAATTCGAATCAAACGATTTTATTTGTAATATCTTTGTCGCAGCAACAGTTTCAAAGTGAACATGACCATGATTTCCAATTTGACTACCGTAATAAGATTTTGATTTGTCGTTGGCAGGAAAACAGCGAAGCGGGTGCAACGAACTTCGACCAAATCTTACCAACAGTACCTACAAAAAGATGGAAGAAGAAGAAAACGAATAATGCTGGGAAAATTGTTAAACCTGGTCGCTTTGTCAACTATAACCAACCGCAACTGTTGAAAAATTATAGCAGAGGGATGGGTGGGGTGGATTATGACAATGCTGCGCAGAACTATTATATTGCTATTCGATCTAAGAAGTGGTATTGGCCACTATTTATGTATATCTGTTTTAAATTCAGCTATTCTTAACGCATGGTGACTTGACTGCTTCAATCGTCGTTATCATAAGAAAAGTATTCTTTATCAAAAAGACTTTCGGACGGAGGTTGCTTACTCCCTCATAATGACCCGGATGAAGGATAATCATCTAGTGATAGTGACGAAGGGAGTTTATTTGAGGTTCCATCAGGGTCTTCAAAGAAGGTTCAAGCAAAAAACCTTCCCCCCGAACAAAGGGGCAACATCTTATTATAACAGAAAACAATAAGAAATGGAGATGCAAGGCTTGCCATAAACCAAGTTCGTATTTGTGTAAGAGATGTAACATTGCACTTCACTGTTTTGAACCATATCATTTAGAAAAAATATGGAATAAACTGTGAATTTATAGTACTGGTCAATGGTCAGTTATTTATTTAGTATCAACTCAATGCATACATCAATCATAAAATAATGCCAAGTGGTGCCCAGCGTTCGATTAATCGAACACCAAATATCTCAACAACTAAAAATCGGAACAATTTTTTGACCCCAAATTTGAATTTTCCGACCTCATTTCACGCTAAAAAGAATGTTTCATTCGAATATTGACAAAAAAAATTCTCTGGGCCGATATGGGTTAACACCAGTTATGGATTCTATAAACAGAGTTCATAAAATGAAGGTTTACCTACTTGTTGTGTTTACTTCAAAATTAACTTCCTTACTAGTTAGAGCCAAACAATAGAACCCATAAGCAATAAAACGCTTCATTGGCACAGCGCGTGTAAGTCGCCGCCTCCAATGCGCCAAGCATTTCCGCATTCGATTGCACCACAAGTCAGACTCGATGACTTAATCTTAATGCGCCCGAAGGGGCAAATGCGACGAGCGTCAAACAACAGCTGGTGACTATAACATTTATTTTGCAGCCAGTTTCCAACTGCCAATTAGCGTAGAATTAAATGAATTAAACGCACACGGACACACACACAAACACACAACGTAAATGTTAATGCAAAATCTCATACGGCAAGCAGCAACGATCTAATAAAACGTCAATATTTGCCGCCTCGGTTGCGCCGACATGTCAAATTTAATAATCACCTCGGCGCGTACGTTGCGTGGCATTAGGTGCTGCAACTAGTGTGCATGTAGAACAAGGTGTGACTAATGTGGTGGCGGCGGTAATGCAGTTTTCCGGCTCATGCGGCATCTGCGGCCTTGCGCAATTTATTGTCGGTGCAGCGGAAATTTTATGCGGTAAATGCATTTTGGCAGTGAGCAGCAAGCAATTCGCTGCCCAACCGCAAGCCGGATGATTAACAACGGCGGCGACAACAGCACTGGCAACAACAACGATTTATGGCGACAATAACAGCGATAGGCAAATGCACGCAGCAGCAGTTGGCAGTTGACGTTTGACGGCACAAAAGTGCCATTGCGGATTTTCCTCGTCCGTGACTCTGTGTTAGTTGGCTGACAGCGTCAGCGAGTGACTAACGGACAAGAAAATGCGAATCAACACGCTGGCACGCACTCGAATGCCGACGAAATTGTCAGCGCCGCGCCCGCACCTCATCCTTACCGCTTCTCGTTCGTTTGTCCGCCTATCCGTTTGACGTTTTGCCAGTCTTTGTGCCCATCTAATGCGTAACTTCCTCTGTCATTATTTTTTTGCCGCTTGTAGTTTTGCAACTTGTGTTACATCGAAAGTGTTTTTTGTGTTGTGTTTTTCTATTTTTCAGTTTGCAATTTTTTTGCCGAATGTTCAAACATTTGTCCATTTACACGAAATTGTGTTATTTTATGTGCACGATGCGCCGGCCAACGTTTTGGCCACCACACTTGAGCAACACCAAAATCATTGGCGAGCTGTTTGTGGCTTTTTTCACCTGTTGCATTCACTCCGTAACGGCAACAACAATTTCAAATGATCGAACTGGCAACGTAAGTGCTTAATTAACGCTTTTAATTATTCGCCACTACGGCGCACAAAAGGCGGAAAGGGTTGACCGTGTCATGTAATCGTTTAATTGTTTTTGTTCTATTTTTGTTATAAGACAATCGCTTTGATTGCGCTAAGAATGTCATACCGGATACTTACGCCGCCGGCAATCAAACTGAATATGTCACTAAAATTGTTCGCCCTTCATTGGGGGTCCACATGTCCCCAGCTGTCATCAATCATTGGCATTACGTTTTCTGCGCACTTTCGTTCTCGATCAGATACACCGATTCTAGCTGGGCGCGTCTAGTTTGACACGTTCGGCACGTTCTTGCAGCCTTTCAGCTTTCTCGGCAAATATCAAAATTTATGGGGCCCGCCGCTGGCGCGTGAGTTGCCTTGCGAGTTGTGGGTGTAGGCCGCCAGCGTAGGGCATTCGATTCTCGTGAGTGATACGCAGCAACCCGTTTGCGAAATTCGCACACGTCGTTTTTGCCATCAATCGCCTTACAGCGGTTTTCAATTAAAATTGCTAATGCGGCTGTCAGCCCGATGCGATGTCTGACTGGTGCCCACTGCCACCAGCAAGTTCGATTTAATTGATTGCATCTTTTGTCGTTGATGGCTTTGGTGAAATGCTTCGATGCGATTTTCCACTACGGCTGCAAAGGCGGATCTCAATTCGTTGTGGTGAGACGAGGCGCGGGAAGAATGCGAGTGGGAGCTGTTGCGGGTGTCTGGCACATGCAGCCAAATGAAGACGCGCCGTCAGTGCATTACACAACCAGAAATGGTGTTGAATTGTTTGCACGTTAGCGATGGCAGCGATGGTGTTGGCGTTATTGGAAAATGAAAACTTTCATTGCAACAGATGGTTGAAAAGTTCTCCCAAAATGGCTTAAAACAATTTGTATTTTTTATGGTATTAAAGAATTTGTGTTATTCTGAAGAAAATGTGCTCAACGATACGAAATGAAAACTACGAGGGAAATCGAAAGACTTAAGCAACGAACTGCATGTAAACAATTAGAGAAATTTATTTATTTCTAATTTATGCATTATTCAATGTAACCAAAAAAATGTAAAAGGGAAATAGTAGCGTTGGAATCAGAGACTATCGGAGAAGAAATTTGATTTTATATGGAAAAGGTAGACAAAAAATTTATACAATGTTCCGAAAACATGTACTTTGGCAAGATTATGATGGAGGATGAGTTACTGGGGCTCGTGTTGTCGCACATTCTTCGCTTTACAAAAGTGACAGACCGGCTAAATGAGATTCAGAGTCTCTCGCAAACTTGATGGGCTGACAAGGGCTGCCTATTGAAGGCTGCAGAATCACCCAGCTGTGAGCACTTGTTGGTCAAGGAAGAAGAAAATACCTGCGGTATAATGAATACTGGTGTCTAAGTGCATGTGTCCTACTCTCTACCACATACAAGAATAATAATAAGACACAGTAAATGACAGAACGAACAGAGCTAACAAAGAGAAGAAAGTGCCCTAAAAATGAATACAATTGAATAAAAGAGAACAAGGCGGCAGGACTTTATGAATAATAATTTTTAGTAAGAAAATAATAAAAATAAAATAAATAATAAAAAATTTTAATAAGAAAACTGAAGAAAGGCATGTATGAGACGAGTAACAAGGAACAAAAAAGAAGAGAAAGAAATGCAGAAAATGCAGTTATGGGAACTGGGTTGGAGTAAAATTTTTACTTATATATGGTAAGAAAACAGGAAAAGAGGAATGAGATTGTGAATGTATAAAACTTAATGTAAAATAGAATGAAGACAAGCAAATAGGGACGGGATAGGGTGGCTGTGTAAGGCGCAGAATGCCCAAAGATACATTTTGGCTACAAAAAAAGACCCTTTGTAATACCATGAGAGAAACGGAAAGTATTTTTCTTAATTCTGCAATTGAGGAACATCTTCAAGCCAACCAGATAGTTGGGCAAACTTCAACAGATTCCTAGCGTTGATTGATGTGATAATCGAATGGAGTCTCAGAGAAGGAACACCTTTGCCTGGACGAAGCCTGACAGTGACAGAGTAGTTAACCTACGGTTTATTTTTCCTCCTCGTTGGGGCAGCTCAAAGGCTGACACAAAAATTTCAACACCAAGACTTCTTTCATTGTTTATAAGCTTGGTGACTAAAAAGGTGATCGGTTGCTACGACAGTGTTAATGTGCTGTCTACTTAGTGATAATAGTCCTCTGCTGCACAAGGGACAAAGGCTAGGCCAGAGTCCTGGTTGAAGCTACATTTCTGCTTCTTTTCTCTCTGGCTTCTTCGAGGAATGAATTTACAATTGAAAATTTAATTAAAGTGGAACTGAATAGAAAAGATAAATACAAAATAAATCGGATAAAGAATTAAAAAAAATTTTAAGCCAACTCATATAAAAACAACAAAACGAACAAAAGTGTTTGAATTCCTAATTAAAACGAAATTTGTTTAAACAAAGACATTTTTAAAATAAGAATAGCAGCCCGTAACTTCAGCTCAAATATTTATTAATCTTAAGACAGAAAAATTGGTAGTACATACATAAATGATAAAACTAATAATGAGACTGCAATTCAAAATTACCGTCCACTAATAGCTCGAACTTTTACAACAAATTTTCTACAAATGGAAAAAAATGAACTAATATACATCAAATTATCGTCCACTTTGTGGTATTACATGTGCATACTTGAGATTTTTCAATTTTGTTTATATTTATTTTTTAATTAATAAATGCATGCCACAGAAACCAAGTTTGTTACTTGAGTCTTTCGTTTTGCATTGCACACGCTGAACGGTGCAGTGGAGTAGTTGAAACGGAAATGATTGAATGTTGCAATTTCCTTACTAGACAATGTTGTGCGTTGAATTCCCACAGTGTGCAGCAACCACAACAACAACATGACTAATAACAGCAAAAGCAATAACAATAACAATAGAAAAAGATGCAATGCTAGTTACATTTTTAACAATAGCAACCGGTGCATAAATTGTGTAAACACAAATTAAATTTAAATTGATTTTAAATAAAATCATTGATTAGTTCGAGAGAGTCGAAGCAAACGAAATTTCAGTTTAATGAATTTTCCACTCGCGCCAAAGCAAAGCATGCATAAAGCACAGTTTAAATGGTTAAATAATAATAAAATAACAATTATTTAAGTAGACACTGTGCTGTCGGCGCCACGCACTGCCCGAGCAGCAGCAGAGCAGCGCATTCGCTCGATCGCAAATTGAAATGCAATTGAAAGCCACAGCGAAACGCGGCAAAGCGAACGTGGCGCAGCAATTGAACGATTGAGCGCCCGTCGAAGTGCGGCGCGGCAACGCACCGATTGGCAGCGAGTGTGTTTTTTTATGTTGCGGATGCTTTTGATGCTTTTCGAGGTGGCTGAAGTGCCTCTTCGAAGCGCATTCAATAAAAATTTCAAAGCAAAGGTAGGAAGCGTTTTGGTGGCACCGGCAGCCACTGACAGGGGGCACGAAATACACACAATGCAGACAGGTAAGTGGACGTGCCAGTAGTCCGGCACAGACACTCATATAAGCGCACAAACAAACGTGTGTTGGACAGACAGACGGGGGACATAAGTTAAATGCTCTGACATGGCGCTATTCACACTTGAAGCGCCGCTACTGCAGCTGACCGCTCTGCCGACATTCGCCATGCAATTTATTGTGTATTGTTGTCATTGTTGTTATTTGTTGCTTCATGGCTGTGTCTAAAATTAGCCAGCAGCGTTGAGCGCATAAAAAATGGCAAAACGCACAGACGGTGATAACCGCAAATCTTGGCCAACAAATAGCCGCAAGCGGAGCTGTGTGTGTCCGTTGTCCGTCCGACCGGTTCAACTAAATACGGTGGGCGCACCGACGCTAACTCGACTTCAGCGTACGCGTTATTTGCTGTCTGCGCACTGTCTGCTGCCGTTTCCGCTGCGTTGGCGCTTGAGCACAAATCGATTTATAACAATTTTTCCAATCGCTTTTCTTCTGCTTCATTGCTGCTTGAGGAGCACTCAAGCCATCGATGAGTATTTAATTGCGGACCGTGGCAGCCGATTGCAGTCGTGTGTTGGTGTCTGCATGGTAGATGGCGGCTTCAATTGGTAGCGCCGCCAGGCAAACGATTTAAATGGGTTAATTATGACTGAGCAGCGGCATCATCGAATGGCATAATCCATTTTTTGTCGGTCTGTTGTTAGGCGAAAATTAATGCATTTTTACGCGGTATTACAGCATAATTATGCATATTAAAGATCGTTTATTGCGTGTTGAATGCAGTAAATGCTGGTGTGAGTTATTTGCCTTGTTTTATTAAGGAAGACACATTTCCCATTAGTTATTGTAAAATTCAAATGCATATTGGCCTCTGATGTAACTCATTGACGTATTGTATGTAATAAGATCTGCATATTACATTGCAATAAGATGTTAAATAGTCGAAATTTTTATTATTGCTTAATTATAAGGAAATTAGGAGGATTCAAGATTTCTGATCATTTAACGAAAGTCGGACCGTTGAGTAAGAAATCACTTCCGACTTTCAAACCGGGCAGTTTATGTCAGTCGTCATTGCACTGCTTGTTCGTTTTTCTTTTAATTTTTTTTTAACATTAATGTTATTGTTTATTGAGCTAACATGCCTGCAAGGTATATTTTATGCACACATATCTGTACAAACAGTCAGCTCGAAATATTATAATGTGCGATTTGTGAAATTTATTAATTTTGTATTGCCCACTAAACTTCTTGGGAATCAGAGGGTTATTTATTTGGAAAATGGTTGGTTTGTTCATTGTTCCTCTTTACTGAACAATGATTTCGTACTTATTATTCATATTTGTGGCCTCAGTAACCCTGCATGAAATGCACTATGCTTCCATCCCAGAGGTCCTGGTTCGATTTCTCCTTAAGGCTTGCTAATGTACTCTTCAAATTTTCCCTTCCTTCAAATTGTTTTCCATGCCTCAGAATTTCCCAGACAAGTGCTTAACCTTGGGACACGTTGCTGTCCTTCCCATTCCATTCATTGGATGAGCAGCACGCAGCAAATTACATTCAATAGTCGTACAAGTGCAGTTTATGCGATCCTGACTTTGTCCTGCCGGATCATTGAGCAGACATTGCGGGGGAAAAGGACAGGGAAGTGACAGCCCCCCTTCAAACTTCTCAAATATTTTAAGCGACTAACAGAATCAGCTATTCCTTATATGGGTTCCAAGACGCTCTGTTGCTCTTAGTAACGAGAACAGTCTAGTGGGACTAGAGCCAATAATCGGCATTACCGCCACATAGATCCTTCAATGTATGTATTAAGAACCATGCGAGTATGACTCACATGGAGAAGTGGTCTAAACATGCGAATCATCAATGGCCTTACATTCAGATCTTGCCTCGAGTACGTGCCTCTGCCTTTGTCCAGCGTTCTCGAGAGGCAGGAAGCGTATATTCGACAGCGATGTACTGAGTATGAGCGAAACTCTTAGTGCATCCGGGGTAGACTGATAACCCCTAATCTCTTCCACAACTCTCCTCACCTATCACTTCCTTTCACGTACTCTCCCCCTTTGGTCATAGTGACTAATGGAAAATTACGCTGCGCTCATCGAAGACACCAATCCTCTGCGTTATCTACTTTCTATTAGCCTTTGTCTTAACCCTTTTTTGACCCCGTCAGATTTTTATGAAAAAATACGTGTATATTTATTTCTCATTTGAAATGCTCTCACCAAGTGAAGTCGAAAACCCCATTAAATCATGTTTCTCTACCCAAACTTTTAACCCTTAGGCAACCCTTTCATTTGAAGTGCTTTCACCAAGTTTAAAGTTAAAAAACCCCTTTAAATCATGTTTCGCCATACAAACTCTTAACCCTTGGTACATCCCGTTAGATTTCGATTTTCAAAAAAATGAAAAACACATCGAATTCTTTTTTTCTTTCAAGTTTTTTCACCAATTTTAAAGTAAAATCGGTTCATGTTTTTTTGTAGTCTTCCCGTATACGAATCTAAACCCATTGTTAACCTCGTTAGAATTTTATTTTCGAAAAATTGAAAAAAACGTGTCGAATTATTTTTGATTTGGAGTATTTTCAAGTTTGAAATCAAAAGGCCTATTAAATCAAGTTTCTACATACAACACCTTAACCCATGTTTTGGCCCTTTATATCCCGAATTTAAAAAAATCCCGTCTTAGCGGAGGTTCATTATTTTTTGATGTATCTACAGTTAAAATTTCATGTTTGTAGTTTTAGCAGTTCGGGCGATGATAAATTAGTCAGGACAAAGAATTATATATATACATATATAAATGTTATCTAATATTTGTTCTACTTTTCAAACATTCAAACATTATCGATGATAATTTTATAAAAATTTGTTTCATGTTTAATCTTAAAGTTTCCTTCCTCTAATCCACAAGTTTATTTTTTCGCATTACATTAGAAGCTCCTCAACTGACTTGTGTTAGCACATATTTGTAGTAAACAAAACTACTATAAAAATACTATAAATTACATTACATACATGCCACACATACAAATAGACAAATGTACAAATACATATACGATGCTTATAAATTGTCTTTTG
Organism: Melieria picta; assembly: GCA_964056695.1. Lineage (NCBI taxonomy): Eukaryota > Metazoa > Arthropoda > Insecta > Diptera > Ulidiidae > Melieria > Melieria picta. The sequence continues at coordinate 34,518,411 of OZ057398.1, read as the reverse complement.
GGTAAGTGTAAGCAACCTATTAACCAACTACCTGAGAATCAGTTCACGGCTTAAATCATAAAAACAAAAATTTCAATTCTCATTTTCTTGCCAACACCAACAATACTTGCTTTACTAACAACAAACGACACCGCCAGCGGTAAAAGTTTTATGTAAAGAGAACACAATCGGTGCTTATGATTCGGTTAGATATATTTTTTCCACGCAGTGTGGTACATAAAATTTTTGAATGCCATAAATTAACACACACACAACTACAACAACAATATATACTTAAAGTACAACAACACAAGTTAAAAAACTGGCAACACCGAAAATACATACGCACACACACACACCCACACCGAGAACAATGGCACAATTCAGCAGCCAGTTGTACGTTGGCATCGTCGCTCCAAGTGCAATTGACAATTCACTTCCACGTAGACAATGTGCAGATCGTTGCAAGTAGTTCACATGCCACACATGAATGTATGTTTACTATGTATGTAAAAAGGTGTGTGCGAGAGTGTATGTGGGTCAGATTGCACATTGCAGTTCATAGCAGTCAACGTTGCGTATGAGTGACGGCAATTGAAGCCGCTTCGAAAAAGTAGCTTCGTACTTAAATAGTTTGCAATTGAGCTCTCGACAGTGCATAGTTGTGTGTATGATATATATGTAAATATGTGTATTGTGTTTGCGGACCAACAAGGGTCGTTAGAATAGTATATAAGGAGATTTGCCTATACTCGGATTATACCGTGCGACAAAAATTAAAAAAATGTTTCACACCGGAAAAAATCCATATGGGCGTGAAACTATTTAGAGACCAACCATAGTAATACTGCGTACTTAGTTTTTCATTTCTACATGCTTTGTCCTTTTAAAAGGACTTCAAAATTTTGAAGGGGATACAAAATAAAAAAAATATAAAAAATACTTAACCTGAATAGAATATGGCGATACGTATATCAAATGAAAGAGGAAAGGCTCAAGAATTTAAATAAAATTGATTTTTTATCTATTTGTTAAAAAGGATATGAAAAAAGTCCTTTAAAAAACTGTAAAAGTGATTTACATGAAATTTAAAAGCAGTACAGATGTTTGAATGCTTTTTTACCAGAAGTCACTTATATAAATTTAGCTCTTACGGTTTCCAGGATATTCAAGGATAAAAATTTAGTTGATGTCCTCTATGTCCTTTTTTATAAAATCTTTAAAAAAAGGATATGGTTTCTTTGACTTCATATCATTAGCTTTCATTTGACGTAAAAATTATTAAATTTTTGTCTGACGTTTGAGTCAAGAGATATGATGTTTTAAAAGTTTCAGTAAGGGGCACTAAGCCGCCATCTTTAAACTGCATTTAAAAAAAACTTGAACATCCCGGAAAAAATCCCTTGGTACTTTTTCACCTACTGAGGTCCTCTATCGAATGAGATATGTTTGACCTTGTCCCTCGAAATTTTGTTGAATTTGTTGCACTGTGTTATTTAAAATACTGATAAACAAATAAATTAGAATTTTTGTACTTCATTAGAATTGCAGCTTCCGCCTTTTTTTAATAACTTTCGAACCAATAAAGTTAGAGTATTTGTTATTATACATATTTTTTAATTATTTGTTTTAATTTTTCTGCTTTTTTTTATTAATTTTTATATAAAAAACTCAAAATGTCTGCAATTATTCCAAATTGTCTGCAAATATAAATTTGTGTTTCCTTTAAATTTGTGTTTCCCATTTTGATGCCTTTTTTTAATTTTATATATAAAATAAATTACTGTGCTCTACCTTAAAGCGCATCAATCACTTCATCTTTTCTACTTTCATCGCATTCGAAATTCGCCACTTGTCCTTTGTAATAATGTCGATTCTTGGGCAAACCAAGAGATATCAGAATTTATTGTGTTCACACTGTGTACGTGAGTGGCGTTCATTTTATGCTTTTACGACCGACTTATAAAGAATTTCAACAAAAAAGCGTAAGAAATGAAAGAGCCATAAATTACACATATCCCACACATTTAGTCTGAAGCCATGAACTGAACGACTCGTGATCGCAGAGCTGTTAAAGGTTTCTTGTGATTGTTTTTTTTTTTTTGTAATGACATATAAAATCATTCTTCAGTGACAATTTTCTGGAATTTCGCCACTCGTGCCCGACAAGCGCAACACAACTCCTTTCTAACCTCACTTTCAGCGCTTCGCCTTGAGCGAGTAGTATTTTATGGCCAGTTAATTGGACAACAACAACTGTCAACTACTAATTGAACTATCAATGAGTCAGATTTTAACCCGATTATACAAAAACGGGGTGTGACAGCCCGAGTGTGGAGCCGCACTGGGCAGCAATTTCGCATTGAATGTTTGGCATTAAATGGCTTCACTTCATAACTGTGCATCAACGTAATTACAGTCGAAACAAAAGGCATTACTGCATCATGCGCACCGTGTGTCAGTGTCTCTTGCATGACTAAATACCAACGACAATCTGCTCTAAACCTTTAAAGCTTTTTATGACTACACGAATAAATATTTTGTGCTTGTTGCAGTTCATAAAAAATATGTCGCACACCCACAAAACTGTCACAGCAACACAAAATTTGGCAAATAAACTAAAAATGAATGCAAAAATCAATAATTGCCCGTTGCAACACACACACACACTCACATCTATTTACATATAAAAATGTAATACGAATATATGTGAAGTGGTTGATTGTCTAAATACCCACCACAGCGCATTGGCCGCACACCGACCGTCGCCGGAACATATAGTAAAATATGATATCAAAACACTGGAGCGCAACAATGCAGCGAGACCTTGGCCACATAAACACAAATGAAATGTCAAATCAATAAAATAAAAAAAAGATTGAAAAATATTTACATACAAGCAGCTAATAAAAAAAAATGTTTGTATAAAAAATGGAAATATGAAGCAACGCATTAGTACACACAGAAAAGAATCAATAAGTCTTGGCATAAAAAATATTAAAAAAAATATTTCATATATGCGCATTGACAAAGGTTGCGGTTGAGCAAAATATGTGTGTTTGTATGTACAAAGTTAAGTTAAGGGGTGTTGCCCACTTGCGAGCAATGACATAACAATTATTTGGTTTAACTAGGCGGCACTTTGCTTCATAAATAATTTGTCAATATTTTAGAAGTGAAAATTGAGGGTCTTTCAACAAGAGATGTCATTTTAAATCAACAGAAAAACGCAACAGAACACACAATTTTCCAATAACACCGTGCGACATAAAGTAAAAAAATTTTTCACACCGGAAAAAATCCATATGGGCGTGAAACTATTTAGAGACCAAACATAGTAATACTGCATACTCAGTTTTTCATTTCTACATCCTTTGTCCTTTAAAAAGGACTTCAAAATTTTGAAAGGGGTAAAAATAAAAAAAAATAAAAAATACTTAACTTGGTTAGAATATGGCGATATGTATATCAAATGAAAGAGGAAAGGCTCAAGAATTCAAATAAAATTGATTTTTTATCTATTTGTAAAAAAAGGATATGAAAAAGTCCTTTGAAAATTTTAATCCTTTATATCCTTGAAAATTTATATAGAATTTTCTTGAAAAGTAAGTATGTTAAAACCCAAAATCTCCTTGATCACGTGTCAAAATTTAATTATTCTCGCTTCATTGATTTTGTGTCTTCTTATTATTTAAAATACTGACACTCAAATAAATTAGAATTTTTGTACTTTGTTAGAATTGCAGCTTCCGCCTTTTTTTAATAACTTTCGAACCAATAAAGTTAGAGTTAGAGAGAGAGTTAGAGAATCACAACACGTCATTCTAAAATTTTTCTATAATTTCAATCTTTTTGTTTGATTTCTGAAATCTCGGATGTAATTTCGAAAGAGAGATTTAGATTTTTAGATCTTCAACATGGCTAACTCGTTGAATATCAAAATCTGGCGGCTATGTTGACTTGGATGTGTTAAGACTTGGATATGTTAGAACTTGGACATGTTGGGACTTCTAGGAATTGAACAAGTCTTGGCAATGTGCAATGTGTGTTGAAGATCCGCGACGAAAAGGGAAGTCGTGTCTCCGTTTAAAAGATCAACTAGAGGATGCTATATTATCTACTCCTATTGATGTGCAGAAGAGTTATCTGTACGGAGGTTTTGCTTTAGGCCGTAATCCGGTAACTGGCAATAACGATCAATAATATTTTCTTAATCTAACACTGAGCATTTGACTTTAGTTCTGAGACTAGAAACTGATTTGACGTTATATTTACAGTGGGTGAAGATATTAAATTATTTTATTTATTTATTGAAGTCTAAAAGTTTCTGAAGTCTAACTTAAAGATTCTTATAACTCGCGAGTATGTTAACCCTTTCAATACTGCGGGGATATATAAGTCCCAGATAATGTTCAAAAATTACTGGTGCGAAAAGTATTCGCTTTTAAAGTGCTGGGATGGGACTAAACAGTAGTCTGTAGTCAGTACTTCACAACACGTATTTTGGTTAGCATAACCTAACTAATTCATACTTGCATACGATCAGAAGTGTAAGCGTGCTCTTTGTGCATAAAAAAAAAAAAAAAAATCTGAAATTATGTAAACATGTTCTTTATTTATTTACAGCACATTTAGTTCAATTATACAGAAATATCTTCACTGGCCAAAAGTCGTATTGAAAGGGTTAAAAGAAAAATTATGTAAATTTTTTGCAATCTTAATGGTAGAAGACAACCAGAAACGGGCATTAGAAGACTGAAAACAGATCAGTTTTTGTCAAATAAATAATTTTGTTCTTCGTTTTGTTTTCTGTTATGGTATAAGCACTGAAAAAATCCCCTTTTCTGGTTCTTAAAGTGATTCTAATAATCGTATGACCCACTTCAAGTTGTAAAGCACTTTCGTTAACTTTTAAAAAGTTTTTACATGCACACAATTTAAATAATATTCTCTCAAACACTTTTATTTTCAACTGCTTTTGGTCACCTTACTTTAGTTGTTTGTTTCCAAAAACCGACTTTCAATTCTTTCGGCATTTTAGCTGTGGCTTTCTTTGGCTTTTAGGTGAATAAACATAATTTTCAATTCTAACTCCATGCTCTAACTCTTTTAGCTCCACTTTTATTTGCACTTTTAAAATCAATAAATCACAAAAACGATTGAAATTCCAAGAATAACAAACAACAACAACCACAAAAACTAATCTGACAATTTTTTCCTTCTAGTTTTTTGGACAATTTATGCGCACCACTGTTACAGATTTCGTGACTTGCTGCAATTTCCACCGTCACCGTCACCGCCACCGTCAGGCCATCGCCCCCATTTACCTGAGCCAAGCGGCTGCCTTGTGTTGCTTTGCTTTTTTGAGCCATTTTACGCCGCTTTTACGGCTGCAAGTAGTTTAGGGTTTGGTCACGTTGCCGCTCGGACGATCTACATTTATGGTAGACATTTTTTTACATTGACAACCAAATTCAAACAAAGTCTTTGAGCAGCAGAAAAAAGTATAAAATCGCTGTGCAATGGCAAAAAAAAGCGTCAAAGTGAGCACTGCCAGCATATATGCGGTTTCGGTAATTTGCAATAAATAAAAATTTTCGCTGGCAACCAGAATCGTATGACGCCCCTTCGGTGCAACATTAGCGAATATTTTAGCATTGTGTCAGACCGGCGCGCGGCGTTGCGCTTTTGTCCACATGCAAAGTGCCACAAAAAAGGTCAATCGAATGGAATTTACTGCACACATTCAACCTAAATATCGCTAATCGACGCTGGCAACACGCGGCCACATGTTGCAATATGCGGCCAGCCACATGTTGCCAGCGAAGGCTCACATGCATATTTGTCTTTGATTTTTCGCCCGTTAACTGCTTTGACTTGCAGTTAATTGCTGTGATTTAACGGAGCTGTCAATTATTGCTTGCAGTCGGCAAAAATATCCATGCGCCGGCAAAAAAAACTGTGTTCGAGTGCCGTCAGCGACGGTTGAAGTAGGCGTGCGATGTGTGTCGTGTGGCGGCAGTGTTGATGATGGCAGAGCGCGGCGCACATTAATCTTCTTGCATGCGTGCGCGTACGACGAACAGCAGCGTTTTCGAGCTGCTGCCGCTCCCTGACGTCCGGTTGAATGAGTGCGAGCGCGTAATGAAGTGGCGGCAGCACGCACGCATGCGCAATGTGCACTGATGCCGCTCGGTTGAATTTCCGCCGATTTCAATAACAAACTGCAACAGATAAGCCTGTCGTCAGCAATTTTGTGCAATTTTTTTCCATTTTCACTCAAGCGTAGGCGTTCGCATACACTCGCCAAATCCTGCAACATTTCGCCATTCCATCGCAGCCATAACTCACAAAGAAGTTGCAACGAACATTTAGCAACGAGACTCATATGCAAATCAGCGCGTTTCATTCAGCAAAATTCGCAGAATTGACGGCCGGTCTGAATGCCTGCCCGCTTGACGTCTGTCTGTCTGTTTGTATGTCTGCTTGTTTGCCTCCACAAAGCCAAACACAATAAAAAGCTAATGGCGCTGCGTCGCATAATTAATGTCTTCGTCTATCTGCCAGTTCACGACTTGCACTTAACACTCATTCCTCTCATCTGCTTGTCGCGATGAGTCGGTGCGGCGACTGTATGACTGCGGTGCTGTGGCCTGAATTAGTTATCACCGCACTGCGCACCGCCCATCCGTCAGCGGTTTCAGTGGTCTGTCAGTTGCTGGCCAAGCCCTTTTTTCCGCTTCATTGCTGCAGCCGATTACCTCACTGCCATGAATTGCAATCATTTTTGCCTTTTCATTCTGCACTTTTTTACACTATTTGGTGATTCGAAAAATAACCACAACGACTACGCTGAATTGTGAATGCATAATGCAAATGCATTATGCAGCAGTTATTGTGACATGCACAGCATGTGGGGGCCCTTTGTCAGTCAGTCGGGGAACAATATATTCTGGATAATAATAGGCTGGAACCTTTCTGTAATGTTGAAACTTTAGGTATGCTGTGCAGGAGAAGTAGAAAAAAGACAATAATAACACTGGAATAAAGAAAGTCTATCGTCTGTGGGGTTATGCTAGTTCCAAAGGTAATTGTTGAAGTATCGATTCACGATTCATTTCACGAACGAAAAGCATTCACATATGTAGTTTCAGAGCAGGAAAATTGTGCTCTATAATAGCTTGTTTTTGTATGAATTGCAACAAGACATATATGAACAGAGAATGTAGCACTCAAAGTCGCAAGAAAGAGCTCCCAACATTTCTTAAGCAGAAGTTTTTCTTACGGGATCTTATGCACAAGTCAACCTTTGGATAAGTCAAATGAGTTTCCATTATGTCAAATAGTAAACCAGCCATCAAATCTAATCTTTCATAAGCATTCATAATCTTTATTTAAACAAAGAATTTAGCATTCAATGTCGCAGGAAAGAGCTCCCAATATTTCTAAAACAGAAGTTTTTCTTAACCCTTTCGCTATTTTGCCATATGGCGACATGCTACTTTGTGGACGTCTGCGTCCTCTATGGTTGCAAGAATACATTTTTTTGTTGGTCTTTAGTTTGAAGTTTTAGGAAAAATACGAAATTAATAAACTGAATATTTAAGTTTAAAAAAGAGAAGTATACACGTTTTTTTAATGCTATATCTTGACATAGTAAAGGAAGAAGAAGCAGAAAAAATTAGAGAACTTTTTAATTTGACGTTTTCTTTCAATCTAGATACTTTTTTTAAATTTTGGCTGAAGTAAATAAAGAAATATTCAAATTTTCTTTATGCGTAAAAAGTTTTATGTTTAAGTAATCATTACAGCCACAACGATGTGGTTGCTCTAGTAGAAAAATACTCTAAAATACAGGGTCCAAGTATAAAAATTAAAAAATTTCTTATGGAATATTGTTAATATAACTACATAGAAGCCTAACACGTAAAATTAAAAATTTTAACTTTCCCTAGTAAAAACCTGTAGCGAAAGGGTTAAGGGGGGTCAATACGTGTAAACGGTATATTTTTGGAATCGCGCATACGCCGGAAAAAATTAATGCAATGTATGTAAAATTTTTTTCATTCTTTTATTGAAAGGTAGCAGTGCAAGAAAAAAAATTTTTTTTTTGGCTTGCTCAAAATGGCTGCGGTGGTGGGGGTCCAACGTTGGGCCCAAATTCTAGAAGAAGTTGTGCCGGCGCCCCAAAAATCATCTGAAAAATTGTTGCTATTAGTTATTATGAGAAAATATATGTACCTTCTAAAGTAACTAACAAAAAAAAATATTTTCTCGAAAATACAAAAATACGCTCCAACCGAAAAAAATTACCTTTTTTTCTTAATTTCCCGAAAATGGCACCGCGGATTTCGCCAAAAACAATGAAATTTGTAGTTACTTTAGAAGTTCTATGTTTCAAAAAGTTACTGCCCAAATTTTAGGTCAGTGGGACTAAAACTGCCGAGATATTCTACTTCCATAATCAAAAACCAGTGTTTCGAAATAATTCGGTTTAAACTTCGGGCGTTCGGCTTCATGCGGAACAAATTGACCATCAATAAAGCACTGCTGCAGGGGAACGGGTCATCAGAATTAAAAACCACTTAAGGGGGATATTCTTAAGACCCCCAGGAGTTTATTTCACAAAAAAAAATTTTTTGAAAATTTTGTAAATTTACACGTATTGACCCCCTTAAAGGATCCCATGCACAAGTCAGCCTTTGGACAATTAAAGTATCGCAAATATCTTATTAACCCTTTCGAATATTTTAAAGCAGCAATTCTCAAACTGTGGTATTTGTTTTTGTTTTATTTTACAGAGCTAAGACGCATCAAAAGCCTGAGTGTGAGACTTTAACCCATTTAAACCACATCGCTACTGGTTGGTCCCCTTTGAACTGCCGCTAAGCATTTCGTCAGTTATGTGGTAAGTAATTGTGTAACAGCTTGATTAAAATTGCAGATAAATGTTACTTAAAAAAGTTTGGAAACCGCTATCAATAGAATTCAAAATTGTATTAGCAAAAGCAAATGCAAATAAATTTGTGAAAGAAATTAAAATTAAAAAATGTAATTTAATTTACAATTTTTTAATTCTAATTAAAAAAATTTAATTTCTTTCACAAAATGTTTGGAAGAAATTAAAATTAAAAAAAATTAATTAAAAATTTGTATTTTTAAATTAAAAAAATTTAATTTCGTTCATAAATTTTTTAAATAAATTTTAAAATTTTTAAATTAAATTTGTTTTAGTTAAATGTAATTTTTTTAGATACAATTACAAAATTAAAATTAAATTTTTTAAATTATAATTAAAATTTTAAAACAAAATTGAAAATTGAAATGAAAATTTTTAATTTTATTTAAAAAATTAAAATTTAACTAAAAGTTGTTTTTCAATTAAATTGTTTAAATTTTAACTTCTTTAATTAAAATTTAAAAAGTTATTAATTTTAAATAAAAAAATTTTTAATTTTAATTAAAAAAATTTAAAAAAAAATTTTATTTCGTTCATAAATTTTTTAATTAAAATTTAAAAAAATTTAAATTACATTTGTTTTAGTTAAATTTTTGTAATTTTAAAATAAAATTACAAATTATTTCAATTTTTTTTTAATTATAATTAAAATATTGAAACATATTAAAAAACAATTATAAAAGAAACAAATTTGTTTTTAACTGGTTTCATTTATTAAAGTGACTAAAATTATGTATTTTATGGTTTTCAATCATTACACTAGTAATTACCAAAAAAAAATTTAAAAAACCTTTTACTAATCTAAATCTGAGGTCTGAAAGGATTAAAAACTAGAAACTCTTACATTGATATATATGTAACAATTATTTAACATATTCCATTTTGAATGCTTTCAGTAGATTATTTAATTTTTTATTGGATTTTGATTATTTAAATTTATTTTATTATTATTTATTTATTTAGTTACTCATAAACGAGTTAAATATTTTTTTAAATTTTTCCCTTTTAACACACATGAATGCTTGTACTCGCACCCAAAAAAAAGATGAATTTTAAATATTCCCAAAATTATTTTGATTTGCATATAAACTAAATCTAATAAACTTAATTACACTATCAATTTACATTAACAACGCAACGCTTCGGCAACTAACCGTTCAAACGCCAACTAAACAACTACACACACACACACACACATACAACATACCAACCCATAATTACGTAGAATTTCAAAATTATGTGCAAAAGGTGCAATAAACCAGAACATTGCGGGCACATTTAAAATTTCCATGAGCACACACACACATACACGCTTTGTATATGTATGAATGTATACATTAGTATACTTAGACCAGCGCTGCCAACAACGGCCAGAGAAACTTAATTGCTTATTAATTGAGTCAAATTGCGCAAATTGCAACGCAATCGAATGCCGATCGTCGAACACCAACAATCAACGTGTCGCTGGCCACAGAGTCGTTAAGCAGCGCGAATAATTCAAACGTTGCGCTGCTGGACGCTGGAGAACAAATGGGAAGTTATGCCAGAATTTGAAATTCTGCTGAAGTTTAAAGAAAAATAAACAAATGTTGCTCACTTTTTTACATATGATTTTTTTTTGTTTTTGGTTTTTGGTTCTTGACGTCGTTGTTGCGCACCGCCGATTAGATACGTTCACCTCTGCGCCATTTGTCAATATTGGTAGTTCTTGTTGTTGTTGTTATTGTTGGTATTGTGGCTGTTGTTATTGTTGCCGTTGCTCAAGTGTTTAGCATTTTAATTTTATGCAATTTGAATTTGGCTTAAACCAACGTACGAGTACACACGTACCAAAACACACCAACACACACGCAGACACAAAGCTGCCTGCCAGCTGGGCGTTATTTGGATTTGTTTTGGCGCTATTTGTTTTTGTACAAAATTGAGACAATGACTGCAAAACTGGCAACTGAGCGTCAGCTAGCTGGAGAATTGGTTAGCTGCTTGAACCGATTTGTGGACAATTGTATGAAGATTTCGTAATGGCAAATTAATTGCTTAGCATTTTATTTAAAATGATTACAACTTCCGAATGATTAATTATGGCAATTGAACAGTGCTGCTGCTGTGCTTGGACGGTGCTATATGAGCTGCTGTTGTGGTTGTTGTTGCTGCTTTGGTTGAAGTTGCTGACACTGTAATGTTGGCACTCTTGTTGCCACTAATGTATTTGTTGCTGACACACTTCAACAGCCACACAACCAACCCACACGCTTTTAAATATTTTTTTAAATATTTGTAGTTCTAGTCTGCTCTTATTACTGTTATTGTTGTTTTCTATGCACATGTTCTTTGTGTCCACAGTTGTGGGTGTTTGTTGTTAGTGCTTCTCGCCACATTACAGTGAACGGTGTAATGTGGCGTAATTACCCCAACTCATCTAAGCCGGCTCGCCCCTCCCCCCTCCCCCGCCCGCCACTTGCTCGTCGCATGCAACATGCATCATAACTTACTGCTGGCAACTTATAAGTGGCCAGCTATCGCTTGCAAGTGTTGAAGAAATAAATCAGTTATAAATTAACACAACCCACTGTGCCGCACCGGTCAGGAAGGCCGCTTGCGTGACATAGCAAAGCCAATAAATGCGAATAAAAAAAAAAACGTAATTAAATTCATGAACACATAAAAATCGACTATTTCAATGTATGAATATTGTCACATAGTACTAACAATGTTGTTGTTGTTGTGATTGATGCTGTTGCTGCAAAGCAGCGCGTCGATTTTTCAAATTAAACATTCGCCGATTCTGAGAAGAAGGAGGGCCCCACCTAAACAGCCCCCAGGCCACAAAAGTCCCATTAATCTTGCACCATAAATGCATTCATAAATCAATTAAGTTCGTAAAACAACAACAACAAAATCATACAGATTGCCTGACACTGCCGCAATATGTTCTGAATTTGTAGTCGCATGCAAATTGTGGTTGGGCTTTTTGCTTTTGGGATTCGGAATTCTCGCATTCTCAGCGTTGCGCAATTAGCACATTTGGCAGCCGCATTTGGCGATTGGCGATTTTTTTTCACGCAGCCAACCACTAATTTATTACAATATGACCATTTTTTTGTTTGTATTTCAATTATATTTTCGCATTTAAATTAGTTACATTAGAATTTTTATTGGCTCGAGTCTAAATTAAGTGCACCATTAGCCCAAGAAAAATTTTAGTCGGTATTTTAGTTCGGTCAGCTTTATGTGAGTTGTTCTAGCATTCGTACAAATGTGCTTCGGATTTGTGATAATTCGAACAGATTGGAATCAATTATCGACTAAATTGCTGATATGAATGTTGGCCAGCGTCGTGGTGCCACAACAAGTTGTGGTACATATGTAAAATCAGAAGAATAATAACTGAAAATTTATCAATGCACTTGAAATTGTTTTAAATTGAATATCCAGTTTGTATAGTTCAATTTTTATGTAAACTGTAATTAATGATTGCAGGTGTCCAAAAAAAACAAATACGAATGGATATTTGTACAGATTATATATTTGTTTATCAGGGTTTAGTAAAAGCCTCTAATGTGATATGTAAATATTAAAATGAAATGCTTAGCTTAGCTTCTTAGAATAGCTTTTCGGTGGAATATCGTGAATGTTCAATACTTGTTTTGGTAGCCATAGAATTCTACCACAAAATAAGCGATATTTCAGGTCGCAAGCATTTCTGTTCTGTTCTGTTTTGAAGTTGCCATTACTTAAACGATTTTAAACTTCTTCTTCTCCCTACACTCAACAATACATCATAGTCTCACAAGCCCTTCAGCATCATTTGCTCAACTTTTCTATGGGATATTGAAAACTTTTGAAACCTTTTTGGGAAGCCGGAGAAGTACGCTAAAAAATTAGTGTATTTTAGAAATAGGCAAAAGTCTCCTTTCAACATCGATTCTCTTGGCTTTATGGATGGATATCAAGGACCTTGGAGTCTTGTTTTAAGTTGCTACTTTATAAAAAGAGCTCTTTTATAAAAAGAGCTCTTTTATAAAAAGAGTCCAGTCCTATTTCAGATCGCTCCTCGCGCTAGCGTGGAGCTACACATTGTTGAACGATTTACAAAAAAATAATTTTTTTTTAAAGTCACCCGTCCACATGGATTTACTCGTTTTTTTCTGTGGGATATCGGAGATTTTCGACCAATTGTTTGATAGGTGCATAATTTCAGTGCAAGATAAGCCAAAATTTAGGTCACCAGCTCTTATAGTTTAGTTGCTACAACGATTTTGAAAAAGTAATATTCTTTCAAAGTCACCTTTCAACATCGATTTACTCGTCTTTTCGATATCGGCAATTTTCGGGCCACTGTTTGATAAGTGCAGCATTTCAATGCAAGATAAGCCATAATTTTGGTCGCCAGCTCTTATAGTTTAGTTGCTACAGTCTGCTACAGTAACATTAGAAAGACTATTGTGGCCATTTTGACGGTTTTTCATTTTTAAATATCTGTATTTTCTTTAGTATTTCTATCAAGTTTTGCTTTGATGACTTTTATTTTTTATCGGGTTCTACAATTAAGGTTCTACAATTTGAATTAGCCAAATCCGATGTGTACTATTCGAGATATCAGCGCATATAATAAATACTATCTTTGTAGGTTTAGGTAGGATTTTTAAAATGTAAATTTTTTCCAAAGTCACCTAAGGGGACTTTGGACATTGATTTTTTGGCGTCTTAAAAGACTTTTATGAAATTACAAATTTTAATAGAAAAGCTTATTTAAGCCCACCAATATTATCTTTTATATGTTCAAAAATCAAATTCGGAATCCATGCAAAAAATGTATACAAAATCAGAAAACCAATTGGGTCCACAAAATAACTAAAAAATGACAAGAGAGTCTTGTGTGAATAAATACGGAACTAATACTTTTCAACAGCAAACTGTTTTTGAACTACAAGAGAAAAAATTGTAATGTTTGATATTCCGAAAATTTTTTTGATATCAGCTTCAATCCAAGAGAAACACCAGCTTTTAACACTAGAAAGACCATTGCGGTCATTTTGACGGTTTTTCATTTTTAATTTTCTGTATTTTATCAAGTATTTCTATCAAGTTTTGCTTTGGTGACTTTTATTTTTTATTGTAAAAAATTTTATATATTTTTAAAATTTATTTTTTGAAAAATTACCCAAATCCGATGTGAACTTTTCGAGATATTAGCGGATAAGATTTGGAGTCTTTAGTATTTGTATTAAGTTTTGCTTTGGTGACTTTTATTTTTTTATCGTACAAAATTTTATATATTGTTAAAACATAGTTTGTGAAAAATTAACCAATTCCGATGTGAACTTTTCGAGATATCAACGGATATGATAAGTTGTAAGTATGGAAAACTTGCGGACTTTCCAGTGTTAAAACATTTACCTTCATATCTGTAATACTTACTTGTTGTACTTTAGCAGACAAATCAAATCTTAAATAAGAAATTTATGGCATTGGGCACATTTTCTCCCCCTCTCTCGCTCCAACTATTTTTTTAAATTGCTCTACCATAAATTAAATCATTTCAATCAAAACGATAACCATCGCTAGACAAGAATTTGCATAGTTTTAATTAAATTATTAAATTTAATAATTACTGAAAACTGTGTCGAAAAAAGACTGGCATAACAATGTTGTTAATTTACTAACAAATTGATTATAATTGCTTGAAATATGGCGTGTCATGAAACTAACTGATTTGAATTGCCCGCGTCGAAGAATGCAGCGCAATTGATGTTTTCAATCGGCGGCGTAATTGAGGCGAAAAGAAATCCATTTAAAGCGCCGGTAAATTGTTGCACACGGCAACGGCAATAAAATGCTGTCACCCACCTGCAGCCGCAGCTGTGCGCGCGCAAGTGTGGCATGCCACACATGCCAACAAACGATTATGGCCACATTAACAAATTGATTGCTCCCGCGCTGTCGCCGCCCAGCCACGCGGTGCGATGTGAAGTTATGTCAAAGCCGCCATTTGAACTGTGCTGTGCTGCGCAAAATTTGTCATTAATATTGAAAAGATTTTAGCACAACGCAATTAAGCAACGCCCCCAAGGTTGCAGAGCAGTGTTTTGGTGTTTGTTTGTATGAGTGTGCGTGGGTTTGGACATGTGTGTGTGTGTGTCAAGAGGTGGCGGTAATTAACGAAGAATTGATGACCAGCTGGACGCGTGTAACAACAACGTCACAAGCACTTGACTTTGTCTTAGGCCGCCAGACAGAAGGTGAGACGGGAGCTGGACACTTAATGTGTGTGTGACGTGGCGCACATACACTTGTCGACAGTCAGTCGATTGATGAAACTATTCAAACTGACGCGATTGCAGTGTTTGCCGACTGAAAATGCCAAGTCAGCGTTGTCGTCGCTTGCAAATAGTTTCAATTGTCCAAACAGCTATTTCTATTTTTAGCATAAAGGAAGCAATTAATGAGTCAATACAAAAGCCCCAAACAGGATTTCCAATTAGATAATTTCAAAAAATTAAACAACTACTTGCAATGCAATGAATAATGAAAAATTCATAGTAAATAAACGTGTAGAACTCGTTTCAATTTTGATTGAAAACCTCAAAGCTCGTTGCTGGTGCGCACAATTATCCAAAACAATTGTGACTATTCAGGCGGACATTAACTGCGTGAACACAATAGTAGCAGCAAACTATGAACTACTGCTACAGCCAGTACAACAACACACATTTTAAAGAACCAATTATTGAATTAAAATAGCTAAAATAAGACAAAAACGAGAAGTTCATAATGTTGGCAATAACAACAATGACCGATTGCCAACATAACTGCCACACTCTAATTGAACCCAATACCTTAATAATATTTTTCTTACTATCATAATTGATCACTTTCCTGTTCTTGTTGATCTAAATTCATTCCTGCGCTAATTTTAAAATAAAGAAACAAAAAAAAATACATTGGCAATTGCCTGTTACAAGTATGTCTGGCTGCCGGATCTCCAAACCATTCTAGTTGATTCTGAACCAAGAAACGATTAAAAGTTTCGACGCGTCAACAAAAAGATCATACATTTTCTAAAGAGTCCTTAGAATGCATGTCACTAGCATTTGAAAGTATTTGGATTTGTTCAGGTGCCGAGAGGAGAAGAAGAAGTATAACAGCGTCTTTGCATCACCTTCTGTTCGAATTTTCTGCTCTTCAAGACACACTTGCACACAGATGGATCATTTCCGTAAGAATCTCGGCAAGGGGCTTCCCTCCCCTAGACATCACGACAGACATTTTCGTCGACTATATGTCGGACTGTATTTGTTAATTAATCAACAATTTAACTCTTACATCTAAGCCATTCTTTCTCGATGCTCCAACTACTTCGATTCGATAATTTCTATTCCGATTTCGACTTCAATTTTTGCTCCAATTCATGGTCATACTTATTTCTGCTCATGATTCCACTACAGCACTGCGACCCAATGACGCAACTTCCTCTCCTCTGTACGTCTATCCAATGACTGGAACATACCATAACTTCCGAAAATTATTTAAAGTCTATTTAGAGTCAAGCATGTTTTACAATTTTGACCCTTTTGCTATTTTGTTGCCATATGGCAACATGCTGCTTTGTGAGCATGTGACCTTCCTATGGTTTCAAAAATAAATTTTTGTGTTGGTTCTTAGAATAGTTTGAAGTTGCAAAATTTATAAACTGAATACTTTAAATACAATTTTTTTTTAAATATGCACTTTTTTAATGTTATATCTTTGCATAGTAAAAAAAAGAAGAAACAGAAAAAATAAGCGAAATTTTAAATTTGTCTTCTAACCTAATTTAAAACAAATTTTTTAAATTATTTTAGCTGAAGTTAAAAAAGAAATATTCGAATTGTAGTTATGCGTACAAATTTGTATGTTTACGAAAATTATTACAGTAACAACGATATGGTTACTGTCGTATGACAACACTCCAGTGGCGCTCTCACGATTTCATTAGGGGACAGGGGTGGTTGGCGTACAACTTTCGAGCCCAATACCATTTGAAACCATATTTTGTACCCGCAATTTTTGTGTTTCGGGGTTTTTGAACTCTCAAAACCCTCTGTTTGCGCTACGACAACACTCTGTAAAATAGGTTCCAGTAACAAAAATTTAAAAAAATTATTATGGGATGTTGTTCACATAAGCGCACAAAAGACTAAATTTAGATAAATTTAGAATTTTAACTTTCCTCAGTAAAAACATGTAGCGAAAAAGTTAAGGTGAGCTTAGCAAAACTCCACTATTTTTAATTCAAACATTTTTGCATAAAACTAGATATGGACTCTGAAAGATCAATAAATAATTAGAGCCCTTTCAATTTAGTGTTATATTGAAAAATTCAATAACACGATCAAATATTAATGGTTTTCCAAAAGTTTTTGCTTATTGAAAAGAAAAATTTACTTTCTTTAACGATTACCCATCTTGAAGGCCGGTGACTGGTCCAGCTAGAGAATCAACTTTTTCATCGATGAACCGATGGATTCACGCATTGTGTGGGCTCTAGTATCAACTTGTCTTAGAACCACATTTCGTTTGGATCGAAACAAAATCATGTTGAGCAAAGATCTTACTGTCAAAATATGTTATGAGCTTACCATCAAAAAGAGTCCAAGTGGTACAAAAATTATCAGAAGTGCAACTAAGTCATAGTTAGATGGTGAATTAATACGACTATAAAATTGTTTTTGAAACTGGAATTTCTCAAAAACTGGGATATCCGACCCATTTTGTGTGGAGTTTTCTTAGAATTTGACCGTCCATTAGATTAGTAAGGTATGCATGCAGTTTTTTGTTGTTGCCTAAGAAAATGAGTATTTGAAGTATCACACAATGCAACTTAACACGTAGACTACAAACGAAATATATAATTGGACATGAGTTTTGCAATAATCGAATTCGATTAAAGTGTAGATTTTATTAATTTTAGAACTTAAACTATTTTCATCTTTTCTATTCTAAGTAAACACAGCCAAGTACTATTGGAATGCGCATAGATATGTATGAATAAATATATTTATATCAGTGTCAATATTTGCTCAACTGAAGCACTGAACCCATAAAATTAACATTTTTGCCTCTTTTCTCACAGTGAAACTTACTAATCCGCTCTAGAACTGCAAATGCCGGTGACCACCCTGCGCGGCCTAATTGCAAATGTTGCAATCACATTGAAATTGCACACAGTCCGACAATCGTCTACAAGCGATCGCAAAACAAGTTCACTTCAGCCATAATGACTGCATAGAGATGTGGTGATAAATTTGTTTGAAATTAAAAGTGCAGACTTGGACGACAGGCGACGCGGCGAAGGGGCGAGTACTCGTACTTAGGCGAATTTATTGAGGAAAAATGTAAATTGCAAATAATACGCGCGCGCAGCTACTCAATTTACAATCGAATTGTTGATACAGATGTTGGAAAATTATGGCATTTTGTGTTGCATAAGCAGGCAGCACAAATGTAGCGCCAACAACAACAGCAACAAAAATGTGTATACCTATACATCGGCAGCATACGGCAAATAAATTAGAGCAAGTTTGAGGAAACAAACGCACAGCGTAGAGTGAACAGTGAACATGTCAATGTGGCGAGCCAATTTGCCATATAAACAAATGCGCAGACAAATGACAAAATCAGCAACAAAATCAACAACAACGAGAGCAATAAAACTTTATTGCGAATTATGGAATTCAAATTAGGCATAATTGCAACGACAGACACACACACACACACACACACACACACACACAGATAGATCACCGCAGTCGAACAATGACAGCAACAGCAGTTGGCAATTGTTGTGCTGTTTCTACAATTTGTTATTATATTGTGACGCCAACAACAGCGTCACAATCAGTGGGGCGAGGAGGTCGAATTACGCAAAAATGTGTAAAGCGTAAAAGTGGAGCGTTGGAATGATTATTTGCGGCGCGACAACTGCCAGCACACAAGCAACATGTGACAAATGCGCGACGGCGCAGATACTTATTGCAGTACGCAATTTTCTATGCTCTGACAACACACACACACACACATATGCGAGCAGTGTGACAGGCACAAACGAAAGAATGCGTGGTGAAAAATATTTCCTTGGATTTTATTGGAGCACTTACGCGCTCACACACTTCGCTTTAGCATATTTCTTGTGGCTTGTAAAAGCTGCCGGTTGGGTTGTCTGTGAAAGCGTTTAGCGCGTTGCTACTGTTGCTCCAAATATCGAGCACGTTCAATCGATTTGTTGGCCATATTGCCACATTTACGAGTATGCACGCTGCCACCCAGTCGGCCAGCCAGCCAGTCACCTCGTTCGAAGCGCACTAATGACATATGCAAAGTAATTGCGTCGGCCATGTGAGTCAATAAAGTTATCACGATCTGGTCGGGGCGATAAACCTTAACGCCATCGCCACGGCATATCTGAGCAGACTCTCTGCTGGCCGGTCGTTCGCTGCTGACGTTTTCATTTATTGCTGTCGTGGCGTGAGTTTCATATAAATCGGCTGGTAGCAGTCTGCAGACGTCGATTATGCCAATTTGAATAAAATTTTATTGATCTATTGTACTGTCTACGACAGCAGACGTTTAAAATATTTTCTTTCAGCTTAAAAGAGTATTTTAACCCTTTCGACCCCAAAGTTGCCTGAGAGCAACTTCACCTATTTGTCATCTTATAGCAAAAGCTACGATTGATTTATGGGTTTAATTTAAGTAGGCACCAACAAATTAATATTTTTAGAAGTAAATTCAAAGCAAATTACAAAAAATTTACTGTTACCCCAAAATAATTTCCAATAATTTGCAGCGATATCAGGGAAAGTTTGTGTTCTAATTGAAGTCTACGAATTGGGCGCGTTTGATCAAAACCCTGTTTCTTTTATAAGGTCAAATATGAGGTCAAATATCTAGGAATTACCCTAGATCAAAAACTCACTTGGGAACCGCATTTAAATACAGTCCTTAAAAAAGCAACGAAATCGCTGTGGACCATAAGACAATTACTGGGTAAATCTTGGGGCCTTTCACCCCGTATGACATCCTGGGCGTACACACAAATGGTAAGACCCATCATACTATACGGTGCTCTAGTATGGTGGGGCAAAACCAATCAGAGCACAACTATAAAAAGATTAAACAGAGTTCAAAGGTTTGCATGCCTTAGCATTACGGGAGCAATGAAAACAACCCCAACTGCCGGCATGGAAGCCTTACTCGATCTAACACCGCTACACATAGCCATCCAAGAGGAAGCAATCTCAAGTGCACTCACGCTATATAGGCATAACCTACTTAAACAGGGCAACCTAACGGGCCACTTGGCAATTTTAAAACAAATAGAGGACACCCTCCACAAATCCTCATATCTTGACTTCATGAAACCCCATTTCAGCCCAACAAGGAAATACATAGTTGACTGTCCGACTAGGGAACAGTGGGACAACAACCCGAAATGGTTAAAAGAGGACGCTCAAAAGTGGTACACCGATGGCTCTAAAACACCTTGTGGTATAGGAGCTGGAGTAGTGGGCCCTGGGGTCAACTTAGCCCTTCCGATGAGCTACAATACCTCAATATTTCAAGCTGAACTCTATGCAATATATGAGGCAGTTCGAACAATTGCTAAAATGCACCCTCAAGGAACAAGGTTCACCATACTTTCGGATAGTCTGTCAGTTCTAAAAGCCCTTGACAGCTACTCCTACACATCAAAAATCCTGCTTGAATGCCATAAGGAACTCAACGCCCTAGGGACCCAGAACAGGGTTGTGCTCGTCTGGATTCCTGGGCATGAGGGCCATGACGGCAACGAAAGGGCAGACACACAAGCAAAAAATGGTGCAGAAAGCCCATTCATAGGGCCGGGCCCGATGTTTGGATTCGGTAAAACCGACCTAAAACAGGACATCCACAAATGGATCCAGAGACAAAAACAAAAATACTGGAATAATATTGAAGGACTACGGCACTCGAAAAGATTCCTTAACTTTAACACAAAACGAGCTAAATCTGCTATACTTCTTAGCAGAAGACAACTCAAAATCCTATGTGGCGCTCTAACCGGCCACTATTCTTGTAACTACCACCTCCACAAACTTGGCTTGGTCATCGACAAAACATGCAGATACTGCAATGAGGTCGATGAAACAATGGAACACGTTATCATAAACTGCCCAGCCCTGGCACACAGACGTGCAAAGTTTCTAGGGAAACATATTCTCGGTGATGAGGACCTGATGCAAATATCGCAGAAAGGTCTGATTCAATACCTGAGCACATAAAACACCAGATGATTCAAGGGGCACAATAAACCTACTAGGTTGCAGTGCGCAAGGGCATTGTCCCTACCCATTATCATTACATTACATTCTTTTATAATGGTTAAATAAAATTAAATAGTTATAATTTTGTATTTTTCCATAAATGTTAAATAATTTTTCTGTAATGAAAAAATAATGATACAAAATTTATTTAACCCGTTTTAAGCTAAAATTGTTCAAAAGTAAACTAGCACTAACAAAGAAGCGTGGCGATTTCAAATGTCGTGTGCACATTTCTTATGGAAGTGTTTCATGATTTAACCCTTTCAGTCACAATGTACAATATATTGGACTACAGCCCATACAATTCATACAGAAAGGGGTTTATTTTCATGTCGGAAAGGGTTAAATACCAAAAAGTAATGTCGAGACACAGGATAAAATTCGGGGTCGAAAGGGTTAAGAAATTCCAACTCAGAATAAAAAAAATATATTTTTTTTCAAAATCAACTGAACGAAAATTTTGCATCATGAAAAATTTAACAAAAGTTTTCAAGTAGTAATCATAAAAAGATTGTGGTTTATTTGTTTCAGCATAAAGTGAGGAAACTTTTGCGAGTCTTTTTAATTGTAACGACACACGTTGACTTATAACTCGGTAACACTATACAAATATTTTTTAATAGAAAAGGCTTCCATATGAAAAATTCTTAAAAACAACCAAAATAGTTTTCTCTAGACTAGAATAAGCCTTCAAGCATTTATTATTTATTTATATTTATTTATTTGAAGTATTAACACTAGAAAGACCATTGTGGTATCTTTGTTTTCTTTAGTATTTCTGTCAACTTTTGCTTTGGTGACTTTTATTTTTTAATAGTGGAAATTTTTATATATTTAAAAAAAATTATTTTGTGAATAATTAGGTAAATTGTTGTAAATTGTAAATTATTAGTTAATTTTGACTGTTTTTCATTTTTAAATATCTGTGTTTTCTTTAGTATTTCTGTCCACTTTTGCTTTGGTGACTTTTATTATTTTATCGTGGAAAATTTTTATATATTTAAAAAAAATAATTTTGTGAGAAATTAGCCAAATTCGATGTGTACTTTTCGAGATATCAGCGGATATGACATGGAGTCTTTGTAGGTATGGAAAACATGCGGTCTTTCTAGTGTAAAGACCAAATTTTGAAGAGAACAAAATAAATATTAATAAATGAATACCAAAAAAAAAAAATTACTACACTAACAAACACTACTACACACTCACCGAAAGATCTCTATCTAATAGATACACCGTGCGACAGCATTTTTCACACCGGGAAAAATCTATATGGGCGTGAAAATAGAGACCAAACATAGTAATACTGCGTACTCAGTTTTTCATTTCTACATCCTTTGTCCTTTTAAAAGGACTTCAAAGTATTGAAGGGGATAAAAAGAAAAAAATTTTAAAAATACTTAACCTCGTTAGAATATGGCGATATGTATATCAAAGAGAAAGGCTCATGAATATAAATAAAATTGATTTTTTATCTATTTGTATAAAAAGGATATGAAAAAGATCCTTTGAAAATTTTAATCCTTTATATCCTTGAAAATTTAAATAGTATTTTCTTGAAAAGTAAGTATGTTCAAAACCCAAAACCTCCTTGATCACGTGTCAAAATTTCATTACTCTAACTTTATTGGTTCGAAAGTTATTTTAAAAAGGCGGAAGCTGTAATTCTAATGAAGTACAAAAATTCTAATTTATTTGAGAATCTGTATTTTAAATCATAAAAATATACAAAATCAATGAAGCGAGAATAATGAAATGAAAACAAAGGATGTAGAAATAAAAAACTGAGTACGCAGTATTACTATGTTTGGTCCCTATTTTCACGCGCATATGGATTTTTTGCGGTGTGAATAATTTTTTTATTTTTTGTCGCATGATGATATGGGTACGGATCAAAAAAACGGTCGATGTATTTTATATTTACCTCCCTGTCCATCACTGAACTTGTTTGCCTAACAACTCGAAATGACTTGATCTCTTATAATCTTAGAAAAGATCTATGGACCTGCACCTAACCTACATTTAATAGACTATCAGTTGTTAGGGCATATAAAGTCGAATGTCAATCACTTTGCTGCATTTTCATCAATTAACAGCAACAATTTCAATGCGTGCATTGCAAGTGTTTTGCGCATAAAGTCAATTAACATTTCTTGCAGTCTTCCTTTCATTTCTGTGTGCGGTAATGTCCAGCGCTCACTTTGAATAATGCAAGTGTAATACATAACACAGACTGCTCGGCGCTTCGGGTAACTGCCAAATATGGCCGCAATGAAAGTGGCAGCCGGCAGAAAAACGCCGCCAATAGCATTTCGCAGCTGAACTGTGCTCGTGCACGTAAATTATGCCAGACAGGTACGCACCGGCGCAGTGCAGCGGCGGCAATACACCTGAATCCATGCTGTATGAGCTGAAAATGAAAATGGCCATAAAAACGGTGCACAGACAAAGACAAAAATTGCATTCGTAATGACAAATTATGTAAAAATTACAGCCGATGAATAACAACAACGTTACAACTGGCACCAGCAGCGGCGATAAGTGCGGCGCGCTGAGCCAAAGTCAAAGTCGCGCTAACAAAATATGGCAACAAAACAATTCTCACGCGACAGCCACACCAGCAAAATTGTTGACAACTTTCTATGGCAAAATATTTGGGCGGTGAAGGGTGCAGGGGCGTAGCCAAGGGAGGGGTTTAGGGTGTCATAGCCTATAATTTGTCAACATTTTCAATCACTATGCATCGTATGTACGTTCCCACATTAGCAAAAAGGTCTTTTCATCTTTAAATATTTAAAATAATATTAACAAAACCCTTTTTTTACCGAAACTAATTTGTTTTTTTAATAGTCACGTTTAGGCTTAATACAGCGATTTGCATGTTCTAAAAACATGTCTAAAGAGTAGTTTAGTTCGTCGACCGGAATGTCCTTCAGGATGTCGGTACAAGCCTTTTGGATGGTTTCTACGTTCTCAAAACGCTTTTTTCATCGGCAAAGGTGAAAAGGTGAAATTCGCACGGTGCCACATCATGTGAAAACGAGGAGTGGTAGATGGTTAAAATTCGACTTTTAGTAAACAAAAAAACAGTCAAAACAAGTGTCAATAGATGGGATGGCATCCTTCGATAGTCAAATGTTCAGTTAAAATGCGATAAATTTATTCTATGCTTAACCTTCGCCTTACTAAAGATGATCCCAGGCACTTCCGCTGCTATTTTGAGTAAAACTCACAATAAATATATAAATATTTATTAATTTATAAATTTTTTTCATACTTCAGTATTTAGTATCTTCCTCTGGCGATAGTTCGTATTTCGAGAAAAGGCCTAACTTTAATGATTTATTTTGAGACCATCGAAAATATTAGAAGATTCCTTTCCAGAGGGTTTATTAAACACATAATGAGGTACGCAAAAAAAATTTATCGTGAGTTTGATTCAAAATGGTAGCGAAAGCGCCTGGGATCACCCAGGTACATTTGTATAAAAAATGACAAAATTCAAGTTTAAACATGATCAAAATTTCCAAACAAATATTTTTTCATGTTGTTGAAAATTACCTTCA
Source organism: Melieria picta (assembly GCA_964056695.1). Taxonomy (NCBI): domain Eukaryota; kingdom Metazoa; phylum Arthropoda; class Insecta; order Diptera; family Ulidiidae; genus Melieria; species Melieria picta. Next base: position 34,493,563 of record OZ057398.1, on the reverse strand, counting down.
AATTTGTGCAGATATTAAACATGAATATTAAAAAGATCACCCGGGTGGGTATAAGTAAAGTGAAGGTTAAATCCAATTTCAAGAATTTCAATGAAGATTTTGGCTAATCTTTTATGAATTACCGCCCAGTTTTGATCTACGGTGATCGCGGATTCAGTTGGCTAACACGTTGGTCATCATTTATGTTCTGACAATCGTTTTTAAATCGCTTTTACCACTTATGAACTCCACCACGGTATAAACAAAAATCACCATAAACTTAGTTCATCAATTTAAATGCTTCGGTTAAAGTTTAAACATTTTTAAAACAATAGTTAACATTGGATCTTTGTTCGATGCACATTTTTGTACGATGACACAAACATACTTCCAGTTCAGATGCAATAACTTCGCTTTCAGTCCACCAAATTTCATGAAATTTTTACTAAAAATCAGGGAAAAAATTTAATTTTTAATGCTTAAGTCACATAAGCCACAACAAAATGCCCTATTTGGAAAGTGCACTTTACTTTAAAAACATGTAATACTAAACTGGCAACAACATTTTTTAAAACCCCCCCCATGACCAAGTTCTGGCTACGCCCCTGGAAGGGTGCCAAGTGTGTGCGTGTGTGTGTGTGCGTGTGTGTGTGTGCGTGTGGCACAGCGACAGGAAGTGGAAAAATGTAATAAAATGGCAAAACTTACAAACGATATGAACCACAAAAACTACTCATCAACAAATATTTATGTGTTTTCGGGTATTTAAAAGAAATTTGCCGCAACACTGGCGCGTTGCCACATAATTGAAATTCACTGAATCGACTGCAACGTTTTGCGATGTGCCAGTCGCGTTTGGCGCCGCGCATTTATTATTTTAATTATTAAACTTGCAGTAAACGCAGCACAACAATGTTGTTATTTTTACTAAATTTTGTTGTGGCTGTTTTTGCACTTCGTGCGCGTAAAATGTGCGCTGTGTGATTTATTAAATTTGTTCAAGTGAAGTTGGCACACTTTGAAAAAATAAATGCAAAAACTAAAACAGTCAGACACACACACAAATATTAACACACACATATGCGTTTTTGTGCATGTGCCACGCACTGACTTGTCGGAAAATTTCTAATAACTGCATTTACCGTTATGAAATTATTAACCTTGGCATGAGCTGTGGGTCAATAAACTTGATTTTCATTCACTTGAAGTGCGCGCAGACAACACTCACTCAAAAACGTATAAATTTTGTTTGAAAACAAAAATATAAACTTAAAACAGATTAACGCTCATACAGTAACGGCCATAAAACACCGGCCGCGCTGTCAGAAGCAGACCGACAAGAACCGGAATATTTCTTGGCGCCGAAGGAAGTCGACAATTTTATGGCACCAATAAAAATTTTTGTTTTTGCATGGGCAATTAAGCTATTAAAACCCCCCTTCTCGCTATTATTGGCCTCCTCCTCCACTCTCGCATGCACTCGTATGCTGGTAAATAATTTAAATAAAAAAACTGCATCATGTTACGCATAGCCGTTACATGTGGCAGTCTTGTTGTGCCTAACCTCAACACACGCACACTGACCTCCAACGAGCTGCAGCCGTCCCAAAACACATAAAATCGAAAGGCATGTTGGCGAGTTAACAAAACTAGAGCAGAAAATTAAAATGTTCGAATTGCCCGCAAGACATATAGTAGTGTTACAACAACAACAACTACTACCACTACTTCACCGGCGAACGACAACTCGCCTGCGCCTGTTACTGAGAACATAAACTTCTTAATTACAGCAAAGACTTTGACAACGAAATCGATTTTTATTGACAGCAGAGCAAAGCGACGAAACCAGAGAAAGGAATGAGCGGCCAAATCAAGAAACATGTACCTACATATGTATGTATGTGCATATGTATGCAGACAGGTGAATGTGCACACTTATAGATGCATTATGAGTAAGAGGGGGGAGAGGATGTTGTGAAGTTTGTTGCAGACACAACCGAACCGTCGACAGACACAAACGTTTTGCAATAAAATCCTTTGGCTATGTTATTTAAAATAGTCCAGCAAATAAAGAAATGCTGGCATTTGAGTGGCGCACGCTGGCAACAATTTGGCAACAGTCCATTCACCAATGGGAGTGCTGGCTTATCAGCAGACAAACCCCATTGACAAGTCAATACGAAAATGTTTAATGAGGCAAACGAATTGCTGGACACAAATTGGTCGAAATGTACAAAGGCGACTGCTGACATGTGGTCATATGGCGGACGAGAAATTTTTCTGAGTTTTCTATAAACAGGACTTGTGATCATTCGTTTTAAAAACCAGCTTTTTTGATTAATTAATTGAAATTTTTCTGAGTTTTCTTTAAGCGCGATTTGTGTTCATTCGTTTTAAAAACCAGCTTTTTTGATTCATTAATTGAAATTTTCAATAAATTTCGACAATTAGTGAAATCTGAAGCTTAAAACAGCATTTGTACAGTTTGAACAATTGTTTCACAATTTCCAATGCCTGACCACTTCCTTTCCTGACCACTTTATTGTTTTTACTTTAGCTATCATTATGCAAATGACTTGCAACTGTCATTTCGAAAACCACAGCCACAAGTTGTTACACAGTTCAAACAGTCATACTGGCCACAAAACGTTCATTCATCATTGCCATTACTGCTTTTGTCAATATTGGCCAACAACATTTGGATCGATGCGTCCATATTCAATTTTCTTGCCTTAGAACAAATATAACAGCAACCGTAGCACTGCATTCACTATTTACCACAGTGGGCGTAGGTGTTGAATAGCGTGTTTAGTTTATTATTGTTGTGTTGTTGTTGTTGCTGGTCATTGTTTGCGGCTATTTTTTGGCGGCGTTGCCATTTGCCAACTGCCCAAAATGCCTTATACAGTTCACATAATCTGCCTAAATGCCAAAGTTTGTTGCTTGAGTCTTTTGTTTTTCTTCGTTTGGCCTTTTCACAATTTAAATTTGTGCAGAGTTGAATGAGTGAATGCGCCCGAATGGCAAACTTGCGAAAGATCAGATTCAACTCCTTTTGGGAGTTGTTGTTCTTGTTTTGTTTTTAAAATTTGGGTTAACGCCAAATACTAACTTTGCCTCGAGCAATAAAAGCGTCAAGTTGAATCGAAGCGGTTGCACAAAAATGCATTTTAATTGCATTCAACAGTGGGTGTTGTTCTTCAGCGATGGACAACATGGAAGTGGTTAAATTAGGTGTGGTTGTTGTTGTTGCAATGAGAATGGAGTAAAATTTTGGAATAAGAAGCAAGAAATGCGGTTTTGAATAACATTTCAAACAAGTTACGTAATGGACTATAACATTTGAACAACAAATACCTGGATTTTCTCATTCAAACCAACTGCGCTTGTCAAAATCTTTTTTCAAATCTTTTTTCAAAATCTATTTCAGCGCCATCTGTCACGGAAATTTGTGCGTGATAGCTTCGTATACAAAGTGTTTGTTATGTTCTGCGAATTTCGCAATGTCAGATGAAGGTGGCAACGATTTTATCTGCAGTGTTGTTTTGCTAACAAAGCGTTAAAGCGTTGGAAGGAAAATGTTCGTCGGAAGAGGCCAGAATTGTGGGGAGACAACTCATGGTTTCTTCACCACGTCAACGCACCGGTTCACACATCTCATTATCAACTAAGGCCAAGGCCAAATATATTTTCATGAGATTTTTATTATTATTTTATTTTTCTTCATATTACGAATAATTTAAATGCATTTCATTATACATTTTTACATATATTCAATGGTTTACATTTACTTTAAATTCAAATTCAATCCACTTTAAATTCAGTGTTGACCAGTTCAATGGCAGTTGAACATAAAAGGATCATGTAAATGTTTGACCCCTAATGCTGGCCAGTTGTAGCACACTTGTCGTAGTCAACTTACGAGTGGCGCAATGAAAAAACTTGTCCACCTTTGTTGCGCATATTAAAGTGGCTAAATGTTCAAGTTATCTACAATGCTTTTTTGGAGCAGATTTTTATCAACACAAGCCAATTTAAATGTTTTGCAAACAGATTGTGGTGCAGCAAAATGGCCAATTTTGGGTTTTCGCTTTTCAGTGCAGCCAATCGTACAAGCATTTAACATTCTTTGCAAATTAGAACAAGCCACTAAAAGGCAGCTGTAACAATTTTGAATTGAAATTGAAAATTCCAATGCTTAAACGTATTTGAGGAGTCAATATTTTAGAGCCCAATCTGTTAGATATTATTTAAAAAAAATAATGATGAATGCCCATTAAAAGAGTTTGTACATGAACTAGTATTCTTAACAATTTTTTGAAAATTAGAACAAGCCACTAAAAGGCAGCTGTAACAATTTTGAATTGAAATTGAAAATTCCAATGCTTAAACGTATTTGAGGAGTCAATATTTTAGAGCCCAATCTGTTAGATATTATTTAAAAAAAATAATGACGAATGCCCATTAAAAGAGTTTGTACATGAACTAGTATTCTTAACAATTTTTTGAAAATTAGAACAAGCCACTAAAAGGCAGCTGTAACAATTTTGAATTGAAATTGAAAATTCCAATGCTTAAACATGTTTGAAGAGTCAATATTTGAGAGCCAAATCTGTTAGATATTATTTTAAAAAAATAATGATGAATGCCCATTAAAATAGTTTGAGTTTTTTTATTCTTTTAATTCTTTGAAAATTAGAACAAGCCACTAAAAGGCAGCTGCAACATTTTTGAATTGAAATTGAAAATTACAATGCTTAAACGTATATGAGGAGTCAATATTTTAGAGCCAAATCTGTTAGATATTATTAAAAAAAAATAATGATGAATGTCCATTAAAAGAGTTTGAGTTCATTTATTCTTAAAAATTTTTTGAAAATTAGAAACAAGGAAAGAAAATCAGTTGGTTATTATTTAAAAAAATAATCATAATGAATGCCCATTAAAATAGTTTGTTAAAATAGTTTGTGTTCACTTATTCTTAACAATTTTTTTGAAAATTAGAACAAGTCACTAAAAGGTAGCTGTAACATTTTTGAATTGAAATTGAAAATTCCAATGCTTAACCGTACATGAGGAGTCAATATTTTAGAGCCAGTTCTATTAGATATTATTAAAAAAAATAATGATGAATGCCCATTAAGATATTTTGAGTTCATTTATTCTTTACATTTTTTGAAAATTAGATCAAGTCACAGGCAGCTGTGAGATTTTTGAATTGAAATTGAAAATTCCAATGCTTAAACGTATATGAGGAGTCAATATTTTAGAGCCAAATCTGTTTGATATTATTACATAAAAAAAATCCTGAATGCCCATTAAAATATTTTGAGTTTATTTACAATTGTGGAACCTTCACTTTCATAAAGAATATCCATGCTCAAAAAATTTCAATCGAATTCCATTTAAGCAACCAACTGGTACACTTCAAGTGTCGATGCTAATGAAGACAATTTTGCTTAATTGAATTTAGCACCTACGAACCCATTAAATTCCAAACTACTACTACTCACTACTGGTCGACAGTTCTTTATGATGCAAAAGAGCAAAATTAATTGGCTCTTTAACGCTGTCGGCCGCAAGTCTCTGGAGAATGCGTGAAGCTAGCCATTACGAGGCATTTTTTATTTTTTGGGTTGGGCAAACTCGCTTCAACTAACCGCACAAAAATAGGCAATTGCTGGCATGAAAAATCGAATCAAATTTCGGTCAAAAATTCGTTACAGATTTTTTACACTCACCTGTTTGGAATTAGCCAGTCGACAGCATCAATGCAGTGCGGCCTTTACACGAATTGGAAAGGGGAAAGGAAACTGCAAGTAATAGAAAATATTTGATACTTTCAAAAAAATATATTACATTATATTTTTAACAGCTTAGATAATAAATAATAATGTTAATGTTTGGCAAGAAAACGTCATGAACGTCTTACATACAATGCGCGCTGTGATAATCTCAGCGAAGCGAATAATCATAATAACAGCTAACAGTAACAACTGAATAATGATGTCAAGGTTGCGCCATCATGATAACAAAGCAAAATGTACACATAAAAAATGAGAAAAAAAATGTACAAACTAATGAAATTGTAAATAAAGCAAAAAACAAGACAAAAGTCGCAAATGCTACCGAAAACATTGAGGTTTGTGTTCAACACTAAAGACACATGTAATTGTCTGACAGTCGTATAAATAAAGCGCACATATTGACAGTTGAAGCGATTTGTGTGAGAGCTTAACAATGACACAAACTGAGCGACAGCACATGCCAAGTGTCAATAAAAGTGTCAAGTGTCAAAAAACACAAGCAACTTGAAGGATACAAATGGCGCATACAAAGCAGACAATAATGGTGGCCTATCGAACGCGGACCTGTAGATTCCTTCATTCAAAAGAGTGGTTATGAATCAAAACAGTGGAAATAAAATATTTAACAAAACTTTTTACATATATTCCCACCGCACAGTGTTTCGACTCCATACAAAATTGGGACAAAAATAGAAGGAGTGCTCTAAATTCGCTGAAAATTTGCAATCTGAATTATTTGGGGCGACTGACTTTAAAAATGATGTTTGTTTTCCAAAAAAAAATATATTTTTAAAAAAATCGAATATATAACCAAGTATGCCATCACCACCGAGCCCAAACCGCTGGAACTATAATGATGAAATTTGGTCAATAGTTGTATTTTAAAAAGTCAATCTTTAAAAAGAAGCGATTTTAAAAAATTCGACCTTGACAGGCCGGAAACGGGGTGGGGAAGCTTATATAGACGGATATTGTTTTTTGGTCGGATTGTTTTAAAATTTTGTATATATATACTTAAAAAAAAATAACGAAATACGTATTTCAGCGTTTTTCTATATTCGACCGTAAAAGGGTGGAAAAGGGGCGATGAAGTTGTTTGAAAGAAAGCTTTTTTGTTTTTATTTGCGTAGAACTTAACATAGAGATGACATAGCTATGAAGATGCAATGCTATGATAAAATTTCCAGGATGAAAGAAAATAATTGCAAATTTTCAAACCGTTCAGTTTATTCAGTTTCACTATCATCAAGAATGATGTTTTTAATCCCACACAAACAGTTCAATTCAAACAAAACGATTTTACAAATAGTTTTCTCCCATAGTTTTCTTCTTTATTGTAAACCAGTGTAAATAATTTTAACAAAATTGCCTTCCTTAACTTTCCTCCATATTCTCAGAAAATATTAGCATTAAATCACATTTTAGCAAAAAATTTCTTAGTAATGAGAATAACTAGGGTAATATGGTTCTAAACGGGTTAAATGGGTAAGCAAACCCCATTTTTTTATAAAACGTTACTAATTTGTGACATTGGCTTTGTTAATATAAAAATTTTCATATTTTATGAAAAACTTCCGTATGGCAACTCTGCCTTTAGTGGGTGGACCATGCCCATTTTAAATAGCGACAGTGCTATTATACTTTTTCTTTCCAGTTACATCACTTTCTGGGCGTTACAAGCTCCGTACCAAAGTGAATGTACCGGTGGGCACCTCAACGTAGGGTACAAAAATCCAATTTTTTTAGTTAGAGTAGTTTACAAAAATTCTATTATTTTCCAAGATCACAGGATATCGCAGAATTTTTTTTACTGATCCAAAAGAAGAAAGTCCATTCTATAGGATTACGTAAAAAAGTAGGTGTAATAATGGGCAATTCGACATTTGCGATCTACAAAATTATATAGTTTTTATAGTTTTTAATAAAAAAAATGTTTTGTATAAATAACGTACAACCCCGTTTTTAGTTAACTTTATTTTTCAAAATAGCTCATGAAATGATTTTTGGACTCTTATAAGTGCATAGCAGTAACATTTTCTCCAATTGAAGCGAAAATAGTGTTTTGGTTACGTTTTCAATTGTTGACGCCCAAAGCGGCATTTTATCATAAAACAATTTTTCTAGATTTTGATCAACTTGTAAATGCTATAACTCTCTCAAAATTTACCCGATTAAGAAATCATTTGAGATCTTGCTTAATGAAAGTATTATCTTTTAAATGACACCAATTTCTTTGAAATCGGTGACATAAAATGTTTCTATTTTTGTCCCACTTCAGATCACTTCAGATCACTGTGCATCGATTCACCGCTTTTCTTTGTTCGTCTCAAAGGCCAACTTGCATTTTTCGTAGAATACTTTTTTACTAAAAAGACTATTGTTTCTCTCAACAACGGTAATACGAGTAATGTTGAAACCATTACATAATAATACAATAAAAAAACAAATTTGTCAATACAATAGAAATGTCATTGCTGCTTGCGCTTTTCATTACAGCCACAACATTTCCGCAACCACAAAACCAACAACAATAATGTCTACATCAAGTGGTCAGCATGAGCACCAACTCAGCACTTGAAGCCAATGTGACCAGCTGAACAAGTCATTTGAAGAAAATTGAGCGCGCCGCCACTGCCCTTTACTTCAATAAACAATTTGACTTGTTCATTACATGCAATAAAATTAATGTGCTTACAAAAACAAAAACAACAACTGCCAATCCAATTCAAGCACAAGTCAAATAAAAATGTATGTACTTATGTTTATTTGTGCATTTGTATAACAACAACCAACACATGTATGGCTATGCAAACAAATGTCGCTCACGTACAGTGCACCAACACAATCAAAGCAAATTAAAGCTCATTTGCCGCTGTGCTTTATTGTATCTAAAGTATTTTGCTAATACTAACAGCAGTTAATAAATGCCCAGCAACAACAACACCAACGACAACAATAAACAAAAGATTGTATACAAACAAACAAACAAACCAACCAACCAACAACACACAAAACAACAACAATGACAGCAATGAGTAAGAAAAGTTTTGATTCGCATGAACTTTGCCGGGCGCACTGGCCGCTGTGCCTGTTGTGTTGTGTTGTGTTGTTGGCGGCTGTGCGCATGGCAGCCGAATTGGAGCAGTTCAAGAGGTCACAGCAAGGCGTTGCTGTGCGGCGCTCAAGGCAGCTGCGGCTGTGGCGGCGGACACGTTGTGCCATTTTTTCGTCTGCATTCTATGACAAAAGCTGAGTAAGCACATTGGCTGGTCGGTTGGTTGTTTCGAACCTGTGCCACTATGCGTTGCACAATTCGCTGTTGTTCAATATAAAAAAATGCACTTTCAAAATTTTGCAACATTTAACTATATCTGCAATTTATCTTTCCGCCTTTTCTCGCTTGTAAATTTTGTATTTGCTGCCTGAATCAGTTGTTGGCTTGGACAGTGCAAGATTTAATTTAGAAGATTATCGCTTTGACTCGCTTGGCCTGGCGATCATATCAAGATTGATTGGCTATAACGTTTGAAAGTGATTTACGTAGAAATGAGAAATTCACATTGGGCGGGTCTGAAGATAATTAAAAGCTCTTCGTGCATAAAGAATTGAGATGGTCCAGTGGATCAATCACTTTTACAATCACTTTTATATATTTAATGCAAAACATTTTTGTGAAACATTCTAGTCGTCAAAACAATTTGACCGCAAGCCTTAAGGTAGACAATTGACATGTCAAATCAGTCTATATAAAATATAGGAAACTTGATTTTTAGCGGCTCCCCTAAGTGCAATAGTTGCCTATGACTAAAGCTTTGGCTTGAATGTTATTTAAATGTCTATTTCCTTCACAAAATAACATTAAACACTCCTAAGAAGCTCTATTTTCGAATTAAAATATCGAAAATCTCAACATTTTTTTTCAGGAATGGTAGAAAAAATTGTTGATGCTGCAGAAGCAAAGTAATTAACATAGAAACATACATACAGTATTTTGCTAGCAAAAAAAGTTAGTGATAAGAATGAAATTTTCGAAGTAGTTATAGATGTGTACTGTGAATTGATTTATGGGAAAAAGTTTGTAATATTTTGAGTTGTAACTCTTTTATCTTTAGTGTCCGATATTTAGAAGTTAAGTTGAGTCTGGGCTACTGAACATAAAAACTATATCAGACGCCAAATAAGTAAATTATTGATAGTGATTTATATATTGGGAGTACAAATAAGTTTGGAGGTTTTTTGTAACATTCTTTTTTGTAAGATTCTTTTTGAATCTTCAATCTTTTCTCTTATATCTCTTATATAGGTGGAGCTGAAGTCGCGTAAAAAAAAACACATCCTCCATTGCGGACACTTAATCTCCGGATTGGCTCGACCGATTTAAAAAAAAATTTTTTATTTTATTTATTAACTTATTTTTTACAAGAATCCACCACAATATTGAAGAAAAATTTTTAATTTAAAGTACTTTTCCTGGGAAAAAAGGAGAAAAACGCAGTAAATATTTGACACTTTTTTCAAAAAGCTCCTATCCTTTTATTTATAGCGTTTTTTATTTTTCTGGTGAATTCCTTAAGCTAGCTGAATTCCTTAAGCTAGCTTAATAATTATGAATCGTTTTTGTTTTTTTGTTTCAGATTAGCCGATTCGGAGATTAAGTGTCCGCAATGGAGGATGTGTTTTTTTCAAAGAGACAATAATGCTAAAAAAAAAAAAATTTTTTTTATGTTCCTTAAACCTTCAATATATTGTAAAAAAGATTGGTAATAAAGGAGCTGAAAAATAAATAATTTTGTAAATCATTAAAAATTCCCCTTTCTAACGTGCCATGATACCTTAAATAAGTTTAAGACGTTTGCGGGCAGCCACAACGAGGATCGGAAAGGCTTTGACCCGAGATTTGGATTTTCGGTACTTTTGTTTTTGCATCTAATATTTTCGAATATTTTTTTAGGAAGAGGCACTCGTGAATCTTGTCTCCCTCGTCCCCTTCTTTGGCCCGAAATATTTTCTTCACGATCCTATCTACGGTCTGGGGGTAATTTTGTGAATTTAGAAACCTCAGTCTTATGTAAGAATTTTGAAGATATCAGCAAAATTATTTATAGTGTTTTTTTTTCATTAAATTAGCAATCAATCTATAACGTGGACATCTCTACTAAACTGCTTAAGAACTTTTTTTTAGAACTTTGGATAAGTAATATCATCAGATTTATAAACTATGTACATTTTGCGAATAATCCAAATGCAATGGGATTGTCCACAGAATGTCTGAATTGTAGTTGCGGTTGTTCACTGTATTATTAATAATGTTTCTCTTTTAAATTTGTTTATCAATAGACCTGCTTTGACCTCTAGAAATACACAAAAGAGATTCAATTTACAATCAATGACAATCAGACTTAATTTACAGACCTTTGTTATTTTTTGAATATAGAAGACTGTCTGGAACAGTTTAATTTTCATTATATAAACCCACATAAATTCTATTAACATTAAACAGACAAGGTAGTTCAGTTCGAACGAGTTTTTTCACCTTATAACATTACATCCAATGAACCAATTTTAAGCCAAATTCCAATATGTTTAGACAATAAGAAAATTACAAATTGTGAAACAGTGAATATGATTAAACATAACCGCCGCGTGTGCTCTGATCGCCACCCGCCGAGCGTCGAGTCCAAGGACTGTTTTTTCACAGCCCAGCCCTGGCCATCAAATCTACCCAACACACACGTGCGTCACACTAAATATGTAAGTATATATATGTGTGTGTATGTGTATTTGTAGGTGCGCAGCATGGACAGCATGTGTCAGCATTAGAACACGCAATTTAATTGATTGCTCCATAATGACGCAACAAAATGCTATGCCACACATTGCAACGACTTTTTAATGTTGCATGCAGCCATTGCTTATGTTGTTGCTGTAATTGTTTTTCATTATCTGTGCGCATTGCAGTGAACGGAGTGAGGAAAATTGCCCCCTCTCCCCCTCCCCCGTCGAGAGACTACTTGGCATAGCGCAATAAGGCAGCGATAACCCTGGAATAGAAACTGCACCAACAACAGCACTAACAATAACAACAACAACAACGACAACCACAGCAGCGCAACTTGTCAGCCACTACATCAATAAAATGCTTGTGCTTATTATCTTTGTTGTTGTTTTTGTTGTTGTGACTGTATGATCACACAAACATTGCCGGCCAGTTGCCAGTTGGTGTGAACTTGAAAATTGTGCAACGGCCAATTGGTGTTGGCGTTAGAGTTGCCGATGCGACGGACGCACCTACCGCGCTGCATTGTGCACTTAGATGAAATGGCATTTGTTTGTTGTTGTTGTTGTTTTTGCTATTATTGTTGTTTTTACTGTGTGCCACTGCTGTGATTAAATTAGTTAAAATATCGATATTGTTTTGATTTCAATTGATTGTTTTGTTGTTGTTGTTGTTATTCATATATGTCCAATTAAGCGGCGATTTTGAATTAGCAATTGATCATTGAGCATTGCAGCCAAATGAATTCACCACCTTAGTTGAAATTCAATATTTTTATATGCAATTTGCTTACGGCGCCGCACAGTGTCGCGATCCCATATAAGCCGTGGCCAAAAATACTTAGCGTTGTCCTATCTCGATGCAACTTGGTGAGATTGTTTTCGTGGTGGAAATTAAGAAATTCACAAATTGATTCATTAAATTCATTAAAATTGGACCACTGCCACGCCCACCTCCCATACGAAGGGAACTGTAAAATTGAAATAACTTGCTTAATATTAGTGATAGAATTATGAAATTTTGTATTTAAGCTTAAAATAATGACTTAAAAGCTCACACTAAAAATGGGCGGTCTGCCACGCCCACTTTCAAAAATATTCGTATTTTACTACAACTAAAACTGTATTTTTAGGAGGCTGTTTACGATACTCGTTCCACGATGTAATTTTAATTGGTAAGCTTTCTAAAACCCTAAAAGTGGGCGTGGTAGCTGGATCATATATATTAAGTGGCCAAAACTTTCCCTTTATGAATTCGTGTATTAATTTTTTCACCTTGTAATACCATATTTTGGTATAAATTATTAGATTTTTAAAGTGGGCGTGGCATTTTGCCTACTTTAGATGATACGAACAATGTGCCAACCTTGTCCTTTATAGAGCTCATCATTGCAGCCGCTGCTTTGGCGCTACTTTCATTGTGCGTCGGAAGCCATACTTCGAAAAAATCACAATTTTTGACTGTAGGTGACACTACAAAAAGTAAATGTTTAAGTGGGGACGCAAACTTTGCTTTTGTTTATGATTAACATCAACGCCCGTCTTATCTTTAAGTAAATTTATAAGAAAATCAAGTTTTATTGACCGCTTTCTGGATTCAGCTTTACGCCACACTTCGAAGAAATCACGTATTTTTAGTGGACTAAATAAGCACTTATAAGCAAAAAATTACTCCGGATTATGTTAATACATACTTTTTTGAGTAATTTAGGGTTGGAACTAAAAAAGTGTTTTTTGACGTTTTTTAAACTTTTTTCCACCAAACTTCTGGTTCTTTGTTAGAAGTAAACTGAAAAACGTAATTTTTCAATGTAACGGAATTTCACAGTTATTTCAAAGCACAAACCAAAAAATAGTGCTGCCATACAGGAAAAATTCCAAAGTTTTATTTAATATATAACATGACTATATTAGTACATAAATTATATTTTTATTTGATTTTTCATTCAGCACAAAGAATTAGCCACAAACTTGGAATGAATGCGTATTTTTTAACATCAACTTTGAAGCTACATAAAAATGGAACGGAGTAGGATATTGAAGATCGGAAAACGGATTTTTCCTAGTTGAAATATTATCTGTCGACTGTCATTTTAGTCATTTTGTAACATTGATTTTTACCATTTTTGGCCACACTCGCGACACTGTGCGCCGCAGGTAGTTAAATTTATGTGGGAATCATATTTATTTAGTAGCATTAATATTAGCATATTAGCGATATTGGGTGAGGTTAGTTATGTTTTGAATTCGTATTGTATTCGGTGTTGTGATTAGCATAACTTGAGATTAGAAAAGCCGTGGAGACAACTTTGGGATGACCATTTGAGGTATTTAAATTAAAATATGAGAAGGGGCCGAGGTGCTAAAGGGCAATGTAATAAATTTTAATAAATATTTAATAAATAAGATAGATAAGCTGTAATAAATAAAGATATAAGTAGGTAGGTTGTAGTGACTGCCTCTATATGAGACACACTTAGGCCTCTATATGGGCCCATTGTGATGCCATGTATAACAAAACACATTTCAAATGGATGGGATAAGGGGCGGGGGAGGGGGCCTACCGGTTAACGTTGAATTAGAATAGAAATACAAATTTTTTCATTTTGATTTATTTATTTACTTCAATTCTTTATAATATCTACTAATATCTACGATCTTCAAACAAAACGTTATATTTTAGGCTTTTGCGCAAATTGTTAATATAAAATTGTCATTTAGAAGATATTTTAAATGTAAAAACTAAGAAGATTTCAGATATGGATCGATACACAACGCATTGAAGTTGTGAAAATTCACTACCAAATTGCGAAAATAAAGCGAAGACGATATCTCATGTCTCATAAGTCGTATAAGTATGTAAAAAAGAGAAAATTTCCCCATCCAGGGCTCTGAGAATCCAAAAAGAATAGCAGCAAAACTTCTCCAATAACGAGGAGTGACAGTTAGTTAGTTAAAGTCCTGAAGGAATATTTGACCAGATTCGTCAACGACAATTAGCTTTTTAGCGCCCATTCGATACCATAAAAACTTGGTTAACCTTAAAAAAGGGCACAAAATTAGTTTAACCATAGACCTACGTTAAAAAAATGACTAATCTTACATTAGGGTCGTTTTCGACCCTCATATATGGGAGTAAGTACAAAAATGAACGTTTATTTAAAAAAAACAAAACTTTTATTCAAAAACTGAAAATAAAATACAATGGAAATATTTAATTGTAGTTTTTAAACACTTTCAAGGCATTTTACACACACATTGCGGTTGCGCTTATTTTTGCAGATATTTTTTAGGCATCCGCAGCAGACAAGCTCTTTTTTATTTTGACATTGACAATTTGACATTTTATCACAATTAACTTTTTTATTTGAAATAAAATAAATAATAATTTACACTTTTACTTGCGTTTGCTATGAAATCACAATGAAATTCTAATACAAAACGCTTCGAAAACGTCGAAAACGACCCGGATTGACAAAAATGACACAAATTACAAAAAATGCAAGGCAACTCAGTTTTTAAAATATGAAATGGTTTGATTTCGATAGATAATAGTCCAAGTAAGAAAGTCATGAAAAAACAGCTAAAAATAATAACAAATTTAAAAAATATTAAAAATACAAAAAAAAATTTGGTCGAAAACGACCCCAACGTAGGTCTACGGTTAACTAGAGTAACGTCCATTTCGTGTTATTTAGAAAGGAGACTGTTTGGTGTATCTTAATGCTTGAAAGTTCATTCATATCTGCAAAAAAGAAGAGTGACAAATTGATGCGGTTGTTGGACTAGTAAAGTAATTAGATCTAGAGTCCGACCGATTAATCGGCATCGGCATCGGCTAGTAACGGCCAATAAAATTGGTATCGGCATCGGCTAGTATCGGCATCGGCCAAAGAAATAGGTATCGGCATCGGTATCGGCCTTTTTTTGCCGATGCCACATCGGCCTATTTTTCTGCTTTAATTTTTTTTTTTCATTTTTTGTACCAACGAGTTCTTATACCCCTTTTCAGTAATGTATTTTTAGATACTGTTTAATATAAATGTTTCCTAAAAATGTTTTTTTTAAAACTAGGTATTCTTAAAAACACAGATTTTCTCGAAATGTCTATGCATTTCGTCTCTTAATGTGGATATCAGAAGAAGAAGGCATTTAATTTTTCAATCTTATCCTTCTTTTTTAATTGGAAGCATTTTTTTAACAGGCCTTTTATTTTTTCCATATTTGTTTTCTGACTTCTTCCCACTGCATCTGTACAACGGGTCGCAATTTGAGAGTACAAATTTTAGTATAAAAATCGTAATTTTAAGTTGAATAAAAAACTGAATTTGTATGCAATATTTACGTCACTATTTTTGTTTCTCTCTCAGTGGATAAATGTGATATATTATTTTTTTCAATATATGTTAATGTATTAGAATTCTGAATTCTCTTGTTATTTTATTTAGTTTTTAATTATTTCTTTTTTGTTCTTTTGTTATTTTGTAAAGAATATTACAAGCAATATGTAATAGTTCCTTTTGTTATTTTATAAAATAGACTGTGTTTTTGATCGAATTTATTCGTGTTATTTTTTCTATGTAATCGGCATCGGCCGATTTTCGCCCTTTCGGCCGATTAATAGGCATCGGCCAAACTCGCCCTTCCGGCCGATTAATCGGCATCGGCCAAAAAATTTGGTATCGGTCGGACTCTAATTAGATCAATGACATTATTAGAGCTTTTATTGGCCAAATACAAACGTATCTCATCATATCTCATTCATCAAATGAATGACCGTTTAGCAGAAGAGCCAAGTCAAATATTTGCTGCCATTGTGCTTCATTTGTGACCTCAGAGTTTGAACTTTGTATTAAAATACGATTACTGTAATTTTTTGCTGATTTAAATTGCTATTGTTAAAAGACCCTAAAAGTGACCCAAAATTTTTCAACTTGTATACTTTATACGGCTAAATATGTATATAAACGTATGTAAGTATAAAAATGTAGTAGTATTTACTTTTCAATAAGTCTCCACAAAAGTGGTTGTCTGTCGTTCTATTTTTATTAAAAAGTATACCCATAAAAATGATATAAAAGTATACTCATATAATCAACATTTTAATACCTTCAGGGAAAAAATATTTTATTATTGTAGCAATCATAATTTTCCAAGAATGTTATGCTTATTATTTTGCTTAGCATAGAACAGCACTTCAGAGATCAGTGACCATGAAATTGCCAAAACTATTTCTGCCAATTCCGCTTCAATTCATTGCATTATCGAGCGATATGATTAGCTAAATAATTAAACCACGCACCAGCAGCAATGCCAGCAGCTCAACCTGAGTCCACTTAGAGACGTAACCCTGAGCAGAAGTTGCTCCATTGTGCGCGGTTTAATCTTCGGTTTAAGTGCAAATGCGAAATTAAGGCAAGAAACCGGCACACAAAACGTTGGGCTCACAGCCGGCAATTTGATTAATTTGCACGACGAGCCCGACTGCGATTGCGTCGCAGCAGACAGCGCAAGCGAGCGGCTCACACTTGACGCCAGCAAGCAGTTGTTGCTGTCCACAAAGGCGCCAGCTGATTTTGGTTTTTATGAGCGTTTGACATTTTGCGCGCTAACTGCTCGCATTGGCTTTTGCAACATTTCACTGCTGCCACACTTTTTGTGCGAGCTTTACCGTTCTTTATTGTTGTTTGTTCGATTAGTCAAGGTGTTGCTGCTGTTGTTACTAATTAAAATTTTTGCGTGCAGCAATGATTTCCCCCCTCATATGAACGCCGCTGGCCATTGACAGCGGCAGCGACAGCTGCGCCAATGTTGATTGCGCCTTAAATTGCTGCGAGCCGCGCGCAACTTTTTGATTTGATCTGATTGACTTGCATTCTTTGCCACAAATAATGAAATTAAATGAAACGGTATCAAAGGCACGACATGAGAAGGAAAGGAGGGAAACGCCTGACTCAAAAGGCGAGCAAATTGTGGCATTTTAGTGGCGATTGATTTGCTTGAGTTGAACATGAAATCATGAAATCGTGTGGCAGTCGGACGGGCATTGAGCGCAAACACACAAGCAGAGAAACGGACAAACGTACAAACATTCAAATAAATGGACAACATACATGTGTGCATTGTTGCAATAAGCAGTCCAGGGTCCAGGCGGTCGAGACAAAGCCATCGAACTGACTGATGTTTCATGGCTGAAAAGAGAGCGAGATGAATGCAAACAAATATGGACAGCTGCTAAGAAGTCCAGATAAATGCATTGCATAAAGATACAAAAAGAGATTAGAGTCTAGAAAGAGACAGCAACAATTGAACTCAGCAATGTTGACACTTGAAGGAGAAGAGTGAGTTGGAATGGTTTATGTCTCATGTCCCAACAGCTGGAAGTCATGTTCAACATGTGTTTAACAATGATGTTGTTGTTGTTGTTGATTGTTGGTAGCGTTTGTTTTTTATATTAAAAGCGATTGTTGTTGTCGTATGGTAGAATAAATCTTGACTCCACAGCATATAGTCGGTGTTCTTGTAAAATGATTTTATAGTATGAAGCTTAGTTTAAATCAAAATTGGATTAAAGAAATATAAACAAAATCTGACAGTAAAAATATAAAAAATTTCAGCATTCACTAAAGCAAGCAGTCCTTAAAAACTAATCAGTTCAGGTATAATAAGAATCAACTTGTATCTTAGACAGGGAGTTGTATTATAGTTCTATCGAATCTCACATCTCTCATTGACTTCTAAACCATTCTAATCCATTCTGAACTGATTTTGATATCTCCAACGATCCCTCCAACGTTCCTTGATACTTTTGTTTTTCGACATTCAATCATCATTTTGACTTCTTCAAACCCATACAGAAATTTCCTATTGACTTAGCAAAAAAATTCCCACCGTACTAAACACATAGATACAACAACTTCAACACAGACATCATTTAACCAAAGGTTTTTATCGCACAAATTACAGTTATAACTCAATGTTGGCAATATTTCGTTAGTGGTAATAAAATGTAAATGGCTTTTTATGCGCTGTTTCCTGCTCGAACAACACGCATGCCATCACGTCAGCAACGCAATCAACACAATAATTGTATTGCATATAGGTAGCTAAACTGTAAATTTACTGCAATTGAGAAGCCAAAGAAGCACAGCTGTTGTTATTTGCCACAATTATGCAGTGACAAAGGTGGACCGGAGGCTTGGAGTCATCACATCCCCTTGTGAAATAGAAAAAAAGATAACGGAATGCTTTCTGCTTCAGATTTCCAAAAAATGTCCTAATTAAGAGCAACAAGAATCTTGACCCTTAAATGCAGAGGTAACATATACATGTGTCCATATCTTTAAATTAAACTCCGATATAATTTTTTTAATCGATAACTAAATCTAAAGTTTTTTGGATTGTTTAATAGAATTTTATCAGTAAAATTTTTCTAGTAAAATCTATGTTTATTAAACAAACAAAAAAATAATTCATGCACTTGAGGCTGTTAACTAGTTGAGAAGAAAGTCTTTTTGAATTCAAACTTGTTAGACTCCCTTATCTGTCCCTTTCTCCAGGCTTTGATGTCGTATTTCTCTTTAAACCACTTCAAGTTTTCGGCGTTGGCCCTGTTCTAATAATGATAAAAAACAGTCTACGGCCACAAATAGTTGAAAGCTATTAAGAGCAATCTACATACGTCACAATAGGACCACAGTAACTACATTACTGGAGGGATCCAGTCCAGAGAGCCTTCAAAATTCTATCAGAGATCTACCTCTGTAATGATCAGAGATCTACCAGTGTAGTGAAGAGTTACCACTGTAGTGAACCATTACAGGAATTTGATCAGATATCTTCAAAAACAGTTACCACTGTAGTGTAGTGTAGTGTAGGGATGCTTTTCAATTCTATCAGTGTTCTACGAAAAGAGTTTTCACTGTAGCGACCCAGTACAGGGATCCGTCCAAATTCTATCAGAGATTTACGAGAAGAGTTACCACTATAGCGATCCAGTACAGGAATCCTAAATTTTGTCAGAGATCTACGAAAAGAGTTGCCACTGAAGCGATTCAGTCCAGGGATCCTTCTAAATTCTATCAACGATCTACATACGAAAAGAGTTACCACTAAAGCGATCCAGTACAGGGATCCTTTTAATTTCTATCAGAAATCTACGTAAAGAGTTACCACCATAGTGATCCAGTACAGGAATCCTTCTAAATTTTATCAGAGATCTACGAAAAGAGTTGCCACCGAAGCGATTACAGCCCAGGGATCTTCCCAAACTCTATCAGATATCTTCAAAAACAGTTATCACTACTGTAATAATCCAGTATAGAGATCCTTTTAAATTCAATCAGTGTTCTACGAAAAGAGTTTTCACTGTAGCGATCCAGTACAGGGATCCTTCAAAATTCTATCAGAGATTTACAAAAAGAGTTACTACTGTAGGGATCCAGTACAGGGATCCTTCTACATTTTTTCAGAGATCTACAAAAAGAGTTATGCAATTCACTTTTAATCGCTAAACTTTTATTTACATATTCTCTGTGATTTAAAAAAATTCTGTTAAGAAAAATACTTTCTGATTTTTTTTTAATTTTTCGCTTTCAATGCCAACAAATTTTTATAATTTAAATCAATTGTAAATCATTTTCATTAACAACAAAATTCCTTTTAAATATAAATTTCCTTCTAGTATACGCCACTGACTCCTATAATGTTTCTTAAGTAAATTCAAAAAAAAAAAATTAAAATATTTCCAAGCTGTTGACATTTTGTCATTTCAAACTGTCAATTTTCAAATGTGTAACGCATTTTCATTGTTTCCCAACAGCGCTGTGCCATAGTTGAGCTCAGGCGCTGCCTTGACAGCTGGTTGCGCCTCTCATATATACCATACATACTTATGTATGTATGTACATACCCACATATAAGTGTGGCCATTGCGCAGGCCTACACGCTATGCACTTGCACGACGCAGCAGCAACAACACGCACGCATTTAATATGACAAAAAGTGAGCTGCGATTTGTCTGGCCACAGCTCAAACGTATAATTTGTCGTTGTTGGAAATACATTGATGCATACATATGTACATTTGTACGTATTTAATGGCACATTCTTAGATTGTTTTGTCAGCACATACATTTGACTTGGGCAATGCGTCAATTTGCTTTACACAAAACAATTGAGCGGAATTTCTTCATATTACTCATTATTGTCCGCAAGTCAACAGAAGACATATATACCTATGTACATGTGTATGTATGTGCAACACAAGTAGTTAGTAGCAGGCTGCAAGATCAAAGACAAAGGCGAATCCAAACAAATCGCTTGTCACTGTTTCGAAGTCACTAACGAGGCGCCGCAAAGTGTTAGTGGATCAAACAAAAACCATTTCAAAATCGGAAACGCCAAAAATAAAAACAATAAAAACAATCACAAATAAAAGACTGCAAAAGCAGTAAATTTACTTTAGCCGCTTAATTTTGCCTACTAATTTTTTGGCAGTGAAATGTTTTTTTGTTCATTTGCTTTTTTGCTCTTTGACTTTGCTTCGGCTGTGATTTGATTTATAGTTTTGCTGTTTTGTTTTGCTTGTTGCCGTTTGTGGTAACCCTAATTACAGGCCAATTAACAAAATTAACATTTCTTAATTGTCAGGTCATTTACAACAAACAAAAAAAAACAATAAAAGGTTCGTTGTCTTTTCAATTTCAGTTAATGACAAATTAACGTAAAATTTACATAAAATCCGAATGTGTGTCATTTTGGATGCGTGTTTGAAGAAGAAGTTTAAAAATAGAATTTATTCGTAATTGAATGATTTCAAAGTGGGAAAAAATCATAGCAAAAAGTGTTTGACATCAAAATTGAATAAAAGTTGTGCCAGAAATTTTTCTACTACATTTTTCTACTAAATTCTTCATGTTCGCAAACTAAAAAATAAAAATATTTATAAAAAATATCTTTATGAGAACTTTATACAAGTCACATTTTTCTACCAAATTCTTCATGTTCACAAACTAAAAAATAAAAATATTAATAAAAAATAGCATGAATTTTATAAAAATATATATAATAATGAATACTATGTAATAACAAAAAATACAAAATATTCTTACCTAAACATTCCTTTAAACTTTTGTGTTACTAATTGGGCGCGGCAGCTCTGCACGCACAAATTTTATGACTTCATTGAAATAATCTTTACTCACTTTATGATTTCATCTAATGTTAAGTTATGTTTATTCGCATAGACTCAGTCATTCAATCCGTTATTCAATCAGTAGGGACAAACAGCTATATGTATGCATATAGATAAAGCAACAATAAATTAGCTTGTTTACACTTTCATTTTCAATTGCGTGTAGTTACCACACCCGAAAATTGCGTACACTGCACAAATATAAATTACAAAAATACAAATTCACAACAATAACGTCAAAAAGGCGTGTTGAGCTCTTGACTTGTATGTGACCTCTGTTGCAGACGCACCGACAAGGACAAGTTCAATTTTATGTTTGTTTGTTGGTTTATTGGCAGCAAACTTTTATGGTATTCAGCATTAGATACAAGCATAATAATTCATTAAAATCTATAGAAACATTATTTGATTGTGCTACCGGCTACAAGAAAGCCACATAGTCAGCTAGACAGTTGGCGGCACTTAGACAGCGGAACAACAACAGTCGAACAACATCCATTGATCGCGTCACCTGATAATTCCATATTCAGCTGCTGATAGAGATCGACAAGTCCACGAAGTGACACACCGACAGTGGACATGAGCAATTGATCAACTGATCAGCTGATCCATGCGGCAGCAGTTGGCAGTTCCAGTTTATATCTCGAAGCCTAATTGCAGCAGACTATTTACAGTCATGAGTCGATATTGAGTGGGCAGCAAAAGCTGAATGTTATTTCAGATTAATTGGTTGATAAGTTATAGATGATCCAAGTACTTTTTGCTCGATTGTTTTAAATAAATATTCTTATATAGAATTAAAATAGATGTGATTTATTTGTGTATAATTTTTTGCTCTAAATTTGCTAACATTCAGATTCAACTTTACATTCGACAGTGGGTCTTTGAGGCATCCGATTGTACTTGCTCAGAAATCAGCAAGCTGTCAATCATACATTACCTAACCCAGGGGCGTAGCCAGAACTTGGTCATGGGGGGGTTTTAAAAAATTTGTTTGCCAGTTTAGTATTACATGTTTTTTAAAGTCAAGTGCACTTTCCAAATAGGGCATTTGGTTGTGGCTTATGTGACTTAATGCATTAAAAACTACATTTTTTCCCTGATTTTTAGTAAAAATTTCATGAAATTCGGTGGACTGAAAGCGAAGTTATTGCATCTGAAGTGGAAGTATGTTTGTGTCATCGTACAAAAATGTGCATCGAACAAAGATCCAATATTAACTATTGTTTTAAAAATGTTTAAACTTTAACCGCATTAAGCATTTAAATTGATGAACTAAGTTTATGGTGATTTTTGTTTATACCGTGGTGGAGTTCATAAGTGGTAAAAGCGATTTAAAAACGATTGTCAGAACATAAATGATGACCAACGTGTTAGCCAACTGAATCCGCGATAACCGTAGATCAAAATTGGGCGGTAATTCATAAAAGATTAGCCAAAATCTTCATTGAAATTCTTGAAATTGGATTTAACCTTCGCCTTACTTATACCCACCAGGGTGATCTTTTTAATATTCATGTTTAATATCTCCACAAATTTTAAGGTAATTTTCAATAACAAGAAAACATAGTTTTTTTGAAGTTTTGTTCATGTTTAAACTTGAATTTTGTCATTTTTTATACAAATGTACCTGGGTAATCCCAGGCGCTTTCGCTACCATTTTGATTAAAACTCACGATACATTTTTTTTGCGTACCTCATTATGTGTTCAATAAACCCTCTGGAAAGAAATCTTCTAATATTTTCATAGTCTCAAAATAAATCATTAAAGTTAGGCCTTTTTTCGAAATACGAACTATCGCCAGAGAAAGATACTAAATACTGAAGTATGAAAAAAATTTAAAAATTATTATATATTTATTGTGAGTTTTACTCAAAATCGCGGCGGAAGTGCCTGGGATCATCTTTAGTAAGGCGAAGGTTAAGCATCTCAATAGCATAATTTTATTGCATTTTAACTGAACATTTGGCTATCGAAGGATGCCATCCCATCTATTGACACTTGTTTTGACTGTTTTTTTGTTTTCACATGATGTGGCACCGTGCAAATTTCACCTTTTCAAAGAATGCATTTGCCGATAAAAAAAAGCGTTTTGAGAACGTAGAAACCATCCAAAAGGCTTGTACCGACATCCTGAAGGACATTCCGGTCGACGAACTAAACTACTCTTTAGACATGTTTTTAGAACATGCAAATCCCTGCATTAAGCCTAAACGTGACTATTAAAAAAACAAATTAGTTTCGGTACAAAAAGGGTTTTGTTAATATTCTTTTAAATATTTAAAGATGAAAAGACCTTTTGCTAATGTGGGAACGTACATACGATGCATAGTGATTGAAAATGTTGACAAATTATAGGCTATGGGGGGGTTCTGACACCCTAAACCCCTCCCTTGGCTACGCCCCTGACCTAACCTTACATTCGACAATTTTGTAATGCTCATAAATCGCAATTTTTAATTACACTGCACAACAAAATCAAATTTTTTTTAAAATAACAAGGTTCTGACAACGGATTCTGGTGGAGGGGGCCAAAAAAAAATATACGTGTATCGGCGTTTTGAAAGTTTACGTCTGAATGTATTTTTCGGGGGGGTCAAAGTTTTCCCCTTTTTGCACATTCTTATGGTGAATCGGCATATGAAAACCATGTAACCTCACATTTTAGGTATATGATGTGTTCAGCAATTTGATGTAAAATACTACGAAGAACATTTTTGTGGAGCGTTTTAGCCCTGTAGCTCCTATTTGTATTGGTCAATTTGACCCTTTTTTCTAAAATGACAAAAATGCCCTGTAAAACAGGACTTTTTAAGGACAAAATGTACCACGAAAATATTCGCAATAAAATTCTACTATAGGTCTCTGAATACATCAAAGTTTAGAAAATAACTTGAACGCCAGAATTAAGCCAAAACTGAAAATGTGTTTAAGTTTTTATTTCGTACTTATTCAAAACTGGTACTAAAATGTCCTACCAAACTTGTTATTTTTTTTTTGTGTTGTACAGTGTTATTAATTTAATTTTTTAAGTCGATTTCTTACAGAAGAGAGAAAAAGTAAAGATTTTCTTGTGCCGTAAAGAGGACTTTTTAAAAATAACAACAACAAAGGTCATAGCCGGATAAGAAAGGTCAAAGTACCTCCAAGCCAATTTCAATTATTGTTATTATTTTTAATATTAGTAATAATATAACTAAGAATTAACCCGTTAGAATATTATTACTAATATTAAAAAATATAATCAAAATTGGCTTGGTGGCACTTTACACTTCCTTATCCAGCTATGCCTTTTTTGAGCAAAACCTTCCGAATGTACTTCAGTACAAGCCTTTTGAATGGTTTCTACGCTTTCAAAACGCCTTCCTTTCATAGGAAAATGCATTTTCCGAAAGGGTAAATCAGACGAATACGATGAGTGGTTAATGGTTTAAATGCAATTTTTAGTAAAAAATGGTTTGTCCGTCAGTCAAATTGTGTGAAACAAACTTTCCACACACCTTTCGGTAGCGAAGTGTTCGATTAAAATTATAGATTTTCGAGATGCTCACTTCTTAAATTTTGGCTGAATTCATCAAGGATTCATGCACAGTTTTGATGGACTCTGCGGGGATCACGGACTTTTGTTGGCCAACATGTTGGTCCTTGTCTCTGTTAACTCTGCTACGTCATAAACAATCATTGCCTAAACTTGGTTCATCAATTGAAATGTACTAAGTTCAAAACAAAACTTTGTTTGATGCTAATTTTTGTACCGATATCATAAACATGCTGTCACTTCAGGCGCAATAACTCCGCTTCCAGTGAAATAAATAAAATTTTCACCGAAAATCGAAAATGAATGTACTTTTTCAACACACTTAGTACCACTTTACCTTGGAACGTACAACTATTTTAGATGTATTTAAATGTTTCTGGTCTTCTTTAGGATGTTTGCGTAGGTATGGACCCGACTTTACTGACCCATACACTCGGAAATCATAGATTGGGATCTTATCTGGAAGTCGCATTCCTTTCCCATGGAAAGATTACAATGAAAATTCCTTCCTTTCACTTCATATATATAATACTCTTCGCCTTGTATTAAACTTAAAGACGCTTTAAAATAGACGAAGTGAAATTAAAATGACCTTCGATTGTTACTTTAAGTCCTAATTTTAAAAGAATCTATGTATTTTAAGTTGAATTATTTTTGTTCTTTTAAAACAGACTGAACTGAATTGAGACTAATATGTTGTATGAGATTCGGAATTGTATGATGAATTGTATGAAAAAAAATCAAAAAAATAGATATCTATAAAAACTTGAATGGAACTGTGTGAACCATTGCGATGCGAATTAGGATCGTACTGGATACGCTACAACTGCTGCTATGCATCCTTAAGGAGGTATTCTAGTCTAGAAATTC
Organism: Melieria picta; assembly: GCA_964056695.1. Classification (NCBI taxonomy): domain Eukaryota; kingdom Metazoa; phylum Arthropoda; class Insecta; order Diptera; family Ulidiidae; genus Melieria; species Melieria picta. The sequence continues at coordinate 34,467,399 of OZ057398.1, read as the reverse complement.
GAAAAATCGATTTTTTTTTTATATCATATTTTCAAAGTTTAGACCTTTAAGAATAAGCCTCTAAGAGGATTTACGGATTTTCGAATTATTTTCGGAGTCATATACCCCGTTTATACGATAGCTCAAGTCGCTATGAGTCAATACGCATCCACTCAATACAGTCGTATATACCATGTTTATACGACGGTCTGAGTCGATTCGCATTGACTCGATACGCTCTCGATCCAAGTGTTTATACATTGATTTCAGAAGCGAATTGACTGCAGACGGTTTCAAAAGTATGCTTTTATTTTTTGGTTTTTCCTATTTTTTTGGCGTTTAATGAATTTAAGCTCTTGGTGTTGCTTACTTTTTACTTGAAAATGCTAAAAAAAACTGAGTACATCACCATCAGCTGATTTTCAAAGCACTTTGAAAATGTTTAACCGTTTATACGGATTTTCGAAGCGACTTGAAAAGTTAAGAACTCATTTGAAAAGCGCTTTGACTCGATACGCCTAAAATGCTCAAAGCGGTTTGAAAACGTGTTTATACGACTGTATTGAGTCGATGTGTATTGAGTCGACTTGAGCTGTCGTATTAACGGAGTAATAAACACGTTTTCAAACCGCTTTGAACATTTTAAGCGTATCGAGTCAAAGCGCTTTTCAAATGAGTTCTTAACTTTTCAAGTCGCTTCGAAAATCCGTATAAACGGTTAAACATTTTCAAAGTGCTTTGAAAATCAGCTGATGGTGATGTACTCAGTTTTTTTAGCATTTTCAACTGAAAAACAAGCAACACTAACAGCTAATTTTCATTCAGACGTCAAAAAAATAAGAGAAACGAAAATATAAAAGCATGATTTTCAAACCGTCTGCAGTCAATTCGCTTCTGAAATCGATGTATAAACACCTGGCTCGAAAGCGTATCGAGTCAATGCGAATCGACTGGGACCGTCGTATAAACATGGTAATAGTTAATTTTGTGACGCTCCTCCCGAACTGAGACTCGTTCGTTTTTCTCGAAACTACTTTTTTCGATACGGTTGACATAATATCTCAAGTTCTAATGCATCGATTTTGTAACTGAAATTTGTAACAGATTTTCGTAATACTATCAAAATTGGCTCCAAAAGCACCTAGCTTTTGTAATTTGTTTTTTTTTTTACTATTTTTAAAAAATTACCAAAGTTGAAAAAAAAGGAGGCAAACAATTTTTTTTTTCAAATCGGCTAGGTCCAGCTAATTCTACATCTACATAATAGAAATTAACCTTATTTTTATGTTTCAAATCACCAGGAGGATTGGAATCACGTCCACCAGCAGACACATTCTTTTTTTTTTAGTCCCCACTTTGCCGGCCTCTACCGACTTCAATTTTAAACTTTTTTTTTCAACTATTATACAATAAAAATAAATTATAATAATAATAAATTCTATCACAATTATCTCAGCAATAAAACTATTGTCTCGTTGGGTTGCTGGAACTTGAACCGTCACTAACAACGGGTTAACGTTTAAAAACTGTTGCCAAATGGCAACAATAAACACACTTAGAATTCCTAATTCCAATATGAAAAATTCGAAATAATTCTATAAATAATTCTGTCTAAGTTTTAATGTTACAATTGAAAAAAAAAACATAAAAAATATAAATAAATAAAATTGTAAACAGCACGAACTAAGTAAAATGAGAAAATAAATGCATGTAAAAAAATAACCACGAATGGTTGGTCACCAATGTGATTGTGCAGCAAGTACTATTAAAATAAAATTAATTCAAATGAATTGTGCACACATTCCATTCTGCTTAGGCGATGGATTGCAGCAAAAGTGTAGCAATGAAATGTCACCACACAATTCGCAGAATCGACCACCGACGACAAGCCACCCCCAGTCGTCATTTAAGTCGGCTCAAATGTGCTGGGTGTTGCCCATTGAAACATAAATCACAACTTCTTTGCTGTCATTTAGTTATAAGAAAAACTTATTTAAAAAAAATATTAATTGCATTAAAAAAAACTAAGAGTGCGGCGCGCAAACACGAAGCACACATCAATTGCAAATGACAGGCGATTTTCAGTTTCAAGGTACAATGTCATGTCCAAGACCCCATTCTAATAATAACACCAACAACATCAACTGACAACAACAACAACAGCAACATTAGCAGCTGTACAAAACCAACAACAGCCCAAGCAGCAGGAGTTGCTTCAGCCAAGTTCAAGTGCGACTAAGTCCAGCATGCGCCACACGCTGCCTCCAGTCAACAATGGCAATTAATTTTATTTTTTTGCTCTCGTTATCGTTGTTTTGTGTACTTGAAATTGTTGCAAAAATTCTTGGTAGCATATGTAAGAACGAACTCGAAGTGTGTATGTGCTGAGCCGTAAGTCGGGCTCTAAGCAGCACAAATGGCCCAGAGCCAAAGTTGCTGGCAGCAGTTGGAGAACGCGTCGACCATCCAACGCGGCGACTGCGCTTTGCGTACTTTATTTTCATGCACACAACAGCACAAGTGTATTAATTGGAAGCTTGTTGGGTCTTTTATAACCGGCAGAGGCCATGCCAAACGATCGAGCGAGTGGCCAACCATTTAGCCAGACCATCCGTCGTGCGGCTTATGGAAGCGCATACGAATCGAAGGACACTGCAAAGTGCTGGCAGAAAAACACCGAATGGCGCATTTGATTTCGATGGCTGCAGTTGGCAATTGGCCATTGTGGTCGCATTAAGTGAGACAGTCAAAGCATGAATTGGCGTTGGCATACATATGTAGCATATTCACATATCAATGCATGTATGTATGTATGTGCAGGTGTGTACACAATTGTTTTAGAAGAGTTAATCGAATCTTTGTTTCTGGGGGTTGCAATACCCCCTTCGTTAGAAGCCACAGTCTATGGTGATTCTAATCAAAAAAACAAAATTAGGAACTAAGAGTTAGGAGTTTGTTCTGGTTTTTATTTTGTGCCAAATGTGGCCAACTCTTAACTGCAGTCATTCTAGGAAACTTCTTACACTTGAAAGAGATCAGCTGAGGATCATGATTGGTGTCTATGATTGGTGTCCTATTTAATAAGCACCCAAGCAAAAGAGGGACTCTTTTTATGATTTCTGTAGGATCTGCATGGTTTAAGAAGAATAGTTCCCTACTTTATATTCTATGTAATTGTCCTACACTCTCTAGAAAAACAAAGATTCACATGGGTGAGCAACTTAGTGAATCCATAGTAATAATAATAAAGTTCACATATAATAAAGTTCTATAACAAAAGCGAGTTCCCCTCATATATATCTACCTCTATTTTGATTGGCAAATTTGTTCAAAAAAGTCATCAGCAGAGTCTTCAAATTTTGTACGATGGAGGCAAAGCTGTATTGTTTTTGGAATTCATCTATCAATTACACTACTCGACACAAACAATGCTCTTAAAAATAGAAGTATTTTTTAGACTTTAGTTCAAAATAGAAAATTCAGTAAAAAGGAGACAATTTTCCTCTTTCATTTGATACCCATGTCTTCATCATTGCACAACCGCAAATATTTAAAAAACATTTGAAATGTGTATGTCCTTAAAATTTTAAAGTAATTTAAGAATCTTTTTGGGTCAGAAAATGAGAAACTGACTATGCCAGGATACTATAAATTACCTCTAGTTTCACGTCTATATCAACATTTGGATGGGTCTCGGAAAAATAAAAAAATTTGTTCGCACGGTGTAATAAATGAAAAGTTGGTGTTTTCACTCCGTGCATCATAACTTTGAAATTTTTCTTTCGATTCAATTGATGTTAGGCTTAATATTTGCACAAAAAATATCTTTCATCTAAAACTTTAAAACCTGAGGAGATAATTTTTTTTATCTATAAAAAACCATTCGAAAATGTATATTTTTTGAAAATGGTCGAAAAATTAATTTTTTTTACAACTTTCATCGTCAGTAACTTCCCCAAATCTCATCTGATTTGGACAGTCTATATATCGTTGGAAAGGTTAGTTTATTACCTTCTGAAGCCACTTGTGTTAGTCGCATGGTTGGTTTACGAGATATGTGCTCATAACTGAAATAAGAAGGGAAAAATTGGTTTTTCGAAAATTTTTCGAAAACGCTTCTAAGAAAATTTTTTGATTTTCAGTTTCGTGTTCAGCAGCCGAAGATTAGTCTAAAAAATACTTTTGTTTTTAGGAGCACGCGATGAACCCATTTTTTGTCGAGTAGTGTTATTTATCTTTTTGTTTTTGCTACGGATTTGGTTTGAAAAAAGACTGTGACTTAACATTTTTTCAACTGACAATTGCTGAGAGAGGGACAGTTTGGGGGTGGTTTATGGGTGGATCAAGCTATTCACAGTCTACTTAGCTTTGTTAGAAGCTCTAACTGGGGTCTTTAGCGGGAGTCATAAATACAACTTTTGTAATATGACATCTACCTGAGCTCCTTTTCGGCCTTAGAAGTATTCAGAAGCACATGTGAGTACCAAAGACTTTCTGTACGGGACCCATAATTTGCAAGCAATAGAAAACAAACTCGAATTCGTTTCTTCAGCAGTTCGACCTTAACAAGATAAGACTTAGTACTCTTGGAGAACAATTCAAGCACCTGAACGAACTTTGAAAGGTACTCCAGTTCTCCAAAGTTACGGAATAATTTTTATTGATGACTTAAAAAATAAAAGTCATTGAATGATTTTTTTGATGACTTTTATAAATAAAAGTCACTGAATGATTTTTATTAATGACTTAAAAAATAAAAGTCACTGACTGATTTTTATTGATGACTTAAAAAATAAAAGTCACTGATTGATTTTTATTGATGACTTAAAAAATAAAAGTCACTGACTGATTTTTATTGATGACTTTTATAAATAAAAGTCACTGGAGGATTTTCATTGATGACTTAAAAAATAAAAGTCATTGAATAATTTCTTTAATGACTTTTATTTATTAAACTTAAAAAATAAAAGTCACTGACTGATTTTTATTGATGACTTAAAAAGTAAAAGTCACTGACTGATTGTTATTGATGACTTTTATAAATAAAAGTCACTGAATGATTTTTATTAATGACTTAAAAAATAAGTCATTAAATAATTTATTTGATGACTTAAAAAGTAAAAGTCACTGACTGATTTTTATTGATGACTTTTATAAATAAAAGTCACTGAATGATTTTTATTGATGACTTAAAAAATAAAAGTCACTGACTGATTGTTATTGATGACTTTTTTAAATAAAAGTCACCGATAATTGTTATCATAGGACAACTAAAATAAAAATCGAAAAACTGTTATTTGTAGACCAATAAGAAAAAAAATTAAAAATAATTGTTATTATAGGATTTTTAAAATATAAATAAAAATAACTGTTATTTGTAGGGTCATAAAATAAAAGTTAAAAAATAACTTAAACATTAATTTTTATAATAAAACTCATAACTGTTACGGTCCCTGACACGGCATCTTTCCTATTTAAGTAAATTGCATTTTAATTTCAAAGCCTATTGTGGACCTGACCTAACCTATACAAAGTATTTAAAAAAAACCATTTAGTGGCAGAAGTAATTTTCACAAATCTCAAACACATTCGTGAATGATACAAACTTCACGTATATTTTCTCTCAACAACGAATCGATCCCTTCAACAAAACAAATTGTAATACGCTCGAGTTTTGAACACACAAACACACACTGTCAGTGACTGGTTGTCAAATTGGATCATCGTGGTTTGGTCGGTGTGGCTGATTGATGCTTTGTACTATGCCACGTTATTCATTGATTTGTTACGGTTATTGTTGTTATAAGATATTTTGCTCGCTTTTTGATCTCCAACCAATCAATAATTCTTTTGTGTGGCAGCCAACCGCACAGCGTCAAGGCTGACTGTGCCACCAGCGTTTGTGGCAAATGAGATATGACAAATTTTCGCATTCGCTGCGCAACATGCGGCACGAGGAAGGAGCAGTTCAAATTCCACACTGAATTGATTCGATATTGAGATGTATTGAGCAAATGTAATAATAATAATACTAAACAAAATGAAATTGTCTATTGCATTGCCAATTGTGGCTTTGAGGTTGTTGCCACAAAATGTTGTGCAAAGATTTACTTATTATAATTTTTGTTGCTGCCGTTGTTTTTGTTATTTAGATGTAAATGGATTTTGCAAATATGTGTGTGTTTTGCAATTGCTAACAACATTCACCGAAGCCCAAGTAGCAACAACAATAACAGCACAACACTAATTAGCGTTGTATTTACGAAAGTCAGCCGCAGAAGACCGAACAAACACAAAACGTGGCCCGCATGTTTGGACCGTTGAGTGTGTGGGCGTATTTGACTGGCTGGCTGGCTGGTTGCTGTGATTGTGGTGGATTTTGACTGTGCAGACAGGAGAAAAAGTCAATTAGCCAAAAATTAGAGCCAGCGAATATTTAAGAAATGCCGAAAGCCGCTTAGACGCTGACTGACAGGCAGCCAAAGAACGCCGATACAAAATTGTTCGCACACAAATGTGCCATGTGAGCATTTGCCAAGGAAATTCCAATGCACGCCAGCATGAAAATTTAAATGAATAAAAACAGCAACCAGAGCAATGCAGGCGGCGTTACCAACACCAAAGCAAAAGCAGCTTTAACAGCGCTAAGCAACAAAAAAGCAAAGGTTTGAAAATAATAACAACAACAACAAGAAAATGGCAATAACCAAAAAAGTTGCAACATCGAAAATTAAAATTGGCCAAAAAACTGTAACTGAAACCCCTTCAAACAACAACTAACTAAAAAAAATCATCAACTCGAACAAAATAAATAAAACTGCACTGAGTGCACAGCCCGCCAGACAGACGGACAGACCGACGAACAAGCAAACAGACAAATGAACGAACGAACTGGTGGCTTAAGCGTGCCTGCTGGCACAAATGGACAACAGTCGAGCAGTCAGCCAGCCGACTGGGGTTGCGGCCAAACACTCTGTGCCGTCCGCCTCTCGTTTAACTCGCATTCCAGCCCGCCAAAACCCAGCAATATTTATTTATTTTATTTTTTCCAAAATGCAACAATGTAACAAAATTTTTTTCTACATATTTTTTTTCGATTTTTCTTCTTGCCGCTAACACTGTTTTTATGTTATGGGCAGTGGGGCTGGGGGCGGCTGCTCTATGGGTTTCGTACCTTTCTAAATAAGTTTGGCCAACTATTTGCAAGTCGGCAAGTGTAATGAATTTCGTTTGCCTTGCTGTCGTCGTGTGCAATGTATGGAGTTGTCTTTGCTTTTATTGTTGTTGTTGTTGTTGTGAAAAAATTTAAAATAATCAGAGCGTTTCTGGCAATCAAGTCGAGCAGGCACTTGCACACACTCGACCATACCATACACCATGGACGATCGAGAAATACGAGCAAGAATTGGTTGTTGTTGGTTTTCTTGTATTTTTTGCTCATTTTGTGGTTTTAATTACCAACAAAATTGACTGTCGGCAACTAAAAATTCATTCATTCAATAATTTTTGTATTAACCCCCGTGCCTTCTGCTTGCTGCAATGATTGTATGCAATGCCCAATGCGGTAATTCGAGTCGAAATATTTATTGCATTGACAACAACAACAATTCATTGGCGGCATTTGATTTGTTTACTTTTGCTTCTCTTGGTTGCTTAATTTGAGTTCGTATGTCATATGAAACGTTCTTCTGATATTATCAATCACTCGATTGCATATCTTTCATACCCTCCATGTTTCTCATATCTGAAAGTCATATCTCTTCTGTTTAGATTGATTTTATTTACACCGTGGCGACGAATAACTGTTACCTTTTTTCAAAGCGCTGCTGCGCCTATCGTATTAGGCCTAGACTTATTATATTTTTTTTGTATTTTTTTTTTATCAATACTGTAAACAATTCACTAGTTAGGTAACGAAATCATTCACTGTAAACAATTTGAGAAGCATACACGCCAAACGAGAACTTAGGGTAAAATTACATTTGAAGGGTGAAAAACCAAGGGTGATTGTTAAATCGCTAAAAAATCTGAAAATCAACAAAATGTTTGTATATCGTACTATAGCGCGGTTTAAGAAAACTAGAACCTTCAAAATCGCAAAAAAGACCGGTCGCAAAAGTACCGGAAGAACTCCAGAAATGGTGAAGAAAGTGCGTGAGCTCATACGTCGAAATTGTGCGATTTATGTAAGAAAGATGGCTAAAGACATGGGTGTGTGCCATAAAGCCGTATAAAATGTTATTAAAAAAAATTTGAAGATGAATGTCTAAACAAAAAAAAAAACAATCCACGGTCTTACAGGGCGTCAAAAAATAATGAGAAAGAAAAGAAGTGAGCAACTCCTTCGGCGGCACGCAAGCTGCGAAATAATTTTTTCGGATGAAAAACTCTTTTTGTTACAAGACAGTCATAACGTTCAAAATGATTGTGTGTATGTAACAAGGATGGCTGATATCCCGACTCATAAAAAAGCGATTGAGAGGTATCAAAACGTGTCCTCCGTTATGGTATGGGGAGCGATTTCTGCAGAAAGGCAAGTTTCCTCTCCTTTTTAACGAAAAAGGCGTAAAAATTAACGCAAACTACTACTTGGAAGATGTTTTGAAAAGCATTTGTTGCCCCATGCCACGCAGTTATTTGGAAATGCACAATTTTGCTTCCAACAAGATTCCGCTCCAGCTCACAAGGCAAAACTTGTTCAGAGCTGGTGCAAAGACGAACTTCCATGTTTTATTTCGGCAGATGAATGGCCATCCTCTTCTCCGGATCTGAATCCATTGGATTTCTCTATATGGGGCTTCATGCTGGACAAAATGAAGAACATAAAACACCTGAAGATAGAAGAGTTCAAGCGACGCCTTCAGAAGATATGGAATAAAATATCTGACGAAGTCGTGCGTGCCGCCTGCGCTGCCTTCCCAAAGCGTTAATGGCTGGCGAACAAAAACAAGGGTGAAAGATTTGAAATTAATAATTAAAAACTAAATGAAATAAGTACTGAAATAAAAATAAAATATATTTTTTTTTAAATCAATCACGGTCTTTTTTATTTTTAACAAAACGTAAGTAACATTTATTCGTCGCCACGGTGTAGAATCATTTTCAGTCATCATTTTGTAATCGATGAATAATGTCGTGTTTTTCTCTAAATCAACATATTCCATGAAATTAAACAGGTGATATGATGGGAGCACTTCAGACATTAATGTAATTAATAATTAATGTCAAAATTTCACTAATTAATTTTTTTATTTAGTTAATTTTAATTATTAATTCTTTATTTATTTATTTTATTTATTTATTTCGTTATATTTAAGGCAGTTAGGAAGTTACAATATTTTGAAATTACACAATTTTCAATATAAGCCTTTAACATAAATTTCCTCGGGTTTCCGTTGCTATCCTTGCGGAACCTTTAGAAATTTTTGGAAAGCGAAAGTTCCACTACAAATCGAGTCATATTTTAGATCAGTTCCGGGTTTAGGAATCACATGCAGTTGCATGATTTTTCTTATTTATTTATTTATTTGTTAAAATAGCCTAGAATTAAGTAACAATTCATACAGACTAACAAACAGTCAAATAGTGTAAAAATTTAATATTAAATACTTAAATTATAAGCCTTTTCAGCAAATTCTTAAAAATGCTTATAGATAATGAAAAATCTAAAGAATTTGAGCATTTTGAAAAAGGATACTTTTGTAAATGACTGTTCAATATCGCTTTTCTATGCTTTCCGGTGACATATCGAGAGCTTTCTTAATATTTTTTTTTTAATTAAACTTGTTTAAGGTCAATGGCCCTTCTTAAAAGTCTACTTTGTTTTAAAATCAATCTTCAACATGGATTTCTTCCGCTTTCCGGTAGGATATCGTGAGCTTCCTTACAAGTTTTTTGAACCAGAAGGCTTTTACTAAAAATTTCTTTGAATTTTTTTTTTTTAAGTCTATAGCTCTTCTGGTTTAAGAGCTAAAGACAGTCGAACGATTTTAAAAAGTCTACTTTGTTGCAAAATCAATATTGAACAAATCAATGTTCGGTCCAAGCAGAAAACTTCTACTAAAAAATGATCCATGTTTCAGGTCAATAGCCCTACTGGCTTACGAGCTAGAGATCGATTATAAACACTGTACTTTGTTTCAAAATCAATCTTCAACATTTATTTTCTCGGGTTTCTGGTGGGATATCGGAGGCTTTCGACCTACCTTTTGAAAGCAAACAACTTTTACTCAAAAATTTAAAATATTTCAGGTCGATAGCCCTTCTGGTTTACGCGCTAGAGACAAACGAACGATTCTGAATAGTCTACTTTGTTTCAAAATCAATCTTCAGCATTGATTTTCCCGAGATTCTGGTGAAAGACTTCTATTGAAAAATTAGCCGATAGCCCTCTTCGTTTACGAGCTAGAAACAGGCAAATCATTTTAAAAAGTCTACTTTGTTTCAAAATCAATCTTAAACATTGACTTTGGTGGGTTTCCGGTAAGCTATCGGGGACTTTTGATGAATTTTTCTAAAAGAGGAGACTTTCCTGGGAAGTTTAACCATATTTCAGGTCAGTAATCCTTCTGGTTTAGAAACTACTGCCAGTTGAACGATTTTGATCATTCAACTTTTATCAAAGTTTTCCTTCAACGTCGATTTAGATGGGTTTCCGGAAAGATATCGGAAACTTTTCACCATTTTTTTTTTAATAGGAGGCTTCCACTGCAAAATATCCCTTCTGGTTTAGAAACTACAGCCAATTGAATGATTTTGAGCATTCAACTTTTATCAAAGTTTCGCTTCAACTTCGATTTTCCTGTGTTTCCCGAAGAATAGCGACAATTTTTGACACTTTTGCAGGAAACTGGAGAGTTCCAATACAAACTAAGTCATAGTTTAGATTGATAATCTTTTGGTTTAGGAGTTTTAAGCAGGGACCCAAAATAACAGTTATGCATTTTTTAAAATTCGAAAGCGTTGCCCATTTTTAAGAGATATTTATAAATGTTGGACAATAACTATTATGAGGGGAAAAATACTTTTTTCGCCATTTCGTAACTATTATTCGTGACAAATATTTTTTTCTGTTGCCTAATAACTATTTTCAGCAAGAAATATTTTTTCCATTGCTCGGTAACGTTTATTTTTTGAAAAATATTTTTTCCGTCATCGCATAACTGTTATGAGAAAAAAATATTTTTTACGTTGCTCGGTAACGTTTATTTTGTGAGAAATATTTTTTAAGTTGCTCGGTAATGTTTATTTTGTGAGAAATATTTTTTACGTTGCTCGGTAACGTTTATTTTGTGAGAAATATTTTTTACGTTACCAGTAACTATTGTGAATGGGACATATGTTTTTTACGTTAAGTGGTAACTATTATTTTGCAATATATATTTTTTACGTTGAAAATATCGGCACACAAAGGAAACAGATGTCTGATCGGTGACTGCGACTATACTTTTTCTATGGAAATAGGTTCGCTGATCATAAATTCGGGACGGGTACTGGACAAGGGGCTGGCACCCACCACCCACACAATACAAAATTAAATCATTGATTCGATTTTAGATTTGCGATTTTTCCAAAAGTGATAGGTGATGGTGTTAGTCTGGCATCAAATTCATTATCAGCGAACCTAATTGCATAGAAAATGTATAGTCGCATTCACCGATCAGACATTTGTTTCTTTTGTGTGCCGGTATTTTCAACGTAAAAAATATATATTGCAAAATAATAGTTATCAGTCAACGTAAAAGAAATATTTCCCATTCATAATAGTTACTGGCAACGGAAAAAATATATTTCCAAAAATAAACGTTACCGAGCAACTTAAAAAATATTTTTCCAAAAATAAACGTTACCGAGCAACGTAAAAAATATTTTTCCAAAAATAAACGTTACCGAGCAACGTAAAAAATATTTTTCTCTCATAACAGTTATGCGATGACGGAAAAAATATTTTTCAAAAAATAAACGTTACCGAACAATGGAAAAAAATATTTCTTGCTGATAACAGTTATTAGGCAACAGAAAAAATATTTGTCACGAATAATAGTTATACATAGATGTAAAAATAATTATTTCAAAATAATAATTATAAGTAACAATTAAAATATTTGTTACAGTGAAACAGTTATTTTCCAACTTTTTTCCTATAAACGTTATAACTGTTATGTCCCTGGTTTTAAGTAGTTGAATGATTTTTAAAACAGTCGGCATTTTCAAAGCGTTCCTCTCTTGGCTTTCCTGTGTTATATAGAAGACATTTTTGGAGCCAATGTTTTCACATTTTCACTTTTTACTAATTTGGGTGCGCTGATTTCGAATCTACCCTCAGATTTTTTGTAGCAACTCTAGTTAGTGAGATACAGGTACCGTGCCACTTTTTCAGAATTTCCTCTACTTTTTCCATATTTTTTATCGTAATTTCTAAACCAAAAAACCGGTTGACATCATCGTACAAATAAAAAACAAATAATTTTGAATTGCTCGATGGAAAATAAAAACAAAAAACTTAGCATATTTTGAGGGTCTTTGTTTTTTAAGTAAATCATTGACAAACGGCTGAAAAGTGTTGAAGTTGGCATGAGCACATTTTTGGTATTATTTCGATGCTAATGAGTATTCCGCTAAAAATGTTGCCACAGTTGTATTGCATGATGTTTCTTCTTAAGATATTCATATACTTCGTAACTTGATTTATGAAACATCTGTGCAATTTTAGACATCAGAAGAAACGCCTTGAAATTCCGTATTTTCCTACTTTGAAACCTTATTACAACGTCAATTTAGAATGCATAATTGATTAATGTCAGAAAAGAAGGCCTGAGATATTGTAAGTGAAACGATATAAAAATCATGTCGATAGGATTATTGGTTCGGAAATTACAGTCGAAAATATGAAAAAAGTCGAGGAAATTTCGAAAAAGTGACGAGCCCATTTTTTGCAAAAACTAGAGCTGTTACATAAAAACGGAATATGGTTTTGAAAACAGCGTGGAAAAACTATTCAGATTCATGTAAAAAACTTCATGCAACAGAAATGCTGTTGTCCAGTATTATCAATGCTTCGGGTCTAGGAACCAAATATTTTTGTGTAGAATCATAAATAAAAATAGTATTATTAAAATGACAACATATGATTGATTTGATTTACATATAAATAAACAAGGCTCTGTGAGGATTTGAATTGAACATAATACAATTGAACATTTACATTTTCATATCTTAAAACGTCAAATATACAATTCCATAATTTTAGGTTTCGAAAGGAATGCGCATATTTTATTCTCCCAAAAACATTTTTTTCCTAATGGAAAATCGCACTTTAGCGACTGGAAAACGTGTTGTCGGTTGCGCAAAATGGATCAAGAGGTTAAATTGTTTGCCGTTGGCGCATTAAAATGTGGTCTCAGTTGCCAAACAATGCGCCAGTCGGCCAATCGCTGTTGCTGTTTATCGATGCAAGCGGCTAATTAATTTGTCATAAATACCATTAAACTGTTCCCGATTTTTTCCTTTGCCATTTTTTCATTTCGTGTGCGTGTGGGTGTGAGCGCCAAATTACAGGGTACAAAAAATCATTATCCGATTTAAGTGTGCAAGCGAGCGAACATATTTAATTTTAATTAAAATATTTAGGCAATTTAATCTGAAAATTATTAGCAAGCAGATCTTCAGGCAAACGGACAGGCAGCTCGACAGTGCAGAAATGTTTGTGGTAAATGTGTAAAGAGTGCAAAAGTTTCTAAATTTAGCAACGTAAATGGTGTTTTTTTTTTTTCAATAAATATATTTCATTGCGTGCCAAAGGTGGCTTTAGTAATGAGAAATTGAAAATGCAGGCACTAAAGGGAGTGGCAGCTTGAGTGGTTAAACGATTTTATTACAAATTTATCGCTTATAGGGATTGCTAAATCTTTAATGAACAATGAAAGTTGTGTGGCTTTCTGTCTTAGTCAAATTTTCACTATTCGAATTAGGTTTGGTTTGGCTGGAGTGGCTGCATTTTTCAAAAATCTTACCACCACATTGGGACGGCCCGACTTCCCTATTTAGGACACTGTGAACTATGAGAATTCAAGTACAAACCTTGCTATCTCGTTTGACATAGGTACACAACTGTACACAACTTTTGGGTTCAATACCATGTGAAACCACATTTTTCACCAACAATTTCCGAGACAAACAGATAAGTATTTACTCTAACGGTAAGCTTGACAGATATCTGTCCCTAAAGTTTATACTACAAAGTTCAATAAGTTTAGTACTGAACGGAAAGTATGGAATTTCTAATCTTTTCCTGGTCAGGAAAGGATATTCAGTTAGGAAGTGTAAGACCTTTTTTTTCTTCTTCAGAACGCAAAACACGAGATAAGTTGTTGTATAGCAAACTTAGTTTTCTTATGCTGATGAGTAGCTGTCTAGATCGTCTTGAGTTTATCCGCGTTTATCCGGCGATAGCGCATTTGTGTTCTTTTATTGTCTGTTGACGTTTTAAATTGAATGCTGCTTAAAGTTAAGTTTGGCCGACGCGGTGACGCCAATGGAAAGGGGGAAGGGTATCCTTCCCCAGTATCTCTAATTCATAGGCCTCACCTGTTACTTGTGATGTCTGTTAGGTCCCTGAGGTATTCAAAAAAAGATTGACCTGAGAATTAGTTGCTACAGTGAAACGCAGAAATAACGCGACAAATTCATTGGAAGCAATCAAATTGTCTACAGTCCAAATTCGCCACTGAAATACAGTCTGTAAAGCCTTTAGGACTCTACATAAACTTTATGATTCTATCACGCAAAAAACACACAATTTTTAAAAATCAAATATAGTTTTTATTTTGAGCCAAAATTTCAGATAAATTCGTTTAAAAATTGATTCGAGTTATGATGAAATTTGAAAAATTAAACTATGGCTTTTACTTTGAGCCAAAATCTCAAATGAATTCGATTAAAAATTAATTGAGTTATGATGAAATTTGAAAAATTAAACTATGGCTTTTACTTTGAGCCAAAATCTCAGGTCAACTCGCAAAAAATTAATTGAGTTATGACGAAATTTGAAAAGTTCAACTATGACTTTTACTTTAAACATCATTTACCAAACATCGATTAAAAATGTTGTGTGTGTTTATCTTAAGCCAAAATTTCAGATGAATTCGTTTAAAAATTGAATGAGTTATGATGAAATTTAAAAAATGCAACTATGGCTTTTACTTTAAGCTATAATCTCAGATGAATTCGATTAAAAATTATGTGGGTCGGTTATGAGGAAATTTGAAAAACTCAACTATGACTTTACTTGAAGCCAAAATCTCAGGTCAACTCGGTTAAAAATTAATTGAGTTATGGCGAAACTTTAAAAATTAAACTATTGCTTCACTTTGAGCCCAAATCTCAGGTGAATTAGTTTACAAATTAATTGAGTTATGACTCGTTAAAGTTAAAAATAGTATCAAATTGACACGTAGTACCGATTATCCGAGAAAAGCTTTAATTAAGTAGAGACATCGCAAATAGATAATTGCTGTCTGAATAGATCTGAACATTAACATTGCAGAAACCGTTTTGAACGAGGGACGTCGAAACCGAGACGAGACGTCGAGTATAGCCACTTGACTTGAACTCGAAAAACGCTGCTAAAGTCCGGTAGACGAATTGATATTTTACTACCCCCCGTTTACTGGAGAATATCGCCCTTACGACCCACTTACTGAACTGGTAATGACAACTCGTTGCCGCAAAAGTTCTCCCCAGTTGGTGACACCAAGAGATAATAAGGCGTCCTCAACTTGCAGAATATCCCATACCCAACCTTATTTTGCTATAATAAAAAATTAATAAATTCATATCGAACACATATTGTCAATGAGTAAAAGCATAGCAGTTAAAAAAAATCCATCATACACCAAAAATTATTAATTTATTATATTAAAATTAAAAAATATATATTAAATATTAATTTTAACCCTTGTTGATTATTTGCGAATATTTCTAATTTTATTTAAAAATGTGTTGTTTTTTTAATTATTAAAATCTAAATAATCCAGCTGAAACACTGAAATTTATTAATTATATTAAAAAATTAATCAATTATATTAAAATCAAAAAAAATATTAAAAATTAATTTGAACCCTTGTTGATTATTTGCGAACATTTCTAATTTTATTTAAAAATGTGTTGTTTTTTTAATTATTAAAATCTAAATAATCCAGCTGAAACACTGAAATTTTTTTGCACCATTTTGTTGATTCGCAACAAAAATGATTGGTTTCATGCAAAGATTTTTTGTTTCTACATAAACATTTTATATAGAAAACTGTTAAAAAATCAAAAAATCACTTCAAAAACTCAATACTATCATAAAGCAAACAAGGCAAACATGTTGCAACTAATTTTTGAATAATATTTCGATGCTACATAAATGTAGTTGAGAATGCAAATTTTAATTTCAAATAAAAAACCTTTAACAAAACAGCAATTAAAAACAATTAAACACCCACAAATTGAACTACCAACTGACAAGTTCGTGAGCATTGCCAAGTGTGTGGGTCTACAAAGGCTGAACTTGCAGCGAATCGTACCCATATCTGTGTCAACTAAGTACACCAGCAGCAGTAGAAAATCTAAAATGTAAACTTGAAATTATTTCGCTTTGTGGTTATTTAAGTGTTTTGTGTAAATCGACAACATGACGCCTGCATTTTGAGCTAATTAATTTGCTAAGCTAAAACTTTAGCAATTTCGAGCCTTCATTTCAGTAACTAAATAAGGTTGTTGAATAAGGTAAACAATTGTTGTTGGTGTTGGCGTTGCGCTCTTCAAAACACCAAACTTGGCATTTCATGGGGGCGCTTGTCGCTTCTTTTTTTGGTGAGCTAAAGAATATTCTAATGATTCAGCTGAACGAGTTGATAAATTAGTTTGTCGCGCTTTACTTTGGAATTCGTTGTTTGTTATTTTTTTGTATACCCATTGTGCTCTCATATTTCTTGGCGATGCTTTAATGTACAAGTATTTTAGTTTGAAATTTTTATTTTTTTTATATCTATATATTTTGTTATGCATATTTCATTTTGGGCTTGTTGTTTGTTTTCGGAATTCTTGTAAATTGCACAAGTTTAGGCAGCTTATTAATAGCCACTGTCATTTCCTGTCATTTATTTGCGCGAAACTGAGAGTGTAACTTGAGCTGCCGTGCGTCATGAAATGTCTTTACAGTTGATCAACTTTGCGGTGGGTTTTACCAGGCATACAAATATATCTTCACTTACATCGTAAGTCTGAAAAATATTTTTGTTTAGCTTCCAAGACACATTGATTCGTAATGTTTTTCATTCGAAATCAATTAAAATAAAATAAAATAAAAAATAAAATCAAATCAAATCAAATAAAATAAAATAAAGTAAAATAAAGTAAAATAAAATAAAATAAAATAAAATAAAATAAAATAAAATAAAATAAAATAAAATAAAATAAAATAAAATAAAATAACATAAAATAAAATAAAATAAAATAAAATAAAATAAAATAAAATAAAATAAAATAAAATAAAATAAAATAAAATAAAAAAAATAAAATAAAATGTAATAAAATGAAACAAAATAAAATAAAATAAAGTAAAATAAAATAAAATAAAATAAAATAAAATAAAATAAAATAAAATACCATAAAATAAAATTAAAGTAA
Organism: Melieria picta; assembly: GCA_964056695.1. NCBI lineage: Eukaryota > Metazoa > Arthropoda > Insecta > Diptera > Ulidiidae > Melieria > Melieria picta. The sequence continues at coordinate 34,449,747 of OZ057398.1, read as the reverse complement.
AAAAATTAAATAAAATAAAGTAAAATAAAATAAAATAAAATAAAATAAAATAAAATAAAATAAAATAAAATAAAATAAAATAAAATAAAATAAAATAAAATAAAATGAAATAAAATACCATAAAATAAAGTAAAATAAAATAAAATAAAATTTAAAAAAAAATACCATAAAATAAAATAAAATAAAATAAAATAAAATAAAATAAAATAAAATAAAATAAAATATAATAAAATAAAATAAAAAAATAAAAAAATAAGATATAGTAAAATAAACTAAAATAAAATAAAATAAAACAAAATAAAATAAAAAAATAAAAAAATAAAATAAAGTAAAACAAAATAAAATAAAATAAAATAAAATCAAATCAAATCAAATCAAATATAAAATCAAATCAAATCAAATAAAATATAAAATAAAATAAAGTAAAATAAAATGATTTCGAGACTTTGTTAGAATGTTCTGCATCTGAGGTGTTGAATTAAAACCAAAATAAGACTCTGCTGCTAATGGTTTGTTGGCTGTCTGAACTTGAAATTTGAATGGCAGACATTCACAGGTCGGCACTCCCACATTTTGCACCATCAGCAACGCTCCTTGCCATCAACAGCTCTACACCAGCATCAGCAACATTAACAACAACAACAATTTTGTAGCAACCGATAGCAGCAACTGAGCACATTTCATGCCCCACCAACGGCCAGTTTGGGGCAAAATTTTCAAATTTCAAATTCAGCAAGTGCCAGCGAGCAAATTTCAATTTTAAATGTAATGCGCCAATTTGCGCTACAGCGGGTCGACGCTTTAGTTGCGCTATAATTCAACTTCAATTATATTTGATTAATGATTGTAATTAAATTTAAACTTTAGCGTAACTGACGCCTTTACACTGCACGAAGCGAGCTGACGTGTTCGCCGGTTGCTTTTGTTTGGCTGCCGTTTAGGTTTTTCACATTGCTGGCCGTAGAGGGCGTGGTGGGCATTAGCCACAGTTTCACCTACCAACTAAAACGCACAGTTTGCACAGCCCACTGTACTTAAAGCTGCTAAACATGCGCAAGCAATGCAGAAATCAATCAAGAAAAAGTCAACATCGAGCAATTCCTGCTTTCAACTATTTTAATCAAAAGTCAAATTGAAAGCAAACATTTTTTGCAAAAATCAGAAAAACACTTTGAAATCGCGGGGAAACCACAATTGTGCGCCAAGGTCGAGCAGCGTACTGTGCAGCAATAACGGTAATGTTTTTATGTTGGTTTTATTACTCATTTTGTATAACAATTTTTTTATGATTCTATTTGTGTTGCGTTTCCATTTGTTGTTGTTTTTTTTTTGCTACAGTTTCCTTTTTGGCGCGGCTGGTGTGCAAAACACAATTTTACACCATTTCATTGTGTTGCTTACTCGGCTACTGCTGTCCGATTACGAATAGAAAACAAATTGGCGAAGCGAAAGAATCGACTACGCTGGGCGCGCCTAAAGGTTTGTACTGGCACTCGCTGAAGTCTTGAGGGGAGAAGATGTTGTAGACCATTGCGTTTTTGTTGTTTTGCGGTTGTTACAAGTGTTATTAATTATTATGAAATCAATGTGTGTAAACAAACATGGCTGAAGAGTAGCTATTGAGATTTGTTGCAGTTTGCTTTTAGATTTTGTGTTTATTTGTTTACGATCGCCTTGTATTGATTTAACATTCGCAACATCAATGATACAAATGTTTCTTAAATTGATAACCCTCTGAGAAGGCATTGCACAGGTTATTTATATAAGAGTTAATATCTTTATAAGCTAGAATGGGGTTTGAAGCTATAATTATCGGCCATAAGTCTTCTATCTGCGGCCATTAAAGCCAATGTTAACAAAGGGGTCACTTCAAGCCACAAGCGAGCATGGCAGTTGGACGAAACTCACGCATCCAATTGTCTCAGACAAGTAGTTAACCCTTTCGCTACAGATTTTTACTGGGGAAAGTTAACATTTTTAATTTTACGTTTTTGGCTTCTATGCAACATTCCATAAGAAATTTTTTAATTTTTATACTCGGACCCTGAATTTTAGAGTGGTTTTCTATAAGAGCAACCACATCGCTGTGGCTGTAATAATTACTTAAACATACAACTTTTTACGCATAACGAAAATTTGAATACTTCTTCATTTACTTCAGCCAAAATTAAAAAAAAGTATCTAAATTGAAAGAAAACGTCAAATTAAAAAGTTCTCTAATTTTTTCTGCTTCTTCTTCCTTTACTATGTCAAGATATACCATTAAAAAAACGTGTATACTTCTCTTCTTTAAACTTAAATATTCAGTTTATTTATTTCGTATTTTTCCTAAAACTTCAAACTATTCTAAGGACCAACAAAAAATGTATTCTTGAAACCACAGAGGGTTCCGACGTCCACAAAGTAGCATGTTGCCGTATGGCAACAAAATAGCGAAAGGGTTAAGTTAGTAGTTATAGATTCAGTCCTTGCATGGTTTATCTGTCGAGTCTTGAAACGTTTTCAAGACATTTCTAAGAAGAGTTGAAGTCTGATCCTAGTAGACGTTAACAGGATGTGTTCTGCTGACTCAAATTTACTCTCTATAATTTCTGCTTCTTCCTATTTCTCACTTTGTGATAATGTCTTAAAAAAACTAAAATTCGAAAGTTAGGTATAAAAAGAGCCTAAAGACTCCATCTAATTTTTATATTTAACTTTTTTACTTTCCCAATTGGATTTTGAAGGATTTATGTGCTTAGTATTATTATTTTAATTTAATTTTTTATTTTATTTATTTAATTTAATTTTTATTATTATTAATTATTTTAATTATTATTTTAATTTTCTACAATGATTATGAGTGATTTACGCAATATTTTTTTTTTACTTTTGTAATGATTTTAAAGAATTAAAAAAATTTTTTTTTTTAATTTTATTTTTTTATATTTATACATTTTTACTTTTCTACAATAATTATTCACAATACATAGAATTTTTTATTATTTTATAATTTATAATTTTCTCTTCTACACATAAACTTTTGCATATTTTTTCTTTATGGGTCGAGATATAAGCGTTATTGCATTTTACTGTTATTTTTATTGTTAATATTGTAGTTATTGTTGTTGTAGCTATTGTAATTATTTTCAATTTATATCTTTTTATTATAAAAATGTTTACTGTTTACAGTAGCCAATTAGTTTAACTTCCTTGTTACTGCAGTTGTTTTTTAATGTTATAATTTGTTACTGTTGTTGTGTTTATTTCGCTTTTGTAGTTATTTTGAACCCCAAAAGTTCAAAAGCAAAATGTTTCAATTAGTTTTTGATTAAGCGCCGTGTACGCCCTCTCACGCCTTCCCATTCATTTTCACAAAATATCTCATGCGCATATTTTCTTAAATTTTAAGCAATAAAAACAACAAAAACAATAATTATTTCAATATAGTTCTTTTTGTTGTTGTTTTCATTTCACAGTTAACCTTGCTCTCATAAACCACGCTTTGGCAGCGCTTAATTATGTTTTTATGCAAAATAATGTTGTCGGTTTTTTTTCTACAAAAATTTCATTGTATTTGTACTTTTAGCAAGTACTCCTCCCATTTAGCCATTCGAAAACGTGAAAAGAATCGTTTTAAATGCACAACAAAGCCTTTGAAACGCAACTGCAATAGTCAAGGCAAAAATGAAAGACTGAAGCGCCAAACCTGCTCGCTTGAAAAGTACACTTAAAGCGTAACTTACCTGCAGCGACGCAACGGTAGTTCGGTTTTCGGTAATCGAGCTGGCGGCAGGCAATTAAAACGAAAACGAAGAAGAAGAGACAGCGGGTTCGAAAGGGAAGCAGAAGAAGAAGCTAAAGCGAGCACCGACACAAGAGTGGGCGCAGTCGCGGCACGTGCTTCAAGTTTCACACACACACACACAGAGCAAATATTGGAGGGTAAAAAGTCAAAAGAAACGCCACTCTTCGCTCGCGTCGAATATTTTCGTTGCTTTCGGAGTTTTATTGGTTGTTGTGTTGCACTTTCTCAATATTTGCGCTAAACTGCACGTGCGCTTTTTTGTTGTTACTGTTGTTGGTGTTTTTTTTTTTTTTGTAATTTCGGTTTGTAGCCAGCGGCCAAAGGTAAATTTGGCTGAAAGTACACAACGGAGACTTTGGAAAATCAAAGAGCAGCAACGACGACGTTGAACACTAAACCGGCGATGACGGTGGCAGTGTAGCCGCTTAGCGACCAGCGATGTGCGCCCGCAGATGCAAATGTTTGCCAATAACACCGCGTTCGGGTTTTGTGCTTTATTTTTTGCTTGTGTTGTTGTTGGAGCTGAATTATTGAAAACAATGGCGCGCGACTTGCCACAACCACAACCAGAGCAGCGCGTGTACAAATTACGGACGGCGAGAGCAAACAAAAAAAAAACCAACTGCCGCTGGCTTGTTGATGTTTATGTGTTCGATGTTGTCGTTGTTGTTATTGTTATTTTTATTGTTGTAATGTTAGCATATATGTAACAGTCACTGCGGTGGCCCCCTTTGAGTGTTTTGTGTTCGGCGGTGGTTATTGTTGTAACACTGTCCGCGGCGCAGCAGGAATTGCTACCCCCACCAGCCGCAATTGCACTCGGCACTGGCCGTTTAATTTGTGTTGGCGGCGCTGGTGGCTGCAATTTTTGTTTTTTTTTTGTACTTAGTGTTGCTGCTGGTGGACTCTTTCTTTGCTGTTGCAATGACGAGCGCGCGCGTGCGCCAAGTTGTTAATGTGCCGCTTGAGCAATGGCCACAATGTTTAGCTTTCAGTTTATTGTTTTCGTTTCAGTGTATTTGGGGTTTTTCAATTTTTCACTTTTCGCTTAATTTGCTATTGTTGTGCTGTTGCACTTTTCCCCGTGGCCCCCACTGCCGCTGCACAGCGAAGTGTGCCCGTTCGCGTATTTAGCGTGTGGTGAGCTTCAATTGAAGATTTCTGTTTTAGTTTTCTTTGTTTTGCTTTGCGTTGCTTTTACTTGGGGTTCTTTTTTCACTTACGTTGTTTTGGTTGCGCTTTTTCTGTGTTTGCTTTTTGCTTTATTGTCGTTTTTAATTTCTACACTTTACTTCTGGTCGCTGGTTGCTATAAGTTTTGCAAAGCATGTCGCATGCAAAGCAAAACAACTGCAAGCACTCACTCGGCCGCATGTAGCGAAGGCCTGCAGTATTGCAACTGCAACTGTGTTGGCTCTTATTGCCGCTGCAAGTAAATTATCAGTGAGTGAGTAAGTCCATGCAATGGGGAACTGTTATGCAAGGGCATGGTGACACGGCATTCCATTAAGCGACTTAAAGCAGGCTTGCTGGAGGTTTTCTGGTAAGAAATTCATTCTTTACTTCACAAGAAATGAGCTGCCTTGCGTTTGCGTTATGATTGAATAATTAATTAATTTATAAAATTCAGAGTGGTTCGTTGCAAACCAATTTAATTTTTTTTTTCACAATTTTTACAAAGTCCTATTTTTTCGAATTGAAATACCAAATTCTGTACAAATATTAAAAAGTAACATTAAGAAATAAATTTAGATCCTAAACATTGAATTTTTCTAAAAGTACTACTAGTGAGTTGTAAATTATTTTCTTAGCACTGTTTCCAGATCTAATGGATCCTTAGATCCTTAGCAGTATTTCTTAACCTAATAGATCATTAGATCCCTAACAGTATTAGATCTAGAAATACTGCTAAGAACAAGAAATACTAAAATTTTGAGAGTTAAAGTTTATTTCTTATTATTATTAATTCTTTTTTTTAATCTGCCATTTAAAATATCTTGCTATAGTATTTTAAATATCTAGGTGAGAGTCCTAACTGCCAAGATTATCTTAATTGTATTTATTTCTTTATAAAACTCTTTTGAAAATATTTATGCTGAAGTTTATATAAAAATTTGAAAAAGAAGACTTCAAAAAAATAATGCAAAACATATATTTATTTTTGTTATAAAACAAAATAAATCTAATAAATCAAAAATATAAAACAAACAAAAATTTCTTTGCGTTTTCAAATCTCTTTGTCTACAATTTATCGAAAATCAATGCCAAAAACATGTTTCAAATATTTATTCTCAAAATTTTAATTTATTCTAAGTATGAAAGTAAGATTTAAGTGACGTCTTTACGATACTAAATAAGTTTTACATGTCAAACTGTAATAAAAACGATTTTTTGATGTCCCTCACATTTTTTCAAATTTTTCCAAACATTTTTATTAATTTTTTCTTGAATAAACGACAAATTTTATTCTACAATTAAAGAAACACTTATTAGTACTACACTGGGACTTTAATGCGAAACTTTTTGATATTCAATAACGTTAAATTAATTTTAAATTAAAAAATTATGAAACATTAGTTATATAATGAATTAAATATAAAATTAAAAACATTCAACAAAATGTATTGAGATTAATAAAACTTCTATTTAGTTATCAAACAAAATTTTTTAGAAAATGTTACTAACAGATATTTTAAATTATCAGCCAGTTGACTCAAAATCTAGTGCTACTATTTTCTTTTTAAGTTATATATTAATTGAATTTTTGTATAAATTGGTAAACACGTTTAATATTAAAATAATATTTATTTTGTCTTTCAACAACATTTCTTTTTAGTATTTAATTGCATGCTTGATTTGAATTTCCCTTACATTTTTGTACTAGTTAATTTTTAAATAGATAAAAATAAAAAATACAAATATTTATTTTAAATGTTTTATTTTACAAAAAATATTTAATTTTAAATATTTAATTTTAAATATTTTATATTACAAAAATATTAAAATATACATACAAAAAAAATTTAATTAAAAAAATGTTTAATATATATTTTGAAGTTAAAATAATTTTTATTTTGGTTTCAAATAATATTTACTTTTAATATATAATGGTTTATTAACCAAAACAACGAAATAATAAAACTGTTTTCAAGTGCAGAACACGAATGTAGTACAAAACAAAAGACTGAAACAACAAACTCGCACATTTAACTTGCTTCATAATTTTTATCTGAACAACGTTTTACTAATTATACCCACGCCATCATTCAAAATTTAAATTTAATGTATTAACACGCCAGGTGTCATACGGTAAATTTAAGCCACAAACCTGCTAGCGGGTGGTGAACTTGTACCACAAATATTTTATACGTTCAAAACTTGTTCATGCTTCGCTAAAATAGACTTAACAAAAATCAAGCATTACTGAACAAAAGACTTAAGGAACGAACTTGAATGCTTTTTAAAGCAATGCTAATGAAGTACGTTTGTCCATTACGTTTAGAACAGAAACGTTTCAATGTGCAATTTAAGGCGTTGAATCTTATGAAATTCAAAATTGCGCGACAAAACCAAAGACTGTAGTACTCAAGTACGCAGCGTTGGAGTTGTTCTGCGAATGCATACTTGAAGTAAGCACTTTCATTACTTGCAAAATGTATGAAACGTTATTTTAAATTAAAATCGACATTTCATTAATTATTTTCTTCTTTTTTTTCAAAATTTAATTAGAATTTTTAAAGTAAATATTTGCTCGAATGAACTAAGCCAATTTGTGCCACTTTAACTCATTCACAATTTTGTAGAATAGCAAACCGAACTTTTACTTCTCAGTCATTAGTCTGCGAGAACGAGTTCTCGTTTTAGCCGCAACTCAATCACTTTAGCCCGTTTAGTGTTAATTGCTATTTAAATATTTTGTTGTCGCAGTGTCGTTTCGCTGTTTTACTTTATATTTTTCTTTTGGTTTGCTTTTTCACTTCATTGAAAAACTATGCGATTAAACTAGTTCTCTATTCTTGACATTTTCGATTTCGTTTTATTTTTTTTTTTTACTAGTCGTATCCACCTTCTGACGACAAAAAACCAACCACACAAATGCTGGCAAAAATCAAGAATGTGAATCACTTTAACGCTTAGCGAAATAGTAGAGGAACCGCCGCGAGCCGTCGTGTTCGTAATGCGTTTCGAATATCAGTTCAGTGTGCACTTGCGCTGCGTTATGCTGCGTCACTTTGTCGGGCTGACACTTCGAGGCGTCTTGCAATTTGCGCGCTGGTGCAAGCAGCCGTAGAACATTGCGCTAGTGCTGACAGACGATTGTTTACTGGCGTTGATAAGTCGCAGCGAGTGCGATATGAACTCCCGGCCCAAAGCGCCAGCTCCAGCTGCCGCAGCGATTAGCACTCAGCAAGAGCAGACCAAAATTGGCCGCCGCTACCAACTATTTAGTGGGAAAATGCCCAACTAAAAGACACACAATGCCGCTCAAACTGTGCACAGTGAGAGCGACGAAGAGTCGTCGAAGCGCTCAGCAGCTATCGAAACAAGTTTCCCAGCGCCAAAAGCGAGTTGCAAAAATGTGTAACACTAACCTGAGCATTTCCAAGCCAGTCATGCCGCGCGTTGGCCGCTCAGCTGCTCAGCACTGGCAACAAGTTGCATGGGCAACTTGGGCCAACGCATTGCCATGACGTAACAACAACAGCAACAACTGTAGAGCTGCAACGCCAAAGCTGCGCTCCGCTCACACGTTGCTGGACGAGCGCTTGTCGAGTGAGGCGCGCCGGAAACATGCTTACAACGTCATTGTTTTCATTGCTGCTGTGGAGCAAGTGAGCTGTTCAAACGCTCGCCGAGTGTGCGCACTGAGCGCTTGAGTGTCCGACACTGGAGTGACTGAGTGACTTGGCGCAAGTGAGTAAAGCTTGAAGCACTCTTTGCTGCACTGCACACGCTTAGGCTGAGCATACGAAAAAGTTTGACAGCTGCTGTGCGGCGCAAAATTAAGTGATAATTCTAACGCGCCTGCCATTTACGCTCTGCTGCACCGGGCTGGGCTCACTTGCGTCTAATTTGCTGATGCTTATCACCACATCACATGTGGCAGTTCAAGTGGAAGTGGAAGTGGAATTTGGAGTGGTTATGGAATTTGTGTGCAAAGGTTCTAAGCTTTTAAGCGTGGAGGTCATTTCCGGTCAAATTGAAAAATATTAAAAATACTTTCCATATATGTGGGCATTTTCAAAGATTTATTTAAGGCCACAAAGAGGTCATACACAGACATTTCAGCTAAAGTTAAAAGTAACCAAAAATGTAGCAAGGTTTGAAAATTAATCAACTTCTTTCAATATTGCTATGGGAAATTTGGTTTTGAAATAATACAAAGACCCGTACTGAATTGCTCTTAAATATTGTTGTTTTCGAATAGTTTTTAGTTATTGGTGTTAATTATTGATACTAGTTATTGTGTTGCCGTGTGGCCAAACCTAAATTTGTGAAGTGGATCAGGCTTGTCCTGCTCTTGTCACTTACTCCAGCTTCATCCTTAAATTGTCCGCTAGTTCATTTTCTATTTTGCTTCTTTATTTCTGCTTCGCCTTTAGTTGAATTTCCATGTCTCATTCTAACATTACGGACCATAAAATTATATCATTGTCCTTTATCTTATTTAGAAGATCTCCTAATTAACTCTACATTGAAATAACATTGACATAAATCACAAATTCCACTTCAAGCTACTCCCACGTTTTTTTTTTTAGTTTAGCTAACTCTGTAATTGTAACCGTGTAAAAATTAATTAATGATAATAATAAATTTAATAAATTAATTATCTTATTCATCTCAATCTATTAATTAATCTCTTATTAATTAATTAATGAACGTAATTAAGTTAATAAGAGTGGTGTAACCGTTCTACAGCAAACTTGCGAAGGTTTAAACTTCGACGGATACGTAAAAAAAATGTTTGTACAGTTAGAAGTGGAGAAGTACACTTCTATCTCTTTATACACCAGAAAAGTACACTCCTATCACTTCACAATTTTTTTACATATCAGATGCCTCGTTTATGTTTATTGTAGAAGGCTAACACCACTCTAGGATTAATTTCTATCTCTTCATACATTTTGCAACACCGCTCTAGGATTAATTATTTTTAGTAAAAAAACCAGTCACAAGTGTCTATCCATGAAATCGGCGTCTTTCAAGAATCAAATGTTGAGTTAAAAAGCGATAAATTTATGTTATTGAGATGCTTAATCTTCGCATTACCAAAGATTTTTGCATACTTCGTTTGTCAAATACCCTCTCAGGTGACTCCATGCGCTTTCACCGCTATTTTGAATAAAACTCAGAAAAAAAATATAATAAATAGGTTTCTTCATACCTCGGTATTAGGGATCGCGAATCCCGGAATCCCGGGATCCCGGATAATTTCAGTTCCGAAAAATCCCGGGATTGACAAAAGCCGATCCCAGGATCGAAACAAGAAAAAAGCTTACTTTTTGCTTTTGTCACGTTGATTTCGAAAAATTCAACCCTTGTTATTTAGTACAAAAAATAAATTGCAAACGCCCTGTGACATTTGAACTTGTTTCAACGCAATAATATTACTTTGCCGTAACGATGGAGATGGGTAAGTGCACGGTTTCGAACGAGAAAGGAAAAATCTGAGGAGTTAAGTGAATTTTGCCATCCCTAACAAAAAGAAGAAGAAGAAGACTAGAATTTGGAGTTGAAATGGAAGGAAGTGAAATAAATTAGTGCGTTACAGTTGTACAATTAAAGACGAATAAAATAAAACAAAAAGACAAAAAACCCCATATTTTCGATGCAAATCCTGCACAGTAAGCTAATTTGCAAAATTGATTTAAGTATTTTAGTTTATTTTTATTCCGCAGATTTTTCAAAAAAGTTTGTTCCACACAAATCAAAAGCGCAGCAACGACATTCTGTCTGGAACTATTTTTTGATAGAGTCGAAAGGCGAAGCTGCTGCCAAATGCAAAAAGTGCAGCAGTGTAGTTTGGCAATTGAATGCATTTTTATGTTATTAATTTTATGTTATTTGCCATGAATATTTTGTTTTTAGTTTTAAGGAACACAGAAAAGTATTTAATACGAAAATAAAATTTATTTAATTGAAAATTACGTCTGATATAGTTCGTTATAATAATAAATTCAATCCCGAAAAAATCCCGGGATCCCGGGATTGCAATTTTCAGTCCCGAAAATACCGGGATTGTAAATCTGGTCCGGGATTGCAATCCCTACTCGGTATGTGTTCAATAAACCCACTAGAAAGAAATCGACTAATATTTTCCATAGCCGCAAAATAAATCGTTAAAGTTAGACCTTTTCGGAGTTTAGAGTTTTGGAGTTTTACCCTTTAATTGATTCTAATTCCGAATGTGGTGAAGAACAAGCATTTTTTGACAAAGATGAGGCGATTAGGATTATTGGCCTAATGCGGCAAATGATGTGGAAATAGAAGTAAACGACGAAAGTGATTCGAAAGTGAATCGGTCAAAGATGGTTTAGTAACTTCATCTGGTGATAGTCCGATTTTAATTTTTATTCCGCACAACTTTTAACTAAACCTCTACAATAATTATATTCCCTTCCCTGTAAAAATGTACATCCCATTCATTTTGTATCTCTATGACTTTACTCTTATTCAGATTCTAAACTTGCACTCCCACGCTTTTTAAGCTACAAAATCAAGCAACAAATAACTCGAATGACATCTGATACATAACACTTAACATAACATAACATAGCCCCAATCGATTCTAAAATATTGTTACCGACAAGGCATTTATATCAAAATATTGCGGAACCAAAGCAAAAGACTTGAGCAAAAAACGTGCATCAAACAGCAATGCTTGAGACATGAAACAAGACATGAAATAAATTAAGTTTGCAGTCAAATGTTGCTTATCACAAGCGATATACTGAAAAACATTTAAAGATATTCAAATAACATTTATCACAAAAAATCATTGTTACTGCTTATTGGTTAACATTAGAAACGGAAAACATCAACCAGAACAACAAATTGGTGGCACAAAATAAACAATAAAAAATTTAGTGCTTGTAGTGCAAAAATCTACACACCAACACAAACATAATTGGCTCTGTGTTTTGTTGTTGTTATGCATGTTTTTCGCATTGTTGTTGCCGCCGCATTTTAGCACCTTTCAACCGTTGCGGTGCTGCGGGGCCCGAGTGCGCAGGCGGAAATGAGACATGTGTAAAAACATAACGGCACATTTGTGCCAACAACAGTAAAAACGGCGAGCTGGCACATTTGCAACGCTGCAGGCGAGACTGTTGTTGTGGCCGTTGCTTTGATGGTTGTTGTTGCCGCCGCTTGATTATTGTTGCTGTTAGTGTTGTGTCGGTTGGTGTTGCTGCGCCAAGGACAAACCACATTTTAGTGCAAATCGATCAAAAACTTTGCCGCGCCACACAAACAAACACACAGACGATCGTACGCAGTCGCAACCACAGTCGACGCAGCAAAAGCGAGACTTTCCTTTTTTTGGTCCGCTACTCAAAATGCGCAACGCAAGCGACAGGCGTCGAAATGGGTGCGCTCGGCGAGCCTTTTTGCAGGCCGCTATATGTTTGTTTGTATGTATGAGTGTTGGCAGCACTGAATGTAGTGCAAGCACCTTTTAACAACAACACCAACGCGAACGCAAACAGCAACAACCGACGCACACATTTGCAGGGAACCGCGCTTGCAGCGCTGAGATTTTTTTCTTAAAAAAATGTTCATAATAATTTGTATGTGTAAAACTTTGAACTGTGCTAGCGAACCTATTGAAATGGAAATTGATTAAATCATGCATAATGGGGCATGTCAAATTGGCCAACCAACAGCCATCTGGAACGCACAATTCAACACAATGGCAACTAAACTTAAACCAAAATCGCAATAAAACATAAATAATAATTTTAGCACAAAAGCGTTGAGTCAACGCCTCAATTATACCAAACAAAGTGCAGTGCACTCAACTCGCAGTGCAACACTGCGCTGAAACACTGTACGCGCGGTAACTAAAAATTTGTTGTTGCCCTTTTGGGTGGCATACGTTTTGCATATTTCTAGTCTAGTGGGCGTTTGCGCTTCGCTGATAATGTTTTTTTTTAAGATGCTTCATTCTGGTAACTTAACGTAAGTGCCCATTAAATTATGGTTCTGATATATCATAGTTGATCATACAGAAAAACTTATTGTGAGGATATGTGGCGCTTGTTCACTTTCAGCAGGTCGCACATTCTGAGCTATAAGACTTGGGCAACGAAAAAAGTGGTATTAATAGCACAACATCATTTCCGCAACAGAGTAACAACCGTATATTTCTGAAAGAGGACTTCGTACTGATCATTTTTTCCGAACAAAGTAATAGTCCAGCACGTCTGAGTTTTTTTGTAATTTGCACATAAAGGTTAAAGGGTCCCTATAGACCTTTACACGGAAAGTATAAAAACTTGAAAAGCTAGAGCTTTGATGTCTAAGACAAAGTTGTTTGCATTAAAAATGTGAATATTTTTTGTGTACCCATGAACCCCCGTCCCCCTTTCCTTACCCCCTTTTTCATGTTTTTCGGAAAAATTTTTCATAAAAAGGTTGTATTGAGTAAAATATTGAAATAAATACTATATTGTCTTTTGGGGAAATATTCCTCATTAAAAACGAGGGGGTCTTCAAACACCAAAACTTTTTCAAAACCTCCCCCAAAAAAAATAAAAAGCCTAAAACACGAAACCTTTATTTAATACTTTTTTTTATAAATTGCTTGCTCTGCTTGAGATGTTGAGAAAAATGTTGAATACTAAAAAAAAAATATTTTCCATTGGAAAATAGTTCAGGTGGTCTTCAAACAATGAAACCCTAAGAAGTTCTCTCTTAATAAAAGAAACAATTTGTATGATTTCAAAAAAGACTTTATTAAGTTCGTGAATGCGAGCATATACGGTCGTTACTCTGTTGCACACAAAATGTTTAAAATTGTTGTACTGTGTAGTTTTATAGTCGGTCAAATGCATTTGAAAAAATATAAATTGCATGATATATTTGACCGAAGAAATAAAACCCACAACATAACTGTTATTTTTGACCGATAAAATAAAAGTCAACAGTAACAGTTATTTTTGCCTGAAATGATAAAAGGCACAAAATAACTTTTATTTTTGTCGGGAAAAATTAAAGTTAATAGATAACAGTTAAAATCTGACTTTTTTGATAAAAACCATAACCGGTACGGTGCCTGATTTTAATTATTAAATAATAATTTTAAATTATTAAAATTTTTACTTTTATTATTTTTATTGGGAAAATTAAAAATTTGTTAATAACTAATAACACTGCACAACAAAATCAAATTTTTTTAAAAATAACAAGGTTCTGACAACGGATTCTGGTAGAGGGGACCAAAAAAAAATATACGTGTATCGGCGTTTTGAAAGTTTACATCTTAATTTTTTTTTAAGGGGGGTCAAAGTTTTCCCCCTTTTGCACATTCTTATGGTGAATCGGCATACGAAAACCATGTAACCTTACATTTTAGGTATATGATGGGTTCAGCAATTTGATGTAAAATACTACGAAGAATATTTCTGTGGAGCATTTTAACCCTGTAGCTACTATTTTTATGGGTCAATTTGACCCTTTTTTTCTAAAATGGCAAAAATGTCCTGTAAAACAGGACTTTTTAAGGAAAAAATGTACCACGAAAATATTAACCATAAAATTCTACTATAGGTCTCTGAATATATCAAAGCTCAGAAATTAACTTGAACGCCAGAATTAAGCCGAAACCGAAAATGTGTTTCAGTGTTTATTGCGTACTTATTCAAAATTGGTACTAAAATGTCCTACAAAACTTGCACGTGGAATAGCAGATGGAAGCGCAACCAATATTCCCAAAAAACAATGGGAACCGAGAGCTGAAGGGACATTAGGCGAGCAGAATATTCTCCATTCACCGCTTGTGCCAATAAACAAAATTCTTTTACAACCATTACATATAAAACTTGGTGTGGTAAACAATTTTGTTAAGTGTTTGGATACAAATGGATCGGTATTTAACTTTTCGAAAACATTGTTTCCAAAACTAAGCGAAGCAAAGATAAAAGAAGAAGAAGATGAATGCTAAAACTTTACTTTTTCATATTGGTTTCATACCAATAAAATTACAAAATTTGGTTTTTCATTACAACAGGTGTTTTTCTTGGTCCAGAGATAAAAACGGGTTATGCGTAGCGCCGAATTCGAAAATTCTGCTTTCACCAAATGAGATCGTCGCATGGAAGAGCATTAAAGGAGTCATTGACAATGTTCCAGGCAAAAATCGTTCTCCTGCTGCTCGAATGCACGTCGACACCATGATGACTGCATTCGAAAAACTAGGTGTTCATATGTCACCAAAAATTAATTTTCAGAATTCTCATATGGATTTCTTGGAACATCAGTTGGCAACAGAATCCGATGAACATGGGGAACGATTTCATCAGACATGTGCCCCATCAGGGGCGGATTCAGAAAAATATTTCGGGGGTTTCAAAAAGTCATTCTTTAATATTTATAAAATGCCTTTTAATTTGTATGTAGTTTTAAAGTCGATCCTAATATTTCGGGGGTTTCAACCCCCCTGAATACGCCACTGGACCCCATTGAGGAACGGTATAAAGGCAAGCGTATTCATTCTTTTATAGCTGTTGTATGCTGGACATTATTTAATAACGGTGTTATATTGCCAAGAGCTAAACGAAAAATATAATGAATACCTTAAATACCCAAAATTGTTCTCATTTTTCTATTTATATATATTATATCTAGAGCTTTCTTTTATACGGTCACTTATAGTGAAATTTTGCGTTCAACATTTTTCCCATACACACTAACCCTCAAAAATCAAGTTTTGTAGGACATTTTAGTACCAATTTTGATTCAGTACGAAATAAACACTTAAACACATTTTCAGTTTTGGCTTAATTCTGGCGTTCAAGTTAATTTCTGAGCTTTGGTGTATTCAGAGACCTATAGTATTATTTTATGGCAAATATTTTCGTGGTACATTTTTTCCTTAAAAAGTCCTGTTTTGCAGGGCATTTTTGGCATTTTAGAAAAAAAAGGGTCAAATTGACCCATAAAAATAGTAGCTACAGGGTTAAAATGCTCCACAAAAATATTCTTCGTAGTATTTTACATCAAATTGCTGAACCCATCATATACCTAAAATGTAAGGTTACATGGTTTTCGTATGCCGATTCACCATAAGAATGTGCAAAAGGGGGAAAACTTTGACCCCCCCTAAAAAAAAATTCAGATGTAAACTTTCAAAACGCCGATACACGTGTATTTTTTTTTGGTCCCCTCTACCAGAATCCGTTGTCAGAACCTTGTTATTTTTTTTGTGTTGTGCAGTGTAATTGTCAATAAAATTATTTTACTAAAAGTTAAAAGATAACAGTTAAAATCTGACTTTTTTGATAAAAACCATAACCGGTACGGTCCCTGATTTTAATTATTAAATAATAATTTTAAATTATACAAATTTTTACTTTTATTATTTTTATTGGGAAAATTTAAAATTTTTAAATAACTAATAATTGTCAATAAAATTATTTTACTAAAAGTTAAAAGATAACAGTTAAAATCTGACTTTTTTGATAAAATCCATAACCGATACGGTCCCTGATTTTAATTATTAAATAATAAATTTAAATCATTAAAATTTCTACTTTTATTATTTTTATTGGAAAAATTAAAATTCGTTAATAACAATTGTCAACAAAATTATTTTACAATTTACACATAACATTTTTAGTTTTTATATTATCCTATTTTATTATATTCTTGTTAACAACAACAAATTTTTAAGTTTTGTAATGCTTAATTGAAAATCAAAAGTATACTTATGAGTCAATAACAGAAATCTTTAGATTGGCTTCAATTTTTATTTTTGTACCAAACCACTATTAAGTCGAACCCGTGGTTGGATATAACTACGAATCAACAAACCAAACACTTCACAAATTCGGTGAATCACAACAGTAAATTTTGCGACGTCAAAAGGGGTTTTCCCCCCTTTTCGCAGCACTCAGACAATTATACGTCCATTGTACTACGACTTGTTTTTCCCTGTTAATGTGCTTTAAATCAAAGGCAAAGGGTTTTATTAAATATATTAATCCTGAAGTTGAAAACGTTGGAAACCTGCTTCAAGCATGTCTTTTTTAATTTTCCTAACCTTTCACCACTTTTTCAACATTTTCGATGGTTATTAGTTTTCAAAGTAGCTTTTAGCCATCAATGTTCGGTAGACATTATTCATTTATTCATTACACTACTCGACACGAAAAATGCTCCTAAAAATAAAAGTATTTTTTAGACTAATCTTCGGCTGCTGAACACGAAACTGAAAATCAAAAAATTTTCTTAAGAAGCGTTTTCGAAAAATCTTCGAAAAACACGTTTTTCCCCTCTTATTTCAGTTATGAGCACATATCTCGTAAACCAACCATCCGACTAACACAAGTTACGTCGTTCAGAAGGCAATTAACTAACCTTTCCAACGATATATAGATTGTCCAAATCAGATGAGATTTGGGGAAGTTACTGACGATGAAAGTTGAAAAAAATTGATTTTTTTTACCATTTTCAAAAATTATACATTTTCGAATCGTTTTTTTATAGATAAAATCAATGATCTCCTCTGGTTTTAAAATCTAAGATCAAAGATATATTATTTGAGCAAATATTAAGCCTAACATCAATAGAATTGAAAGAAAAGTGACAAAGTTATGATGCGCGGAGTGAAAACACCAACTTTTCATTTATTACACCGTGCGAAAAAATGTTTTAATTTTTCCGAGACCCATCCAAATGTTGATATAGACGTGAAACTAGAGGTCATTTATAATATCCTGGCATAGTCTGTTTTTCATTTTCTGACCCAAAAACCTTTTTAAAGGACTTTAAAATTTTAAGGATATACACATTTCAAATATTTTTTTAAATATTTGCGATTGTGCAATGATAAATAAATGGGTATCAAATGAAAGAGGAAAATTGTCTCCTCTTAACTAAATTTTCTATTTTGAACTTTCATCGTCAGTAACTTTCGTGTTCAGCAGCCGATGATTAGTCTAAAAATACTTTTGTTTTTAGGAGCACGCGATGAACCCATTTTTTGTCGAGTAGTGTTATACCATAGTTTACCTTTTCATCATGGGAACATTCACGAGTGAACAACACTTTCAATTTATTTGACTTTATTTAGCAAATTGAGCTTTTAACTGTCCTTTTAAGGATAGTTCTATTATATTCGTGTATGAGATAACAATTTCAATCCCAAGTCTACCAATGCTCTGAACAAAGGCGGCATTCATTAACCCATTCAGGTACATTCACATAAATGCCTAACATATAACTAAATCAATTACTGATTGCATACACATTTGTTGCATGTATGTGCGTGTGTTTGCTTTCGGCGCAAATCTGGCGCACACACATAAATGTGGACTTATTTGGGTGTAACCCATGAATGCCCGCAGGCCGACAACTGGTCCTTTTTGCGCTCGAGCCACTCATAGCTACATTTATTCTAGTAAACTCGTGTGCCCTCCTTTTCTATGCATGCAAGCATTGTGTTCGCTACATATTTCGAACATTGACAATTTGTGGCCCATTCATGCTGACCAACACACTGCACATTCGGGTGTCAGAAACGTGCGCAGCGCTTTTAACTTTTCGATTTTTGGTGCTGGCGCTTGGGCGTGCGGACTGTTGGCTGCTGTGCTGTGGTGGACAGAATTTATGACATGACAACACGCTGTGCAAGGTCAGAATGCGCGCCAGTGCAGCGCCCTCTGCAATTACAGTTAGTGCGCGGGCAGGCGATTGGCCACAGGCCAAAGCGTGCGGCCGAACGATGCAAATCGAAGCCAATCGCAGAAAGGGAAAATCAAAAAGCAATATTCGCGACTGACTATCTGACGGTTCGGCAATTAAGTGGCGGCAAAACGATTTGAACTATTTTCGGCGGCGTTTTTCATACAAGCATTGCAGCACAGAAAAAGTGAGGGCTGGTGGAACTGGTGCAGTGATGGTGACGGTGATGGTCTGCATGGCTGCCACAACACTTTGACGTAAAGGTGGGAGTGCTAAAATGTTGTAATTTGTTGCTGGCGCTCGCTGACCGTTTGTCTAAGTCTGCCTGTGCCACTGTTCATCTTTCTGCTTCTTGGTTTGTTCACCGTTGCGGCGTTTTAATACAGAATTCAAGTCATGTTTTCATTTTTTATTTTATTTTTTTTTATTTTGTTATTTTTTTTTAACCATTGTCCCTTTTAGTAGTATCCCTGTAGGAAATCGGACTGGTCCAAATGTAGTTTTTCAACTGGTTGCCTGACAGTCATAGCTGAACTCAGAACCGACTCGTTTCCTTGGAGCAAACTCACCCTTTTAACGTGGCGGTGTCCTAGGCGACAGTCAATTGTCCCCGTCTGCATCCATTTGCAACTAGTCCAAAGTCAGTCTAAGTAAACCAGTTCAAACCAGTTGCAACGCGAGTAGTTTGGAAACTAGTTTATTATGGGTTAGTTCTCTAACCAGTTGAATTTTATAAAGGAAAATAAAACAATGAAATTTTTAAATATTCATTTTATTTTAAAAATATTTTTAAAATAACAATATTTCATCGGGAATGAAAAACAAAATACTGTGTCCAAAAAATAAGGTGACATTTGAATTTAAACTGCGCGCGTCGAAGGATTTGGAGAATTATTTTTTTTTTAGTCAACAGTCAACAAGGAATATTATTTGAACGTTATGCGTCGTTTGCGTAACGCTATCCGCCTTAAAAGGCCGGAATTGTGGAAAGACAATTCTTGGTTTTTACACCACGATAATGCACCATCCCATACTGCACTCGTAATTCGTGTTCATTTCGCCAAAAACTCAACCCATATCGTTCCGCAACCACCGTATTCACCTGATCTGGCGCCGTGCGACTTCTGGCTGTTCAGCAAGCTCAAAAGACCGCTCCGGGGACACCGTTTTGATACGATAGAGGAGATTCAAACCGCAGCGAAGACGGAACTGAAGGCCATCCCGGAAAGTGACTACAATCAGTGCTTCGAAGATTGAAAAATCCGTTGGCATAAGTGCATTGCATCGGGAGGGGATTACTTTGAAGGGGATGAAATTGATTTGGAAGAATAAATAAAGAATTTTCAAAATAAATACAATGTCACCTTATTTTTTCGACACAGTAGTATACATACGAGCACCAAAAAATTGCAGCTCTACTGGACTGGACTTCTGACTTCTTCTGTTTGGGGTCTGCCGCAAATCAATATCCTCAACATTATTGACTACGCCTGCAATATTTAAACAAATTAATTAATTCATAAAAAATAAAAAACAAACAAATTAATAAATAAATACCATTCAACTGCTGCTTCAATTCCTTGTTTCACTCAACTACGCAATATTCCAACTGAAAGCATTCAAGGCAAAACGTGTAAATCGAGCGAGCCTCGAGTCAGCGAAACAGACATGTTCGAAAAATGCAAACATTACAAAAGTATCGTAAGATCAGCCTTAACTGTATTTTGTTATTTCACCTCTGTCTCGTCTTTCGAATTTTCATGTCTCTTCTCGCCTATGAACGCGCACACAGAACGTGAACGATTAGACGCGAACTGACTGACTTCTGCATTCGCTGACAGCTACTTTGACAACTAGTTGTCCAATTGACTTACAAAAAACCAATTGAAAAACCAATGAATTTTGGGAACCAGTTGTCTCAGGTCCGACAGGAATGTATGGTTGTTGTTTGTGTATAGTGTTGCGAGTATTTTTCCCGCTAATCTGATTTTCATGGCTGGAAAATGTGGTTCCCTTGCACCGAGCGCTTTAATAATTGGCTTGAATTAGCGGCTGCAGTCTGACTGATTGAATGCGTTACACAAATATAAACATCTGTGTATGTGTGTGTGCATATATGATTGTATGTATGTATGTATGTATGGGTTTCATATGCCATTAGCGCCTGTGAGTAATTTCAGCAAGGTGTGGCCTTAGCGAGCATCGGACCGCTAGCAGCCGCTCACTGCTCGCTTGGTTTGTTGGTTTGGTGTGCAAGTTGACGCATTTAGTGTTTACCGCTTTTATTAATGTTTTTTTTTTCCTTCAAACAAAGTAAAGGAAATTAATTTGCCTTGCTGCATTGTGAACGCCGCACAATGTTGCATTGCAACTATCATAATTTATGCAAGAAAAATGAAGAGTGAAAAAAATTACGACAGGCAAAAAAAAATCCGTTATGCCTGCACACCAACGAGACGAACGTGTGACATATCACGTCAGGGTGCGAAATTTTCACACAGCACAAGGCCAGAAAAATGGCAGACAATGCAGGCGGCCGAGAAAAGTGCATGAACAGCCCTCAACAACAATGCAGAAAGCGTAAAAGTGCGCCGAAAGGTCAAGAGAAAACAATCGCGTCGGTGGTAGAGCAGGAAAAACGCAACGAAGGGAAGAATAGCGAAAACTATGCCACAATGTCGGCTGCTGTCAAGCAACGCATTTCTCGCGTGGCAATGAAGACGGCAATCAAATGCTGGGAGCTGCCACCGTCTGTATGCGCTTATCAGCCACAACTATACAACAACAACAACATAAAGTGGCAACAATAACCTCAACTCTTACGGTGGATATGAGTGCACGTCGCATACAATGGCCGCATAAATTAATTTCAAAAGTGACTTTTTTCAAATCTTTCAGTGGAAAGCGGTGAAAATGAATGAAGCGATCTACGCGCATTCGTCTTATTAATTCATTCACTCGTTGCTGCTGCACTCATTTACTTCAGTAAAGTCATTCATTCTGACATTGCATGCATACAGGCGTTGGGGCTGATTAGTTCAAAAAGCCACAATTGAAAAGCAAAATCCGTCAGCTGCCAAGCAACAACCGCCGCCGCCGCCTATCGCATATCAGCTGTCGTTGACTTGCGGTCGTGTGAGCAGAGAAACTGTTTTTAGTTTTGGTGCAACAACCAACCACATTCACTGCACACACACACACACACAAGCGCATTCACTCATTTGCACATGTGTGCATATAAACCAGCACCAAATCGCCTCCCATCACCCAACAGTGCAACACAAAAAGGCAGAAGTTGTCGTCAACATTGCCGTCCGCACTGACAGTGAAAATGCACAATTAAAAAAATCACAATAGTGAAAATATTTCCATTTCTTAAATATGCAATTATTCCATTGTACTCGTGCAATAACTTACATACACATATGCATACATGCATATGTATGTGTGTGTAGGTGCAAACGAAAATATTGTACGCGTAGTTATAGTTTGTACATAGGCGGGTTGATGCGAGCACTCACGTGTCACGTTATGCAAATGCAAAATTTTTACCTTTTCGCAGTCGCCAATTTGCATTTTACTTTCGGATTGAGAGCATTGATAGTACACAGATTTATGAATACTCATTTGCAATGCACTGCGGTGAGGTCTTAAAGAAGTATTAGAAAGCGTTAATGCAGAAAATTCGACATACTTACATTTTGACCTCCAAATTAGATCATTTAAAGTACTAGACGCCTTTGTACAGTATAAGAAATGAATGTAGATGTCATTTTTAAATCTTATAAATATGTGTTAATTAAATATTTTGTTTGTCGTACGGTGCAAAAAATTATATATCTTATGGACAGAAGTTTTTAAATTTTTGTATCCTAAACTAATAAAGTTGGAAGGACGGAATTCAAAGATGTGGTATTATACAAAACTATTGGAAATTTTTATGAATATTTAAGAATAAAGTTTAAATATAATAAAATAAGCCTTTCGTTTAACCCTTTCCGGAAATTTGTACGATATATCGTAAAATTTTTTGGAAGATTTTTTATTTGACAGCGATCGCACTTTTTATGGAACAGCTTGTTAATTTTTATTAAGTAAGCTGTGCTGTATCACTCTGTTTAAAATATATGTAGCCGTGGCTACATAGTATGAGTGAGTTTTGTAAACAGTTCTTTGCAAGAATTTGAAAAACTATAAAGTGACGGTGCTTCTGTGGAAAAATTTTTAAATATGTAATACTTTTTAGTAGCAAAAAGCTAAAAAATTTCAAAGTTTAAATCTCAGTTGAACTTATTAAATTAAAAATTTTTTGAGTCTAAATATTTTTCCCGAGTCTTTAAAAGTTGTACGATATATCGTACAAATGACCACAAGGGTTGCAAAGCTTTGTACGATATATCGTACAAATGGCAGGCAAAGGTTGCAAGTAATGTTTGCATTTTTTTTTCAAGTTATGGGTTTAGTAATAGAATTTTTGCATGCCTGCCACGCCCATCTGTAAGCCACGTGACTAATAAAATTCGACTATTCCGCAATTTTTGATTAAAAATAAGAATTACTAGACTATTCTATGTTTTACTGGGCAGACACAGGTTATGTAAGGTTATACATTCGTGCTTGCCACTCCCACTATTATAATAAAAATCGGCTATATTCAGTATCCTTCTGTAAAGCTATACGAATTTTAATTGATTCTGTATTTTAATGAATTTAATGAATTAATGAATTGTTCATAAAACTTAAAAAAACGAAACCAAAATTTCATGCATTTTTACTCCTTTGCGGACCATTGTACGATATATCGTACAAAACTGATTGAGCTGTAATTCTCAACCTAAATGATTTTTTGATATTTTTGGTATTTTATTGCTAAAATGTTCAATGGGAGTCAATATTTTGAAAGAAAAATTTTTATCTTAAGAAATACGGAAATTGACCGGAAAGGGTTCACGTTTTCGTTTTTTCAAACCAGAAATTTAATTTTTTTTTAGTTCTAGGCAACCTTTTCTTTCATTTAATATCCATATTGATATTCTACATTTGGTTCAACACTGGATAGACCGCAAGGTTTCCTTACCTACAAAGACTAGGTATCTAGTCTGACTGATATCTCGAAAAGTAGACAATTGTAGAACCTTAATTGTAAAACTAATTCTAGAATCCAATAAAAATTAAAAGTCATCAAAGCAAAAGTTGATAGAAATACTAAAGAAAACACAGATACTTATTTAAAAATGAAAAACCGTCAAATTGGCTGCAATGGTCTTTCTAGTGCTAAAAAAACTTTTAAGTGTACCTGCCCTTGAAAATTCAAAGACTTTAAAAAAAAAAATCCTGACATCAGGGTAAAAAAATAAAAAACGCCATTTTACTATATTTGGCCTTTAGTTTCATCGATTTGTTTGTGTTTTCAAATTTTTTATTTTTGTCGCACGGTGTTATAAGCTATATTCTGCCATTACTTGTTGTTTGTTGGCCAAAATTATCAGCTGGTTTTGCACGATGCCATCTTCTGCCACCTGATGTTGAATTTAGCGTAGAATTCCTTAGAGACTTTACTCATAATTGATCTCAATGGGGCATGAACTGTCAGCGCGCCACTCTCATCAAGAACAGAACCTCATCGAGCCAATTAATCGGCTTACTCGTTGCCGTCAACATTATTGTGCTCTGGCACCCAGATCAGGGTAACGTTGAACCGATGAGGTAACTCCGTAAAGACCTCCCTGCAACCTTTCACTACTCTTGAGGATAAGATCGACGAGTCCAGTGCATTTATCGCGGATAGGATGTCGAAAAATAGAGTAAGTTCACAAAACTTTACCTCACAGTTGCTCAAATTGTGCTCTTAAAGGGATTTAATACATCGTGCGACAGTACTTTTGACCCATCCAAAATATGATAAAAGAGTAAAACAAGAGGTCATTCTTAGTAGCATGTCATACTCAGTTTTTCATTTTCTAATCCAATGTCTTTTTTAAAAGGACTTTAACATTTTAAGGACATACACATTTCAAAGATTTTGTTTAACATTTGCAGTTCTGCAGTGATGAAAAATGGGTATCAAATAAAAGAGGAAACTTGTTGCTCTTAGACTAAATATTCGATTTTAAACTTTCAGGAGAAAAATTTATCATTAGTAATATGTAGTATAATACCTCAACATTTTATTTTTCTATCTAATTTTATAGACAAACAAATAATTTGTATTCCATACTAAACACTTACTTATGGATAGAAACCTGTTTTTTTTAACTTTAAACCAAGCTAGAAGAATACAATTTTAAAGTATTATTCATACTACAGACCAAGATCAAAAACATATATTTTTTCAAAAGGATTCGTTAAAAAACTTAAAGGATATTGAAGGATACATAATTGAAATAGTTAACCTTACTGTCATCGTTTGGTTCTGAAGGTTTTAAATAGAAAATTTCTGAAAAGGCTACCATTGTCCTCTTTTATTTGATATCCATATCTTCATGGTTGGGCAATCCACGAATATTAAAAAAAATAAAAAAAATTTTTTAATTCTTTGAAATGTATATGTCCTTAAAATGTTAAAGTCCTTTTAAAAGGGCATTGGATCACAAAATGGAAAGCTTAGGATGCCACTTTATAACGAATGGGCTCTAGTTTCACGTCTATATAATCTTTGGATGGGTCTCGGCAAAAGTGTTTTTTTTCGCACGGTGATATAGGACCACACTCTATTTATCCTTCTAATCACTTCCCTCGTACATACTTGTATCCAACTCATTACGAGTTTCCCATTTTACAACAAGGTTGTCTCCAGAGGTCTTAAATATCAGACCAACTTGTATTTATCTTCTCTTCGAAAACTCTTCGCCAAACATAGGAACTTATGTACTACTGTAGGTACTTACCTCCGCCCATAGAAAATTAATTGCTTTATGAATTAATGCTTTCACATTACTCTTAAAGAACTCAAATTTCAGATAAACTACCTTTGAAACGTTTTGCCCAACCATTTTTATTATTATTGTCCAAGGCTATTAACCACCGCGACCAGTGGTGATCTTTTGTGCAAGCTTTGGTTTAACTCCCTTCAAGGTTTGGGGCTTCTTAATTCTTTTAGCATATCTGAGGTTCTTAGTTCCGGATCTTCTCCGGACTAAGGTTGTCCCTAACTGAAATAATCTTTTTCTGCAGAGTGCAGGTCACAAACAACATGTATAGAAGTTTCTGGTTCTTAGTTATAGTTCATGCAGACAACCGAGAAGGAAGTGCCCATTTTATTAAAATGATAGCCAAGTGAACAGTTCCCAACCGTACTTATACCCTAACTTTAAGCCTCAAATTGGCTGCCAAATAAGTGATCGTCTTACATGAAATTGGTTTCCCAATTTGGATCACTGCGGCTTAGTTTATTAAGAAACTGATTATTTCGTCAACTAACTATCCAAAAAATTTGAAAGATTCTTTCACTGTTGAGTAACAATCTTCAGTACAAATAACAAACAAATCTGATAATATTCCAAAGCTCATAACTAGAGAGCAATTTACAAGAAAGTTGTGTTGCGAGGCCATTAATTTTGGCGTCTTTACCAAGAAAAACAAAAAAATATGACAGAAAACTATCGGCTTCGGCTCATCTCCCAAGAGTAGAGAAGTTTAGGGGAGATGTTTTTGGGGTTATATGCAGTACACTGAGACCAGTATTGATCTATTGTGGACCCCTACTACTAGACCTCTAGACCCACCGACGTAATAAAATTAAATAAAAACTCACGGGGATTCAGGTGCGTTATGTCCTCTTTTGCAGCCAATACTGGCCCCGATAACGAAACCTATGTCACAGTGTAAGTGTGTAGCATGAAGTGCTCGGAAGTCTCCTTTGCTGTTCCACAGTGTCTACAAAATGTTCCGCAGTGCTGCACACAGGATTTAACATTAAAAAGACCATTGCGGTAATTTTGACGGTTTTTCATTTTTAAATATCTGTATTTTCTGTCAACTTTTGCTTGGGGGACTTTTATTTGTTATTGTGGAAAATTGTATTTTATTTTTTAAATATATTTTGTGAAAAAATAGCCAAATCCGATGTGTACTTTTCGAGATATCAGCGGATATGATACGTAGACTTTTTAAGTAAGGAAAACTTGCGGTCTTTCTAGTGTTAAGTTTGAGGAGTGGGTGTTCTAAAGCGCAAAAGTTTTACAAGATAGACATTTAGAAGAGGTTCGAACTCCCAAACCCCTTTGCGTACACCACTGAAACCAAACAGTAAGAGAAACGCCATTTTGAATTAATTTTAAATATTTTTTGTATATTTCTTGTTGTTCTTTGATTTTTATAATTGTTTATTATTTTTTTAATCTCATTTTTTGTGTTTTTTTTTGCTTTTGGTAATTTTCAATGTTTACTCTCTATTCATTCTTTTCTGCTTTATTTTATAATTTTATAATTTATTCTTCTTCTATAATCATATTTTTTTACTATTTTGCAGCGAAATGTTTTATTTTTCATATTTTGGGTTTCTTCACATTTCAATTTTTTTTTGCTGCTGCTGCTGCACATCGTCGTTGAGATGTTGAGATGTTTGCCAGTTTTTGCATGTTGCGGCGCAATGAAACTTTTTGCTTGTCATATTGAGATGTGTGTGTGTGTGTGTATGTATAGGTGTGTGTGTGTGTGATGTTAATGTGTGGTGTCAGTGTGTTTGATTTCTGTATGTGAAATTCGACACAATTGCGTGTTGTTGTTGTTGTTGGTGCTGTTTTTAATAAAATCGTAAAATTTTCCGATTCGTCTGAATTTTCGGGGACTTTTGTATTTGTGTACACATGCGTATTATTTTTATGTTTTTTGTTGTTGTTGTTGCTATGATTTGCTGCTGCTCTCTGCTTTCGCTCGTTTCTCAATGTTTGCTAAATATTTAATTATTTTAATTCTTGTTGTTTGTTTTGTATTTGTATTTATTTAAATTTCAATTACATTTAACAATGAAGAAGTCTCTTTTGTTTTCTTGCTATCGATTTGGTTTGGTTTTTCTTTTTTTTTTATTGTTGTTGTTGATTTGTTACGTAATTATTTTTGCAATTTTACACTGACAGCTGTCACTTTGCGCTCTGCTCTGCGGGTTCCTTTCGTGAGGTTGTTTTTTTTGTTTTTGTTTTTTTAAGGGAATGAGGGACACGTGTGGTTTGTTGTTGTAGTGTGGATAGCAAATGGTCGCGCAATCCATTTGTTGTTGTATGGTAGTGTTCTTCTCAATGTCTTTGCAACAACGGAACAGTGGTTTGCTTATATGCGGCGCTGTCATTATGTCTATAGAAAACATCTACAAATTCTTTAAAATTACTTTTTTTTTGTATTTGGATTTTTAGTTTCGCTTTTTTGTTGTTGCTCTTCTCATGAATTTACTTCGGTTTTTATTTCGTTATTTTATTTTGGCTTTAATGATTGAATTTTTTGTCTTCTTTGCTGCAAGTTGTTCATGATTTGTTGTTGTTGTTGTTTTTAGTTTAAAAATTCTAGCGTCGATCTGTTTGTAGGTCAATCTGTCTGCTGTTATTTGCTTTGATTTGATTTTATTATATTTTACTGGAATTTCTGGTATGGAAGTTTCGCTTCGTTTCGATTTTTTACCTTACAAAAAATGCCAGAAATGGTGCGGGTGAGAGGGAGCGCATGAATGTATGTGTTTGTCTATGTGTGCATATGTGTGTGTGTGTGTATGTGTCTAAGTGTTTATTCATATGAAAAACGATATTCGTTGTAATTAGTTTGGTTTAAATTTATCAAGTCCCTTTATTTGGTGGTCCATCAAAAATTACAAATTACCAAAACGGTGGATTCGAAATTAAATTATTTTTATATTTATTTATGGTTAGTTATGAATTGCGAAAAGTATTTGACATTTTTGTTGTTTTAAATCGGCAAAAATGTTTGAAAAATGCTTAAGGTGTGAACACGTTGATAAGTTATAGAAGACGTTGCTTTGCTCGACTTTGTGCAGAAACTTAAAGCAAACAAAATATAAATTTGTAAGGTAACGTACGCAATCACCACTGAGAGTCAGTCTATAAGTGAATTGGAAGAGTCAGTAAAGATATAAGTTATATGGAAATAATTAAGAGGCATAAACTTTATAGGCGGCGGTTTTCTAACACAACAAATTAGCAAAGCGAACGAGCTGATTGGCCATATTTTAAATATTTTATGCAGAATTATGGATTTAGCGACATGAAATTAAGCGATTTAAAAGCGTTACGATCTGTTGACCATTGGGTCGGTCATAGACTACAAAAAAAACATTAAGCTTAACGAATTGAACGCATGGAACTTTTCGCTTCATTTGGGTTTGGTTCAACAAACAAAAAACATCTTAAAAATTGTAAACCTTGAAATTTCCTCAAATATTGTGGAGAATAAATAAACTAAAATCTTCTTGATGCATCCAAATTGCAAATGTCATATTTCATCGAATAGTTATGTATGCGTTGAATTGAAGTTCAGTCAATTTATCAGCAATTTGTATACATTATCTCTGAATTGTGTGAGGAAGTAGTTTTGTAAACCAAACCGTGAAAGTTAACAAGCTTTGAAAGTTGTCATTAGGTTTCAGACAAACGTTTCGTTAAAGCTGGAATGTGAAAGTAAGTAAAATGCTCAGAGCTAATAATGCCGAGAATTGAACTGGAATCCATCCACCATCAAAAGTGTAATTCAGAACCAGCCAGAACTTCAACTTTGTAAAGCACAATTACGTTTTTTGCCGAAACACAACAACTAGAATGCCCGGCCAATTCAACTTTCCTTAAGGGGGTCGATACGTGTAAATTTACAAAATTTTCAAAATTTTTTGTTGTTGTGAAATAGACTCCAGGGGGTCTTAAGAATATCCCCCTCAAGTGGTTTTTAATTCTGATGACCCGTTCCCCTGTAGCAGCGCTTTATTGATGGTCAATTCGTTCCGCATGATATCGGTGACGCAAAGTTTAAACCGAATTATTTCGAAACACTGGTTTTTGATTATGGAAGTAGAATATCTCGGCAAGTTTTAGTCCCACTGATCTAAAATTTGGGCAGCAACTTTTTGAAACATAGAACTTCTAAAGTAACTAAAAATTTCATTGTTTTTGGCGAAATCCGCGGCGCCATTTTCGGGAAATTAAGAAAAAAATGTCATTTTTTTCGGTTGGAGCGTATTTTTGTATTTTAAACAAAATCTTTTTTTTTTGTTAGTTACTTTAGAAGGTACATATATTTCCTCATAATAACTAATAGCAATATTTTTTCAGATGGTTTTTGGGGCGCCGGCACAACTTCTACTAGAATTTGGGCCCGACGTTGGACTCCCACCACCGCCGCCATTTTGAGCACGCAAAAAAAATTTTTTTTTTCTTGCACTGCTACCTTTTAATAAAAGAATGAAAAAAAATTGTACATTGCATTAATTTTTTCCGGCGTATGCGCGATTCCAAAAATATACCGTTTACACGTATTGACCCCCTTAAGTGCCCATGGGGTAAAATGTTTTTAATAATATTTGCAGTTTTTGTATTTAATTTGGTTTCAAAGAATAGTAAAGTCTCGAAAGATTTTCTTGTTGAAAGCTTTGTAATAAAATCACAAAAGCCCTCAATAAAGTCGTTTCTCGTATGAGATATCCTCAGAGTTAGTGATGGAATGCATGGAGGCATTGAACCTACTAGACATACACAATCAAGTTTAAATCGTCTGTGTCCCAAGGAATAGGAATAGATGGAAATGAGGAGGCGGGTTGCCCGGCTAGAACTGCAGCAGCCATGGTCCCTCGTTGGACCGGAACCCTTTATTGGGCTGGGCAAGAACTAAGTCACTAAGACTGAGCGAAAAAAACAGGAATTCAGAACAATGATCTAATGCCTTGGATCTTAAGCGATCGAAAATCTTTATTAAGGGTTCTAAAAAAATCCCTTGAAAATGCCTCAGACTGAGGAAAAACCAGCTTAGACAGGTTACCGAGCTTTGAACCGGGCACTGCAAACTGAGAAAACATATGCATACAATCGGTTCAAAATAGATAAATATTTGGAGACTGTGGAACAGCAAAGGAGATTCCTGAGCACATCATAACTACTGCACTACGATCCGGTATATTAAACACCTTAACTCCCGTGAGTTATTAAGCATTATAAGGTCGGCGAGATCAGGGGATATTTTCTAAAACTTGTAGGGGACACAATCATCACTGGTCTCAGTGCAAAGGACCTTTTAAATCAATCTATCTATATAAAGTCGTTTTGATTCCCTTAGGCGTTCTAGTGTTAAAAGCTTCCTAACATCTTTTTACAATATATTAACATCGACATGAGGTTCTCTATCTGGCTTCGGCAGATCTGTTTAGAACCACTGTGCGACCATGTGGCCAACACTAGAGAGAGCAATCACAGATCACTGCACCATTGGTGTAATGTTGTACAAGCGGCGACCGGCGATTTATGCCGAAGCTGTCATGATGGATGGGATGAGGATGCATTAAGTCGCTGTCCATCACTACAGGAATAACGGCAGTGGACTCTTGGAGCCAGGCTCCTCGAAGGACTCGTGTCTGATTTACACAATTTCCCTGCCAAGACCAAATGGATCCCAAAGGATGCCCCAGACTGCTTTCCCAATTGCATAGATCACACTGTGATGGTTTCATATTTTTCCTGTGCAGTGAGCAGCCTCACAATCGTACACTACAAACTCCTCAACAGTGTAGAATAATTGTTTCGACTTTTGTCTTTTCACAAATTTTAAGCTGACATTGTTTCACAGCTTTCCATGGATTCGTGCATCACTAACAATAATCCAATCTTCCCTCTAAAACAGTGATGGCCGACTGGTCATTGTTGCTCTGAAAGTATCGCTGAATTGTTGCCTCGAAAATGGCATCGTTGACATGAAATTTTCAATAATTGTGTTGTATTGTCTGTCCTAAACACAAACACACAGAAAGTTTACAATAAATTCTGCAGCAGTAAAATTCAACTCAGCAAAAAGAGACAAAAAAGACTGCAAAAAAAGATAAACAAATGCAAACATAAACAAACGGAAACAGAAACTCTAGCAACAACAAAGTCCAATTGCGAACCAAAACCAAATATCGGAAATCATAAGAAATACAAAATGAAATGCGCATGTTTTTTTTTTGGAATATTTTCTTCATTAAATAAAATCTTTAAGGTTTATTTTTAATTTTTGCATTTTTCTCGTTTTTAAATTTGCTGGATTTTTGTTGTTTTGTTTTCGTGTCATCTAACATATCATTATCATCCCCATCATCATCATTATCATTCATCATCAGCAAGA
This sequence comes from Melieria picta, assembly GCA_964056695.1. NCBI lineage: Eukaryota > Metazoa > Arthropoda > Insecta > Diptera > Ulidiidae > Melieria > Melieria picta. The sequence continues at coordinate 34,417,752 of OZ057398.1, read as the reverse complement.
TCGTTATTATTATTGTTTTTGCGTTTAATTTAAAACTTAATAATTTATAGTTATAGCATGATTTGTTGTTGTTGTTGTTTCATGCTGCTTATTTGGCATTCATCGAATGCTAATTTTCACCTCATCATTATTTTCTTTCGTTTTGCTTAAATTTCTCATTTCTATATAATGCTAGCAGTGAATTTTTTCATCATTATCATCATTCATACAATTCATACGGTTCTATGTAATTTCTATATGGGCGAGTGTGTGTGCATATATGTATGTGTGTGTATGTGTGTGTATGTGTGTGTGTGTGTGTGTTTGTGTATGTGAATTGTTTTGTGTGGCCTATTCTGCATTAAATTTCTGTTACTTTTATCATTATTTTGACCATCTTTTTTTCAAATATATTTTCCAAGTTTCACTTTTGTTGCCTTCATGTTTGCTTTTATTTATATATAATCGCATGTTTATGACATAATCTAGCATATGCTGCATATTCTATTTGCCGTTTGTTTTTTTGTTTTGTTTTTATTGTTGTTGCAATTAATAATTAATTAATAATAATAACTATTTTGCTTTAATTTAATATTTGATATATTATTATTTGTATTTTCATTACGTGCACATCGGCAGCCACCATATTCGCTCTATCGCTCTCTCACTCGCGCTGGCGCTTTCTCGCCATCGCTTTCTAGCTTTTGCTGTTTTTTTTTTACTTTTTATGATTTTATAATTAATAATAATTTATATAATAATAATAGTAAAATACTCAACAAATATTTCATTTCATTTCAATGACAGCGTTCACTTCTTCGCTTTTGCTTTATTATTATTTAATTTTCTTGTTTCTGTTTTTCTGATGATTTTTTTTATTATAAACTTCAGTTGCTTCGTAATTTTTATTGAATTTATCATCCTCACATTTTGAGTGCGGGGGAGGGGTATGTGTGTGTGTGTGTGTGGATACCGCTTCATAACTGCTGGCCAGCGACTAAACTTCTCAGTGCCAATTCTTGACTTCTATCGTTCTTTTTGCTAAGCTGTATAAAAGCCATTTAAGTAGAGCTCGGGAAAACTTGTGTAATGTTTAAATTTTTCAATGAAACAATTTTTTTAAAATGAATTTCCAAATAAAATATAAAACAATATTACATGAAGAAGGAAGAATTAATAAAAAAAAAATAGTCAAATACAACTCAAAATGTAAGAAATAACAATTTATAGCAAATAAATTGCAAATAATTTAATTTTTTACGGCTGCAAACTAAAAAGTAACTAAAAAGTAAGAAAAATAAAAAACAACAAAAATCAAAGACAACTAAAAACATAAAACAAAGCAATAACAAAATTGAACAAAAAAATTTAGAAAAATAAAAAACAAAAGAGAAAACAATTCAACAATAAACCAATTAAATAAAACAAAGCAATAACAAAATTGAACAAAAAAATTTAGAAAAATATGAAACAAAACAGAAAACAATTAAACAATAAAACAATTAAATAAAACAAAGCAATAACAAAATTGAACAAAAAAATTTAAACCAAAGAGAAAACAATTAAAAATATTAAACAAAATTTAATAAATATAACAATTATTTAAAATGAAATATTAATAAAAATAAAAAGAACAGAAAAATAATATAGAACAAAAAATTTAAAAATTATAAAAAATTAAATTAAATAACAAAATTTAAGAACAATAATTTTAAAAAATAAGAAAATTAAAATACACAGAAAACAAACACATAACTAAAGATATAAAATAAAAAATTAACAAAGCAAAAGTAATTAAAATAAAATATTTAAAAAACTAAAAAGATCAGAACATAGAGCCAACCAGAAAAATAAAGAAATATTCTAGAAATATAAAATAATAATTTGAAAAAAAACCAAACCGAAAATAAAGGCTGACTTCAAAATTATACAAAAAATAATGAAAACAATTCAAAAGCATAACAATAAAAAAAATACAAAATAAAAACTTAACTTTAACAATACAAAAATAAAAAAGATATACAAATTAAAGGAAACCGATACATTAAAAAAATTAATAAATAGTAATAAAGTATTAATTTAAATAGCAATACAACTATTCATTATTATTATTAAATTAACAGCAGAAAAATTAAAAATAACTAAGATTATAAAACAAAAAATATACAAATAATTAAATCATTAAAATAATAAATAATAATTAATTAATAATAATTAATTAATTAATTTAATCATAAATAAAATATAAAACAAGTAATAAAAATAATACAAAAACATAAAATATGTAAAAACATAAAAAATATAATAATAAATATTAGAAAAAATAATTAAAAATAATAAATATTACAAAAACATAATAAATTTAAGTAATAAAAAAAATATAAAATTGAAAAATAAAAAGAAAAATCAATTAAAAATTATGAAATAGAAAAATAAAATGAAGAATAATGAAATATAAATTTAAACAAAAAATACTGAATATTATCTATAAAACTTTTTATGGAAAATTATTAGAAATACGCAAACATTAACAAGCCTTTTGGCTTTATGAAACAAAATTTCACATATATTTCATTTAAATTTAAAACCTATGCCAATAATTTATTTTTGTTTAATTTAATGCAATAAAATTCAACCAATGGCAACAAAATATCAAAAATAAACTAAAATTTATATGGGGAAAAAGACGCAAGTTCAGTTGGTTTGATTATAAAAGTGACAAAAATCATCGCCGTGAGGTTGTAAAATCAGCGAAAAAACTAGAGCAAAAAATAGAAAGTGTGCCAAAAAGGCAACAATTAAAATAACCATACAGGCAAAAAATTATTACAATCTATTGAATCAAACTTTACGCTACAAGTTTTGTTTTTTTGAAAAATTTGCTAGCGAGAAAAATCAAAATTCCAATAAACCAAACCAAACCAAATCGAATGTTGTTTACCAATTTTCACTGTATTTACAATCGTCTGCCACCGTTGCATTGCCGCCCCCCCGAACTCACTCGATTTAGTAGGCCGCAACTCCGCACTTTTCAACCAGCCGCCGGCAAGCAGTGTTTGCAGCAAGTTCACGCAATTCCTCACACGAATTTTTGTTTGCAAATTAATTTCGCTTTGCTTGTTTTTTGAATTTTTTTTTTAATATTTATTATCAATATTTTTATATGTAGTTAAGTTTAGTACTACGCACGCTTACAACTGTAATTTTCATTGTTTTTTGTGTTTATCATTTTTATCTCTTGCAGTTTCTTTATAATTATAATTATTTTAATTAATAATTAGTAATCATAATATTAATAGCTAATAACTATAAATAAATCTGGTTTGTTTTGTTGTTGTTGTTTTTTTTGTTTTTGTTTGTTTTACTCCTTACTTGCTTGCATTTATTTTTAATAGTACATATAGATTTATTATTTTGTATCATTATCATTTAGCATAAACATTATTGTTATTGTAATTTTAAAGTTGGTATTTATATATTTATATATATATGTATATATATATGTATGTGTGTGTGTGTGTGTATTTATCGATTTTTTTTTTAAAATTGTTAATCAATGTAATTAATAATAATAATAAAATTTAGGCAATTTTCTTATTTTCATTTTCCATTGAAACGGCTGGCTGCTGGCCGCAGGCTGTACGCGTCTGCACGAGCGCACTTGTCGCACATTCCAATGCATGCACACATTTAATTTAGGCTTTTGTTTTCCTTTTGGGGTTGTTGTAAATTTAAACTTAAACCTAAAACGACTTCTGCATTCGCTTCACTTTTTCTGCTTCATTTTTGCTGGCTTATGTTTAGGTTTTAGCAAACTGTAATTATTTTATTTATATTATGTATATATACTTGTTTCGCAGCTGGTTGTGATTCGCCTGTTGCTGCGCTGTCGCATCGTCAACAACAAACAATTCAAATGGAACCTAATGTTTGTCTAGCTGGCAACGGGAATGCCCCGCCGCCCGAATCTGAACTGGAGTGTTCTCTACTCGTTTCGTCTACATCGTCATTGCTGGCTCTCCAACTTCCTCGTCGTCTAACTGCACTTTTCAACTATCTATTTGCAACTTATCCAACTTGACTAAACATTTTCTCATCGACCAAACTGCGTTCTTTTACTTTCTGCATTGTCCGGCTTAAACGCTACGCGTGCGCTGTTTAAATAATCACTTCAAAACGAAGCCCAACACTCGTAAGGAGTCAAACTAAAACTGCCAGGCGCGCAAAAAGCGTAAAGTAGATATTAAAAAAAAATACATGCAAAAAATTCCTATATACACAACGCGTCTTGACGGCGCCAAGACGCAACACACAAGCAATGCGCTCGCAGTGCGTCCAGCTTGTATAACAGATCAGCAAACAAAATTATTAAAAATAAACTACAATTTCTATATTAATACAAAAATAAGTGTTTAAAAAAAAAATGATCTCTTCATATAACTGAAAAACGCGCACGTGTAAACTGTGAAAATTCACACGAAATCGAAACAAAGCCGCACTATTGCTGCCGCTGCCGCAGTCGCAGTGTGAATGTGCAGCACAAATTCTTGCCGGTGTAACGCCCAGCCCACCGCATTGTTGTTCTAGTTGTTGGCTGTGGTGGTCGGTAACTGCAGGTTGTCGTATTCAAGCGTATTATCACATTTTTCTGCCCTGCCTTGCCTTCAGTTTTGTGCAACGCATAGTTCTTGTCGCTGGGGCCGTCACAGGCCCTGCAGCTGTTCTGTTCTGTTTGTCTTTGCTTTTACTTTTTGCCAAACTACGTCATCGCCTGGCACTGGCAGCACTCGTCTGCACTATGAAAAGCGCCACTACTAAATAGTCAGTCAGTCAGCCAAACAGCGCATCTCAGTGTTTCTGGTTGTTGTTGTCGGCAGTGTGCATGCTGTGTGTGTGCTGTTGCTGATTTATGACCAGACGCTGACTGCTGCTGTGGCTGTCGCTGAACGCCGCTGTTGCCGGCTGGCAGCAATTGCTGCAGCTTGTGCTCGCCGCAGCTTTCGATGCGGCACGCAGGCGCGATCTGCTCGGTTTGCGCGCGTGTGGACAGCAGCAGCGGTCCGCTGCGCTCTTCAGCTGTGTGGTTGTGGTCTGTGTGCACTTGTTCTCGATGGCGGTATTGCCCTGCTGCGTCTCCAGCGTGCTGTCGCTGATATGGTAGGCGCCGCTCAATTTCTCAATGCTGCTAGTGCCGCTTGCAAGGTTGTTGTTATTGTGGTTTGGGCTGCTGCTGCTGTTATTGTAGCCGCCGTTGCCATTGCGACAAATCGCTCGATTGTGCCGAGTCCAATTTTTACTGTTCAGCTTTATGTCATTGTGGTGGTGGTTGTTGTTGTTGGTGAAATGGTGATTTGTATTTTTGTTGTTGCTTGCGATCAGCATCAGCAATTAGGAATTGGAATTACGTTTGGTCTGCAGCTAGGACGAGCTCGATTGATTCAGATTGCCGAACATGCCCGCTGAGAATGATGTCTGTCCAGCAGAATTTGCCTGTGATGTGGTCGACTGTTGTTGCTGCTGCTGCTGCTGTTGTTGTTGCTGCTGCTGTTGCTGCTGCTGCGTCAGCGACTGGCCACGCCCATGCTTCGGTATGGGCGGCTGTATGTACTCGTGCCGCGCTAACGCAAACACATCCATGCGATCCTCCTTGCGATAGGCAAGACAACCACGTATGAAACTCTGCAACAAATTCAAGGGGCGTAAGAATTAATTTCAGCTCGATTTTGCTATTTCAATGTGAATTTGTGTTACCTTAGCTTCATTGGAGACAGTCGGTTTATTGGAGAATTGTACCTCTGTGGCTTTGAGAATTGTGTTCTCTTCAAGGATGGTGGCCTGCGATTGATTGTGGCCGAATGGCTTCTTGCCGTACAGACATTGATAGAAGATGACACCAACACTCCACACATCAACTTTCGATGAGATTTTTGGTGGATTCTTGCCAACGACAAAACATTCCGGTGGCAAATACCTGAAATGGTCCAATGAATGCTCATTAGTAAAAATAATTTTAGTTTGAATGTTTTATTTATTTTCAGAGAATGTGAAAGTTTCTACTTAAGAAGTTGATGCAGCAAATAATTTTAACACAGAGTTCACATCTGACACTGTTGTTTCTCAATATTCAGATTTAAGGTATCATGGCACGTTAGAAAGGGGAATTTTTAATGATTTACAAAATTATTTCTTTTTCAGCTCCTTTATTATCAATCTTTTTGAAAATTTTTTATAATATATTGAAGGTTTAAGGAACACAAACAAAATTTTTTTGGAGCTGAAAAATAAATAATTTTGTAAATCATGAAAAATTCCCCTTTCTAACGTGATACCTTAATTAATTCTGATAAGTAGCTATTTAGTTGCTATTCAATACAAAACAAAATGTACTACAACAAATTTAACTAACCGCCCTGCCAAACACATCACCAAAGGTGGATAAAAGTCAACACACTACTGTCGCTACAACTCAAAATCGTACGCTGGCCAGCACAGGCAGCTGCCAGCGCACCACTGTTGCCCCACACATACTCACCAATAGGTTCCTGCGCCTTGTGATGTCAAATCCATGCCATGATCGGGATTATAATTCTCATCGTCCATCACTTTGGACAGTCCAAAGTCGGTGATCTTTATTTCACCGCACACATTGCCCTCGGTGAGCAGAATGTTGCCCGGCTTCAAGTCATAGTGGATGACGGGTGGTTTAATCTCATTCAGATATTTTAACGCAGAAACAACCTGAGCAAGAATACATCATTAGTTTTGTTTAAACTGCTATCGGTTGCGTAATACAAACGCCGACGCACCTGCATAATAATCGAGCGCGCCTCTCGCTCCGGTATGGTTTTATGCTGCTTCAGATAGAAGTCCAGATCGTGACCGTCGCAGTACTCGAGCACGGTACAGAAGGAATTCGCATCGATCTCGAACACGTCGTACAGCTTCACCACGCGTGGATGGTCCAACGCTTTGTGTATATTGTACTCTCGTAACGCGTGTCTGTGAAGGACAGAAGAGCAACTCGTTAAATTTGCTTTGTGGTTTTTGGGGGGTTTTCTGGATGTAAGAGACCGGTACGACACTCACTTGATGTAGTTGGCCTTCTTGTCCTCCTTCCAGTCCTTGTTCAGCTGATGCACTTTGCAGGCCACATATCGCTGCTCCTTCAAGTCGAATGCTTTGTGTACTTCCGAGAAGCCGCCTTTGCCCAGCAGCATCAGCAACAGATACCGTTCGTTCAGTACTGGGTGGTTGTTGAAGCGGGACTGCAGGCAAAGAACAGAAAATGGCAATGATTACAAAATACTGAGCCCAGAGGGCGCGGCTGTCACTCACCTGATCCTCGTTGAGGATTCTCTTCAGTTCGCGTATGTGCAAGTTGCGCTCTCGCTCCAGCTTCTCCATCTCCAACTGCAAGTCGGCGTCTTCTTTCTTGAGCGCATTTTGGCGCAGTTTCAGTATCTCGTCGTACTCGTAGTACTCCTGCGCCGTGTACGCCCCCGAGACCGGGTCGGGCTTGAGGAACGTTGCAGAGTCGGAGCCGCTACCGCTGTTGTCACCGCGCCCGGAAGCGCCACCGCCGCCGCCGCGGTCCGACAGCCGATCGCCTACGCCACTGCTGGCTCCAGTGCCGCCACCCGCTCCAGCTCCACCGCCGTTGTGCAGTAGCTGCGCTTGCCCGGCTTGCGTCGAGTTGGAGCGCGTCAAGCCACGACCACTGCCGCCACCAGTGCCAGCGCTGCCGGTAGCGCCACCGATACCGCTGTCGCCACCCGCCAGCCGATCGCAACCAGCCAGATTCGTCGAGTCGTTTGAATTCGAGTTCTGCTGCTGGCTGTTGCTGTTGTTGTTGCGCTTGCGTCCCGATTCGGCGGGCCGCTTCTTCATCAGCTGCTTCTTCTGGCGGTCGATCTCCTCGCGTTCCGCAGATATCTCCTCCTGGCGCCGACTCAGCTCCTGGAACGCGTAGCCGTCCGTCCAATTCTCCTGGAATGTGGCGCCCACGCGCTGCGTCACGAACTGGCCCAACCGCAGCCGGTTCTGCATGCACTTCTGACGCGCTTCCTTCTTCTCGATGCTGCTCTTCTCCTTCAGCAGCTTCTTCACCACATCGATGCACTTGGCTATCTGCGATTTGTGCTGGTCGATCAGCTTCTGATGAGCGATGATCTGGCACTTCTGCTCATCGGACAGTCTTGTCATCTCATCGAGCTTCGACTTGCTCGACTCGATCTCCGAGTCACGCTCCTTGATCTCCAGGTACGAGAGATCCGTCTGCGTGCCCTTTGTTATGGTGCTGGCCGACGGCATTGGCAGCGCCGTTGCGCCCGTCAGCAAACCTACGTGCTGCAGCGAGTTCAGCTGCACGGCGGCCAGCTGCTGCGAGGTGACGCCGCTAGTTAGCGTCTGCTGCGCCGATGTGGCCACCGACGTGGCGGGGATTTGCTGCTGCGCCTGGGGCATGGGCGGTGGCGGTGGACCACCGCCAGCTCCCATCAAACCGCCGGCGCCACTGCTCATGCAGCCGCCTGCCAGCACGCCCACCATCGCCGATTGCGGAGGAACCATTGCATTGGAAGTCTGCGGCTGCTGGCGCTGCTGCTTTGCTGCGCTGCTAGCCACGCCACTGTAGTGGAAGTCGGGCGGCGCCTGCGACGTCGGGGTCTGCACGCCGCCGCCCGCACTCAACTGCTGTGGACTAGGTGGATACATGGCGTACGCGCCGGTGCCGCCGCCACCCCCACCACCAACGCCCACGCCGGGTCCCTGTACTTGCACCTGCACCTGCACCTGCTGCTGAGGCGGCTGCTGCTGCCCGCCGGACGGGCTCTTCGAGCCGCCCGCGTGCTGGCGCATCGGGCTGTTGGTGGCGCCGCCCACCACCGTGTGCTTGTTGAAGTAGTCGTTGATCTTTTTGCTGTCGATGCCGCCACCGTGCGGCAGCAGACGTGCGTTCTTGCCACCGCCACTAGGCATGCTACACCGGTCCGCGCCCGCACCTAGATTCAACGATAAATTAGCTTTGTTTAGTGACTGCGTGCCGCCGGAACTGGGGTTGGGGCCGGGGCCAGGGCCGAAGCCCAGGCCACCGCTGCTCTTTGCCGCCTTGCTGGCGTTCGCAACATTCGCGTTATTACCTCCACTTCCAGCGCTGCCAGCGCCGCCCCCACCAGCGCCGCCGCTGTCGTCGGTATGGGGGATTTTTCGCTTGCGTTTGCGCTCGGTCGGCGTGCGGGGCAAACGCTCGATGCGTCCACCACCGCCGCTACCGCTATTGTGTTGCTGCTGTTGCTGACCTGTGCTCACGCCGGAGCCGCCGCCCATCATGCCCGCCACGCCGCCCACACCACCGCCAACGTCCTGGCCCAGACCACCGCTGCTCATCATGCCCCCGAGGGCACCGTTATTCGACAGTAAACCGATCTGATTGGGAATGCCCGCTGCACCTAACATGTCGCCAACATCTTTTTCGCTGTGCGACGAGCCAGTGCTCATATTCGAGTCCGGATTGCTGCTGTGACCGCCGCTGTGCGTGTGCTGCTGCAGCGGCGCCGAATGCGGAGGGAGCGACTGCGGCTGCTGCTGCAACTGCTGATGCTGGTGGTGTTGCTGCTGTTGGTGCTGTGGTGTATGATGGTTGGCAAGTGTGTGCAGTGTGGGCTGCTGCGGTTGTTGTGGTTGCTGCTGCTGCTGCTGCTGTGCTTGCGAATGATGTGGCGGTAAATGTTGCTGCTGCTGCTGATGCAATTGCAATTGATGCTGCTGTGCCTGCACTTGCTGTTGCTGCTGCTGCGTTTGTGAAATCTGCGGCGGCAAAATGTGTTGCTGCTGCTGATTATGATGCGTGGCAAAGTGATGCTGCTGTTGAGTCTGATGATGATGGCTTATCGACGTTGTGGTCTGTGGTGCCATCTGCAGTTGAGCGCCGGCGGACATCTGCAAGAAATTCAATAGCAAACACAATTTAAATTAGTGAAAATTCGGTGCGAAAATTTTGACAAAACATTTACGAAAAACAAAAATACTTAATATACAAATACTAAAGTACATAATATAAAGAGTTGAGACAAATTTCAACAAGAATTATGAGGGTTTTGTTTTTTTGTTTGAATGGTCGAGGGGAACACTCACAATGTGCAGCACCAACAATAACCAACGAAATCCAACCCATCTTTGCTAAAGGTATACTCGCAGCGTTGAAGGCAAAAAGAGCAACGGGCGAATGCAGTCAATTTGCTGCTTCCAACGACTTTCTGTTAATATGTCGCGTGCTTATTCGAGTTCTCTCAAGTTTTTACTATTTATCAATTCGCACTGAAATTAAAACTTATCGATAACTCGACTGTTCGGCAATCGATTCACAACACTGACCCTAGCAGCTGGCGAACCAAGTCAACAACGAGTACTCGAGTCTGTGAACGAGCGAACGTACAAATCAGGAAACAAACGAGTGGCGAGCGAATCTCTCAGCAAAAAAAATCAAGTACAAAAATTGTCAAAGCAGGGCAGCAACAAAAATGGCTACCGTCGGCGAATTTCGTTGTTCTTGCGCTGGCCGCCGCCGTCACTCTGCTGCTGCACCGTTTCCAAAAACGCCTTTGCAACAAAAATACGCAACTACATGCACAAAACTACGTTTAACTACACAACTTTCATTTATCAAAAGTGTTTACAAATTGTCACAACTACGTTTGGGCCAGCAATTCGGAATATTGCCTCTCCACTACATCGACATTGAGTTCTTCACCTTTTTCAAATGCCGCATTTCGGATTTTATGTACTTTTCTACGCTTTCGGTTTTTTCCTCTCACACTCGTTTTCCCACACACACGCACCGAATGCAAATTTCAAAATCAACTCGAACCGACAATTGGCACTTTTTCGCTAGCTCCCGACTTTTCACCTGTCACAATATGCGAATTTTGCTTTCATTGTGGAAAATTGTTAAACCACATTTTCGCTGCGACTTTTCACTAGCGCATTTACAAAAAAACTTCTCTAACGTCTCGCCGCGCAGCGCCTTGTCACGTCTCATCCAAATCGTCTCCTCGTCTTTTCTTCAATTCAATTCAATTTCACACACCAACAACACACACACGAACTCGACTCGTCCACTCGATTGGGATTGCTTCTCGTTTTTCACTTCGTCATCGTTGCCGTGTCGCTGCCGTCGTCGTTGTCTCATCGTCGTCGGCAGCCATTGCCGAAAAAAAGTGAAATAATTTTTTCTCCACTTCTTCGGGGACACAGCACACCACACAATTCAATTAAAGTCGCCTTGAAAACTTTCGCAGCTCCCATATACCCCGTTCAGTCGAATGCGAAAAAGTGCGACTGCACTTATGCCCGATTTTCAGCAATTTTCCACAAATGATTTATGGAATTTTGTCACTTTTATTGCGAATTACGTTAATTTACTCGACGTCTTTCATTCACTTTGTTCACAACTGACCCGACGATGATAGTGTGTAAAAGGAAGGAAGAAAAATTTCATACACGAATAATGCGCTGTATATAAGCAGCAGCGCTGCCAGCAGCTGTGTGTATGTATCCCGTGTGTACATAACAGCCCAAAAGTGTTGCCTTTCGACCGGCAACGATTCGGGCCCCTGTGCAGCCGCGTCTGTACCAGCGCGACGGCAAACATTCAAACAGCGCCCAACAACAATGGCAAATTTCAATCAGCAAAAAGTGCAACACACACAAAATCGCATGCAATAAACTGCGAAAAATCCCTCTAACCATAAACCGTACATCCCCAACGGCACCAAAACAAAAACGCCAACCAGACACAACAACACTGTTTACATGCACTCGCGCTACACTCGCTCGCAGAGTAATCGGCACTGATGGGCGGCAGAAAGGGACGCATCTATGGTACTCAGGCGAAACTGCGTAGAATGTCGGACTGTACGTGAGCGCTCACGCTCGCGCTCTCATGTCGTCTTTTCGTTGCTCGCATGCGACTCGTTTCTAGCGATTCGCCCAAGGTCTTCTTCTTCTTCGTGCTGCTGCTGCTCCACCGAGTTTGCAAATATTTAAATATACAAAAACATAGCCAGCAGCTCGACTCGTCGCGTCGGCTTTCGGTATTTATACAATTTGTGGTTTTCTTTTCAGCGAGTGGTTGGTTTTGTGTGCGGTGTAGCACGAGACGTCATAAACAAATAAATACATACATGTGTATATATGTACAAATTAGATTTGAGCGACTTGGCTTTATTAGCTGGAAATGTTTTGCTGCTGCGAACATTTTAGTATGCGTTGAAATTTAAACGCACTTGAAGGGGCAGCCAGCTGGCAATTAATTCATTTAGCTAGCAAATGCATTTCGATATTAACGTTCGCTGCCGAAATATGTGTGTTTGTATGAATGAATATTTGGGGTTAAATCAGATTGCTAAGTGTTAAATAATTTCAATTAGCAGTCAACAATTTTAATGGTCAAATAAAGCCCATAATTGCACATTATTTGTGCTAAAGAGACTTTGATTACAAACAGGTAGAGTGGAATTTCTCTGGTGGGAAGCACAAATTTTGATTTGAGGGAATTCGCTAGAGAGAAGTGCTGACATCATACTTTCAGTTAGGACAAATCAAAATCTTAAGTCGCATTATGAGTGTGACGATGAATTAAATTCAAAGGGGAAAAGGAAGAAGAAATAAATCAATCAAATTCGCTACTTCGCACTTAACAATTGTAATAAATAAGTTACTTTTACTTTTTCAAATACTTTTCAGGTGCAGAGAAATTAACTTCAAATTAGTATCATTTTTCCTATTTACTACTGATTGCAGGGTATCGGGAAATATTTAATCAAAGTACAAAGTACACACAGTCAGCTGTTTTCATCACTCTCACTACATTTACAAACAAAACATCTAACAATTGTTCATGCAACTAAAACAAAGGGCAGAAATAATAAAACACATAGCAGAAATAATGATTGAGGCAATCGAATGGGAGATACAGCTTATTCACTTAATTTATCATTATTTCAAATGTTTATAAACTATTCAAAAACACATACGCAATGCAATTTTACGTTGTGCAACATTTTTGATAGACTTGCAATAAATTGTTGCAACAACTTTTCTGAATCTCATTACAATTACCAATAGGAAAATTGCTTACAAGAAGACATTTTTAAGTTCCCGTGTGGTTATATTAAATGTGTTTTTCTTAATAACACCAGAAATTTTTTAATTAAGCGCAAACTTTGTTTTGTGTATTTGTACAAATTATTTGGCACACATAAACCTTCACAAAAAACTCAGGCAGCAGCTGGCAGCAAATTCATCGCAATTTCTCAGGTGTGAGCCGAAGAGCATTGCGCACTTCCGCCTATTCACGATAGCGCTTCCGAGTGGCATCTCATTATCGACCCCCATCGTGAACGAGTAATTGCCGATGGAAAGGTGGTGCGGTGGAAAGCAGATGATTGCGATAAACACCAATTATTAGGCAGTTGTTCGTTTCGTGTTCCATTCAACTATTTCAAAGCAGTCGAGTAATGGAAAATAATCAAATATTTTACACACATACATACATACGTATGTATGTATAAATTCAAATAGCAGCGAGCAGCTTTAAATAGGCAAGAAGCTGGAAAATCTCGCAAAAATACTTTACAACGAGCGCAACTTGACAGTGCCGTAGTGGTGAACTGCCTTGCCAACCGACCGACCAATCGACCAACAACGAAGAAATATGTAAAAAAAAAAACGAAGAAGCGAAACAAAACAGCCCCACCAAAAACAACAGACAGCAGAACCACCAACCGATAGCGCACAGCACAGCCGAGAAGGCAAACATCATCAGCGACATCAACATCAAACGCGCTTAGGCAGCAGGAATGTGCTGATAACAAAAACACCAACAGCAGCAACAACATTCAACAGTCGCCGTCACCGCCGCCGCAAACAGCAACGGACAGAAATTAAGCGATTCGTAAAATACCAAAGTGGCGAGCAATGAAATGACGGCAACGTCTACCAAACCCCAAACCACATCAACAACTACAACAACAATAACGACAACAAACAGCGCCGCTGCACCAAATCTCAACGAGTTGAAACGAACTGAAATGGGAAATGAAACGCAAAATTCAAAACGACTATAACAACAAAACTAACACAATAAGAAGAAGAGGCAACAGCAAAGGAAGAAGAAAGCAAACGCTCCCCAATCCCCAAACAGCGAACGCCACGAACGAACATTACATTAAAGCTCGCTGACGTTCGCCGCTCCAAACGATTTGAAATCGTTGCCAGTTGGTGTGGCTATCTGGCTGTCTGACTGGCGTTGCGCCGCGTTGTTGCTGGTCGTATCCGTATCAGCGCGCTCGCATCGCACTGGATCGCATCGCAACGCCGCAGTTTAACAGTTCACGCCGATGAGTCAAGGTCGAGAGACGTCACGTCACGCAAATTTTCATTTTCATTCTTCACACACCAGACCACGCACACACACACACACACACCCGAACACAGCTGCCTGTATTTTTAGCCCCAACTCGCACACACACACACACACACGCACAAACCGTATTTACACTGGAAAGCGTTTTTTGTCGGTTGACTGCTGGGAATGGTAGTAACAGTGGCTACAACAACAGCAAACACACTACAAACAAGCTGAACACTTTATGTGCGCTCTGGTTGTTGCTGTGGCATGTGCGCTTCCCACTTCGCCCTCCTCTCTTTCGCTTCTTTTTAAACAGCTACCGCTGTCTATTTGTATTCATGCCGTTTTTGGATTTTGCGTTTTATGCTTTCCACCTATCTTTCATCACGTTTTGTTTTGCTTTCGGCTCGCTGTTGTTGTGTCGAGTGGTGTGCGCGAGCTGGTGTAGTCGTCGTATTCGTTGAAGCGCATTGCGGCGTTGTGGTTAGTAGCCGACTTTTTTGTTTGGTGAATTTTTTCAGTGGCTTTGGTTATTATGTAGAAGACGGCAGGCAGATAAAAGTTTGAATTTGTCACGTCAATAAAAGTTCAAACTTTTGTTTATGAAATTCAAGTGGTGAACCGAATGGAAACGAAACGGAAGTGAGGCTGAACCGAATTGGAATTTTCGTTTGGCATTTGGTGGGGTGAAAATGTGTGACTGGTTGATGAATTGCCGGAAAGTAGAGCAATTGAACTTGGGAGTGAGAAGCTTTCACATTAAATAATTAACCCGCTTCTGTATGATTGCGTAATTTTGTTGTTGTTTTACGATAGAATTCATGATTTTCAGATAATTTTCTCGCTGCTGTGTTAAGCATCCAGTGTCCGGTTTTCTTTAACGTGGCACTGTGGTATGAAGTTAAGATTACCCAAACGTGGTTGTTCTCCACAGGACAACAGATATCACAGCTCTTGAAAAGAGATTCTTTAAAAATAAATTTTTAATCTTTTCAAATGAAAATCGTAGAGTTCAGTAAATTTCTTACAAAAATCTTACAACAGAAGTGAGAACAATTCATATTATTTATTTCGCAAAATTGCGTTTTATGCATCCGTTTTACCCTCTAACCATAAACTCAGATTCCAAGCAGTTAAATATTTCTGTCTGAAATTAAGCACCTAACATTCCCTTATGCCGTCACGCACTTTTCGCCAGCAACATTTGTGACCGAACCAGCGCAAAAACTTTTTATGAAAATGTCCACATTAAATGGCGTTTTTCTGATTAGCTGCCCGTCTCTTTTGCAGTTGTAATTGCTCCACATTTTAAATTTTCACATAGCCGAAACGAAAAAATCACACACACACACACACATTCACACGGAAAAGTGCACGAAACTTTGCAAAGTTAAAAAACAATTGAAAAACAGAGAGAAAGCGAACAGCCGAGAGTTGAACACGTGGGGCGCAGACGAGAGCGCAGCCGATTCAACAGCAACAGAGAACTCGGCCAAAATCCTGGCCAGCGTTTTCTTCTCCTTAAGGGGAAAGGTAAATGTAGCGAATCAACTCACTCTCTCGCATACTTTGCGACTGCGTTTTGTGGCCGCTGCTGTTGTCGTTGTTGTTTTTGTTGTTACAGTTGCAGTGGCAGTGAGGCTGGCGCTCATGCTGCGCTTTTTACGCGTCGGCTGCTGCTGTTGTTGTTTTTTTTGCCTTTTGACAGCCACCGCCGCAGCGGCTGCGGCGATAACGACGGCTGCCGCTTCCTTCGGTATGAGCGATCGATGCTGCAGTTGCTGTTCCGTTGGCGCCCGTTGCTGGTCCAACGCCAACGTTGCTTTCGATTTGCCTTTTGTGGCTTTCAGTGTTTTAGTTGCTGTAGTAGCCAGCAGCGAGATTGTACCAGCGCTCCCACCACCAGCGCAAACGACGCCAACAGCCGTCGGCAACATGCGTTCAGTTGCTGCCAGCACACACAATGAGCACGAACGCAACAACAACTACAACGACGGCGAGGAGACAAGAACACAAAACAGCTGATTGCAGCGAGCGCAATGCAACCGCAACCGGCACGAAACAGCTGCTCGCCGTCGGTACACTTTACGTTGTCTGTTTGCTTTTTCGCGTGCGCTAACGAGCGCTAAAGCAACAACAATGCACGCATATCACGTCATTATCACGAACCGCACACGACGATGAAGCGGTGGCCACGAAGCGCACACTTGCTCGCCGCCGCTGGGTTGGTTGAACGTAACGTTGAGCGATTTTGCTTTCGTTGTTTGCTTTGTTTTTGTTGGCTGTTTGCTGCTGCTGCTTTATCAGCATTTAGCGGCGAGTTTCGTTTTCAGTGGCACAACGTGCGCACACTGTTTTTGTTTATGCCGAACGGTCCTCAATGGAGCAACAACCGAGACCGAAACGGAACGACACCGCAATCGCGACGGGGCCAAAACGAAACCGAAACATAAACGCAAACGCGACCGCAACGACCAGCTGGTGACGAGGCGACCGGCGTTTCGTGTGCGCCGGCGTTGTTGTTATTGGCCGTTTATTATTGTGTAAATTTATTGCGCTGCGTTATCGCTGTCGACGAATTTCGCACACTGCATTTCTCGTTTGTTCGCTCTCTATCTCGCACTCTCTCTCTCTTTATCTCTCCAGTGTGTTTGTCCGGCAAGATGGCCCGCTCACCGGGTGCTGACTGGTTGCCTATTGACAGTGGTGGCTGCCGTCAGAGTTGCCACTTCATACCGATATTGTTATTGTTGTTGCTTTTACTCGGCTACCGCTGTGGTTGTTGTGAACAGCGTATTTGTTTGTGTAAAACGTTTATGCCTTTTGCATTTTATTTTCGCTGATTACTTTTGCAAGACGCTGCTGCTGTGAGACGACAACACGTCACGATACGCGCTCTGAACGAGGAACACTGACACCGTCGAGTTGCGGAGAGCCAGCGCCACTCGCTTTTTTTCGGTTGCAGCCGTTTTGTGTCAGCGCCGCCAGCGGAGATTCCGAGCCATGAGCCGGCAAGGTAAAATTAGCAAACGTACAAACGAAGCGAAAATAATCAACTAACCGAGTGAACTTAAATTGTTTTTTGTTTTGGGTTAGTGCGGCGACGGCTCACGGTTGGCGGCTGACGGCCGCCTCTTCGTGCCTTCATGAGCGAGCGCAGCACATACGCGATGTTTGTGCGCGAGCATGTGTGCTCGCGACTCAAGCTTCGACCGTACCGTACGTAAGTATGTATGCACGGGTGGTCGGTCGGTCGTCGGGTGCGAGTATGTGCGTGTGTGTGTGTTTCTGTGCGCGCGGTATCGTTTGAGCCGTCGTCGTCTTTGTTGGCGTTGGCGGCAACGATGTTGGGCCGCTGCTGGCTGTTTGAGTTGCTGTTTTACCGACAGTGGCAGCGGCCGCGGCAGCGTCGTTGTGGACCAGCAGCAGCGGGGCATCGGCGGATTTCAACGTTTTCTCGCTCGCTGTGGCTTTTCTTTCCGTTTTTTCCTCTACACACTTATTATGATTTTGTTTAATTTTTCGCTATGTGATACAAATACACAAATGAGTTGGGTGTCTTTTTGTTCAGGTGACCCTGTCGGAAATGGCAATCGATAACACACGTAATTGAGGTGGGGGGCGGGGGAAGGGTGCAAAGAACAGGCAACGACAATAGAGAATGTAGCTGGCAATTTAAACAGTTTTGAAGATACAGTGCAAGCTCGATTTTCGCGACTAATTAAAAACTAGACCTGCCGCGAAAACTGAATTTTCGCGATAACAGAACCCAAAATTTTATGGAAAAATTGTATGTAATTTTTAAAATTAGAATTGTTTTTATTGATATATTTACATTTTAAAAATTTTTAAAGAAATTGCAGATTTTGGGTTGCGTTTTTTGACAAATTATTTTTTTAAATAACTGCTGAATCACGTAGTTCATATAGTGCTGTTGTCGGCTTAAAAATCCAGAAAAGTTAATATACCAAAAGACGGGCTTTCCCCTTTTGGTTATAGACATTGTAATAAAATATAAAAAAAAAACAGATAAAAGTCGCGAAAATAGAACCCCGTTTTTCGTAAACTGTCGCGATTATAGAACCTGCAATGTTAAAAATTAAGCCGTCGCGATAACCGGGCCGTCGCGATAATGGGTAGTCGCGAATACCGAGCTTGCACTGTAATACAGTACTTTTCGCTTAAAGCGAACTTCGAGGGACTGGGCAAAATGGTTCGTTTTAACCGAAAGTTCGCTTTAAAAGGGGTCCGTAATAAGCGAAAACATACAGCGCGTACTTTTGAAATTGGTTCGTTTTAGGCGGAAAATCGTTTTAAACGGGTTCGTTATAAACGAAAAGTACTGTATTTAAATATGAGATGACATAGACATAGAAATAGTGCAACACTTTCAACAGCACAGCTCGACTCTCCCGGAACGCCGGCCAGATACTCGGTGATAGAGGTTTTTGAGGAGCCTATCTCAATGCTGGAGAGGTTTTATGCCTTTACGAGACTACGAGAATGCGGACTGAACTTCGATGTAAAGTGTGGCCTGTAGATACCGCACACACCCTGCCCAACCTAACCTAACCTAAACTATTCAACTATACAACGACTAGAGTCAAGGTCGTTTTGGCGCTAGCTGACCTCACAATGGCGTGGAACAATTTATTAACGAATTGCATTGCTTGAGTCTTTTCCAGCTGGGGCATTGGCATGTTGTTGTCGCCACATATTTTTACATATGTACATATGTAATATTTGCGAAATTCGTACTTTTGCCAATATGGCAAGCTGGAAATCGAACGTACTGTGAAGACGAGGAGCGGGGCAACAGCGCAGAAGCGGGCGGTATGAGATGACGCTTTAACGGCTACTGAACACAAACTACGCGCCGGTGAAGGCTTTAAAAATATAACTCAACGAATTTTTCATAGAGAAATGGATGACATGCAGAGAAATATTATTGAAAGGAACATTTTAGAACATTTTATAAATATTGGGGAAATATATACAATCTTGCAAGTAATAATTTATTTAATTATTTCATTTTAGTGGACAATGTAGAGAAACTAATGCACACTGCAATTGCGTTGTGTGCGTGCAGACTTCGTGGCAATTTTTAAATTAATTACATGGTTTTTGCTTTGGGCGCGGGCACGTCCGGGGAGGTCATTACGTTGCAATGTCTTGCATTTGAATTTCGTAAAAATAAAACAAAAATCGTTGTTTTTGCCTTTTTGTAGCGCCGCACCGCATCAAACCGGTTCGCAGCAAACCTATTCGATTAGTTGTTTTTTATAGTTTGCTACTGTTATTGTTGTTGCAGTTGTTTTCAAGTGTCAGTGAGTGTGCCGACCGCTCTGTCATGAACTAATTCCGTTAAAAAGTGCCAGAAACAAGAAACAACAGCCAAAGCACAAACGGCACACAATTTTTAATCGAGCAGAGCCCAAAAAGCCGAACGCCAACACCAAAGCCAACGATTCAAATCAACAACACAAAAGAAAAACGACTACGACGACGACGATGACGACGTTTACAACGAACCTCAGCGACACCCAGTGCCGACGATGTTGGGTGCTGCAGTAGCAGCACTTGCGCGATTGTGGCGCCCTGTGTTGTAGTGGCGGCTGCTTGCCATCCGCGGCGCCCTCCGCGCTCCGTGTCTGTGTTGGCGACCGCTTACAAGTAGATACAAAAAATGAATTTAAATATGGCAACAGCGAAAATGTTCAGCTGAACTCTTTAGCTGGCTGATTTGTAATTGCTGACAACTCAAACTACAACAACACGAGCAACAACTAAAGCAGCAGCTAAAGTTCAGCGGCACAGCCAAGCAGCACCTGACAGCGATGGCGCTGACAGCGACTTGTTTGGCCGCTACCAGGCGACCAGCGACTGCCAGCACGTCGCAAAAATGTAACTGGGCGCACAGTTTTGTCGCTTGTGGCCCCATGCCGCCAACTGCGCTTGCTTGCTGCTCGCCTTCTCGTCATCGGTCTTGTTTGTTGCTGCGTTGGAGCAGTGCACGCAACCGAATGCGAATGAAAGCGCAAAACGAAAAGAATGCAGTGAGAAAAAAAACTAAACACACAAAGCTATGTGGCGAGGGGCGGACATAGCAATTGGAAAGCCAGAACAAGTTGGTGAATTTTGCAGCGTTGCCAAGTTGATAGGATTTTTGTGGGAAGCAGCGTTGAACCAAAAAAAAAGAAAAACTGGAAAGGAAAGGGGAAAATGCTGATGCGAATATGGGGGGGAAAACTCACTACTTTGCATTGCGCTGGGAATGGCGGCTGCAGCACGAAGGCTCAAAGCGCACAGGCCGAGAGCGGGTGCCCGTTGTTGGGCAGCGCAGCGCCGAGCGGCAGAGAGCGCGTCCGTGTTGCTACCCACCCACTCAAACCACATGGGACAACACCTACTCGGCTGTCGGAATAGGGGAACCCTTGAAAACGTTTGCCAGTGCAAGAAGAAAATCGATTTGGGACATGATGAAATGCATCGCGGCATCGTGCGGCGTTGCATGCGTAGGAATGCATGCACTCGGCTCGGGATGAGAACGTTTTCCGATGCCACATGGAGCGTCGCCATTTTTAAGTGGGAGTTTGATCGGCCACTGGCACCGAAACGAGCGCTGTCTTCGGAAGCGATAAATCTTTGAGGCAGGCACAGCGCCATCGGTGGTGACCATGGCGACGCGATGCACAAAATTCACAAGGAGTTGTAATTACGAAAAAAGGAGGCACCGCTATGAACTCCCGTTAATGCCATTCGAATGCTGCTTCTTCTAAAATTCCATGAGTGAGTCATAAGAAGCACTTAAAGGAGACACTGTTGCAACTTCTCTCTCTTTGCAAAATTCTTTCGACAGTCCACAGCTGGACCCAAACATTAAGTAAAACCCTGCAATGTGGAATCGTAAAACTGGACGCTCAGAGATCCGTCACATATCGAACGTAGATATGAGAAATATACATTTTCATTCCCTTCATTCAGCTCCTCATTGCTACACTTACTGAACGAAAATACCAACAAACCTTTGTGGAGAAATTTGGCCTAAACCTTATGTCACGTTTTCAGCGATTAAGAAAGCCAAGCAATATTTTTGCACGTCCCTAAACACAGCTTTTAGGTGACCGTTCGAGCGGCGTCTGGCCAAGTCGACCTACTCGCAGTGTCGAGCTGGCTCGCGTTTTCTTACAGCGCTCATAGTGTCGCAGTGTTGTTGTTGTTGCTGTGTGATTTTCTTTCACGGCAAAGGTGAATAAACCCGCCACGGCTATACACTATCGCATCGGGTGTGTATATCTTGGCACATGGCTGTGGGTATATTGGTGCGGTGTGTATGTGCCACACGACTCCATTATGCGCTGCTGCTCCAACTTCAAATTCTGCTGTCTATGGTTGTTGTTGGCGTTGTCGTTGCTGTTGTTGCGTTTTAAACGCTTCAGCATTCAAAAGTACAAATACGGCAACACAACTGCCACAACTTGAAACAAAAACAAAAATAATAATAATAATGCACAACCACACATAAATAAACACACACACACATTCAACTGTCGGATAAGTCATAAGTAAGTGCAGAAGCAGAAAAGCAGCAAACACTAAAAAACAGACAGACAGACAGATCGCCGAAGTGCGGCATAAAACATATAGCAAAGATGTGGAAAAAAATCCATACCAGAAAAGAGCAAACAGCGCATTAAACGCTGGAAAATACATACAAATAAATAAAATAAATTCCAAAACATAAACACAAGCAAAAGAGACAGCCGAAACAACAATAGCAACAACAACAACAACAGCAGCAGCCGCAACAGCGGCAGCAACAAAAAACGCACAAAAACAAAAACTTGTTGGTTGTCCGTCTAACGCAGCTAAGCGACCTCCTTTAGCGCTCCGCGTCGCCGCAGCGCCACATCACGCCAAGCCGAAGGAGGCAAAAAAACACTTTTAGCCGCCAGTTTTGAGCTAAGCCCAGTTGGCATTCAAGCCAACTCAAGTCGGATCAGTAGCCATAACAATAATAACAACAGCAACAACAATAACACAAGCAACAGCACCAACATCAACGACAACGCCAAGCGACGATCGCATCGAGAGGCCAAAAGACGGTCAGCAACACAACGAGACACCACCGCCGACAAATACACATTTCAATCGAAATGAATTTACAGTTGAAGTGCAGTATCTTCTTCTTCTTGTTATGTTTGCTGCTTTGCAGACGACACTGATGGCAATGGCAACACTAGTGATACATGCAGGCAACAAAGAAGTGATCGTATAAGTGGATCGCATTCATTTCAATAACTGTCGAATGCCGAAAAATATTGGGGCAATTAGCTCGAAAAAAAGAAATATGAGTCAACCGATGAAATGTGGATGAATCAGGCTGTGTAGGCGAAAGAAATTTCTGATTTGATTGATCCTTGGCTGCATTAAATGTTGGCAATAGAGAAACATAAAACGTTTACCATCTCCAAAATGTTCATAGGTGACACCTACTCGAAACGTTTAGGTTAGGTTAGGTAAGGTTACGGTGGTTGTCTCTGTTTAAGACACAATCAGAGGTCGTGACACTTACTAGTCTCACTGTTGGTAACGCTATGAAGTCAAGTTTTGTGGACAGTGTGCGACGAGACTCTATTCATATAGTCTCACTTAACCCTTTCGCTATTTTGTTGCCATATGGCAACATGCCACTTCGTGGACGTCTGAATCCTCTGTGGTTTCAAGAATACATTTATTCGTTGGTCTTTAGAATAGTTTGAAGTTTTAGGAAAAATACGAAATTAATAAACTGAATATTTAAGTTTAAAGAAGAGAAGTATACACGTTTTTAATGGTATATCTTGACATAGTAAAGGAAGAAGAAGCAGAAAAAATTAGAGAACTTTTTAATTTGACGTTTTTTTTCAATTTAGATACTTTTTTTTTAATTTTGGCTGAATATATTCAAATTTTCGTTATGCGTAAAAAGTTTTATGTTCAAGTAATTATTACAGCCACAACGATGTGGTTGCTCTAATAGAAAAACACTCTCAAATACAGGGTCCGAGTATAAAAATTAAAAAATTTCTTATGGAATGCTGCTAATATAAACACATAGAAGCCTAAGACGTAAAATTTAAAATTTTAACTTTCCCAATAAAAACCTGTAGCGAAAGGGTTAAGCAATCCTAAAGTTACCAGTCGATCGTTTTGTGATTCGAAGAAAATTGTTATATTCTTATTCCTAAATCGCTTAGGAGCGAACAAACAGTCAATCCGGGCCAAATCAGTTCGACTTCTTAATAAAGGAGACCAGATCCGAGATTTCAATTTTTGCTACGCTAGCCAGGTCCTTCAAGAATCTAGATCCCCAAAGTTGTTATATAATTACTATGAATTTCTATGAGTTGGTTCCAATTAAAGAAAAACAAAGATAAATGACTCAATTTTTTAAACATATAAATTTTTTCCTAAAAACACAACTTTACAACACTCACATCATTTTCGTGTTTGTATGATTCGTTTGTTGTGTTTAGATTATATAATGGCAAGAAAAAATTTCAGCGCATTATTTACAAAAAAAAATTGTGTCAACATAATATGTAAAGGTATCGCTGAAGGTACGCCTTGCCAAAAGAGGTGCAATGCGCCCACTGGTGGGCCCTGAACCATTCTGTGGACTATCAAAAGGACACACACAAGAATGGCTAAGGAAATGGGTAGACCAAAACTATGCCGAGCAATGGACCAACAGCACGCGACAACGCCAGGCAAAGCGGTTTATAACCCCAGACAGAGGAGTATCCAGAAAACTCCTCATGCTAAAAAGGAGGACCTCCGCACCCTCACTGGATACCTAACTGGCCACTACTCACTACGGTATCATCTCAGCAAAATGGGAATTTCCTCTTCGGATGTTTGCAGGAAATGCAATCAAGACGCAGAAACCTCCATACACGTTCTCTGTGATTGTCCTGCACTCAGCAGAAAAAGATTTCTCCAGCTGGGGGCTATCACCATAGCCCCGGAAAAGATCTGGAATCTACAACCCCAAAGAGTGCTTAAACTAATAAAAAGCCTCAACTTAGAGGGTTAAAACAGGCTTGCACTAAAGATCTACACTGGTCGCAGTGCCGAATAGCATCAATATTATTATTATTATTATTATTGTCCCTGAAGGTATCAATCCCAAATACTTTTGATTTTAGACAATAATTCATCTTGTATAGTAATTCGTTCAATACACATTTCAAAAGTTGGATATTATAAAAATTATAAGTAGTCATTATAGTACATTATCTCTCAGTATCTTATATCTATATAATACTTCTTATCTCAGTATCATAATCTCTCTTATAGATAAAAAAAATCATCTTGTATAGTAAATCATTCAATGCACAATTCAAAACGGTGATCTCTTGTTCAATATTAAACGCTTAGCATGAGACATGAATTCATTAAAGGATCACACATCATAAAAAACCATAAATTTTAACACCAATAGCGGATAAACTGAGTCATTGGTTTCATCCAGCACACGTCGAGTTTGCGCGCCGAACCGAACCGAACCTCTACATGACCTCAAACTGGCTTATCGGCAAATTATGGTATGAGGTAAGAATTCTTCGATATATGTATGTATGCTCGTAGATAGATAAGTGTGTGTGTGTGTATATATACTTAGGTATAAATACCCGAGTAGATACGCCACTACCAACCAAATGAGCTAACTTTCAATCATTGCAAAAATTGCGTCAACTTACCACAGAAAAAATTCAAAAAATATTTTTTACTTTAATTCAAATTAATTAGCAATATACTTGTATATATATTTGTATAATTGTGCAATAAAGCGCTGTCGGGCGCCGCTGTTCGCTATAGAGTTAACTGCTTCAACTGACAGCCATGGCGACGTAAGCAAGAAATCAGACAAATGGCCAGAATGTGCGAGTGTATCGGTGCGAATATTTATCTGTGTCTATCTAACTGTCTGTCTGTCGGAGTAGCTCGCTGACTATTCAACAGTGTATCTGACAAAGCCAACCAGTCGTAGAGATAAGGCGAATACTCACTTTTTTGCATAATAATTGACGCTTTTCGCCAGACGCAAACGGTAAAACGTAGTGGCGAATTTCGAATCGAGACAATTCAAAATTCAATGCAGTGGAATGCAGTGCTGGAGATGTGCGCTGCGGTGCGCGGTGCTGGGTACGTGTTGCAGTCTGCGAGCGAGCCGTCTGACTGTAGCTAAGCGTTATTGGTCGTTTAGTGGAATTGCGGTTAGTTGCGGTTGCCGTTGAATGTGAGCGCTTTCTGGCGATTACGATTTACTTATGAGCCCGGTTTGGGCATTCAATAGATCGCAATAGCCGATGATGTTGGTTCGAAATAGGTTTGCACACGATCACTGCCGAAGAGATCAGAAACACTTTTCAATTGCGATTAGGGCAACTGTTTTTAGTTGTTTTTTTGATTTTCGAATTCTTTCTATAAAACGATTTGTTTTTTGTTATCGAAAATCCTATGTCCACACAATTTTATTACTTTCTTCAACAGAATTCACGGTCAAGTGTAAGTTTGAAATTAATTTTTTCACAATCAATGTACGCGTATAAATTGTATCACATAACGGCACTACACGCCTCACAAAAGTGTACTGAAAAAACACAAAAATGCAGTACGAAATTATGTAGTAAATGGTTCTTGGTACAAAAAACGACCTTGTAGGAATCGTCAATTCTCTGCGGACTATTTTTTTATGGTTAATTTTTGTTATCGTACATACTTTCAATTGCTGTTATTGTTGTTGTTGTACAATTTCTATTTGTTTAATTGTTGAATCGGTTTTACAGTGTCGGTCGAGTTGTGCGGTTTGGGTTCAGTTTTGCGTTTTACTTTCGAGTGGATTGACGCGCTAACTGGCTGACTGCCGTTGCTGCCATCATGCATGTGATAGTTGTTGTTGCTGTCGTAATTGCCACTGCTGATGTGTTTTTGTTGTTGTTGTACATTTACAATAGGTACATAATATTGTAGTCGCCCGTATTGTTTCTAGATACACACACAACTGTTTGAGTTCGAGTGCATTATTTTTAGTTTTATCAGTTTTTTTTTATTTTGTGTATTTTTACTTTCACCAATTGCTGAGTGTATAATGTCGTTGTTGCTGCTGTTGTTTTAGCTAATGATTTTTTTTAAATATACAGTGGCTCACAGCTTATTTGATACAGTACTGGTTTTAAAATTGAAATTTATATAACTGAAAAACTAAAAAAGATATTAAAAAAATTTAAACGCCATTTGGAAGAATAAAATATATACTTCAATTTCACGAACTTCATTTATTTCTCCAATTTGCCATTTAACATCAAAAGAACCCCAAATTAAAAATTCTACTAAATTTGAGATCACAGCTTATTTGATACAGTTCTATTCGGACATAAAATTCTTACAAACTAGTGGTTTATTTGATATTTTTAATATTTAGTGTGTTATCCTTTTGCCTTTACAACAGCCTGGAGTCTGCCTGACATGGAATCGACAAGCTTTTGTGTAATATCAGGAGTAATTTTCTGCCGTTCCTCCTGTAATGCATTTTGCAAGTCATCCTTGTTTTATATTTGACTTTGCGAATATTGTTGACCAGCAAAGCCCACTAATTTTCGATGACGTTCAGGTCGGACGATTGTGCTGGTGGTGCGACTACGTGGGGGCAGTTCCAAATCAGCCAGGTTTTAACAATATCCGACGTATGTTTTGGGTCGTTATCTTGGTAAAACCGAAAGTTTTCGCGTATACCCAGTTTCTCGGCACTTTGAAGCAAATTGTTTTTTAGTATACTGAGGTACTTATTTTTGTCCAGTATTCCCTCAATGAACTCCAACTGGCCCACACCGGTTGCGGACATACAGGCCCAAACCATCACACTACCGCCACCATGCTTAGCAGTAGCTTTCAGGTTTTCTTTGTTAAGTCCAGTATTTGATTTCCGCCAAACGTATGACATTCCGTCGGATGCAAAAACATTGAACTTGGACTCGTCCGCAAAAATGACGGTGTTCCAGAAGTCAGAGGTCTTGTGCATATGTTGTTGTGCAAAGGAAAGTCGGCTTTTTTATTTTTCTTGCTTATATAAGGCTTCTTGCGAGCTACTCGGCCATTGAAATCATGCTCGCGAAGCACACGGGGGATGGTTTCAGCACTGCATGACTTCCCCAACTCATCCTGAACTTCAGTAGCTAGCTTTAGGGCCGATAGCTTCGGGTTGACCTTTACTTTCTGGACAATATAACGCTCGTCAGATTCATTGAATATTTTTTTTGGTGCACTTCTACCTTTATCTTCCACCCGATTTTCATGTACACAGCGCTCAATGATATGCTGCACTGTAGATGCACTCATATTAACAAGTTGGGCAGTTTTCCGTACTGATTGCCAGTTCTTGTAATGGTGTAAGACCAGTTCACGCTGTTAAATTGTTGTGCGACGACCCATATTTTTTTAAACCGCGTATTAACACTTGAGGTTGCAAAATCAGACCAAAAATTTCAGAAAACTAATTAGGAGCATTATTGAAATGACAGAAAAAGAAAAGTCGGCGTGAAGATCGGCTTGTAAGTGCAAACAAGTGTATGTATCTAATAAGCTGTGAGCGGAATTTTCCTTGCGATATTGCTATTCGCTCTTTGCGAAGCGAGGAGGAGTCTTTTTACAAATTACGTTTTTCGGTAAACGTTTGTTGAAAATCCGTCTACAATCCTGTATTAAAATTTTTTTGATATACTTCTTCGTTATGAAGTTACTGCATTAAGCATTTTAAAATAGGTACTGTATCAAATAAGCTGTGAGCCACTGTATGCTGTTTTATATTGTTGTTGTAATTGCTACAGTTTCAAGCTGTGCATAGTACAAACAGCCAACAATGAGCAAGCGAACATATATTTTTATATATTAGTATGTATATATAAAAAATCAGCTGTTGAACTTTATTTTCAATTTTAAAGAGGGCGAAGGGAAAGGGTGGCGACAAAAAATAATTGACGTTTGATGGAAAAGGGTAGGACACTTGAATAGAAGATGTGTTGAGACAAAGAGACGGTGAAAAAAGGAAAAAGAGTTGATGAAAGCTTCAGACAAGGCGATTTGTTAGATCAAGTAGCAGCAACCAATTGAAAAAGTTATTACTTTTTTAATATTTCAAATAGGAATAGGAAAGAGGCAATAAAAAAATTAAGAGTAAAGGAGAAGTGCAGCAGAAATGAATGAGGCCACTATGAAAACACACTCGGAGAGATAAAAAAGTCCATACAATCTATGAAATAAAAGAAATGAGTTAGGGATTGGCAAAAGTAAGCAGAACAATTTAGTCAGAAAATGAAAAAACCGAGTCAAGAGCAAAGACAATTTGTGAATGAAAGATAGAAAAATATCAATGATAGCAATGGAAAATAACAGAAATGAAAATTGAAAAGAAGGAATTTGTAAAAAAGAGACCCTTGCAAACAAAATTCATTTTGAAATAAGCAAAGACGTACAAAATTCGAAAATTAATATTAATGAAAATTTTAATATGAAAAAATATCTAACTTAAGGGAAAATTTAAAAAAGAAAAAGGAAAAACAAGTTCGAATTTAAAATAAGTAAAAACGGATAGAAACGTAAAAAAATAAAATTTAAAATTATAGAATAAAAAATAAAACAAAATTAAAAATTTAAATTTAAAATTTAAGTTAAAACAAAATAAAATAAAATAAAATAAAATAAAATAAAATTAAATTAAATTAAATTAAATTAAATTAAATTAAATAAAATAAATCAAAATAAAATTAAATAAAATTCAATTAAATTAAATATAATAAAATAGAATAAAATAAAATAAAATAAAATAAAATAAAATAAAATTAAATTAAATTAAATAAAACAAAATAAAATTAAATAAAACAAAATAAAATTAAATAAATGAAAATAAAATAAAATCACATAAAATAAAATAAAATTAAATTAAATTAAAGGAAGGAAAATAAATAGAAAATGAATAAAATAAAATACAAAAATTAAACAAAATTAAATTAAATAAAAATAAAAATTTAAATTCCAACTAAAATTAAAATCAAATTTAAACTTAAATTTAAAATTAAAATTAAAAATTAAGAATTAAAGATAAATTTTAATAAATAAAAAAACATACCAAAAACTATTAATGGAAAATAATGGAAAAATACTGCAGAAACAACCAAGAAAATTAAATTAAATATGAAAAATAAAATTATCAATGGAAAAGATGAAGTGAGGAGCGAAAGAAAGAGGATTTATGGAAAACAGAACAGAAAAAAAACAACAGAAGAAACTGTGGTGAACATTCGAATAGGACAGGGAAAA
Organism: Melieria picta; assembly: GCA_964056695.1. Classification (NCBI taxonomy): domain Eukaryota; kingdom Metazoa; phylum Arthropoda; class Insecta; order Diptera; family Ulidiidae; genus Melieria; species Melieria picta. The sequence continues at coordinate 34,388,006 of OZ057398.1, read as the reverse complement.
GGGGGAAAATGGAAGAACAATGAATAAAATATATATAAGGAAAGGGACAAATGACAGCAGGAAAACGGTTGGGAGGAAAATTTAAAGGAAGAAATAAGGAAAAAACATCAACTGAAGAGACAAATTAAAATAAAACTGGGTTAAAAAGTGTGCTAGAGAGAGGAAATAAGAGAGCAAAATGAGCCAATGAAAGAAAGTAGACGATAGAAAGTAATGAAAACGTGGAGCAGCAAAGAAACAGAACATGAAGTTTTTGTTTTAAGAACTAAACGAAGAAATAACAAAAGAAAAATATAATATTAAAAAAGATTGAAAAATATTCGGGGGGAAAAATCGAAAGCTGACAATAAACAATGTGCAATGAGGAAACGATTTTATGTGACAGGAAAGAAAGTGACAAAAGAGAGAATCAGAATAAAGTGCAATAAAGAAGCTTAAGTAGCCTAAGGCTAAGGGAAATAAAATCTTTATGTAAATATTTGAAACTGAATAGAAATGGCTGAGAAGAAAATATGAGTACAAAGGCGGTTTCCAGAGGCCATAAATGCGATTTGCTTTGAAGGCTGAACAAAATAATTTGAGTGTTTTTGATTTTTTAAATAAGTTTAAAAAGCTAAATTGTGTATTGCATTTGTCCACCAACGTCAAATAAAAGCTGCGCTGCAGAAACAAAGAAACTGACGTAATCGTCGAAAACTTTTTTCGAAGCTAATTTTTGTATCGCACACGCACTTACACACACACACAGACTAATACTACGATACACATACACACAGCAGTGGCATATTGACAACAACAACAGCAATCACATCAACCAACTGCTTAATCAGTAAATGTCATTCAACTGAAAGTGGCACGTACAACAACAAAGAAAATATGGAATTAACTGCAAAGAATTTCAAAAATGCTTGACAAAAAATTCGCATTTTTGGAATTTATGGTAAAAATGTTTATTGCAATAAAACAACTGACTAGCGGCAAATTGTATATATTGCGCTGCAATAATTTATCCCTTTGGTGCCACTGTAAATGGTATGTGTGGGTTTTTGCTTGTCTTGCCGTTTTTAATTGTTGTTGTTGTATGAACGAATTTTTTAGGAATGGCGAATTTTATGTTCATTAATTTTGTTTGCACGAGGTGAGAAAAATTGAACGGCACAAAAATATCAAATTTAGAACTTGAAGTGCAGGAAAAAATTAAAATTGCACACGTCGTCGCACAGACACACACACACACACAGCCACACACACAAAGCAAAAATGCAAACTAAGGAAGCGAACAGTAAAAACAAATAAAAAAGCAAACAATTTCAACCAAAAAAAACCAGACCGAAGCAATTTTAATTTCAATTTAAATATACACAACATAAAACAACAACAACAATGAACTAATTTAATTTCGACACTAACAACGAAAGCCCATCAAACAATCAGCCACATTGACAATTCGAGAAAATTTATGAACAGCTCGAAATCGACTGAGAATCGCGTAAAAGCGACTAAAGCCTCGCACTGGCGCGGCTAATGGCGGCGCGAGTTGCCGCTGCCGATGAGGGTGGAGGTGGTGCTGGCTCATGGCTGAGGGGCCGCGGTATGTGTGTGTGTGTGTGTGCGCGTCTGTCGACAGCGCATTACGGCCGATGAACACTCGAAGCGCGTCCAACCGACCGACCGACCGACCGACTTCAAATCGACATCGCACAGATTGAAAGCGTTTAGGCGATAAAGCGAATGAGCAGCAACAACAACAACAGCAACACCACCAACTAAATATAGTAATAATAATGCAATAATATAGAGACGGAGTAGCCAGCGAAGACGACATGGGGAACAACAAGAGAATGAAGTACAAAAAAAAATAATGAAGAAAACATGGCAAGAGGGAATGGCAACCAAAAAAAAAAATAAAGTACAAGCAAACAACTGATGAAAACCAACAAAGAAAAGCTCTAAACGAGCGCAAAGTAGAAGAAAAATGCAAACCGAAAGCAAAATCAGAAGAGGAAAAAATGACTAGAACAGAAGTGGGCTGGCGCGAGGGGCACCAGCAGCAAAGGTATGCGGAGGGCCGAAGAGCAAAACGAAACGCGTCTAAATGAAACTACAACGAAATTGCGGCGAATGCACGACTGCATGCGACGGCGACGGGCTGCGCTGCGTTGCGAGGCATCGGGCGCTGGATACTGAAGGCGAACGGGGGGCCGAGGGAAGAGCGCGGTGCGCGGTGCAAATAGTTTGTTATATGTAACTCAGCGGTTGGAGGGGGCGGAGGCCGGTTGGGAATGCGTGCACGAGCAGGTATCATCGACAGCGTGGCAACAACAACAACAACAACCACAGCAAAAAAACAATTCAAACGAAAGCACACAAAAGTTGGACCCAAAGTTGGTGGCAGCGTAGGAGCGACGAATGTGGGGTAGAGGGAGATGCGGGGGGGGGGGGGGGGCTGGCAAAGAGTCGACACACAGCAACCACGGCTTTGGTGACCCTACTTCCCCAACGACAGCAGCAAGTGGCGTGCTTCCACATTGAGTTGTTGTTGTGCTTGCGAAGCGAGCGAGAGGGGGCGGTGGGTCGGTTGGCTGTGCAGCTTTGCCAAATGTTAGAGCAACATACACAAAAATTAAACAAAAAAAACAACATTAATTCAAACCTACATTTTTGTCGTATTTTTATGCTTCTCCACGTTTGCTTTTCCTCACTTTCTTTCGCTGCTTGTTTGGTCTGCCACCAGTTTTAGTTGATTTGTTTGCTTTGATTTGTGTATTTTTACTTCCTTTTTGTTGGCACTTCTTTTTACTTTATTTCATTTCATTTTACTTTGTTTTACTTTGCTAATATACGCAATTTTTTATAGTTGTTGTTGTTCCGTTCGCTTATTTTTTTTTTAAATTTTTTCACTCGTTTTGTTTTCGCTTTTATCATGCTTTGATTTCCACTTTTTTGTGTTTTTGTTACGCTACAACAATGTTAGTGTTGTTCTTGTTGTTGGCTTTTTTTTATATTGTTTTTAATTGATTGTTACTGTGGCTTTGTTTTTGTTTTGCTTTTGTTTATTTTAGTTTTTTGCTGTTTATTTTCGAGTTTGTAATTTTTGCTAAATACCGAACGCCTTCGGTGGCGGAGAATCGCACACGCTGTCTGATTGTGGCGCAAACAAATTGAGACTAAAAAGTCGCTGAGAGATTTGATTTTGAGCAAGGCACAGCAACGCAACGACGATGGCAATGTCGATGATGACGACGACGCCAACGTCGATAACAACAACAACAACAACAAATGATATAGAAGCGACAGCGAGCATGAAAAACAGCGACGACAGCGACGCAACCGTTAACAGCAACCGTAACAGACAGGCCGCAACAACAACAACAATAATAAAATCCAATAGCCACAATTAACCGAGACGGTATGGATGTAGAGTGGTTGTCGTTGTTGTTGTTGTTGGCGGTGTTGCTGCTGCTTCTTGTGGTGGGGTTGTCCGCACATCGTGCGCGACGACCAAACAGACGAATCATCTAAAGCCGCTGGCGATGATTACGATGCCGCGATGATTATGCTGAGCGATGTGTGAGCGATGTGTTTATGTTTTTGACATCAGGTGTGTAGACATGAAACTAGGTGAGGGTGTTGTAAACGTTCCTCACGAGCCATATGACTCGTCACTGGGCTAAGGTCTGGATACGCCCTGGTTGGCGCTACGGCAGACAGTGCTCAAGGTGTAGAATTGGCTAATAGCAAGCAAGAATGTTGACCCAATCGCAACAAGAAGTAAAGAAAACTTTTCTGACTACGGCGCACAGTGTTGCGAGTTCATATAGCGGAGTGACAAAAGTAGAAGGAGTGGTCGTATATAAATGAAATTTGCTATACAGTTATTGTATGAGTAAAGAACATACTGTGCAAAATTTCTATGAAATCGAACTAAAACTTCGACCATCTCCCATACAAACGGATTTGAAAAAACTTCGTATTAACAATGAAAATTATCTTAGTTCATAAAAGCTACATTAAAAATATTTGTATTTTAATATAAATATATTTATATGTGTGTATATAGATAAAATGCGCTTTTTTCAAAAGTGATTGAAAATAAAATCTCGATAATTTGAGCCACAGCTGCTCAGAAGTTGCTCTTAGAGGGTTAAAATCTTAGACTGACCCCACTAAGTTTTCCTCCTGAATATTTCTTTCGAACATACCTAACCCCTATCTCTAACCTTTAATGAGGCTCCCATACAAAATCATGGTTTTTAAAAAGTGGGCTCCCGCTGCTCTCAGGTTGGTCCTAGACGTACCATATGTAAGACTGACCCCCATTTATTTTCCCTTACGAATGTTTTTTCTATACACACCTAATCGCTATATCCAACTCTTAAGGTGGCTGCCATATAAAACTAGTCATTTTCAATGCAACTGGCGCCAAACTTGTAAATGTAGTAAAGTAAGCGAGGAAACATCGTATCTGGGAAACCGATTTGAATGATTTATTCAACAATCGTCAACATTCCTGAATGCCAAAAATACAAAATTAATTAAAGTTAAACAATTTACCACCAGAGGGCGCCTCCCATACAAGTGAAGTAGTAAGGTTCTCAACTTTTGGTTCTGTGCGAAAAAAATCAAAGTGTACTGTCGAAACTCCATTATTCCCTCTATTTCGAATATAATAGTAATCGTAATTAATTTTCCGAAGCTATCTTCAACAAATTTTCGCATTCAACCAAACGGTGAAAATATCGCGAATTTGCACTCAAGTCTTCACCGAAAAATGCCAATAACTTGCATTCGCGCAAATATGCGCAGCTAAAAATACAGCATAATGTACATATTTGCCATAACAAAATATCAAAAAATTCCAAAAGTGATACTTAGCGTTTTTTTTTTAAATAACTTTTAAAGTTTGAACTCACTTTTTATTCACTCGTTGTCTTTACTTCATTTTCATCATAACGGTACTGCTCAGAGGTGAGAGTAATCGGCAAAATATTGGTCTTGTCAGACCTAAATTATATAAAACTTACGACAATAGTAAGTTTTAGGGACCTGCTCATAATTTATATTGAAATATTCCACCTCAAAGTCAAAGCAAAAATTTGCTGTTTGTACACAATTTTTTTTCAACGCTGGAAGAGCGTACTTTAAGAGCTCTTAACTTCTATGTTATCAAATCTTTTTGCATAAACTTCGGATTTCTCTTAATTGAAGTATTTCCAACAAAACCTCATACTCAGATTTTTGCGCTTATACAATTGCATTTTGGCATTTTTGTCACTACTCGCAACACTGTGCGGCGTGGTTAACGTTCAGCAGACAATGCCGACGGAATAAAATGGGCTAGAAGACGGAAAGCAGGTCTAACAGGTCTCTGAGTAGCCTATGAGAAGCTCACAGGGTGCTTGGAATTGGCAGAAAACTGTAGATCTCTGGATTGTTAGCGAATACTTGGCGTTGGTCGCCTATTTGAAGAGGTCTGCCTGCATGAGTCCCAATCAATGTGTCCCGGCCTACAGCCATCGACCGGTACTTAGTCATCGACTGGTCTTGCATTTTCAAAGACATTGGTGAAAGAAATTCTTCTGAAATTACATTAAAATATTATTTTAGACTATTTCAAGACTTAAGAAACTCATAAATGCAAACTCATGTATTAAAAAATAACTAAAAACAAAGACAGTTCTTGAAATAAAACACAAGGCAGTAGAGTAAAAATAATTTTACAACTTGCTAGAAGAGGTTAAAAAGATATATCTTTCATGTATTTGGAAAGTCTGCCAGTCAAAAATCATAGATACTTTAGTACAAAATAATGGCTTTTCTGTCAAAAAGTCTCTTCATTAATTCTGTTTATCTAAAATTTGATTAACCATCGTTAGTCGAGAGAGGTATCTGGTATTCAATTACCTACCGCGACCGTAGTACCACCTATTGGCAAAAGTAATCCTTTGCTTTGTCTCTAGGCTGACATCATATCTGCTGTTTACGGCAGTGCCACGTAGACGAATTTCTTGACAAAGTATACCTGTCTCATCGAAAGTATACCTCTCGACCTCGAAGTAGTTTAACTGGACCTTTTTAGGAACAGAATGGGACAGTGGACTGGAATCAAGAAATGTGTTGCAAAATCGATCGAGGTAATGTACAAACAAACAACAAAAAACCTTAAACCTCCAACGTTCTAAAGAACTCCTCTCACTAATCGGGGTTCTAATGGGTCACTGCTCAATTGTCACCCACTCAAAAAGTCTGGGGCTGTTATTAAACGACTTCAGTCGTTGCATGGACGAGGAAGAGGAAGAAAATATACCTCACCTACTTGGCACCTGTCCTGCTTTATCCAGAAGAAGGATGACCTATTTAGGCAACTTCTTCTTTAATAGTCTATTGGATCAAGCTAATAAGACCATTCGCTGTCACTAAGCTTCGTAAGAAGCTCCAATTGGTTCAATCAGTGAGCGGTTTTGGCCTGACCGCATGTGGTACCACAACGGGCCGTCATGGCCTAAGTGTGCTCCTCTTGAGGCAGCCACACCTACCTAATAAACAAACGAATATATATTGTTCCAACAATATTTTGGTAAATCAAAGACAACTCTGAGAGAAACTGAACTACTTAGATTGAAGTATAGTTTGTTATCTATTCCAGAAAACTAATAAAAGCTGAATGAAACTTTGCGTTCCAGATGAATAAACTTCAAACCAGCAGATGAAATTTTAACCCTACACTGACCAAAACATGTATTAAATATATTTCATAAGATATTTACTTATGTACATATGTCATAGGTTTTAAATATTTTTGATGAGCCATTTAATTCAATTCAAATTCCAATAAAACATTCACTGTTCCTTCAGCTTGCACACACTGACAAAAATGTCACTTTGAAGACTGTCAATAAAATGACGAATGCTTATTTTACCATTAAAATTTGTGGTAAATTCTGAAGGCTTTATACAAAGAATGGTTTCCTTAGAAAAGCAATGCACTCACAAACGACAAATGCAATGATGATATAAATGTGTTGTGGAATAAAAATATTGAAAGTGAATGAATGAATATTATTGAAAGTGAATGGAATCGGCAATGATTCAAACCATAATGACTGTACATTTGAAAATAAATGTTTGATGAGTAAATTGGCTGAAAACTGGTGACACGTTGTCGTTTTATGGGATTTGTTGATATTAATCGGTGCCAGTGATGCATAGCTGATTGTGAGTAACAGTTAAGCAAAAAGTTTTTACTTTAACCCTAGAAAGACAATTGCTGTAATTTTGAGGGTTTTTCATTTTTAAATATCTGTATTTTTTTTCGTATTTCTATCAACTTTTGCTTTGATGACTTTTATTTTTTTATCGGGTTCTACAATTCATTCTACAATTACAATTAACTAAATCCGATGTGTACTTTTCGAGATATCAGCGGATATAAAATATAGTGTTTGTAGGTAAGGATAATTTGCGGTCTTTCTAAGGTTAACTTAAATTGTTACTAGTTATATATAAAATTTATTATACAGAAAGCAAAACAATCATTATGGTTCAAAACACTGTTGACATTAATAAATACAATGTTTAATGGCAACAACATTACTGACAAGAATTGTGTTGTCAAGTATAATGACGATTCAATTGATTCGATATGCTAAAATGTACATCATTATTGCGATTATGGACAACAATGATTATGAGAAACAAAATAATTGCAATAAATATGCTTATTGCCAGTGTTGATTGCACTGTGTAGCTAATAATTGTGAATAACGAAGCAAATCAGAATAAAGTGAGAATAACGGAAAACAGAAATAATCGTTTTTTAGGCTTTAGCTTTGCTGTTTTAATGTAAATTTCAATTATTTAGTGCCAATTGGACTAAAACAAACAGCTGACTGCGTGAACTTTGTGTAGGTGAATACCCCCACTGATTAATATAATTAAGTTAATGATAGTGAATATTCGATAATGACAAAACTGTCTTTGACAATGACAACGATGACTAATTGTGACACTGCCCTCAGCACTTTTAGCCACACCAATAATGTTAATTATGCTGAAGGAAAGGTTGATGATTGGAGTTTTAATGGGGTTTTGGCTGACAACGAGAACAATTTTTTCTAGCTGACTGCTTCAGGAAGCATAGAGCCTCAATAAGGCGTTGGTTACGTTGATTGGTTAACACTTGAAATACCATCGCGGTCATTTTGACGGGGTTTCATTTTTAAATTTCTGTATTTCTATCAGTTTTTGCTTTAGTGACTTATTTTTTTATCGTAAAAATTTGTATATATTTTTTAAATTTATTTTGTGAAAAATTAGCCAAATCCAATGTGAACTTTTCGAAATATCAACGGATATGATTTGGAGTCTTTAGTATTTTTATCAACTTTTACTTTGGTGACTTTTATTTTTTATCGTGAAAAATTTTATATATTTTTAAAATTGATTTTTTGTTGAATTAGCCAAATCCGATATGTACTTTTCGAGATATCAGCGGATATAATATGTAGTCTTTTTAAGTATGGGAAAACTTGCCGTCTTTCTAGGGTTAACGTTCCGCCAGGGTAGGTGATTAACCTGTCGCTATTCTGCAGAGCTGAGTGACACTTGAGAATGCAAAACTGCTGCATTGTGGTGGCGATGATGTCGATCAGTACTGACTAAATAATACAATAGCAATAATGCCATTGTACTGCTGACAAGTTGCAGTAGTCAATAAGCGATGAATACCTCCAAGTAGATAAAAACTGTACCTATGGCACTCAACGAAAAAATTGAAATAAAAGCCGACAATGTTATAATGACGATCGTAACAACAAAAGTATCAGTGTGCAATTGGCAGCGATAGCTTCGACAAATTACATGGCAATATGGAAATATTGTGTCGTAAATCAATACGCAACCGCGTCAAAAATGCGGCAACTACGCCGCAAGTGTTACACACTCACTGCGCTGAATTTGCACGTTGACGTTTGCGTGTCATATGTACAACACATAGTAGATGTATGTATATATGTATGTATGTATGTACGCATAAGCGAGCGAGTACATAGTTTTTGTGTGAGAATGCTTAGTGAAAGAGGCAAAAACAAAGACAAACTCACATTAATACGAATTTATTTGCTAATGTGTAAACTTTGAGTGAGCTGATTATTATTGTGGCAGCGGCAATTGTTGTCAACCGAAAAACTATAAACAACAACTCGCCGCACAGACAACCAGTCCGTCCATGTACATAGCAATCTACCTATTTTATGTATGCATTGTAAATATATATGAACAGCTCGCACTATTAGCGACAAATGCTCGCTCAAAAAAGAGAAAGACAGATAAAAATGGTCGCCTTAGAAAGGCAACAACGCTGTGGCGAAGTAAGACCGACCGACAGGCGTTTGTCCAAACCGACTGTGGCCGGTAAGAAGTGGCGAGCGCAACGGCGGCAAGGCAGTCCACCAGTCCAGTTTGGTGGGTAATCGTCGGCCCGCTCCGCCAATGCGCCAACTTGCGCGTCTAACGGACAGACGGCCGGCCACCGGACGGACGAACACACTGGTGGGTAGACACAATTGTGGCGATTCGTTCGTTCGTTCCTTTCAGCAGTGTCAACAGATATACAAAACGTACGTAAAAGATACAATTGCGAGAATATCTGTTCATTTGTATGTACTATAAGTATGTACATACATACATACATACATATGTAGGTATGTACAACTTGGCGAATATTTGTATACTCGCACTTGGGTCGAGCGATTGTCCGCACTTTGGCAAAGTCTTGCAAAAATCAAGTCACATTCGCCAATATGGCGTTGAGTTCTGCAGCTGCTGCCACCACACGGACCCCTCTCACGCTCCCCTCGAGCACATTCACAGCCACTACTAAGTACTTACATATTCGTACATACAGCGTCTGCAAGGGAAGTTGACTCAAAGTCGAAGAAGCAACGCGTCGATTTCCAACGCCCGTGTGATCTAAGCTTTGTTTGGAAAATTTCCATAGAAATCTGCAAAGTTTGCGTCATGTAATAAATTTAAGAAGAACGCACATGCAGCCACTATTGCGCAGTGCTGGCAAATAGAGCACAGCTAAATATTTAAATGTTCGAGAGAGGCAGTAAAGTACGCATTAATCGCATAGGAAGAGATTTGCCGCAATGTCGATACTCATTTATGGACATACGGAAATGTGGAAATAGCATCACTGGCAGCATTTATGGAAACTGTTGGTTGTACACTTGACAGCAGCACTTTTTCAACATAACAAAGTAAAATAGCTTTTGGTTATTTTAATGTATTTAATGTTGACCCTATTGACCTAAATGTATCTTATACCCTCTCACGATCAATTCGAAACCGCTGAGAATTGTTGAATTTGATTTGTGAGTGCGAACTGTAAGTTAGCAATTCATATGCAACATTGGTTGTAGAAAGGTTAAAATTGTATGATGAGGCAATTTACTAATGAGTTATTGGCTTTTAAACTTATGAGCTCCACTTTAGCTCAGCCAATTATGGATTTGATATGTCATAAGTGTTTGTGGTTAGACAGCAAACAATTCAGATACATATGCAACATTGATCGTAGAAAGGTTAAAAATGTATGATGAGGCAATTAACTGATAAGTTATTGAATTTTAAACTGATTAATTCCACTTTAGCTTAGCCAATTATGGACTTGATATGACTTATTAGGATGAATGTAATTGAGAAATATGTGGCGTATAAGGAAAAATTTTAACAATGAACCAATTGTAGCATTTTAGATAAACTTTAAGCATAAAGGGGTAGTTTTTTGTTTTCTCAATTTGTTATAAATACTAAGAAAATGCGTTTAACACTAGAAAGACCGCAACATTTTCATACTTACAAAGACATTATATCATATTCGCTGATATCTCGAAAAATACACATCAGACTTTGCTAATTGTTTACAAAATAAATTTAAAAAAATATAAAATTGTTCACAATAAAAAAATAAAAGTCACCAAGCAAAAGTTGATAGAAATACTTAAGAAAATATAGATATTTAAAAAAGGAAAACCCGTCAAAATGACCGCAATGGTTTTTTAGTGTTAACTATATATTGTGATAAAAGGTGGATGCCGGAGCTCAATGGTTTGTGTATTGAACCGGGGGTCGGAGAGTCTTTAGCTGACCACAGTGGCCCAGTGGTCTGTGCATTGAATTGCTGATTAGATGGTCATGAATGCGAATCCGGTCGTAACCAATATTAGGTACTAGTTTATAGAAACAATTGTTTAACCCTTTCGGGACTATTAGGATAATATGTCTTACCAAGTTTTTAATGTCCCTCTAAACGATTATTCAGATCTTATGACCCATGCAAATTATTTATTCGAATTATATGTCCTCGGATAAAAGGATGATTTCAGAATTTGTGGATACGCAACATAATTTTCTAGCCCAACTTTCAAAGCGGAACATTTCTACCAAGAATATTTTGGTTTTTGAATAAAACTCTATCCCGAAAGGGTTAAGATAAAAAATCGTCTGTCGGCAATTGTTCGCTCAACAGAAAATATGTAAGCTGTAAGAGAAACCATTATTTCCAATTAAAAAACTTACAGCAAGCTGTTCAGAATCATACAAATTTTGTGTCCTTTTATTTCGCAAAATATAGAACGTTGTGGAAAACGAGGCCAAGTTTTTGTCATTACACAGTTTATTAAAAATGAAAAAAAAAAATCATTGATATTTCAATAGGTTATTGACTGATTCACAATTTTGAACTTTAACAATTATTTGGCAGCAAAAAATTGCATGTTTATTTTTCAAATTGTTTGAGCTAAAAGAATCTGCATATCTCTGTGACAAGCTTCAAAAAAGCAAGTCACCAAGGCATCACAGTTTGATGGTTCCGAAATACACTTCCCTGACCTCATCCATGTTGTTCTTCATTAACGCTTTAAAACTCTGGAACTCAGTGCCTGAGAGTGTTAAAGCGGCGCTGAGGGAAACCAACTATAGAAAACTAATTCTTATACATTTTAGTGCGCTTAGCTGAGGTATTTTTCTCATTTCTTCTGCTCGCCCTATTCTATTCCAAATAATTTTATCTGTCTTTTCTTTCATTCTGTTTTTTATGTTTTCATGATTTATACCTGTATTAGTCTTAGTTCTAGTTCTAATAGTTTTCAGTCTATGTTTATGTACTGTTAAAAGACCTTTTCGTCTTATATTTTAGAAGTGTAATTGAATAAATAAAATTAAATCAAACATCTCGACACCAAAACTCACTTAAAAATTGCAAGAATATTGAACCTATTCCCGAATTTTGAAATGTATAAAAAGTAGCAAATATTTATATTATGTTAAACATAATAAAAACTATCTTCATTTATGTAAATTGAAAAACATTTAATTTTTCCCCATTTTATATCTTTTCTCATATACAAAAAACCAAAAACAAGTTCATTGCTTGAAAACCTTCACCTCAATTTCATGCCGCATTATGAGCAACTAAAACCACTAAATTCCGCTTATATTGAGAGATAATAAAAATTCCAATTATAAGTGCTATCACGTGCCTAAAGCATAAACTCGGCAACGCTCCATAATCTCCCGTACTTTTGCCCGTTCGTATTACTTGAGCGCGCAAAGTTCAATCTGAAAGCTGCAGCCGTGTTGTGATTTTTCGCACATTCCCTTTTCGTTTTCATTTGTTTTCAAATTATTACAACTCGTATAATTCTTTTCAATTCAACTCAATTTGTATTGCTTTTCATTCATTTGCACATTCTGCGTCGTTAATTTGTTCATTATATAAAATAAATTATTGCTTTGTGCAAACAACTAAAGTGTTACGAATTGACTTGGATGAGTGTATGGGTGAGATGAGGAAGGGGGGTCGGTGGTCGACGCAGAACTTTGGCTTCTTTGGCCACAAGTAAGCACCGAATGAAATTGTGACGGCACTGCGGCTGCTAAGTGGTAAACTTTTTAGCACATAATCAACGTTATGCGGATACTTGAAAGTTAAATGTTTCTGGAATTGTTTGAGACTTTCAATGTGGGGAAGGGGGGTCGAACATTAGATGATGTTCAAGCTAAGAATATTGCATAATCTAATATAAAACTTGTAAAATGCGATATTCGGACCATATGAGAAACAACTTTTTGTAAATTTACTTTTAAGTATCCATTATTGTCAACATAAATACTTTAATGAGTAAGTTAGGTTACATTAGAGATTAGGGAATGTTAGGTTAAGAAAGATTACTTATTATTTTCAACAAAAATACTTTAATAAGTAGATTAAATTAGTTTAGGTTAGATTAAAGGAAATGTCAAAAATGATTTTCATTGAAAAAACTCCTTAGTCAACACATCAATCCATCGTAAGTATCGACATTTTATGCTCAATATCTTAGAATAGGATCCCAACTTATAACATCTGAACAGTTTTTACTAAATTATATTCTGATATCTCTACTGTTTTGAAAATCATTGTGTTCTGGACCTAATACCCAAAATTTAATTCTTAAATTTATCAATACAGTGAATTGGCGATAATATGAACTAATTACAATCAAGCCTGTCTACTTTTCCAAGATTGTTCATAAGTATGAATGGCGCGAAAAATTAAAAAATAATATCAATTTAATCGAATTTCTATTTTGATAATTTTTTCTAAAAATGTTATTCATATTTTAGAGCTTTTACACTGAGTTCATATTTTAGAGTAGTCACTGGTAGGGAAAAGCGTTCATATTATCGCAAACTTTTTTTATTGTTTTTCCAATCGGAACGATCTAACAAGCGCAGCACTCAGACAATTAGCTCGCAAGCTTACCGTATTATAATTTCACTTACTACGAGGGCGGTCTGAAAAGTTTTCAACCCACACATTAAGTTGGGAGAACTCGTCAACAAAAGGCAAAGAATTTGTTTCCGTGTCTTTTGGATTCGTTCATTTTGAATGAGCAATTGTTGACTGACAATGGTTTGAGTCCTAGATGGAGTAGGTGACTTTAGGGGTATGTGCCTACTTGACTACTTCATTCAATATTTGACTGCAAAAACTATGCTAATGCTGACATATGTGGTCGATGTAATGACAAATTACTTGTAGACTGAAGTGTCAGATTACTGACTGGCTTTGAAATCAGTGTAAAGGTCGGCTAGACAGTTAAAGACTTGCAATTTAGAATTGGAAATAGTTTTTTTTTAGCATTTTGGGATTCAGAACAAATCAAAGAACATATTGAGACTGAATTGAACCCTATGAAAAATTACGGAAAATTAAGAGGAATTACTGACAACAAAATTTTGGGATAAAAACCTTGAATTAACTTATTGATGATTACGACTAATCAGAAGGAATCAAAGACCAGATCTTATCATTTAAAAGTAATGAAAATCATAGCATTATAATCAAACTGGAAACTACAGGGTGGCGCAAAAGTTGTCACCCAGTGTTTTTTGGCTCTAATTCGTTTATGAATAAATGAACGAATGCATGAATGAATGAATGAATGAATGCATGAATGAATGTTTGAATGAATGAATGAAGTAATTAATGAATGAATGTATGAATGTCAAAGCAGAATTTACTTTTGTCACATTTTGCGCCACCTGTATGACCTTTTCTAACTATTTCAACTTAAAGTGGGAATCTGAAAATCTCGGTGAAAAACTTCTTGAATGCGATGAAGATGGAATCCATATATCAGTTGGAGAAATCAAGTGTGATGAGTTCTATTATTTGAAAAGATGAAACTGCGGAAACTGAAAAAAGATTTGAGAAGCGATATGTGGTTTTCGGCGCCCATGATGGAGACCGTATTTCCCTTTAAGAAATCAAGCAAAAGGAGCCCATTACCTGTTGATCTGATCAATTAGATAAATTATTTAACCCTTTCGCTATTTTGTTGCCATATGGCAACATGCTACTTTGTGGACGTCTGCATCCTCTATGGTTGCAAGAATACATTTATTTGTTGGTATTTAGAATAGTTTGAAGTTTTAGGAAAAATATGAAATTAATAAACTGAATATTTAAGTTTAAAGAAGAGAAGTATACACGTTTTTTTAATGGTATATATTGACATAGTAAAGGAAGAAGAAGCAGAAAAAATTAGAGAACTTTTAAATTTGACGTTTTCTTTCAATTTAGATACTTTTTTTAATTTTGGCTGAAGAAAATGATGAAATATTCAACTTTTCGTTATGCGTAAAAAGTTTTATGTTTAAGTAATTATTACAGCCACAACGATGTGGTTGCTCTCATAGAAAAACACTCTAAAATACAGGGTCCGAGTATAAAAATTAAAAAATTTCTTATGGAATGTTGCTAATACAACCACATAGAAGCCTAGGACGTAAAATTTAAAATTTTAACATTCCCCAGTAAAAACCTGTAGCGAAAGGGTTAATTCAATTGCACTATAGAATTTAAATAAATTCATTAACCAAAGCTCATCAATATTCAAATTAAAATCTTGTATAAAGACATTCAACGAAGAAGTTAATAAACTACTTTGAATGAAATTCAGCAAAAAACAAATCATTTCCAATTAAGTTATTTCGAATGAAATTCACTGAACTATCAGAAATAACTTGTGACGACTGCGTATGAAATATTTGAAAAATGTTTAGCGTGGGTGCGCGATCTTTGCGCCAAAACATAATAAATACGTACGAACGAACGAATTGTTATGGGAATGACATTTAATAAAGAAGAAGCAAGTGTTGAAAATCGAAACTGAAAGTCAATAGTTGTCAGTAAGCAAAATGATAGTGAGTACTAACTTATGCGCCGTCGTTTGTTTTCAATAATATTTCGAATGGATTTTTTTATGATTAACTATTCAGAATTGTTCTCGAAGCAATGAGTTTGAATTATGATATTCAAATGTGAACATCTATTTAAATATTTATGTAGCTAAAAGTGACAATGTGAGGGCCAAAAAATAAATATCATATTTTGATCATTGTTAAATGCCAGAAGAGCCAAGTGTGAGTAATGCGAATACGAAATACGAAAATAAACTCTTCAACTAAATCATTCATACAAATTCAGTGCGGTTTGGTTTGGTTCGGTTCCCGGGTGTGGTCTAACCCACATACAGTGTGCCGCAATCCACTGGGCACACACAATCGCATGCGATGTGGAACGCACTTTTACTAATGAAATCAAATGAATGCGCGTGTAAATGGGCAGCTAAGTGGGTATATAGGCGCACTACATACATATGTATGTATTTATATGCATATTGTACATAGTGTGCCATGTACAATAACCAGTCGCCGTGTACATATTTACTTGAATGAACGCGAACAGATACGTGACGAGCAAGCGGTTATATCTCAATACAAACAATTCTAAAAATAAACCAAAAATATATTTGTTGCTGCCCCTATTGTTGTTGTTGTTCTTCTTACTGTTGTGGCTGTTGATTTTTTGTTTCGATTCTCACAATCAAAACGCAAAACAATAACAACTGGTATCAGTAGAGGAACGGCCGAATTAGCGCATTTCACAGCGCAAATCGACACAAAAAAAATTTAAATGGCAACAACAAAAATTTAGCTAAACGCTGAGAAATTCATGTCGAACGGATCTTTAGCCACACTTGTAGTAGATCTGCTGATTATATATAAATATGACAACTATATGGTAGATGGGCGCGTCTGTCATATCACACGACACTATGTACACACATGCGGACGTCGTCGACTTCAATATCCGACCGTAAGTAGTCACTCTCACCCGCACTTGAGCACTTGAACAACAACAACAACACACACACACATTATTCATGAATTGTCTTATTGATTCGAAGGCAACAAAAACGTTACTACTTTGCCGGTTTTGTGTTGTTTCGTTCAAAGAAATCACAATTTCCGTTTGCTTGTTGGCGCATTTTTTACACAATTCATTACATTATTTTCTCTCAATTAATAATTTTTTTTCAC
Organism: Melieria picta; assembly: GCA_964056695.1. Classification (NCBI taxonomy): domain Eukaryota; kingdom Metazoa; phylum Arthropoda; class Insecta; order Diptera; family Ulidiidae; genus Melieria; species Melieria picta. The sequence continues at coordinate 34,371,071 of OZ057398.1, read as the reverse complement.
TATAAATAGCAAACACGCACACGTACAGCCGCAGCACAGACACAATCTACAATAAGAAATATCTACGTACGATGTACTCGGTATGTATGTACAGATGTAGCAACAAAGCTTCACACACCAGCCAGATGATTTCATTTCACATAAAAAACAACAAGTTCGTTATTTTTCATTAAGACTGCCAAGCAGTGACAGTGGCCATACACCTGCTAAACGATAGGCAAATATTCAAAAATTATGAACAATCTGCAGTTAAATGCCAACGATAATATTATTTCATTTCGTGTGCTATATATATATTTTCATGTACATAGATATATATTTAGTTTGTATAAACGTTTGCTGCCTTTTCCTAGTCGAAACTTATTTAGAGAGTCTTTAATTTTCAGATCTTATTTGTTTAAACGAAACTTATTATTCAGTCGTTTAGACGTCAAACGCTTGACAAGCATAGCTAATCAGACGCGGACGTCAGACACCCCAAAACACATCGGAACTGCAGATTTTTTATAAATGCTGCAATAATCTTAATTTGAGGCCTTTTCTGATTCATTATGAAATATTCTAACTAACTGAAAAAATTCAGTTTAGAAGAAGGAAAACTAAAGCAAAACTTGCAGTAAGTTAAAAGTTCGATGAACTGATCTACATAGCTTTATCCAAGATTAAATGGCTCCCAAAAGATTTACAGGCAACGGAGAGGGAGGGAAGAGCACCAAATTTTCTAAAAATGAAGGCAATCCCAATGGACCTAACAGAATCTCCAAGTGAAAGTGCATGGACACCAGGAGCGTAGAAAAAAACTTGGTCATGGTGGTGGTTCACATGGGGGGTTTACAAAATGTTTTTTTTGCCAATCTCTAAAGTAAACTTCACTTTTCAAACAGGTAATTTTGTGGTAGCGCCACCTATATGTGACTTAGTGCATTGGAAATTTATATATCTCCCCGATTTTTGGTCAAAATTTCATGAAATTTGGTTCATTGGAAGCAAAGTTATTGCGTCTGCAGTGAAAGTATGTTTGTGTCATTGGTACAAAAAGGAGCATCGAACAAAGAGCAAATAACACCGTGCGACCAAAATTTTAAAAAATTTTCACACCGGAAAAAATCCATATGGGCGTGAAACTAGAGACCAAACATAGTAATACTGCGTACTCAGTTTTTTATTTCTACATCCTTTGTCCTTTTAAAAGGACTTCAAAATTTTGAAGGGGATACAAAATATAAAAAAATACTTAACCTCGTTAGAATATGGCGATATGTGTATCAAATGAAAGAGGAAAGGCTCAAGAATTTAAATAAAATTAATTTTTTATCTATTTGTAAAAAAAGGATATGAAAAAAGTCCTTTGAAAATTTTAATCCTTTATATCCTTGAAAATTTACATAGAATTTTCTTGAAAAGTAAGTATGTTAAAACCCAAAATCTCCTTGATCACATGTCAAAATTTCATTATACTCGCTTCATTGATTTTGTATCTTTTTATTATTTAAAATACTGATACTCAAATAAATTAGAATTTTTGTACTTCATTAGAATTGCAGCTTCCGCCTTTTTTTAATAACTTTCGAGCTAATAAAGTCAGACTAATGAAATTTTGATACGTGATCAGGAAGATTTGGGGTTTTAACATACTTACTTTTCAAGAAAATTCTACATAAAATTTCAAGGATATAAACGATTAAAATTTTCAAAGGACCTTTTTCTTATCCTTTTTTTACAAATAGATAAAAAATTAATTTTATTTAAATTCTTGAGCCTTTCCTCTTTCATTTGATATACATACATATCGCCATATTCTAACGAGGTTAAGTATTTTTTATATTTTTTTTATTTTTTATCCCCTTCAAAATTTTGAAGTCCTTTTAAAAGGACAAAGGATGTAGAAATGAAAAACTGAGTACGCAGTATTACTATATTTGGTCTCTAGTTTAACGCACTTATGGATTTTTCCCGGCGTGAAAAATGCTGTCGCACGGTGTAATATAACTTTTGTTTTAAAATTGTTAAAAAATACATACATAAATAATTATAGGCTATGGGAGGTTCTGACACCTAACTCCTTACTCCCCTTGGCTACGCCCCTCGCACACAAACCCATTCTATAACGTAACATAACCTAAAGAAATTTTTTTTAAGAAACGAGAACTAAAAACCACATACACATGATTAGGTTTAGGTTTAGATTAAAGTGGACGCCTTCACTTATAAAATCCCACTTAAACACGAATTGATGGATGGCTGTCATATTTTACTGGGAGATCTACGAGAATTTTCACATGAACCTCGCCTTATTCTTGATGTCTGGAGTCAGTTCAGTCTTGACGGTTTAGAAGAATTAGGAGTCTGGGAATTTTTGGGGACCGACATTGGCATATAACATGCTGAATCGTTTCCTAATCTTCTTTGAATTAAATAAATAATGTTATAATATTTAATGGTTTTTTATTGAAATTTATACCATTAATACTTAAATATAATTTCCGCCAAATAAGCCACCTTAGACTTTGAAATACTTTATATTGTTAGACCAATTTTGCGCAACATTTTTGCGTACGTACACTAAGAGAAAAATCGCAATCTAAAATCAAGCCCAAAAATCTTGTTTTAAGATGGTGAAATCTAATCGAGTTAAATTTAATTTTAAGATTACACAGACTTAAAATAAAATCGGCGTGCTTAATTTAAGATTGAGAAGTTAAAATCAAGATTTTAAATTTTAAATTGAAGTTGAATGTTGTCAATCTGAGATTTAAATTCTTGAACCAAAATCAGCTCAATCTTAAAACAAGAATACAATTTTATATCAAACCCAAACAATTTTAAAATCAGACCAACATCGTATACGCTTTGACTTTTGTAACGGTTTGGTTTATTTTGGCATTTGGTTTTCATTGCAATTTTGGCTTCGAGTTGCGCGCACGCGTTTTGAGTGAAGTGAAGTAAAGTGAAGTGATAAATATTTGTTTAAAAAATGGATAATGAAAATTTCAACAATTGGGTTTTTTTAACAAATGAGTCAGTTAATCCAGAGTTGCAATTAATTTCAAGTGGGACAAGTTCGACTCAACCTATAGCGGAACCAGTGGGCGAGGATGAACGAAAACTTATAGAACTGCTGAAGGAATCTCAGGTAATTTCGGAAAGTCTTTGCTATATTTTGATTTCAAAATTGGCCCAAGATTTATATTTTACATTTGTATTTTTTTACTTTCTTCTCATAGGATTACTATTTCATACCAAGGAAAGGGAGAAACAATCCAAGCGAAAAGTTGTACTCAAAATACAAAAACAAGAAAACCCAGAAACGCAAACTAGAGTCTTCAATCCACAGCAGTAGCACCTTGGGAGGAGAAATCTCTGCTACAGAAACAAGTAAAATACAAAAAACTGACATTCCGCTCTCTACTCAGCAAACACAAACCTCAGAAATTGACGAGTCGGTTGCTGCGGCATTAAAAACACCTCTAAACAGAGACTGTGCCGATTGGAATGAAGTTTGCAATCGATGGAGAAAAACGTTTAACATGCGGCAAAGAGATTTAAAAGAACTAGGAAGTACCGAATTTCTTCAATCTTGGTCAAAATTAGCAGATGCACGAGCTCCAGAGTTGGTAAAACTGAATAACAGCATCCTATCCGAATAGTACCAAATGTGAATAGTGAATATTTTTTAAAGTTTGCTTAAACATTTTTAGATCAAAATCGACTTTGATATAATGTACCCCGCGAAGGAACATTTGCTACTATCAAAATGGGAAACATTCAAAAAGAAAATACAGATGTATTACGAAATAAATATTTATAACGATTATTGCAGACAATTGTTGTCCGGAGCTAAATCGTCAACAAATAAAGGTAAAATGAAAAATTTAGAGATTATAGTCAAATAATTTTAAACTAATTTTTTACGCTTTATTTTCGTTCTTTAGATGCACAAGATTATATATACAGCGTACTACTGAATGCAGTAATACCTTCCTCGGCAAGATTTTGCAACACGGACGGCAAGCGCAGCAAAAAGGCAACTATAGTTGACGCACAGGAAAGCTTCATTTTACATTTGGCATCCATCAACGATTACAAAAAGCAAATTGACAGTATTGTTAACAAATATTATTCTGCTGGATTAACAATACAACCATTCATTATAGTGGAGGGTGTATCCGACACGGACATAAAGGGTTTTTACATTTTTTTTGATAATACTTTATATAAGTTCAACTCGTTTCTTGAGAGTTTAGACACGTGGTTTAAAATTTTTCAAGTTCTTTCTTTAAAATATCCACAAGCTTGTCAATTGTCTTGGGTTTTCATTCAGCAATTTTTTTTTGAAATCAATACCTGTTTTGATGCTAAATCGGCAAATATTACCAAACTGATTGATTACATAAAAAGCAATTAGTTGATCGCAAAATGTATATATGTTTTAAGTGCCTTCAATCATTTTCAGAAGTTAATCTTTTAATATGTCACTTCAAAGTTGTCCATTTACTTTCAACAAAACTTCTTAAACTACGTTGTGTACAAGACAAATGTAACCTTACATTTTCAAATTTCACGTCTTTTCGAAAACACTTAGAAAATCAACACAAAATTAATAAATGTACAAACGAAACAAATGTATTTAATAACTCATCATCTAAATTATCTTTGCCAGAAACTTATGACAACTTAGCAACTCCTAACGAATCTACTTTCAATGTTGCATACGATAAAAGCGACAATACCTTGCAAATAGTAAATAAATTGAAAAGAAAAGCATTAAAACTGACTTTAAGTTTACATAAACACAATTTTATGCCTAGAAAACAAGTTCTCGAAATTCAAAGTATTATTTCCTCCTTACTTACTTACTTACTTACTATATGTTCAGCTATAAAAGGCCTGTTTAATGCCGATGAAATTAGAGAAGATTTGAAGTGCTTATTGAGTTTCTGTAAAGATCCGTTTCAGGAAATAAAGTCAGAGTATAGGCTATTTAAAATACTAAAAGATTTGAAGTTGTATGAATATCCTGCTACTTGGTTACAAATACGAACCCACTTGAACTGTATAAAACAAAATATTTTTTGCATGAGAATAATAATATGTATGTTTTATGTAATCCAATCAATGTAAAAAAGTTTGATACCCATTTTCAGTCTTATGAGGTTGGTTCTAAAATTGACAAATTAATTATTAAAAATATTTATGCCTTTGTAAGTCCTCCTTTGCATTTATATGGTATTAATAATGGTAAAACGTATGTCAGAATAAAGTATGTTTAATGTTTGTAAAATTATCTATATCACAATTAATTTCAATAAAAAGTTATGAGTAATACAACATATAAAATATGTCTATTAATTTCTTTGGGGGTAAAGCATTTGAAATCAGCGGGATTAAGATTAAAAAATCTTGAATCAAGAAGGAAACAATTTTGAAATAAGAATATTGAAATCTTACATTAAGAATGCGCAATTTTAAATTAAAATTGTATATTCTTGAAATAAGCTGCATACCGGCTTAAAACAAGAATTTGCAGCTTATCCAAAATTAAATTTGAAAATAAGATTTTCGTGCTTGTTTTAAGCGGATTGCAGCTTAACAGACTTTCGTCAACGGATGGGCTTAATTTGACAACCATATTCTTGATTTTAGAACGATTTTTCTCTGAGTGTATGGCTTTATCTCTACTGAAAATTGCCCAATATTGAAGTTCAGCGAGTTGTTTGTGGTTTGGTGGTTTTTGTCACTTTCAGAACTTTGAAATAGAATAAAATTTAGATGTATGAATCTACAGACTGAGATCCAAAACATTTATGTTTGTTTTCCATACCTGACATATTTTGGTCCTGAAAGTTCAAAATAGAAAATTTATTTAAAAGGAGACAATTTTTCTCTATTATTTGATACTATTTGATATTATTTATCTTCATTATTGCACAACCTCAAATATTAAAAAAAATATTTGAAATGTGTATGTCCTTAAAATTTTGAAGTCCTTTAAGAAGGTTTTTGGGTCAGAAAATTAAAAACTGACTATGCCAGGATACTATAAATTACCTCTAGTTTCACGTCTACATCAAGATTTGGATGGGTCTCGGAAAAATTAAAAAATTTTTCGCAAAGTGAAATAAATGTAAAGTTGGTGTCAGTGCATCATAACTTTGTCATTTTTTTCGATTCCATTGATGTTAGGCTTAATATTTGCTCAAATAATATATCTCTCATTTAAGATTTTAAAACCAGAGGAGATAATTTATTTTATCTATAAAAACAACATTCAAAAATTTATGATTTTTAAATTAGTCGAAAAATTCTTTTTTTTTACAACTTTTACCGTCAGTAACTTTCCCTGATTTGGACAATTTGCATATCGCTGGAAAGGCTAAGGTATTATCTTCTGACAGACGGGCAGCTTGTGTTAGTCGGATGATTCGTTTACGAGATATGGGCTCATAACTGAAACAACATGGGAAAAAACTGGATTTTCGAAGATTTTTCGAAAACGCTTCTTAAAAAATCTCTTGATTTTCAGTTTCGTATTCCGTGACCCAAAATTATTCTAAAAAATACTTTGGTTTTTAGGTGCATTTTTCCTGTCGAGTAGTGTAATTTGCCGACATAATTGAAGCATGAGTAAGTCTTTCTATGTTGAAATGGTAAACTACAAACAATATAATGAATAAAATGGCTACCAAACATTGACAGCTGACAGCTGGTTTGACAGTTTATGTCTATCGCAGGTTCTATCACTACAAATAGAACACCCTTAATAATAAACCACATAGAAATAATGAAACAATAAATAAAGTGAAACAAATATTTTTAAATACTTTGCAATAAATTAAGAAAAATAAAAAACGAATAAATTAGCTATGAATAAATTAGCTATGAGCATTTAGCTACTTTATGTATTTTACAGCGAGATATTTTTTAACTAAAACTATTTTTGAACTAAGAATATTTTTTAATGGTTATGAACTAAGAATATTTTTTAAGCAAAAATAACAAAACCAAAACTCATCAAATTGAAAGGCAAACAAGAATGTGAAAATACATAGAAACTTCCGAATAACAAAAAAATATATAAAAATTAAAAATAGTATTAAAGAAAATACAAAAATTGTTTTAAGTAAACAAAAATAAGGCAATAAAAATAGAAAGCACAATGAGAAAGCCCAATGATCGCAGTTTAGTTTAATTTCATTTAATTTTTCTTGATTGCTACAATTTTTTGCATTGTGCGCTTTGTTTGTTTTTACTATATAACGGATTGTGCACCTTCGGCTATGTGCAGCGATTTCTGTGCGTAATTTGCAATTTGTTGCAATAATGTTTTTTTTGTTTTGTTTGTTTTTCGATTTTTACTTTACAACTCAATTCGTTATACGCATAACGGCACTGTAACCGTGCACATCGAGTGTGTATAAGAGAAGAAATTACAATAAAAGACGAAATTGCGAAACAGCAAACACCAATGCAGCAAAATAGCAAACAAAGCGGCTGGTGGGGTGGGAAGCGGTCAAGGGAGCAGAGCAGAGATCGCTCGGCGATCAGACGACAAGGCACAACTGAGCGGTGAACGGTGTGCAGGGGCGCTGCTTAATCATATGATCCATCAAAATGTAAACACACACCGACCGACAGACCGTAAGCACGAAATCTAAAATGGCTGCGGGGTCGCACTGTGCATAGTCGGAAACTATTAATAAAACGCATACTTTGAAAGCCGCAGCTCTCTTGGCGTGTTATCATTCGCGTGCGATTGATTTATATACACGATCGCACAATTTCTCTTTGTCTATGTACTTTTTGCGGGGATAAACAATAAATGGTAGCGCGCCAATAAAAGATATAAAAAATTAAAAATACACAATAGAAAACTACATACATACATACATAACGATAGAGCGCTTCAGTCACTTGAGAAAACACGATCAATGGAATTGTGCACCGACGAGAACATCGAACGAATGCCCTGCGAGAATATTTCAAGTAACAACCAGTTCGAGGAAGTTTTTGGGAAAAATTTGAAAAATGATACTGTATGAATCTAGTTAAAAAAATCTATCCATCTATCTATCTATCTATCTATCTATCTATCTATCTATCTATCTATCTATCTATCTATCTATCTATCTATCTATCTATCTATCTATCTATCTATCTATCTATCTATCTATCTATCTATCTATCTATCTATCTATCTATCTATCTATCTATCTATCTATCTATCTATCTATCTATCTATCTATCTATCTATCTATCTATCTATCTATCTATCTATCTATCTATCTATCTATCTATCTATCTATCTATCTATCTATCTATCTATCTATCTATCTATCTATCTATCTATCTATCTATCTATCTATCTATCTATCTATCTATCTATCTATCTATCTATCTATCTATCTATCTATATATCTATCTATCTATCTATCTATCTATCTACCTATCTATCTATCTATCTACCACATCTATCTACCACATCTATCTACCACATCTATCGACCACATCTATCGACCACATCTATCTACCACATCTATCTACCACATCTATCTACCACATCTATCTACCACATCTATCTACCACATCTATCTACCACATCTATCTACCACATCTATCTACCACATCTATCTACCACATCTATCTACCACATCTATCTACCACATCTATCTACCACATCTATCGACCACATCTATCGACCACATCTATCTACCACATCTATCTACCACATCTATCTACCACATCTATCTACCACATCTATCTACCACATCTATCTTCCACATCTATCTACCACATTTATCTTCCACATCTATCTACCACATCTATCTACCACATCTATCAATCAATCAGCTATCTTTTTATATCATCCTATAAAATCTTTTTATATCATCCCATAAAATCTTTTTATATCATCCTATAACATCTTTTTATATCATCCTATAACATCTTTTTATATCATCCTATAACATCTTTTTATATCATCCTATAAAATCTTTTTATATCATCCTATAAAATCTTTTTATATCATCCTATAAAATCTTTTTATATCCTATAAAATCTTTTTATATCATCCTATAAAATCTTTTTATATCATCCTATAAAATCTTTCTATAACATAACATCTTTCTATCATATCTTTTTACTTTTTACACATCCTTCTATTACATCTATCAATCAGTCAGCTATCTTTCTATTACATCTGTCAATCAATCAACTATCTTTCTATTACATCTATCGATCAATCGGCTATATTTATATTACATCTATCAATCAACTATCTTCCTATCACAATTATCAATCAATTAACTATCTTTCTATCACATCTACCAATCAATCAACTATCTTTCTATTACATCTATCAATCAACTATCTCTCTATAACATCTTTATACTACATCTACCAATAAATCAACTATCTTTCTATAACATTTTTCTACTACATCTATCAATCAATCAACTAATATCTTTCTATAAAAACTTTCTATAACACCTTTCTCTAACATCTTTCTATAAAATCTTTCTACTACATCTATCAATTGATCAACTATCTTTCTTCTATAACATATTTCTACCAAATAACTATCTTTCTGCTGAGCAAGAATCAAAGCGTCAAATCAAAGTCTCTCCCTTGGTAATGACTACAGGAGATTCGATAAGGATCTATCAACAAGAGATTTGATTTTACCAAACTTTTGAACTGTTAAGTGTCCAGCTGTCATTTCGATAACATTTGGCAAGTAAAAAACTAGAAGGTTTTCACACTTTCAGACAATTCATTAAAATAGTCAAAACTCTCTATTAAATGAAAAACTCTCTATGAAAATATCGGCTAAACGATCTCATACTTTATTTTATGCATCTGAGGCAAAGAAATAGTAGTAATAGGACAACCTCTCGGGTTTATTGGCTAAAGGGATGATTTTTTAAAATCTATTACGTAAAAATTGTATGACAAATTTTATTAAAAGGTAGGTAAGAATTGATTAGGTTGGTGTAGCTGCCTCTATATGGGACACACTTAGGCCTGTATGGCCCGTTGTGGTACCACAAAATTAATGACTATAAGATGAACTGAGGTGAATATTTGCCTGTTGAACTGAAATAAAAATATCAACACATTTTAATTGTTTCTTTTGATTCTTTGTTGTTTGTCTCTTTTAGATTCAACCATCAAATGGATAGGTCCGATAATATGTTTTTAAAACGCCAACTAAATTCAAAGTCTTAGTAGACATGTTTTTCAAAGTGATTTTCTGCTAGTAATTTGTATTAAAAAAACTATGTTTATTTATTATTATTTATTTTTCATTTTTTAATTTTTTTTCTCAATCTAAATATCAATTTGAAATTTCCAATAACATTTATTTACTATTAAAATGAACAAAAATCCTCGCCTAGTGGTAAGCTGAGTGGTAAAAACAAATTGCAATTTTCTTTTTTCAATCATACTCCTAATTTCAATTAAACGTCATTTGAGTATTTTATGAAACTAAGACGAAAAGCAAAACATTTCTGCTAAAAAGATTTTCTAGCTACCTCCAATTTATTTAGAAATTCAGGGTAAATATCTGCGGCTTCCATTTTCGAAGCAATTGCATGCAATATTTTTTCAGCTTTTTCATTTTAACAAATAAATCTGACAACCTTTAAAGGCGACCCACATTCGAAGAGCGACGACTTGCATTGTTGTTTCGGAACCTACACCACCAGAAACTTAAAGGTACACCCTGGGGATTGGAACAGGCGACCAGACGAGCAATCGTCGAACACGGCCAGCGTCACAGCAGCAAAACAACTAATGAAATGGCGTCGATGAATGAGAAAGTGATACGAAAAGTGAGCACCACAATTGATTGAACCGATGGACTGCACAAATGGCACTTCATTCAAGGCGAGCGGCGAAAAGTAAAAATAGAGAATCAGAAAAACGAATAAATCAATAAACGCCCAGAAGACGACACGAAGAAGAATTGTTAGAAAAACAAAATCGTGCTGTCGTATGCGAGTGGCACAAGAAAATATAACAACGGAAACAATAACAACAACAACAAAAAAGACAACGAAAGTGTTAAGGAGAAGCGGTTGGGGAAATTAAAGAAGAAAATTAGAAATCAGCAAAAAGAGCCAAAACAAATGCCAAATGTTTCGTGTGTGGTGTGTGTGAGTTTGTAGTTAACAAGAACGACGATCCTTGCCAGGAGCCATAAAAGCAAATAAACAAACGGCGACTCATAGACAAGAGACGAAATTGTGAATTGAAATTATGCTATTTTTGGAAAATGGAATTTGTACGATTAGGCGGTTGTAACTAGCGAGCAATTTTAGCACTAAACGCCAAATAAGTGTGGAATTGGTGTTGGCATGCAGTCAGGGTGGAAGAAGTATGTACAGTGGAAGGGGTATGTACAGTGCCAACAACTGGGGTTACGGCAGCAAGTCTACGTAGGAGGGATAAGTATGCACGAAATGCTAATTTCTCTATGCAAGCTTAGCGACTTACGAATATTATATTTCAATATAGTGAAACAAAGGACAGGAAAAGTGCTAATTTAGGGGGGAGCGGCAGTAGAAAAGCGTTTAGGTACAGATAGCAGTAAATGGATTTTTGCACATAAGCAAAAGTGACAAAAAACCAACAACAAAAAGACCTAAAACGAGTATATACACTGACATGGGCGAATCTGTATGGATAAGTTTTAGTATCCATGTGTGTGTGTGTGTCAGGCTGAATGTGGAAATATTTAATGCCGGTAGAAGCAGATAAATGTTAGCAGCAGCAGTAACAGACAAAACAAAACAACAACAACACATATATGACAGCAACAACAACAACAACAACGTTAGTAGTAGAAGTAGCAACCGAAAAGAATAACCAAAATCTAATATGAATGCTTCGACAGTCTCAACTACGGGCCAAACGCCGAGCCAAAAGTGTGCTCGATGCGACGCAGCGGGCGGCGAGGGCAGCGAGGCGAGGCGGTCGTGTGTTGGTATGTATGCGTTAGACAAGTAAAATGAAATGTATGTATGTATGGCTGTGTGTATGCATATGGAATATGCTAGAAAAATGTTCCAAAAGGTAAAGATGTGGAACAACCAGCAACTACAACAAAAAATATAACAACAACGAAAAAACAATATGCGCAAAGTACAGCACACAACAGCAGCGCACACGAGTTGAGAGTTGCGTCGAAACGAATTGGCAGCGTGTGAGGTTCGATGCCAGTGGGCTGACGCCCGGTCCCACTGTCGCCTCTGTCGATGCGATGCGACCGTTGCGGCCAAAGCGATGCTAGAAAAGTAATTGAACTTTCCTGCCTGGGCCTATGCCTGCGCTGCGTCGTAATGTTGGGCACGGCAGCAGACAATGGCAGCGATGCGGCGCTGCTCGGCCAAGTCGACTGCAGCGAGCTGTGACGGCCAATGTGAGAGCTGGATATGTGAAAATACAAATGGCGACATTCATAACGCTAACGTTGTGCGCCGAACGACCCCAGCGACCCGGCCAGCGCAATCTCCCGGCCGCCACTCCACTCCACCACACAGCACAACTCAACTCAACTCATCCCAATTCACCTCATTCCACTGCATCGCCACCGACTTAAGCCACCCACTTGCCACATGCGCCACTTGTCGAACTCGATGCGACTCCGACTCTGTCCCGATTCTGACGCCGAGCCGATCCGATGCGCGTCCAGGCCACTCGCACTGCCGCGCCGCGCCTCACCTCGTCTCGTCTCGTCTCGTCTCAATGGTTGGGTGGGCGGGTCGGCTGTCGACTGTCGACGCTTCGCACGCAATCTTTGGTGATACTTCCAGCAGCATCTTTCGTGCATTAAAACTTTTTAACATTTCTCTTGATTAAATAAACAGCAACAACGGCCGCAGCGGTGCCAGCCAACGATGATAAAGTGCTGAAGTAGCAGCAAAAGCATGAAACATGAACAGATACATACATATAGTACATACATACAAACGTACAGTGGAACAACGCGCACAATTGGGTGGGTGAAAGTTGCATGAAGTAAAGCAACAACTACACAAAATTTAAATGAAAAAAACAACAAACAAAAAAAGACGGTACAAACAGCACCGAACGAATGCGTGCAATAAGCAAAGTAATGAACAGGCAAATGAAAGGAAATATACAATGAGAAAACAGCAGCAACAGAGCAGCAGAGATGAAGCGAAATGGCGGCACCATTTTCCAGGCAGGTGCGCTGAGGCGCGGCAGGCATCGATAGGCGGCCGTGTGACGCGGTCAAGAGGCACAAAATGGCGCTATGCAAGCACACATTTACAGTCTCATACACAGACATTCAAGAATACCCCATCGCTAAAATTTGATTTATTATTCTTTTTAAATAATTTTCGCCGCGTTCCAACAGAAGTAATGGAAATAGATTGCAAGGCGCTGCATGCACTAAATAAAACAAAAATTATTATATTAATTTTTTAATGAGAAAATATTGATGACCACACTCGGACTGATGCAAAGCAGAGGAGAGAAGTGTGAGCTGGCAGCATTTTGTTTAATTTAGAAAAGGTTGACAATTTCACTGCACAGTGCAAGGTCGACAATCTAAACGCTACACGCTTTCGTACTCAAAATGTGCTTAACTAACCCGCAAGTCAGGCTGAGCACAACAGCGAATGTTGGGGCAACGAAGGGCGCTGAGCCAAAACTGTTATTTCAGCGCTAATGAAAAAAACTTTGAATTGTTTTGCAGAAAGTCACTTCAACCTAACCCAACTTAAACAGTTCAGCTATTACAAGTGGTTTAGTGGATGGTGGAAACGAAGGCGCAAAGTTCACTTTGCAATACTTAACAACCAAGACAAGACAACTGTGGGCTAATAGTCAGTTGTAAAAATATTTCGAGGTTTTAATTAATTTCCTTCTAACACTTTACACTTTTATGCGTCGAAATCAAAAATAAATAAATAAATAAAATACATTTTTAACATTAATTTGATTGCGAAGGTGAATATGAAATAGCTTTGGCTTTTGAAATGTCAAGTTAGAAAAAAATTTAAAAAATATATTCATAAGAAACAAAAGTATACATTTTTATATTTCATTGTAAAGGGAATTTCACAGGCTACAATATGGTAGCAAACTTATTGTACCTTAGTAATGGATTTTTTCGAAAAATCCGTTAACAAAAAATTTTAATAAAAAAATGTTTTTTTCGCTTAAAACTTTTTATTAGTACATCTTACGTATCTAATGTTGCACATCAAAAGAAAGGTATGAAAAATACTTTTCGTTTGATACCCATATCGTGTAAATCAGTTGGAGATTAATTGAGTTTTTTTGATAAAAACTTTGAACTTTGACGCCGAGCCACGCCTTTTATGGGCGTTTCCCAGGCAAAATTTTTAGTTTGTTAGATGCAGGAGCCAACCCTCTATATAAAAGCATACTCATTTATTTTTTTCACGAGGGTTCGCCATACTGTTTTTATGCCTCGACGAAAGTGGGGTTTTTGGGACATTTTTGTCGAAAACACAGTTTGAATGTATTTTTTATGAATTGGTGTCTTAAGCAAATTTGTTGGTCGTTAAAATATCTACAAACTTGCCGAAGACAGTAAAGCGATATTCGGAACGATTTAGGACCTATTAACATTTAAACTTTCGAAGACTTAAGCGACGAACTCGACTAAAATGAGCAAACTTCAAAGTCGGATTTCAGTTAAACTAGAGCCAATCCAGCCAAACGGCTGGTGGATCTCAACTCAGTATACCTATAGAATAAAAGACCTCTGAAGGTCCCCCCCCCATGTCTGAATTTTCGACTTGCACAGTGTTATTTATTACATTAAAAACTTTCAGTGGCACGTCTCTGGTAAGTTTCTTTTTCAAATCTTCCAAGTGGTTATACCAAGAAACTAAAAACCAAATAGACTAAGGAAATGGATTTTTATGTAATGGCCCAAACACATTGAAGATGACAGCGATAGGGTCATATGACTTTAAGATGGCGTTGGCTTCAACCGTTGTCGGTAGTCGGCTACTTGATTACGATGAAAATGGCAACAACAGTACCACAATCATAGTTTTTGTGGCCCAAATACATTGAAGACGGCAGTGATCGAGCCACACAAAATCATAGTTTGTGTGCCCCAAACATATTGAAGACGGCAGCGACAGGGCCACACGACTACAAAATGGCGCTGGCTTCCACCGTTGCCGTGTGGTAAACTAATTGATTACAATGTGGTTACTTCTCATGCGAAAAGTCGTATACCAAGCACCTCATGAGGCTGTTCGAGCTCTTGTGAGTAAATGCGAGTATAACTTCTCTCTTAAATTCAAACAATGACTCAAAGCATGCCAACTGAAAGGATATCTTTTCTACTCTTTTCTTTTCTAGTCTGTACCTAATTTGGGTGAACTTTCCTAGTACAAAGTGTCCAGGTTGTACAATCCTGTGTTGTTGCATCACTGACCTTTCTGCATCGCTTTTGAGTGTGTTGTTCCAAGTTCTATTTTAGGCGCTCTCCCAGGCCCAGGACACGTTTTATTAATCAAAACTCTACCCAGTATTTGCAGTAGACACTAAAAAAGAACCTTTAGTTCATGTCACAAATTGGCTTGAACAAATTTTTATGAGAACAATTTTTATGAGTATATTTTATTGCTGTTTAATTTCGGCAAATTTATTCCCTCGAGTGGCATTTACTATGCTGATTGGATAAGTTGTGTTGTTCGGCAGTGAGAATCAATCAATTTACGTCAGAGTTGCGGCCACTATTGACACTTATTGACATGCCCAGCACCACGCAGAGTTTATGCCGTCTACGTGTTTGGTTTGCAATTCAAATGTATCTCAAGTGGCCCGTAACGCCAGCATTGTTTGCAGAAAATGGAGCAGAGTGTTGTTGGCCAAACAACGGCGAGTTTCTGTCAGTTCTAATCGTTGCTGATGTGACAACGAGTTGCAAAAATTTGTATTGAAATTTAGAAGACTCGCAATTTGGCTGAGATCATGGTTTGGAAATGGTTTCATGCAATGTTTTCAATAAATCAAAACAGCCTAATGGTGAAAATTAAAAATCCAAACAAACAGAGCATGCAAATTTTTCTCTACACCTCCTCCCATTTAGGTGCATGAGAATTGAGATTTGACTGTTGTTGTTGTTGCTAAACTAGATATACACACACACACACACACACGAGGAGGTGCATATATGTGCAAGTGTTTGTGTATGTGTTGGTATATGCGAATGTGAAAACGTTGCCTAACTGACGCTTGTCCCAACGCCCATCGCTCAACGCCCACTGCCCGCGCCCGCTTTGTAGCGCTTGTAGTTCAATATATATGGAGAACTATGTATAAATTCTCCAAAGGCTGCAGCTACAAAACGACATTACGTAATGGCGTAAGAGCGCGTTTGATGCGCGCGGGGAGAAACGACACTCACACACACACACACACACACGCAGCGAGAACAAATTTTGGTAATAGCAGCCGAAAATCCAGCGCACCGAAAACTCTAATACGCAGCACAACGGGCCAAGCAGCGAGAGCAGCGGCGGCAACGACAACAATCCAGCACAAATATTTCAACTACAAATACGCGCACACACACACACACATATATATATATACTGCACTTGCGAATTGGGTGCAATGTGGGCGCAAGGATACGACACAACGCACCTTCTCCTGCCGTCAGCTCCCAGTCGCAATCGCTGTCGCTTACACTGGTTGCAAGGGGCGGGGAAACTAGTGGCAATGCAGCTAACAAAACTGCACTCACACACACACATACACAAGCGCAGTATTACTAATAATACCAAGTCTGTGCTAAAATAACAACAACCACCCATCTCACGCACCAAACACAGTGAAGAGGATACAAAACGCACCACGAAACGGATGCGGATGCAGATGCGAATGAATATATCGCCCATTCCATGCTATATAGGCAGCCAGATGTGCGGCTGCAGCCACTCGGCGCGCACTCGTACATTCGCACACACACACACACACACACGTACACTCAAACGTGCATAGAACGGCGCACGAGTGCGCTTTAGTTGTGATTCGATGAAAACTTTTAATGGCGAAACTATTCGCCAGCGCTGCACTACAAAATGCTGTATGCCACCCGCTGTGCACTTTTCAGCGGGTGCCGAGCGGCAGGAGCAGCTCAACAAGATGCAACCAACCAGCTACCCGAGCGACATCAATGGCAACGACGACAGCGGCTGCTGTGAAATAGTTTCGATGGCACACTCACACACAAAGAAACACACACAGCAGTAGCCAGCAATGCGTCAAGTTGCACGCAATTGCACACACACACACACATACGTACATGTATAGTGAATGCATAGCTGGCTGGCTGCAAGCTGCACCAGTGCAGGGCAGGTGCAAGGCTTCAACAAGGCTTCGTGCGTTCGTTGAACGACTGAGCTTTGGCTGCCCTGTGTGTTCCGTGTGTCGCGCTGTGCTGCGCAGCGCTGCATTCGGTTGCTTTGTTTTGTGCTGCTTTGGCCGCCTGCAACTATGCTACAATAAAAAATCAATAATCGGCTGGTGCTGGTGGGGCAAGTTCCAGCCACTGATTGGACTACGAAAAGCACACCAAACTCGCCAGCGGCTTCAAAGGATTACAAAAAAGTCCATGAAGCAGCGACTTTGGTGTCAATTAAATTGTTTTGCCATCAATTTAAACCAACAATAAGAGGTAACTTCGATTTGGAATAATAATGAAAAACTTCAAAATTGCTAATCACCAGAGAAAGGATTTTGAGGACCTTGAAAAACCTATAAAAAAGGCAAAATAAAATAGCAAAAAAGGCAGGGAAAGGCACTAAAAACTGCCAAAAAGGCAGAAAAAGGCACTAAAAACTACCTAAAAAGGCAAAATAGGTCATTAAAAACTGTTAGAAAGGCAAAAACAGGCATTTAAAAATAAGAAAAAAATACTAGAAAATCTAAAAAAAAAGGGGAAACGGTATGTATTTTTTAATAATTTATAATAATACAATATTTATACCTCGTTTTTTGTAAAAGAAAAGGAGCATCAAGGTTTTCAAAGATAGTTTAAAAACTAAAACTAAGATATTTTAATTGAAATGTAGGCACATATTTTAAATTCATATTTTAACTTCTCATATAAAAGCATAAAAGCCGTACTTGTATCACAAAAAAATAAATAAAAGAAAGGATTTCAGCACCTCTCTCAGCACCACCAAACTCTGCTATCAGCGCGGAAATTTTTGCGTTAACCGAACTTTTTGATTTTGGCATGTTTTTTTCTTTAAATTTTCCACTGCACAACAAAAAATAACGGCTTAGGAATGATCAAATCAATGTAAAAACATCGATAAGTTAACGGAATTGCAATGTTGCCACTTAATTTTTTTTAGTTTCAAGGTATTTTTGCGAAACAAAAGGTGGAAAATATTAAAAACGAAAGAAAAATAAAAAGGCGCTCGACAAATCTTGAAAAAGGCATTTTGTGGCATTTATAGGTAAAATAGGCACTAAAAAAGGCCTATATGGGTGAAAAAGGCAAACTGCCTTTTTAAGGCAAAAAAAGGCAATATAAAAGTGGTATATTTCTAATCAGAAGGACCTAATTCGTGCTCATTTTCAATCAGAAATGCTCTATCTAACAGCAAACAAAAAAGGCAATTTCCACAAAATCCTTTCCCTGCTAATCACTCATTAATTTGGCATTAGACATTTGCAAATAATTTGGTAGAAAAACACAAATTACAAGTGAGCAAATTAACTGCCACTAACAAAACCTTCTGAAGCCGCTCGCGCATGAATAGTTAAAGCATTTGGATGGCTAAGCGGCCACACTAAAAACCCGTCCAATCAAAAGGAGTAGGCAAAACGACAGAGCAACAACATGACAAATCGCCATGACAGCAGTCGAACATGCACTGAATTTCGACTTTCGACAATGCCAACAACGTTGACAGCAGACACGCGTCGCGCCGATGACTTCGAAAATTGGGCGGAGAAGTAAAAGCCGCGTAGGTGGTGCAGTATGTGTGTGTGTGTGGGCGGGCGGGTGAACGGCAACTGCTGGCACGAGATGAGATGGTGCACAGGCACCAAACAACACGCACAAACCTGAACAGAAAAAAAAATCAACGAAAACAGCAACAAGGATCGATAACGGCAACGAAGGCGCACACATAAAAGACCACCGCGCACAGCGAAAAACACAAAGAATGGAGAACGGCGGCCACAAAGCAAGTTGTAGAGAAAATTTCCCAAATGTATTTCAATATTTGCTGCCATGCAGGCAAACATAACATAACATAACCTCACACTTAAAGGGGAAATGAAACGCGCTGAAGCGACACTGAAGTAACAAACAGCAGAACATCAGAAAAGCGTACAAAGAAACACTTCTTCTAACTATGACTCAACAATATCTAGCGGACGTACGAACTGTACCGACATCGGTGTAGATATATACGAGTAAATATTACGCGAAAAGACGTCTGACACGCGCGACTACTTAAATATTTATTTAAAGTTAAGTTTTAAGAAATGTGTTGTTGTAATACTCACACAATACAGATACATGTTCGTTTTGTCGTATCCAAATAAGTATAAAATGTTGAAAGTTTGGCCTTACCTGAAACGAGGAAAGAGAGAAAAAGTTAGGTTTAGTATAAAATATTCAAAGAAACTTTAATTAAGAGACTTTAATTTAAAAAAAAAACTAAGGAATAAAAGTTTAATAATAATAAAATTTATTTATATAAAATCAATTTATTTATTAAATTTTAAATTAAATTTATTTATATAAAAAATTAAACAAATATTATTTATAATATTATTAATTATATAATAAAAATTTTTTTTATTTATTTACTATTTATTTATTTTAATTATTCATTTATTTTAATTATTTATTTATTATTAATTATTTATAGCATTTTTGGGGTAAAAAACGTTGTCTGACAATAATTAAGCTAGAAAAATTCAATAATTCAAACAA
This sequence comes from Melieria picta, assembly GCA_964056695.1. Lineage (NCBI taxonomy): Eukaryota > Metazoa > Arthropoda > Insecta > Diptera > Ulidiidae > Melieria > Melieria picta. The sequence goes on along the minus strand of OZ057398.1, from coordinate 34,351,090 downwards.
AATAATTAAATAACTTACATTTTTTATTTTCTTAATTTTTTATTCAGTTTGTACAGACAATTTACTTATTATTGATTTTTCATTTTTTTCATTAAATTTTTCTTATTTATTTTTTCGGTTTTTCGATTTTTATTGATTTCTTTTCAATTTTTTTCAATTAAATCATACTTATTTATTTTTTCAGTTTGTGCATAAAATTTAATTATATATGAAGTTTTTGTTTTATTTTTTGATATTAAAATCGTTTTTTATTTCTTTTATTCAGCTGGCTTTTAAATTTGTTCAATTAAATTATTCTTGTTTATTTTTTCGTTTTGTGCATAAAATTTAATTATATGTACCTATATTAGGTTTTTTTATTTTTTGTTATTAAAATCGTTTTTTATTTCTTTTATTCAGCTGGCTTTTATCTTTTATTTAATTATTTTAGTTAAATTATTCTTTTTTATTTTTTTTCGGTTCATGCTAGAATGTATTTACTTATTGATTTTTTTATTAATTTTATTTCTTCATTTGTTTTTAAGTTATATTATTCTTATTTTTTTCGGTTTGAGTATACAATTTTATTATATATTGATTTTTTCAACTAAAACGGTTTTTTATTTTTTTTATTTAGTTGGTGCACAAAATTTTTTTGTTTATTGATCTTTTATTAAATTGGTTTAAATTATTCTTTTTAATTTCTTTATTCGGTTCCTGCATAAATTTTAATTGAACTTGTATTGAATTTTTGTAATTAAAGAATTTTTTTATGCAGTACGTGCAAAAAACTTATTTATTTATTGAATTGAATGAATTTATGAATTTATTGAATTGAATGAATTTGTTATTTTTCAATTAGTTTAATTAACTTATTCTTATTAACTTTTTTATTCGATTCGCATAAAGTTGAATTATTTATTGATTTTTTATTCAATTTGGTTACATTTGTTTTAATAAAAATGTATTTTATTTGTTTTAATTCGGTTCGGGCACAAAATTAATTTATTTACTGATCCTTTATTTAATTTTGTTTAATTTTTTTATTAAAATTATTTTTCTTTATTTTTTCGGTATGTGCATAAAATTTATTTATTTATTTATTGTTTATTAAAAATTTTCAATTTATTCAATTAAACTATTGATTAAGTAATTGATTTATGTAATTTGCTTAGCCAAAAAGAAATTTTTAATAGAAGCAAATATTTTTTAGATATTTTATTTAGCAAATTAGCAAATAATTAGATTAATTTTTAAATTCAATGTTTTGAATTAAAAAAACTTAAAAAATGTTTATTATTTAAAAATAATATTTTAAAAACACATACTTAGTATTTTATATTTAAAATATTAATTCTTTTTAATAAAAACAAATAAATGTAAGTTTTAGTTGAAATATTTTGTAAAATATCAGGTGTACAACTTTGTTTCCGCCGTTTTTTTCCAAAATTAAAAGCTTTATTGCGAAAAAGTGCTTACAGATGTATTATTCAAAGTATTGTCCGTCGCTAGCGACAACTTTCTCCCATCTTTCCGGCAATTTTCGGATCCCGGCTCGAAAAAAGGAGTCCTCTTTTGACGCTATCCATGAAGCAATCCATTTTTCCAATTCTTCGAAGGATTGAAAATGTTGATCTGCCAGGCCGTGTGCCATCGAACGGAATAGGTGGAAGTCAGAAGGGGCGACATCTGGGGAATACGGCGGGTGGGGCAAGACTTCCCATTTCAGCGTTTCCAGGTACTTTTTGACCACTTTTGCGACGTGAGGCCGAGCATTGTCGTGTTGGAGAATGACTCTGAATCATGCCCAGGGCCTTGAGACGTTTTGAAATGGCTTGCTGACTCACTCCCAACGATTCGGCAAGCTCTTCTTGGGTTTGGCACGAATCTTCATCAAGCAATGCTTCTAGTTGTTCATCTTTGAAGGTTTTTTCTCTTCCACCACCATGTTTGTCTTCGACATCGAAATCACCATTTTTAAAACGTTGAAACCACTCCCGACACGTTCTTTCACTCAGAGCAGCATCACCGTAAGTTTCTGAGAGCATTCGATGCGCTTCAGCTGCATTTTTTTGCGAATTGTAACAGAAAAGTAAAACTTCCCGCAAATGGCGAGAATTGGGCACATAAACGGACATTTTTGAGCGTGAATAATACGAAAACAAGAACAACTGTCACTGAAACGGCGATGACAATTCGTTAGGCACTGTCCACACTCACTTTAAAGGCATTACCATCTATGTATTTCAACCAGCCTCAGCCGGTACAGCCACCTATCGGAAAACGGCGGAAGCAAAGTTGTACACCTGATATATGTTTGTGAACACATTGAATTTAGCGTTTAAGGGGGAAAGCCACTGTGACGGGTAAAAAAAAAAAAATTTTTTTTTTTGTTTTAAATCAAAGCTTATTCACAAATATGTGTACAAAATTTCAAGTCATAATTTCAAAAATTGACTAAGTTACAACGATTTTAGTGAGAGCAAGTAGGCCGACTGCAAGTAGGACTCAAAACTTTAAACGCGTTTTTCTCGAAACGACTTTTTTTGAACTGGCGGCATCAATAACTCGAACAATTATGAACCGATTTCTAATTTTTTTTTTGTTTTGTTCGTCTTAGTAGTGGTTAAGGTTAAGCGTAGCCGATTTGGAAAATTTTGTTTTTTACTATTTTTTAAACTGTCTCAAAACCAAAAAAACAAGGTCGAAAACATGGAAATATTTTCAATCGGTCGCCATTTTGTGAAAAATCAAAATAAAAAAAACGGCTACGTACAAAGATAGCTACATTCATACAGATTACAATAAAATTTTATTTTTTTTTTTCTGAGTACGGGTTTTTGAGAAATCGATGCCGCCATGGAGGGGGAATTTTTTTTCAAGCGCTACGGGATCATATCTATTGTTTAAACTATTTAATATTTTTTAATAAAAATTTGTGGAAATATTATTAGATGTCTGCTTAATAAAATGAAAAAACCCGATCCAAAAATTCCTATATTTACTCGGTCAAAAAAAATGTTTAAAATCACTAATTTTTTGACCCGTCACAGTGGCTTTCCCCCTTAAACATAAATAAATAACAGTTTAAATTCCACTTGGTGTTTTTATTATTTGTATTTAAAGTTTTTAAATACTTTAACTAGACAAAATATTTTATGCATTCATTCGTTTTCAATTAAAATTTTTTTATTTCAATTTTTAAGTTAAATTTTTTTAATATTTATTTATGAAATTATTTTATAGCCGTTTTTAGCCGTTTATTTGTTAATGAAATTATTTTATAGCCGTTTTTTAAATTTTATTTATCATAAAGAACTTAATTGAGTAGCTCAATTTTTAAATTTTACTTTGTTTTCTTATATAGCTTCTACATAGGATTATCAAATACTATATTTCTATTAGGTACAGAAATAAATAACTTTGTTTATTTTGTAATTAAGTTTCATTAAAATTTAATCAAATCTTAATTGTAATGAAAATTAATTATCTTTTTAATTCAATTCAATTATTTTATAGAAAAATATGTTTGCAAAATATTATATAGCATGAATAATTTAACCCTAATTCCCAGAAGTGAGCCTCACAGTCTCAATAAAGATTTCAAATGGTGATAAATCCAAAAGATTTTCGATTCCATTATTTTATGTAACCCTCTAATGGAAAGTTGAATTATATTGAATTTATAAATTTAACATTTTAGACAGTTTTTGTACTTTTTAAACACATTTTTTCAGTAATTTAGCTCATATAAGCCTGACAGTCTCACTTCTGGGTTTACGTTACTTTTTTTACTTTTTACTTTTAAAATTCTGGGAATTAGGGTTAATTAACTAAGTAAAATGTTACTATTTTATTTTTATTTTTTGATTTGGTTTTTACATAAAGTTCTCAGTTATTTCCAATTGAAAACTAAAACTAAACTAAACTATTCTGCTTATTTTACTTTCAGTTTGTGAATTAAATTATTGCAAATGAAACATTTTTTTTTTCGAAAAATTTAATCTACCATAAAAACACACTCAACTCAAGCACCTCATAAAATTTATTTCCCAGTGTTTGCGCTAAATAAAATAATATTTGTCCATTTATTGAAATTCAACACAATTTCGTGTGAAATTTAAAATTCCATTTCGTTTCACATTAAAGTCCACAACAGTGACACATTAAATTTTATAATGGCTAAGGATGGCTGAAATTTCACCATAAAGATTCAAACGACCCGCAACAACAGCCAATCTCACCACACCAGCCACGAACAGCAGCAAATGGAGCAAAATATCCGAAACAAGAAGCTGAGCAGACGCACAACAAATGAATGCCCGAAAATCGCCTAGACACAGCCAGCTGAATGCTGCTGCGCTCAGAAAAAAATCAACAACCAGAGCAGGACAACAAAAAATATAAGCAACAACAGCAACAACTCCAGCCAACAGCAGCCGACGGCATCTTAAAGTTCCAGCACATTGCGCCAAATTCATTCAAGCTATCGAACCAGCTAAACATCGCACTGCCACCCGGCCGAGCGTTCACTCAGCACTCCCCACTTCCCGCTGACTGCTGCCCCGCCCTGCCAGCAACCAGCCAGCTAATGTCAAACACTGTCCTAGCCCAACCAGCCTGTCAGCCCATGTCAGGCGTGGAGGCAACGCAACGAAAATAAGGAAAAATTAAAGAGAAATGCGAAATTCACCTAACAACACGACACGCCACGAATCACGAACCACGACGACCCAAAACGCCCGGCAGTCGCGTCGGTAATAAATTGTTTTGCGCCCGCTACCCCGCCGAGAGTCGCGCAGAACACAGCACACCAGAACGCACGACGGAAACCCAAACAACAAGCAGTCACTTGCAAATTGATGGTGTCTAGAGAAAATTCACATGGCATCTCACACCCCGACGCAACTACAACAACAATGACAACAGCAGAGCTTAGCATATCAGTGCCATCGCAAGTCCCCGAAGCATTACGGCCCACCACAATAATAATCCACCACTTGAGCGTGCAACACTCGACAGAAAACATACCCACCAACACGACGCCCAGCAAACCGGAAAAAAAAACTATCGCACCAGCCAGCTGGCACCACCAACCCCTGGTGTTGGCACAGTTAGCGGTTTATACACCTTATTCACCACAATGGCGAATATGTTGGCGAAATATTAAAATGCTAAATAAAAAAATTACACCAACCAACACGAACACACAGCCAAACGCACATGAGTGCTGAAATCGATGCCCAAGTTTGGTTGTGCTGCAACAGAGCAACAACAAAAACAACAACAACAACAGCTATCATAACAGAAACATATGGCATGCGCAACAACAACAACAACAACAACAGCAACCGAAGCAGCAAGGAAACCGTGTAAACAGCAACTCGTTACCATTCACCACTGACACCACAGCCAATGCCACCACTAACAACAACAACGAAAACAGTTATTTAAGACAAGGCAACCCACTTGTCGCTGCCACCCACCCTCGCATACTTTGCCAGCTTCCAGCAACAAACACACTAACAAGAACAACAACAACAACAACAAGAGAATCGCTGTTGCTCATCGGCCGTCTGACGACACCGACGACGACGACAAAATGAGCGACAATGAGTCGAGCACAAACGACACCGGCAGCAGCAGCGGCAACAGCAAAGTGTGCAATGACACAACGACACAAACAACAACAACAGCGACGCTTCAGTCGTCCTCGTGCTCGTCCTTGCCACACTCATACCCCACTCCACACCGTTCACGCTGGAACTCTGCTCACTCGCTGCTGCACGAGCAGTGCCGCAGTCGAGCATAAATTGTTGAGGTTACATTTTTTCACCGAATCGAAAATGCCGATTCTTCTTTTGAACCTTTGACTGCAACTGTGCTGTCAGAGTTCAGAGATGGCTTTTTGATCAACGCTGCAATCACAGAAATCAATGTTAGGCCACCTTAACCTACTTTGGGCGTGCCATAACCCAACTTTTCCAACAACTTAAGTACTTAAGCGCTCAGTGTCGAAACAAATACAGTTTAATCGCAACAAGCCGAAACTTTTGTCGAAGTAAAGCAAATTTCGTTGACGAATCGGAGTGAAAGTGCCAACTCAACACAGGTTACGACCCTGCATCACCCTGTCCGTGACTCTCAACGTTCTCGACTCGTACTGTCTGCGCTTTGTCTGTTGAGTTTTGCTGCTTGAAAATTTTCGTTTTTTTCTCTCGCTCTGCTTTTGCTGTTTGCTCGGCAGCAGCTCACATTCTAATGCTTCCCCAACCCGCCCACAACTGTTAACCGAGCAACAATTCATCAACAGCCTAGCATCCTTACGCAACTCCAAAACAAACCGCGCCAAAGTTACGAAAGGCTGGCAAATGCTTGCAAGCAGCGGCCATTCCGTGGGGGACTGGAACAGCGCAGTGTTGCCAGATACCCGAAATGACTTTCTCCTAAATCTTAAAAAAATACTGAAATTTCCTCCCAAAAGTTAAAAAAATCTCCGAAATTTTTTTTATAATTTGCGTCATTTTAAAGGAATTAAACTTCTCATAAAAAAATAAAATTATATGAATTTTTTATTGTAGACTTTTTTATTCATCTTCAGCTTAACATCAAAAACTTAACAAAAACAAAACATGTAACAAATGAATTAAATAAAAAGTGCCGCTTTTGGTGGGATTTTATTGTGACAGCAACAAGTGAGAGCGGAATAGAACGAGCTTACATTTTGTAAGCTTAACCCATTTTCGGCCGCTATCAGAAATAGCCAATATTTTTTTAATTCCTTTTAAGGACTTACATTTAGGACCTTAATCAAGAATATTTTTGGATTTTTTTTGTTTTTTTTTTTTATTTTTTTTATAAATTAATAAAAATTTAATTTCAAATAAAAACAAATATATATGTATATAATTTTGGTCAAATAATAATCAAGCATGAAAACAAATAATTGTTGGCTTACATATGTACATACTATACATGACGACTTCTGGCCAATGGTCGATTTTTCGACCACTGAAAAGTACGCGGTGCTGAGAGGTAAAATTATTTTCATAATCTTATGGATATCAATTGATTGTGGTAATTTGGTCTTTAGGCTTCGTAAATAATCAATAATAAATCAATAATTTGAAAAGGTTATATATTTTTCAGAATATTCAAAATATGACTAAAAAAATGCTTTTTTTCGTGTCTTCGCCAACATCTCTAAATTTATCTTTTTTAAAAAAAATTATTATTTCGAGGGGTTACCAAAAGACCAAAGCTATTTTATGCATCAAAAGTTCACAGATATAATGTCTAAGTGCAGAGCTACTCTCCTTCAAAGTGGCTGGTCGAAAAATCGACCAGCGGCCGAAAATGGGTTAAACATTTTAAACACAATAGGGTGCTTTGACTATTAGAATAGTTGCCAAAATATGTTTTTTTGCCAGTGTTCCCAATACACCATACTTCGTTATCCAAAAATCTCCCAAAAATCCACTTAGGATCCGAAGAATCCTTTAACATAAAATATAAATCTCCTAAACTTTCTCCTAAACAATTCTTCCTCCTAAAAATTCTCCTAAAAGGCCAAGAATCTCCTAAATCTAGAAGGGAATCTCCTGATCTGGCAACACTGGAACAGCGACTTGTAAGTCTTATGAGACAGAACATGTTTGCTGATAAACTTTAATCGGTTCTACAATATCGACATTCAACCTTTTTGGATATATTAGAAAACTCTTTCCGTCTTTTGCTTAAAACCTTAAACTAGGTTTCAATGACCTTCACTCTAAGACTTTCTCAGCTTCGTAGCACATCTGAAAAACTTTCCGAATTATAAGAAATCTCTTTCTGTCTCTTCTTTAAAATAAAACCATCAACCATGTTTCAATGACCTTCACTCGAAGAATTTCTCAGCTTCGTAGCACATCTGAAAAACTTTCCGACTACGCTCCTGTCTGGCGGAAATCCAAGCGCCACACTCTCGGACACTGTGTTGGCATGTTTCGCATTTTCAACAAGCCAACCCAACGAACGAACCAAATAACGAACGTCTGGTCGTTTCGCACCTCAAGCCCTGCTCCAAGTTCCGACGCAGTCAACCAAAATCGCCCACAAAATGCTAAACCCCATCAACGATGCCACCAACAACGTCGACGACGACGACAACAATTCCGAGACCAATGCGTTGCGCCTCGGTTGAGTGACGTAAAGTTGCCAGACACGTGCGCTGGGTGCACTTCGGCTCAGTAGCGACTCGGCTGCGACCTACTGAGGGAGAGAGAGCGGAGCGGGTCTGTCGAGCAGCGCGTTAAATGTGAATTTTCCTGCTACATTTCGTTATGGAAAAAGTTGTACATTTAGCAAATTTCAACACTTTGCGCCACAGTGCATTGCCCAACCCACCGATTCCGCACCACCGCCCTCCATACAAAACCAAATACTCGAATAGGTGGATAGGTGGGCGTGCGGTGGGTGGTGTCGGCGTCGGTTGGTGTGTAACCGGAACACAACCGGAAAGCAAATGCCAAACAGAACAGTGACGAAGAAAACCAGCAGCAGCGGCAGCAACGAACAAAAAAAAACGGGGCAGACTGAAAATAAAATTTCAACTTATTTAACTTGGGTGCTTAGCGCGCGTTAAGTGAATGTGTGTGCGCGCGGCGGCGGCGGCGGCGGCGGGCGCCAAATGTGGGCAAAACGGGACAAGGCGTCAGCGCAGCAAAAAGTAAAATAAAGGCATTTAAAGCGCATAAAAATGAAATGTTGTAGCGGAGCATAAATGGCGAGAAGGGATGGCGCAAGTAAAATGGATTTATTGTGCGACTGACGTCGCTGGAGTAAATGAAAAAGCGCCGAACAAGGACAGCACGAACAACTTCCGCAAGCGAGCAAGGCATGAATATGCAGACGAATATGGCAAAAGTTTGTGCTCTTCGGCTCAAGTTGGCATTCTTGGCACTTTAATGTGTGGCCAGTGTTGTGCACAACAGGGGGGCCGGGGCGCGGAGGGTGGGATGGGCCACCCAATGTGACCGGAAGCAGGATATCGATATGCGGGCACTTAAGAGCGTGTGGACACGGAGCATAGAATTTGTTTTTTGAGGGTTGATTGTTTCGAACAGATGGCAGAATGATGTGGAACCAAAGGATTTTGGTACAATTGGAGTATTTAAAGAGCGAAAGTTCAAAAGATCATAGAAAGTTTGTATGATGATTTGATTTATTTTCTTTTTTTGTTCTATTTACATGATGAACATTCGAATTAGTGCATCGAATTCTTACAGAATGAACTGAACCAGATTATAAGAGACTAGCGGGGCACGGCGGCTTGTCACGAAAGAGTTTCAAGGTATTCAAATTCGAATTAAGTTATTAATGTCTACGTTTGAGATATCAGCGAGGTTTTTAAAAAGAGGAAACCAATGTTTTCTGGCTGGCAACTGGCAAAGGGCCAGGCAGGTGAAGAGGAGATGCAAGATTAACTGCTCCTCCTTATTTTTATCTCTACAGTTTCTGCAGAAGTCGTTTTCTACATAGCATCAGTGTTGCCAGATCAGGAGATTTCCTTCTAGATTTAGGAGATTCTTGGCCTTTTAGGAACATTTTTAGGAGGAAGAATTGTTTAGGAGAAAGTTTAGGAGATTTATACTCGTATTTTATGTTAGGGGATTTTTCGGATCCTTATGGGTTTTTTGGGAAATTTTTGGATAACGAAGTGTGATATATTGGGAACACTGGCAACAAAACATATTTTGGCAACTATTTTAATAGTCAAAGCACCCTATTGTGTTAAAAATTTGTAAGCTTGCAAAATATAAGCTCGTTCTATCTCAAAAAATTGCACTTTTTGTTTAATACATTTGTTATATGTTTTGTTTTTGTTAAGTTTTTGTTGTTAAGCTAAAGATGAATAAAAAAGGCTGCATTAAACAAAATTATATGTAGGTATATATTTTTATTTTTCATGAGAAGTTTAATTCCTTTGAAACTACGCAAATTATAAGAACATTTTAGGAGATTTCTTTAAATTTTGGGAGGAAATTTTAGTATATTTTTAAGATTAAGGAGAAATTCTTTTCAGGTATCAGTTTGCTTGCTTCCACTCAAACTGAGCGGATTTTTCAGTCCCATACTGACCACATTTGTTCCTGTCTTACCAGATGTTTCAATGCATTATAGAGAAAGTTCGTTGTAGAATAGTCTCTCTGCAGCTTTCTTTCCCCAGCACTTACGACCTTTAAATGACATCTTTAAATGCAATAACAAAGTTTAAATAGATTGCAATATTAAAAAAAGCCGACACTTGTTGACCGTAAAAGTAAATGTAAAATAGTTGAAAGTTTTTAGATTTGTAAGCAATTTTTGTGATTAACGTTTTTGAAAAATTTTTCCATAAAGTTTTGTTGAAAAGGATCGTTTGATTCTTTATGCAATAAAAGAAGATATATGATGACTTTGAGAACCACTAGAAAGGCTTCTTCGATTTTTCTAATAACGCAAACATTTAGTGAACAGTTTTATAAATAATTAGTGTTCCAGGGTTAAAAACGTCAAGCCTCGTACGAGATTAGATTATATAGTAGAGGGAAGAGGGGCTTTAACCGATATTCATGTGTTGTGTCTCCCTTTTTTTCGTACTCACAAATAGAGAATAGAAGAATTAAGCTTTTTTATGTTAATCTTTAAAAAAGTTGGACATTTTAACATAAATATTGAATTCAGAATGCCTGGTCAATCCAAACTTCCTTACATGTTCATATGGAATCATGCAATAAAATAATGTTACAATTTTTTTTTGGAATATTTTTAATTTTTTACTTTATACGCTGTCAAAAATAGCAAAATTCACCTCAGATTTTCTTTCAAAAAACGATGCAATAAATTAATAAAAGACTTCAATGAAGACATTTGGACTCTATTGGACATCTAGTATTAAAAGTTTTTTATTTTTTAAACGAGCCAACGCGCAGGTGATACTTTTATTAATACAAAGCATTGCGTTGGTTCTGGATGGATATAGAATACAGGAGACAGAATGTTGGGTAAAGAATTTATGGATTCCAGTATTGAACCCATCAAAATCAAATTATTGTTGTTGTTTTTGATAGTTGTTCTAATATTGATTGAAAAAAATCAATTTATTTCTAAACAATGTACAAACTTGCTCGCCAGCAGATATTCAGCTCTTAAAAGTTACTGTAAAAATAATTCCAAATCATTGATAAGCGCATTCAACAGTTCGTTGTGTGATATGTTTTTAATTTCTGGAAAACGACTGAAAATAATTCAAAATTCACTCATAAAATTCAGCAACGTATTGTGGTGTATGTACTCGCTTTCCGAAAAAATACAGAAAATTAAACCAAAACTCATTTGTTGGCAAAATGTTCATTAATTCTGTATTCAGCACACATTCGTTTCATAGCAAACTGCCAAATGTGTGCCAAGTTTTCAGAATATCAATTAAAACACAATCTTGAAAAATCAGCTCTTTCTCCTCCCCCAAACAGTGAATTAGTTGAACATGTTTACTGAGAAATAACGTTAATTCTTACGCTAAATTCTCACGAAATCAATTTCATTCAAGCGAATTACAACTTCTTGAAATTTCATATTTGACAATGATTAAGTTGGAGTTCGAATTTATTGGCCAATGTGAAGCTTAAAACTGTCAATAATTATAATTTAATACACACAAACAAATTGCTTAGCGATTGGTTAAGGAGCAGCGAGCAATTAGCGCTCGCACTCTTCGAGCTTCTTATGTCAACTCACTTCGGTCAAGGAGCAGCATTGCTGTAGTTGTAGTAGAATCAGCGCCAGGAGACTGGCGCTGCGATGCTGCCGCGCGCGTGTAACGTGTAATCGCGTTAGTCGGCTTCGACACACACAGCAGCAGCAGCAGCAACAACAACAACGCGAGCAGAGTATGTCGATTGGCTGGGTGGGTGGTTCATGTTCGGATTTCGGTGTGTTGTGGAAGCAAACTGCAGTCTATCAATCGTAAGTTGTGTTGGCTGTTGGCAGAAAAGGACACTATGAGCACGACCACACACACACACACACACACCAACGCAAACGCGCACACACGTATACGATATACGTTGACAATGGGCCGAGGAAGCGCGCGCGCGACCACGAAAGGATATCAAAAGAACGCGCTACTTCTGCGGCGGATGTGTGGAGTGCGTGTATGTAAAACACGCGCACGCACTCGGAAGTGGAGGAAAACTAAAAATGACAAAAACACCAATAGACTGCCACACCCAAACGGCGTGAGGCCAACTTCTTACTTTCGCGTCTTTTACTTATTGTTTATTTTGTGCATTGTTTGGTACTTTTTCAGTGTCTGCGCTTGTTGCTTGACAACAAAAAGAACTCAAACATGCAGCAATCAAATTACAAAAAAATTTAAAAATAAATTTAAAAAATATATATAAAAATATAAGCAGTCAAAACTTTCAACAAGGCGCAAATATTGCAAAAGTTACACGCATTCAGTTAGGATGTTTTGTTTGCGTGATATGCACAACGAAGTGCAGAGCGGAGCGGCAACGCAAGGCGAAAAAATCCATATTTGTACCGTCGCTTCGTTTGCCTGCCGTACAACAAAGTCCCACACACACACACACACATACACAAAAAACACAAACTCGTACATATTGAAAAAAACGCCAGCTCGAAACGACAATGTGCAGTGCGTTGCGCGATTCTCCAACTCGGCAGTGTGCGACGTACGGCGCACGAACGCAGCGAACTCCCCAACTCAAATGCTCCGACAACACTGAAATGTCCTTCGACGCTTGCGAGGCGCATTGCTAGCAAAACAACAACAATAACAACAACAACAATAAGAGCAATAATCATAACAAGAGCAACGCAGTGGGGCAGTTACAGGCGATGGCAACAACAGTAAAAAAAAAACGTGAAAAATTCAACTAAAAGATGAAAACGCATAAAGAGGCAAAATGCGCTAAAAACAAGCAAAAGGCAACAGGCAAAAAAAGCGTAACGTACACCGTCCGCAGGATCAGAGAATGACAGATGTATACATGAAACCAGGCTCGACCCCACTCACACACATACAACTCGCTTACACATATACACAAAAGCGCACAGAGTCTGGCGCCTACGAAGAAAATAATGAGATGGCAGGATACATTTTTGGCGGCTGACAACACCGGAGAAAAATGCATCTATAGACTTTAAAGTGTTTGTGGCGTTGAGTTACAAATCTCAAAAACTCAAACTAATGAAACTTGACTTAATACCAATTTGAAAAAGTCTTCTATGGGCAAACCTTCAAGTCTTTCAAGCCTTCAAGTGCTTTCATGCAGAATGCTACCATTCCAATCTAACCGAACCTAAAATTGTAAATGAAAGAGTTTTTCAATCGGTCGCTCAAAACTGCCACAAAATTATCAAGCAAAACATTTTATGAAGTCACGCAGATACAACAACAAAAGTAGTGAGAAACTAGTTGTTGGTCCTTTCAAACCGAAAAACTGTGGGATATAAAATATTCTCACTTGATTAATCTGAAGGACCATGAAAATAAATGAACGTTTTGATGATCCAGAATTCAATCGTTGATTCGGAATTTGGGAAGTGACTCACTTAAATAGTTCATGATTATTTCAAATGTGGGATGGTCTCCCTGCAGATATTTATCCCAGAACCTATGATCTTGATAGGTTCAAGACAAGAGTACAAAACCACTTCACTATAAACCCTTTCTCCTAACTTATATATCCATTCTGAACCAACGCAATACCTCCTTTCGCTATTTTGTTGCCATATGGCAAGATGCTACTTTGTGGACGTCTGCATCCTCTATGGTTGCAAGAATACATTTTTTTGTTGGTCTTTAGAATAGCTTGAAGTTTTAGGAAAAATATGAAATTATTAAACTGAATATTTAAGTTTAAAGAAGAGAAGTGTACATGTTTTTTAATGGTATATCTTGACATAGTAAAGGAAGAAGAAGCAGACAAAATTGGAGAACTTTTTAATTTGACGTTTTCTTTAAATTTAGATACTTTTTTTTAATTTTGGCTGAAGTAAATGATGCGTAAAAAGTTGTATGTTTAAGTAATTATTACAGCCACAGCGATGTGGTTGCTCTCATAGAAAAATACTCTAAAATACAGGGTCCGAGTATAAAAATTAATAAATTTCTTATGGAATGTTGCTAATATAACCACATGGAAGCCTAAGACGTAAATTTTAAAATTTTAACTTTCCCCAGTAAAAACCTGTAGCGAAAGGGTTAATAGGTGTCATCCCTTGCGTTGAACCCAGCTCTTGAACCAATGGTTATGATAAAAAAGTCCAAATGGTTTGGTTCAAAGATGAAATCATGTAATCTAAAGATACCTACAACATTTTTGATTATTGGCTCGTACACTTCGGTTTCGGTTCGATATAGGCATTTAAAAATTTCATTGGTACAGTTTTCAATTCAGTTCAAAAAGCCAAAAATCCGAAAGGTTCGGTTCGGTTCGGAACGGCTTTAACCCTTTCGCTTTTTTTTTAATCGTAAGGAAATTTGGAAACAGGATTCTTAATCGTTGATCCTTAATCGTTATCCTGAGAGCTTATAATTTTCAGCAGATGAATGGACATGAAAACTCTGTCAAATATAAAAGCCACATTAATGCAACGAATAGTGGAAGCTAATTTTGTTATGATGCCTTGGGTTTGTAAAAACATTGAGCAGTTCAACGTTATACGTGTTTAAAATTTACTGGGACATTTTATCATAGTGGTCGCAAAAGGGTTAAGATAGTATTGGGGTATTGCACACTGCGACCACCATTGATCTATTGTGCCTTCGGAATGCTTTTACAGTCCTTAAAAAAAAAATAATAAATAAGGTGTCACAGCAGAGTTTTTAAGAAAATGTGAGAGTAAGAAAAGTTTCAACTAAGTTAATCAAGTAAAGTTTGCTAAGCTTTAAAATGTTTAAACATAGAAATAGAATTCAACGTTAGTTGCGAGATGCTTTTTGTCGACAGCTCTGATACCCGGGTATATATTTTTACAACCTTCCAACGTAACTCGATCACTGATCACGGGAGAAATACTGCCTAATAAGTTTTTATGGGGTAAAAAACTCATATGACATACATACTACATATCTAATATTCTTATCGGTAAGAAATTTAGAATTTTCAAACAAGAAGCTGAAAGTAAACTTTGATGTATGAGAACCTTTCAGGAAGAGTTAACTTTCAGTCAAATTATTGAAATTTCATTATAATTCAAATTGAACACCTTTGGTCATTTAATCATTCGGAAAGCCTGTCGATTGTTCGCAACATTTAATTCTGTGGTGTATGTGACAGTTAAAAAAAAATAAAAAAAAAAATAAAAATCATCGAAATGTATGATGTTCGATGTATGAAAGAACAACAAATGCTGCTATTGAAAAATAGATTCATACTTTTAGGATAAACAGTCCAAGCGAAAATTGATGTGGCGCTCAGTCGAGCAGCTTTTTTTCATTACTGTAAACCGAGCGAGCAAGTTACAGTGTCAGTCACGAGCGAATACAAACACATGCAATCACACGTATACAAACGAAGAAGAAGAACGCTGTCAGCGAAGGATTCAGCCGGAATGGTTAACTCGAAATGTGAATATCAAACTCGAATAAAATGTAAAAACCGTTGTCTCAAAACAAAAACAACATTAACACTGGCAAGAAAGCACAACAAAATAATAATAATTGCAATAACAACAACAATAACAGCAACAAGGATTACAAGCCAGAAACAGCGATACTACCACAAATAGGTACAAGCAGCAAGTGGAAGTGGAAAGGGAAGAGGCAGCAATGAAAATAATAATAAAAACAACAGCAACAACAACAACAGCGCGTTGTCGTCAATGCCGCATCGCGTCAACGTCATCACAAAGCCAAAGCCAACAACATGGCCAAACGCCGCCGTTGCCGTCACCATCTGCTGTCGTTATCCTTGTCCGCGTCCTCGCGCTCCTCCAACAACAAGCAATAGTCGCGAGGGTTGGGGGGAAGGGGGTTGACAACTTGGCTGTTGCTGCGCGTGTGGGCGGTTTGGACGTTTGCTGAATTCGTGTGTGCGGACTAATTTGTTTGTCGTGGCGGAATGCTGAATGTTACAAGTCGCGCTTTAAGCGCCCCGCACCCCGACTCGGGCTTCATCTTCGCTTTTGCCGCGCCGCATGAATGTACCCAATGCGCGATGATGAGCAGTGCCGAAAATTAACGAAAATTCTGCCAAAAAGCGAGAAGCACTACGAACAGTCAAAGGTAGCAAAAAAGGATGCGCCGAACACGCCCGCCTTCGTTCAATGCCGTAAAGGGCGGAGGCAGTCGTCGCAGTCGCGGTCGCAGTCGCTCAAGCGGCCAGCAGAGCAGTGAAAATTTGCCGAACTATGGAAACGGCCGCCAATGCAAAGCGGCGAAAAACTCAAGTACATGCATACATACTGGTACAAGTATATATGTATGTATGTATGTATATGTACTTGACTATATGCGTATGTATGTATTTGCCATGTAGACGCACAGCCTCGAAGCTACAGAGTTGCTACATACGTGGACACATACAAAGTTGCAGCCGCGTACACAAATTTCCTCGAACGCACTGCAAAATGCAGCATTGCGAGAGGGGAAGGCAGGGTGATGAACAGTTGGGATCCCTGCGCAGAGCAATGCGAATGCATTAAATCGGATATATGCTCCGCTGGCGAATACAAAGCAAACCAACTAAGCAAATGACGGAAGCGACAGCCGATCGAAACACCCACAAAAACCGACACCCACAGCCGGATGAAGTGTTCGTATAAAGCTGGAATTTCCACTTTAATACAATAAGTAAAATTAAATTTGAAATTTTATTCTCATTTCAGAAGAATGCGGTCAAGGAAATTCCATGCCTCAGGATGGGCTGTGAGCCTTTAGCAACCAAATCCTAATTATATGAAAACTTAAATGTTTACCATATATGACCTCGACAAATGTTTATGTGGAACAGCGGCGCAGGCAAGGGGGTTTGGAGGTTCAAACCCCTCCCAAGTATTTGAATTTTGTAAACATTTTGGGTGGCAAATATGGTTTCAACTGGTATTTAGCTCAAAGGTTGTGAATGGAACCCTCCAAAATGAAATCCTGTGTGCGCCTCTGATGTGGAATTTATCATTACTCATTACAAATTTTTGAGTAGATCTTTTAGCTTTTATATCATGAGTTTCTAAACCCCAACAGCTATAAGGGTTGCACCCTACTTACTATATTTCGATAATTTAAACTCTGTGATTATGAAAAGTGTTAACCCTTTTTCTATTTTGTGGACGTCTGCATCATCTATGGTTGCAAGAATAAATTTTTTTGTTGGTCTTTAGAATAGTTTGAAGTTTTAGGAAAAATATCATACGAAATTAATAAACTGAATATTTAAGTTTAAAGAAGAGAAGTATACACGTTTTTTTTAATGGTATATCTTGATATAGTAAAGGAAGAAGCAAAAAAAATTAGAGAACTTTTTAATTTGACTTTTTCTTTCAATTTAGATACTTTTTTTTTAATTTTGGCTGAAGTAAATGAAGAAATATTCAAATTTTCGCCTAAGCCTAAGACGTAAAATTTAAAATTTTATCTTTCCCTAGTAAAAACCTGTAACGAAAGGGTTAATGTTTCTTAATCTTTAATTGAAGAACTGCTTTACTTTTTTTATTATTTTATTGCTTTTTTTCAAGAAAGAAAAGAAAATTTTGCGTGACTTTTATTGTTTTTCTAAGCCAAAATAAAATACAAAAATTATAAATATTACCAACAAATTTTTTATTCCTATTTTTTAACATGGTTTTATATGGGCATTTAAACCAAAAATGCCGGCCGTACTATATGTAGTGCACCTGTTTTAAGGATAAAAGCTGACTGTGCTTTAAATTTGCTAACCTGAAGTGTCAGTTCGTGTAACTGGGTCTGGTCCATACAACTGAGTTAACACTAGAAAGACCACAAAATTTCCATACCCACAAAGACTACATATTATATCTGCTGATATATCGAAAAGTACACATCGGATTTGGCTAATTGTAATTGTACAACCCTAATTGTAGAACTAATTGTAGAACCCGATAAAAAAATTAAAGTCATCAAAGCAAAAGTTGATAGAAATACTAAAGAAAATACAGATATTTGAAAATTAAAAACCGTCAAAATGACCGCAATGGTCTTTCTAGTGTTAAGGAAAGTTGAATTGGTCGGGCATTCTAGTCTTAAAGAGCTATTCCAGTACGGAGGATATTTGTGGAAATTTTTTTTGAATTTTTTTGTAAGGCATTTCAAGTCAATCGGTCAGATGGGATCTGATCGTCAGAACCCGTTTTGAAAATTCTGCTGACAAATTCTTCTGAGCTTTTGCTTGATAATGTGTTGGTCTCTTTCAAATCTCTATAACTCGCTTAATTTTTTATTTTTATTTATTTTATTATTATTTATTATTATTTTTTTTTAATTTTTTTTAAATTATTAAACGATTTTTTAAAACAGTCCTTTGTTAATTGTAATACTGAATTAAACTTATTTAGCAATCAATTTCTTTTTTTACGCGAATCAAGTGAATCAATTTTCAATCACAAAGCCCTGGGACATTCAGACTTTGGACAAAACTTGAAGATTACTGATGATGAAGTTTCTCAACGGAAATTTCACAAAAAATTCTACCAAGCTCAGGAACAAGTTTGTTTTTTGTACTTAAAATTTAACATTTTCAAACCAATTTCAAAGAATTTGTTTTAACAATTTCAAATTACAGAACTTTTTCAAAATCATAGAATAGAAATATAACTACATATATACATAATATACCCATAACAATAAATACAACCAACGCAAATCACCATGAAAAATTTAACCAAAATGTTTGCACTCATTCAACGAATCATTAAATTGATTCTCCAAGTTGAAGTCAACCGACTGCGAGCGCAGCAAATGCCCGGAATTTCATATAACTTTACGAAACTAACAACAACAATGCACGGGTGGCGTATGTTTCGCAGGTATACACACCGAAATCCTCGCATTAGAAGGCACATGCACACAGTTCCACCAACGGGCAGACAACCACACAAACAAACTGCCAGTGCGTGGCATCAAAGGAGGCTGCGGAAGGCAACCACGAGCCGAGAGGGTCGAAGTGGCTGGCGGTAATGGAAAATAGTTGAATATTGCAGTTTAGTGCTGAGCACATGATTGAGAGGGAGATAACCGCGCCGTCGAGTGCACATTGGCGGCAGCGACGAGCGAGAGTGAGGGAGACCGAGCGAGGCGGAGGACATTTGAATGTACGGAAACTGGTGCATCCGGGCCGGCAGCGAAAGAGCGCGACTCAAAGTAATGATGACAGCAGTGTTGACTATTGTTGCTACTGTGCACAATGGGACAAATACTTTTAAAATTAATGGGATAATTTAGTAATTTTACATTTGAGGATTTGATAAATTAAAAAAAAATTGAGAACTTTGATGCCAACGACTTTAGGTTGTGTGATGATTAAAGAGCATTAAACAATGCTTTAGTGACTTTTGTAGAATTTTGAGCTCATTGATGGATTGGGAAGCACTGTATTTTCAGTAATAATTAGAGAGGTTTTGCAGTGTTGTTGAAAAGTTTGGAAAACATTATTTCTTTCAAATGATTCCAAAAACGATTCGATATGAACGAAACGATTCTTTGTTAGGAATGGGCTCTGAAAGTAATAAAGGTTTGCAATATTGTAGAAAAGTTTGGGAAACATTTATTTTTTTTCAAAGGATTCATAAGACGATTCTTTGTTAGGAATGGGTTCCGGGGAGATGTAATAATTTTCAACTAATTTTTTTTATGGTACTACAACCTTTCAGCCCTAAGCTGCCATCTTATAATATCGTAACCTAAGTGTTAAGTTAGGTGCTGTAAGGCAACTTAAGTAATTTTAGGCAAACCGCTTCTCCATCACCGAACGACCAGCACACTGGGAGGCCACTGAGACTACTTAAAGAGTCTGGATCTGTAATCGAAGGTAATCGAAGTCTTATAAACAGTGGTGCACTCAAACGGATTTTTAGAGGTTCAAAGCCTCCCCGAAAATCTCTTTGTTACACAAATCTTGGGTGACAAAAATGGTTTCAAATGATGTAGAAAAGTAGAGAACGAAGCCCCTCCCCTAAAATGAAATGTTGTGTGTGTCACTGGGATGGATGATTCATGAGCTGACCGTGATTCGTTGTACTAAAAGGAATATTACGTGATTCAAATGTGTACCGACCATTCTGTCAAACATTGCAAATATTTAAGTAAGTTGAGTCAAATAAAAAACTATATAAAAATTCTAACCATTCAAAAAAAGCACCGAAAAACAATAAACAACAACAACCATAACAACGGAGAACAATTTTCGAATTTTACACCATTGCGAATAGTCGCAACAGCTCTCGGCACCTGCAGTGGTGCATTCGAAAGCAGTGCAATGTGTTGCAACCAGCGCGAAGTTGGAATTAGACGCACCGTAGCGGTGGCATGCCACAAACTTCACATCCCAGGCTGGCACTAACTGCAACAGCAGCAAATATTGGCCGCGAACAAGCAAACACACTCACATATACAAATACCTATGTTGTGTGTGAGTGTGTGTTTGTATATAGCAACTTGCAACAACACTTGTGCAAACAAATGCAGAAGCAAACAAACAAACACACAAATACTCGAAGCTACTTGAAGCCAGCGAATCGAAACGAACCCAAATCGACACAGCGCAGCTCACATGAAAACCAAGTATCCAAGTATTGAATAAACCGAGTGCTCTTACACCCACCCACGCGGCCCCCTTAGCCACCAAGCAAGCTTGCATTGAGGAGGCTGTAGCACCACTACAGTGCACGAAGTAATTAATTGGGAATGAAATAAGGCAAAAGGATACGTTGGCCGGATAGTTTGAATGGCGCAGTTGAGTGATTTGCAATGCGCACCTGCTGTCTGTTGTCCGCCCTCGAGGGATGCGAATTTGCTGGTCGATAATGCAAACGAATGTGCAGCATTTGGCAACGCTGGCAGCGTAGGTAAAGCACAAAAAAAAAGAATGTTTTTCATGTAATGAA
This sequence comes from Melieria picta, assembly GCA_964056695.1. Classification (NCBI taxonomy): domain Eukaryota; kingdom Metazoa; phylum Arthropoda; class Insecta; order Diptera; family Ulidiidae; genus Melieria; species Melieria picta. Next base: position 34,330,000 of record OZ057398.1, on the reverse strand, counting down.
ATGTGCAAAGTTAGATGAATATTTAATTTAAAAGTTAAATATTAAATAAATGTTGTAAAAATAAAATACATTATAAAAATAATCCATAATTTCATTACTATTTTTTTAAGCTAAGTATTAAAATGAAATTAAATACTGAATAAATAAATGAATGTTTTTTATGTATTGAAATGTGCAAAGTTAGATGAATATTTAGTTTAAAAGTTAAATATTAAATAAATGTTGTAAAAATAAAATAAAAATATGTTGTAAAAAAAATAATAAAAAAATTGTAAAAATATAAAAATAATCCAAATTTTCATTACTCTTTTTTTAAAGCTAAATAATAAAATGAAATTAAAAACTAAATAAACAAATTAATGTTTTTCATGTAATGAAATTTGCAAAGTTAGATGAATATTTAATTGAAGAGTTAAATATTAAATAAATGTTGTAAAAATAAAATACATTATAAAAATAATCCATATTTTCATTACTATTTTTTTAAGCTAAGTATTAAAATTAAATTAAAAACGTTTGTCTTTCCAAATCCGCCCAAAAAGTATCAGCTGTCTCAAAGAATTTTCCTACTGGGCAACTAATTTAAATGCATGTCCACTATTGCCGCAGTTTACCCACAAATCTACAAGCATACACACATACACACATGCGTATTTGTCTGCCTTATGCTGCATGGTTTTAGCTGAAATTAAATTGTATTACTCATACGCTCCGTAGGCCCTCCCAATACAATTTAGTGGCGTTCACGCAGCGGCCATCGGGTTTTAGCATTACAACAACAAAACCACAATAACAACAACAACAAAAACAACCACAGCTATTTCCACAACAGCCAATGTGAGCATCTGGCCGCAACTGCGGAAACTAGCTTCAAGGCTGCGCTTCTGCACCACCACGAAACTTCTCCATCACTCACGCAACAGTCACATCTTGCCGCGCCGCTGTCGCTTTGGCGCAAAGCGCTGACGCTTGGAAACGCCAACAAAATCAGCGAAATTGAATTGACGCTGCAGTATTGGTCGATCGGTCGGTTGGTTGGTTGGTTGGTTGGTTGGTTTGCTGGATGATTGGTTTCATACCTGGAAGTTCGCTTGGGGTAGGGGGATGGGGCGGAAATGTGAAATGATGCTTACATCATTTCATTTTGCGGGCAGCGCGTGTGCACAAGGTGGCATTTATTGATTTTTAACAACAACAACAATCAGCGAAGATATCAACGAAGATGTATCAGTGGAGGACAACAATGACGGTCGACTTCAAGGATTGCGTCAAGTGATTGTGTGTATGTGTGTGTGTGGGAGTAGGTGTGGGCATGTGCGTGTAGTTGATGGCTCGCACAGCGAACGACGTAAAGCGGCATTTCGTGGAAGTGCACATTTCCAGTTGTGGCTGCTGACAAATGGCATTAATAAGTTGAAGGAAGATTCCGAGAATACTGGAAGCAGCGGCAGCCAAACTTAAATAAGCTGGAATTGTTTAATCATTACGAATTATAGTTCGCCTTGAAAAGACGGACTCATTTTAAATTGTGAAAAGTTCACATTAAAGTATAATATTTCTCATTAAAAAGGAAAACAACTTTAAGGTTTAACAAACAAACTTTACTAAAAACAATTTAATTTTAAAAAGTACAAACCAATTTCAAATATTTTAAAAATCTAACATCCCTACAAACAATTTCTCGATATAAATTTTTAGCGACAAATTCTCGAAATAATCTCGATAATGCTTGAATTTTTTGCCTTGAAGATTTTGAATATTTTCAAGTCAAATGAAATATTTTTTTGTCAAACGAAAAATTTTCATTACGTGAACGTGCGCGCATTTAAAACCGAGTTTACGTGTACTTATAATCGTTATTTGATTTGAAATGGACTGGCCATGCGGCATTACTGTAAAATATGCGTTTTATTTCAATTTTCAGAATGAAAATAAGTTTTCGTAATGGTATCCAAAATGCTATTGAAAACAAGAAAAAATAACGCTGTCGAAATGATATCGAAGTTTTCAAAATTTTCAAAATCTCGGATAAGATAATTTCAATATCGCAACGATATCGAGATTTTCGAAATTCTCGACATCGTTACGATAGTGTCATTTTTTCGTTCTCGATATCATTTTAGACACTTTAGCATTTAAATTAAATTGTAACTGTCAAACAAATTACAGCTAACGAAATCTGTATCTCACTGCATTCTACACATTGGCAGCATCTCATGGAATTTTTACAAGCAGTAAAGCAGATATCTCGATATCTGCACAACAACGCAAAAAAATAATCGGACAATAGAAAAACCTCAAACATTTTAATGGAATTTTCTTAATGCAAGCGTTGTTGTTGTTGTGTATATTAAACACCTACTTTGCTCGCACTACAGACATCGACTATGGCCTGACTGGGTTCTTTGGGTTTTCTGCTTCTTCTTAGAGCAACTGAACTCAATACAACACAACGACAGCAACACAAAAGGGCGTTGAAAAAGGAAAACCAAAGATAAATGTTAAATGGTAAATCAATAATGTCAAACACACACATATACACACAACAACAGAAACATGTACAAACACACATAACTACATACAAACGCAAATCCATAGCAAACAGCGAAAAGCAGCGCCGAATCCACTTAAACCAAGCTGAAAGTGTCGCTGAAAAAGCGCCACCGAAAACACGCAGCCAGAATTGTTGTAAACGACAACAACAACAACAACATCGACATCGACCGACAGACAGACTGTCCGTCTAGCGTTGTGACGACAGACGAACGGACGGACACAGTTGCTCAAACATATTCGGCAGACATTTAACGCCAACATACTTCGTATGTACAAACACGCTGTACATATGTAAACACGCTAAATATGTGTGCGCACAAGTATATAAAAAAGTGTCTACATATGTATGTATGTAGCCGTATCTACATATGTATGTATGTATATATATAAATAGTATGTTTGCATGTATTCATATTAGCGCTACAAGCCAGCCCCCCCCACCCCCAACACCCAACTTCAAGCCCTGTTCGTTCGTACACCTACCACGCCATCACGCTACGTTTTCCGCCTGCCAACGCAAGAGCGACCAACGCTTGCGACTGCAAAGTACAAACCAAAAAACGAGACCCACCAATGTGAAGTGTCAGCAGGATATTGGGAAAAGGCCAAGCCAGGCCAGCACACAAGTGCACACACACACACACACACCTACCTATGTATTACTGGACTGCGACTGTACATATGTACAGTTAGTATAATCGCTATTTACACTGCCAGAAGACGAATGTATTACTTACTTATGATTAAATTCGGCGTAATAGCAAATGCCAAATAAACAAGCAACAACCACACACAAAGCCACACACGCAAACAGCAGACATCTGAGCATATATGTATAGTACATTGTGCAATATATATGTGCCTGGGTATGTTGATTTGATTCTGCATATTGGGCGCAAACTAGCTAAACGACTAGTCGAATAGACAATTTCAACATTCCAGCAATGCCGCGACACAGACTGCGAAAGCGATTCACAAAGTCGGAGCAGAAGCCGAGATGACAACACTAAATAGAACAAAGAGGCAGAACATTTCGTGTGACATTGTGTGACATTATTAAAAATCGAACGTGCCAACCGAGCGTACTGAACTCCACCCATCGAAAGCAGAAAAGAATGAAGAGACCACAAATCGGCTGACAACAGAGAACACATTGAGCAAACATTCGAATACATTCGAGCAGATTAGAAATCACTCCAGAGTGTTGAATCTGCTTGAGAAGTTTAGGAATTCTAAAAATAATTGTCCCAATCTTTCAAAAGGATTCATCTGCTGGGGGGTCTTTAAATTATTACTATTATTTTACTGTAAGCAGACAGCTTGTTTCCAGCCTAAGCAATCAAAAGTCTCATATTCAGGGAAAGGATTTTGTGGAAATAGCCTTTTTTGTTTGCTACTAGATAGAGCATTTCTGATTGAAAATGAGCACGAATTAGGCTGTTTGCCTTTTTCACCCATAAATGCCTTTTTAGTGCCTATTTTACCTATAAATGCCACAAAATTCCTTTTTCAAGATTTGTCGAGCGGCGCCTTTTTATTTTTCTTTCGTTTTTAATATTTTCCACTTTTTTTTTCACAAAAATACCTTGAAACTTAAAAAAAATTAAGTGGCAACATTGCAATTTCGTTAACTTATCGATGTTTTTACATTGATTTGATCATTCCTAAGCCGTTATTTTTTGTTGTGCAGTGGAAAATTTAAAGAAAAAAACATGCCAAAATCAAAAAGTTCGGTTAACGCAAAAATTTCCGCGCTAATAGCAGAGTTTGGTGGTGCTGAGAGAGGTGCTGAAATCCTTTCTTTTATTTATTTTTTTGTGATACAGGTACGGCTTTTATGCTTTTATATGATAGGTTAAAATATTAATTTAAAATATGTGCCTACATTTCAATTAAAATATCTTAGTTTTAGTTTTTAAACTATCTTTGAAAACCTTGATGTTCCTTTTCTTTTACAAAAAACGAGGTATAAATATTGTATGTTGCATACGTCAGATGAAATAAAATTATTAAAAAATACATACCGTTTCCCCTTTTTTTAGATTTTCTAGTATTTTTTTCTTATTTTTAAATGCCTGTTTTTGCCTTTTTTAACAGTTTTTAATGCCCTATTTTGCCTTTTTAGGCAGTTTTTAGTGCCTTTTTCTGCCTTTTTGGCAGTTTTTAGTGCCTTTCCGTGCCTTTTTTGCTATTTTATTTTGCATTTTTTATAGGTTTTTAGGTCCTCCAAATCCTTTCCCTGCTCATATTACTTTCATCGGACAGTTTACAAGGTTAGGTTAAATTAAAACAAACTGCCTTCGGTTTCAACGAAGCTAAGCCTTCAGCATCATGTGGAAAGATTACAAACATAAAATTACACTTTGATTATTTTTAAGCAATAACTGTTTAAAAAAATTCATAATTACTATTTACAAATAGTTAAACTATGTACGAGAAAATAAATCTATATAAATTGAAAGGTGTGCATACCTAAATCTAACACGAAACTACAAAAACTGGAAGATTGCGATCAATTTTGAAAGCCAGCAGCGATCAAAGAATACGATCACACCAGATATCCTCAAAACTGGTGCAATGCCTTAAGAAACTAAGCACTCTTGACCTTCATAATCAGATCTGGATCCTCTGGGTTCTAGGATCACCCCTTTTGTCGGTCCAAAACCATTTTGTGGCTTGAGAAAGAGAGAAAGAAAGCTATCCAGAAATCGTTAGAGCTATGCTGGAATAAACCACCAGGGTTAGAACATTCCAAAGCGTCCTACAATACAATCTAACACGGAACTACCGGAACTGGAAGATTGTTCGGTTTTGAAAGATAACGGCGATCAAGGCAATACCTTGCCTTAAGAAATTAAGCATTCTTGGCATTCACAATTAGGTCTGGTTTCTTTGGGTTCTAGGGCAATTACTTTTGTCAGTCTAGAAGCATTTTGTGGCTTAAGAAAGAGCCAAAGAAAGCTATCCAGAAATCGTTAGAGATATGCTGGAATAAAAAAGCAGGGTTTGAGTATTCCAAAGCGTTTTATTGGTCCTACAATAGGAATGGATTTAAGGAATGTGTGAATTTAACGAAGAATAATTTCCGGAAGATTACATGTAACATATTACAACAGGATACTGCATGTTGAATTTTTAGTTGACTAAACTGGGGATTCGAACAGATGAATACTGCAGGTTGTTTAGCCAGAACGAAGCAACTGTTTGGAAATGCCAAGTGGAATACTGCAAGGCTTACTGCGGTTCTTACGGGTCATTGGCCGGTGAGGGAACACGCGGCCCGGTTGCAATTATCTTTCAACAAGGACAGCCAGGGGGAAACACTCACATACTTTCTGTGTATATGTCCGGGTTTAGCACGGAGCAGGCCACGCTCGCGCTACGGACTCCCTTCTCGGAAGACCTCGGAACCATTTTAACTATGGATATTACGAAACTTCTACACTTCCTGTAATACAATGTGTTCGGAAGTCTCCTCTGCTGTTCCGCAGAGTCTGCAGACGCTAACCTGTTCTAGCACGATAGTATGTATATGCTTCCTCAGTATGCAGTGCCCAGTTAAAAGACCAATGACCTATCTAAACTGGTCTTTCCTTAGTTTAAGGCATGCATTCTTCACTCCATTTGGGGTTATAACCTTTCATAAAGATTTTCGCCTGTCTAAGACCCGAGACGCTAGACCAGTGTTCTGAGTTCCTTGTTTTCTCCTCAAGTCTAAGTGACTCTGCTAAGGCGCTTCCGAGGCGGTTCGTGGCCGCTGCAGTTCAAGCAAGGCTGTCTGCCTCCTCGTTTCCGTAAATTTATCTGTATCCTGGAACCCAGAGGATCTTGACCTGGTTATCTATGCCCAGTATATTTAATACCTCTATGCTGGAACTAACCCTGAGATTATCTCATATGAGATTAGTGCTTTTATGGCTGCTTGATATGCTAAGAGAATGTAGGACACTTATGCACAACAGGACAAATATCTGGGGACTATTTAATAACACGTGCCGATTGCGAAAGTAGAGGTTTAGGAACGATACTTAAATTCTCGTCGGAGGCTGGACTCACAGATTAACTTTGAGTCCATGAAGGCACACAGTAGATTTGATAGGTGACAGTATACTTTTCCCATCAATGATAAGAAGTTGAGAAGTTGGTACATGAGTTATTTGGTCACAATTAACCAACCGATCGAATTCAAAATCTTTTTACTTTCGTTTATTTGTAAACTAAATGGATTATTTTTATTAAATTTTCCATGAAATAATAAAAACTTTACATAAATTTATTACATATTCAATTTAAAGCGATTTGGCTAGATCACTTTGTAATTTTAAAAAAATTCTTGCCAGAATATATACATATATATATTAAGATGGGTCGCACTCCATACAAAATAAAAATCACGTTTCAGTCACCACCTAAAAATAAAATACAGAGTGTTTAATGACTATTTGGAAAATATTGCGATTCTGAGGTACGCCAATTGTGAGCGGTTTTGCTTCAAAAAAAAAAAGAAAAACTTCCAGAACCAGGCCCGTGCGCAGAATTCGTTTATGGGGGGGGGGGGGGGGGGGTTTTGACATATGTGTATCATGTTAGGTTATGAAGTTAATAAAAAATAATAAGAAACTTTTCTTATAAATGAAGACATTTTATTGTGTCTTGACTTGATATTCAGTTATTATATAATAAATTAACTCTGCGAGGTGTAGAAAAAAACTTCTCCAAAACTCTTTGCGGATCGACCTCGACATCGCGATGTATATTGAGCGAGGCTAATCCGTTCAGCCGATCTTCAGACATTGTTGACCTGAGGTAAGTCTTGAGGCAACGCAATGTTGAAAAGGAGCGTTCATTCGTCGCTGTCGTTACAGGCAGAACTGCCAAAATGCGAAGCATTTGATGAACATTTGGAAACGCATCTCCATTGCACACATCGAGTGCTTCAAGCGAATTTTTAACGTTCTTTCCGGCGATGCGTTGACGCTAAAGTTTGACTTCATCTACCCAGATGTCACGGGAATCATCCCGCAAAATTGAAGAGTATGGTTCAAACAATTGAGCGCAGGATTCTTCTTGAGCTCAGATGCGCCTTCTATACATTTCATATTTTTTGGTTGTATCGATACTATCGATGGTTGCATTCACAATGACACTGATAATAGGAGGTAAAAAAGGCGGAAGAATTCAAAAAAAACGTGCACAAGATCGAGAAAGTTGAGAATGTCGAAACAAAAATTGACAACAACATATTTATTATCAAGTCGGTTTAACTTTCGTAGAATAAGGACTATTGCTAGTGGAAAATTATGTGGAAAAATTCTCGATGGGGGGTTAGAACCCCCAAAACCCCCCTGCGCACGGGCCTGTCCAGAACTCAATAAATTAACAAAAAAAATTTTTACAAAATATGTGCAATCCAAGAACTCCTGAAGGTTTATCTAACCAAAAAAAATTATTCGAAAATGTCCAACAACAAAAAAGTTACACCCAAAAAACATGATAATTAGAGGTATTTTTGAAGCAAAACCGCTCACAATTGGCTTACCTCAGAATCGCAATATTTTCCAAATAGTCATTAAACACTCTGAATTTTATTTTTAGGTGGTGACAACACCAATTTTTTTTCGCGACCCACCTTAATATATAGCAATTTGTTATTTTCCATGACATTTATGCACATTGTACGCAATTAACTGATTAAATGAACAACAGTCCATCAGAACCAAACAGTTGAAAATTAACCCTGGCATACTAATCTTCTAATCTGAATATGAGTAATCTTAATCTTAACTGAAATAACTAAAAAAAATCAAATTATTATCAAATACATAACTTGGGTTTGTATCGATTTTTGCCTTGTTTTTCTTTACCAAACGTACTTGAAAATTGACCATAATTACAACATTATTTACAACGGCACTCGAACTACTCTTTCCAACCATAAAAGATATCTACGGCTGCAATGATAATTGTTTTTATCTATTTGCTTCTCTATAACTTTCACAGCAACATTCCAAAGCATTATGGATTTCAAACTTTATGACATTTGACTATTCAATGACATCAAACGATTTAGTCAGCCAAAAATGGTTGTGCAAGAATCAATTTTGGTTTTTTTGTTTTTAGCAAAATAGAAAAAATATGGTAATAATGTAAAAAGGAAATTGAAACGCAAAGTAGAATCATTGAATTCAATACAATAGAATCGAACACTGTGTCAGTCATTCGATTTGTGTATAATGAGATGAGCAATCAAGTGTAGGAAATTAAAAGAAAAGACAAACAATTCTAGTGATGTTTTGCGGGAATTGAAGAACTGACAGCAATGAGCAATAATCTTAAAATAAAACGAGGCCAATTTCATAATCAATCGTGATTTCATTATTTCGTGTCACACATGACACGAACAACAACGGCGACAATTTCGCACTACAAATATTGTTCTTATGTTTGCACTATGTACATGCTCGTATGTACATATGTACAGTCCTATGGTGTCATATTGTGTGTTTTGCGGAAAATATTTAGGCACGTACGAGGGTATGAGGCCAAACATAAAATCATCTCGTTTGGGCAAATATGTTGCAAAGCCGTGTAATTGCCAGATAGCTGACAAGCGAAATGTTTTTATGGAATGATTAATTTTAATAGATTTCAGACTTCAAGATGTGGTATTAAAGTTGTGGGTAATTTGAACAAAAATTCTAGTTGGGAAAATTAATTTTATTGATTAAATTTAGTAGACTTAATGAAATTGTTTATAGTTCAAGATCCTACAATCTCCTATTGAATGCTTCTCAGTCAAAAAAGTTCTATGGATTCATAGTCACAGTTCCCACAAAATGTTTTTTTATGGAATTATTTTTATAAGCTTGAGACTTCAAGATGTGGCTTGATGGCTAATTTGAACAACGATTCCAGTTGGGAAAATTAATTTGATTGATTAAATTTAGTAGATTTAATGAAATGTTTTATCAATTTTCAATGAAATTTCAATGAAGCAGTTGGTAGACAGAATGAAGGAAAGACAGTAAAATTCAATTCTCAGAACTCAAAATGAAAATCTAGGTATAGGTTTCCGATGATTTTTACTCAGTGTTGCCAGATTTCCTCCTCGATTTAGGAGATTCTTGGCCATTTAGGAGAATTTTTAGGAGGAAGAATTGTTTAGGAGAAAGTTTAGGAGATTTACATTTTATGTTAACCCTTTCGCTATTTTGTTGCCATATGGCAACATGCTAGTTTGTGGACGTCTGAACCCTCTGTGGTTTCAAGAATACATTTTTTTAGTCCTTAGAATAGTTTGAAGTTTTAGGAAAAATACGAAATTAATAAACTGAATATTTAAGCTTAAAGAAGAGAAGTATACACGTTTTTTAATGGTATATCTTGACATAGTAAAGGAAGAAGAAGCAGAAAAATTAGAGAACTTTTTAATATGAATTTTTCTTTCAATTTAGATACTTTTTTTTTTAATTTTGGCTGAAGTAAATGAAGAAATATTCCAATTTTCGTTATGCGTAAAAAGTTTTATGTTTAAGTAATTATTACAGCCACAACGATGTGGTTGCTCTCATAGAAAAACACTCTAAAATACAGGGTCTGAGTATAAAAATTAAAAAATGTCTTATGGAATGTTGCTAATATAACCACATAGAATCCTAAGACGTAAAATTTCAAATTTTAACTTTCCCCAGTAAAAACCTGTAGCGAAATGGTTAAGGGATTTTTCGGATCCTTAGTGGATTTTTGGGAGATTTTTGGATAACGAAGTATGATGTATTGAGAAAAATTGGAAACAAATCATATTTTGGCAACTATTTTAATATTCAAAGCACCCTATTGTGTTAAAAATTTGTAAGCACTTATTACGGTCACCTGCCAAAAATTGCACTTTTTTAATTCATTTGCTATATGTATGTTTTGTTTTGCTAAGTTTTTGTTGTTAAGCTGAAGAAGAATAAAAAAGGCTGCATTAAAAAAAATTATATGTTTCTATTTTTATGTTTTTATGAGAAGTTTAATTCCTTTAACCCTTATTCCCAGAAGTGAGCCTCACAGTCTCACTAAAGATTTCAAATGGTCATAAATCCAAAAGATTTTCGATTCCATTATTTTATGTAATCCTCTAATGGAATGTTAGAATTATATTGCATTTATAAATTTAACATTTTAGACATTTTTGTACTTTTTAAACAAATGTTTTCAGTAATTTAGCTCATAGAAGCCTGACAGTCTCACTGCTGGGTTTAAGTTACTTTTAAAATTTTGGGAATTAGGGTTAAATGATGCAAATTATAAAAAAAAAAAAATTGGATATTCCTCTAACTTTTGGGAGGAAATTTCAGTATTTTTTTAAGATTTAGGAGAAAGTCATTTCAGGCATCTGGCAACACTGTGTTTACTCTTGTTGAGTCTTCTGAGAATGCACGCGTTGCTTCGGGGCGCATCGAAATCATTGAGAAATGCAAACAACTTGCATAAAATATATGTATGTATTTTCAAATAACCTTCAAAAATATCTACTTGTTCGCTGTCTCTTCGCAAAACAAACCAACGAAAAATATAAACCGGAAACTCCAAACCCACTGCACCACGCACAGGTAAACGAAAACAGCTGCTCGGGTTCTCTGTCCGTTTAACGGCCCCTGGCGAGTTTCTATTAGCAGGAGGCAACCAAAAACTGTTAAATACTTAGGTACATGAACAACGCTGCAAACACGCAACAAATACTATTTAACATTAACTTTGAGCCACAAATGCACTCAGTCAACCAGAGTTGGTTGCATGGCATTTTGTTCTAATTTTTTTTTAGCTCAAATCAGATCTAAGCGCATAATTTCGATTCTCGAAAAATATGACCATTTATGGACTGCCGACATCACTGAATGCTGCAGCAATCGTAGAAGCAGAAGAACTGCATTAGATCAACAACAACAATAACAACTGACAGTACCCATTCGAAGCGATTACATACGGTCTGAAATGTAAACAGATGTTGTGCGATGTTTAATTACAAAAATATTTCATGTGCTCGCTCACAGCATTCTACGAAATATATAGAACAACACTGCCGCCAGCCACAGCACGAAAGACAGACGGCCAGAATGTGTCAGCAGGAGCGCGAGAGCGAGCCAAGGACAAGTATGCGTGTGTATATGTGTGTGTGTGCGTGTGATTGTGTGAACAATGAGTGCAACAATAATGCAGTCAATCGGCGATGACGCGGCTGGTGGTGAAATTATAACAACAATAATAATGATTACTTAGCACCGAAGAGTTTGTGTGACTCATTGCTGTGCAGTGTGGGATGATGTAAGAATAAATATTGGTATTTATTAATTGCAGATATCTATAAAGTCAAAATACACACACACACACACACACTCAATTGTGACTCAAACAATGCGGACAGATTTGCTGCGTGAACCCAGTGGGGGAAAAAGTTTAGTCGATTGCTTAAAGGTCACATGGGAAATGAAAAGTTTGACAGCATTAAATTAATGTCGATATCGAATTGATTGGTAAATCAAGAAAAAGTTGCTGCATTATTGGATTTGAAGATTTGCTTGGTTAAATTAGAGATGCGAAGTCTGCTTCCACAATGTTGCCTTCATTTTATTTTCAGTTATGTCCTGTTCAGACAGCCAAATATGTTGAGGCAATTTAGTTCTTAATTGAGTTTATCCCTTTTGCTGTTCACATACCTCAATTTAGCTGTTATCGAACATGTTTTTGCTTTGACAGAAGAAAGGTTTTTTTCTATTTATGTAAAAAAAACCTTCTTAAAAACATTTATTGAACATTTAGTAGTATTTATAAAACATCCCTACTTGATTTATTCACAAAATTTTTTAATGAAATTTTAAAGCAAACAAATGTTAACAAACGGCTTTCGCTTCTGTCAGTTTTTCGATTTCGTTTTGGTTCGATCTATTGTGAATGAATTTGTTTATCAATCACGACTCAAGGTTGCAGGCGAATCGAGCTCAATTTATGGTCAATTTAGCGCTTATTGCAATTAGCTAAATTGAGATTTTTGTATGACAAATTTAGTTCAATTTAGATCTAAGTTGAGAAAATTCCTTAATTGTGCAATTACGAGTAAGCTCGCTGTCTGAATAGTGTATTAAAGGACGTGACCAAATAGACAGTTCATTACATACTGTGACTTACAGTTCCAGAGGTTTGCGTTAACAAAAATTGTGATTCATAGTTTCAAAACTATTTGATTGTCTGGGAGATCCAAAGAGTAAAGTTCGTGTCCAGTTTCATTGACTTGTAGTTCAAAGTTACAGAGTTGTTCGATACAAACATTTCGGGGTATAAGTATAGCAGATCTCACGCCCTTTGATCAATGTCTGACCCATTTTGCTAACTGAAGCAAGATACTAAAGCATCGAATTTCATTGATTTGAAACACAAAATCCCAGACCTATCACCGGACCCATCAAAAATCTTGATCTTGTATGAATACTTCCCAGTCGAAGTACGCGCCCAAAAAGTGCGTTTACAAGAGTTCTATGGATTCATACTCACAGTTCCAGGGCTATTCGATATCAAAAATTTGGGTTGAAGAGGAAATCCCTTGTTCAATACTTGCCCCATTTTGCTACTTCAAGGACGTCATGTAAGTTCAATTGATTTGTAACTTCTAGATTCGAAGCTAATTGATATGTAAAAGTTGGGTTGTATTGAAGATGCCCGACCATTCTCCAATCTTTATCCCATTTTGCCAGTCGAAGAATGCAATCTAATAGTAAATTTGTTCCGAGTTGCAATGACACATAATTGTAGAGTAGGGTGGGTCGATTCCGGACTTTTTTCGATTCGAGATTTCTAATAGTGCGGAAAAGTTGCCTTAGTACTTCGTGATTCCAATGCAATTTTTTGTTTTGAGATCGGACTGCATCTTCAACCCCAACTCCAGCCTTGAAATTTCGGAAATTTGCCTAAAATCGTGAAATTGCCTACCTAGCGCCTGAAATACGCCTCTCATGGCAAAATGTATAAAAGAAAAGTTGTTTGTCGCATCATTAGCTACCGAAATGGTATTATGATCATGGCCGTAGGACGAACCGTTCCCGAGATACGAGCGAAAAGGCGGCGCGCCGCAGCGCAAGGTAAAAATCGGCTTGCGGCCACACTTCTCCCTGAATGCGCCCACAATGACGCCGGCGCTGCGGAGATGTGTTCTGTGCTTCACGCGTCGGGTCGGACCGGCCGGGCCGCTCCCCCCGTCCCGTCTCGCTCTTCCCCCATCTCTCTCCCCTCCCCGCCAGACACTAGACTAGACTCCCGCTGCGCGCCGGGCGCCACCAGCTTGCTCCGTCGTGTATTCCCCTGCGCCATACGACACGTTCGGACAGGTCCCCACACAAAGATTCTTTCATCGAGTTCCTTCACTCTTGTCGTTGATTTCGCCGAGTGCTATCACTTACATTCTCTGAACAGAACACAAAACTCAACATGTCTGTATCTAAATTTAAATTTAGACAGAAATGTCCTGTGTTTGGCATATATCCGTACGATCTCACTGAGTCCCAGCTACCCAGTTACCAGGATGTTCTTTTGTATTATCAGTTTGAAAGATTTCGTATAGGGCGACTCCGAGGTGACAACTATGAACCTAGGAGTAAAGAGGTTTCAGAAATAGTTGCAAAAATGGTTGAAAATATTTTCAAAAAGTCATCTATTCCGATAGTCTCACACACCAGAGTTCTACAAATGCTCACCACAGTCAGAAAGTTGGCCCTTGACCGTTTTCTGGCAGCCAGAGAAGCAGAGACTGACACTGTAAATGGATGGGTTAGATGTAATAAAGTGCCAAAGCTGAATTTCAAAGCTAATAATTATTACGATATGATTAACTGGAAGACTATTACCTTGACTGTTCCACCAGTTCTTCGTTCAGTTTCTAACGAAGAGCTCATAAAAGGGTTGTCGGGAGACACTGCAGAGATATGGAAATTTAGTGAATTCCCCTCTCACACCGTGGCAGTCGAGAGAACCGTCAAACTGGTGACAGAGGCATCTTCTAAAGTTATTGGCCCCCAGTCTCGTGATCGTTTTATACGCTCTACACTGAAATCTAGGCAACAACTGCCAAAGTTTAGTACAAAATCTGATTTTATCAATAAATTTGATACAGATTCAGACTAAAACAAGCCTGACATATGGTTGGTTGGTTGGGTTGGGCTTGGGAGGAACCCGAAGTGCAGCCACCTCCACGTGGTGGGTTCTGGGTAACCAACACAGGTTAGCTGAGAGCTGCAACAATTTTCACCTTGCGCTGCGGCGCGCCGCCTTTTCGCTCGTATCTCGGGAACGGTTCGTCCTACGGCCATGATCATAATACCATTTCGGTAGCTAATGATGCGACAAACAACTTTTCTTTTATACATTTTGCCATGAGAGGCGAATTTCAGGCGCTAGGTAGGCAATTTCACGATTTTAGGCAAATTTCCGAAATTTCAAGGCCGGAGTTGGGGTTGAAGATGCAGTCCGATCTCAAAACAAAAAATTGCATTGGAATTAGGAAGTACTAAGGCAACTTTTCCGCACTATTAGAAATCTCGAATCAAAAAAAGGCCGGAATCGACCCACCCTATTGTAGAGGTATTTGTAATCAAAAACGTGGTGCCATGACCTTTCTTCAATGTTTACCCCCGTCGAAGGACACAACCATATAATAAGAAATTTTTAAGAAACTTTTATATGAACTCTTTTGTTAATTTATAAAATTGCTTTTTATAATCTGTAAGGGCTCAGCCCGATAGATTGTTTATTAAATATTAGTGTTCGATCAAATTGGATTTTCGGCCGAAGCCGAATATTCAGCATAACTAAAATGTTAGGCCGAAGCCGAATACAAATGCAAATTATTTTAAGAAAGAAACAAATTTTTTAATTTTACCGTTCTTTCTCATTCATTTTTTGTTGCATGTAAGAATTAATAAAAGAATATATATTTTTATTATATATTTTTTATATTTTAGTAAGAAAACCAAAAAGAGTCTGAGTTCCGTTTCTAACAAAAAACAAATCTAACAATTCAATTTCTTCTTATAATCTGGAAGGGCACAGCCCGGTAGATTGTTTACTAAATAATAGTGTCCGACCGAAGGTGGATTTATGGCCGAAGCCGGAGCCTAAGGTTTGAAATTGGCCGAATACCGAAGCCGAATATTCGGTCGCAAACTACTAAATAAATAAAACAAAATAAGTTCACGCCAAGTTTTCGGTTTCACAGCTATTGGTTTCACAAACTTGGGTTGTATGTGTATGCAAGGTGTCTTGTCCCAGTCCAGAAAATGTGATACCTATTAGGCAATAATACGCTGTTAAATTTTCAAATCAGTTCACAGAAATTTGTTCCTTTTTGGAACAAATAACACACAGATAGGGAATTCATTGCCCTGAGCGATCTAAAAATCTTTTCAATTCATACAAGAAATGGATTCAACACTGAATGACAAAGAATTCCATCATATTTAACAATCAGTGGGTTTCCGAATTTAAGAAAGATCGAACTAGCGCTGTTGATGAACCACGTTCCAGACACACCGTTGAGATTACAACCGCCGAAACTCACAAAATCGTGGTAAGAGAGATCGTGGCAGATTGAATGATACCACTGAGATGTCAACTAAATTTATATTAAAACCTTTAAAATAAAATTAATAGATGAAAATGTTCTGTAAATGAATATGGGTACCGCGTTTGCTAACTATCGATGAGATAACTATTCGTCAGACAGCTGTTGAGGTCGAGGCTCTCGTTGGCACTATACACCCACTCAGAGCCACTTGGTGGCTTTGATGCATTTGTTAGTGTTGCTTGGGGCCATCTTCTCCAGGTCCGCGAAGCAGCTAAGAAAGATAGGCGATAGCGCTGGAGCTTTGTATATGAGATGCTCTACGGTTTTTTTTTTATCTTTAGCTTCTGCTTCTACAATAGTTATTGTAGACCCGTTTAAAGAGTGTATAGACCAATAAGGCAGTGCTTAGTTCAGGAGCGCACACAGGGGGAAGGTTTCAACCCCAAAAACATATTCTAGTACAATTGCTAGTACAAACTATGGTTTTGAATGGTATTGGGCTCAAAAGTTGTACTTAAAACCCGCCTCAAAATGGAATCTTGAGTGCGCCACTGCCTCAGTTAGAACTCCCCCAAGTCGCAGCTGCATGAACGAGGAAGAAAGTACACTTCACCTTCTTTGCACTTGTGCTGCTTTATCCAGAAGAAGGATGAACTACCTGGGCAACTTCTTCTTTGTTAGACTATTTGAAGTCTACTAAGCTTTGTGAGAAGCTCCTGAGGAAAGTCTTATGCTCGACTGATTGTGGTATCACAAAGGGCCTTCATAGCCTAAGTGGGCTTCGCCTTGAGGCAGCCACTTCTACCTAAAAGAGAAAAATATCTCCTTTAAGAATTTTCAAAACACTTTGACTCCAAATTGAGACCAACTGTTGCCTAACTGTTGCTCGATGGCACTAAACAATTTGTGTAATTCAATTTTTCGGAGTCATCTATAGAAATGAACAGCGCCAAGTGTGTATCATGGCACAATTGTATGATAGATACACAACACCTAAATACAAGACCAGTAATACGAAATAGAAAAAACAAAAACAAACAGAAAAAACACAGAAAAACCTAAACACTGATGATAGCGGAACGGCGGAGGTGAGAAATTGGCAAAAATCTGCCACTCTACTAAACAAAATGGTGAAAACAGCACACAAACCAAATTGCGAAAAATTGTACAAAAGACAAAATTGAAAATAAAATGAAATAATTTGCAATAAACACCAACCAAAACAAAAAAAAAATACACAAAATTCGAATGGAGAAAAGCAACGGTAAGAAGCAGGCGGCAAGTGGTGGATGTTGGCGGCGCGTTTTTGCTGTTTGCAATATTTGCTGGGTTGGCAAATTTGTTTGCCTCTTTGCTTCATTATGGATGGACAAGTAATACCTCATAGCATAATTGAGAGAAACGAGAAACAGAACAACAACAATAAAACAGCAACAGAAAAATTTACAAAATAAACGAATGGCAAAATCAGAGATGCACAAAAACACGAAACAGAAGTCCAAAAGAGGTGCAAATACATGCGAAGGAGGAAGTAGTAATAGAAGGAAACTATACATGAAATAAATGTATAGAATAACGAAAACACAGCGCACACGACAAAAAAAAAACATAACAACAACAACAACAAAGACGATAACAATGGCGATGACAGCAGCGAAAAAGTCATAATAAAAAAATTAAAAAACAAAAAAAACTCGAAACGAGCGAAAAAGAGTATCTGCGCACATACCAATGTACCGATATATCGAGGTATATATATAAATATATAAAAACATATGCAGACATACAGACACAGAACGTAATATATAACCTACCAACACACACACACCAACTTTAGCGCACTGTAGTATTTATGTTCGTAAGTGTACGCAAATCTGTATGTACAACAACACAAAAAAAATAATTTATTTACATATCAGAAATGGCGGCGTGTATATAGAACGCGTTCGTGCACAAATAATCACTGTTTATATTTTTAACTTACTGCTCGCCACACTGCCAACTCGACGCCACTGTATCAAATGCGTCGAAAAACCAACACCAACAACAACAACAACAATCGGTTTCTATTAAATTTCTTATATTCGACAGACACACAAACAAACATTCTCATTATTATGGCAATAATTCGCTGCTGCTGTTACTGCCTTTGTTGTTGTTGTTGTGGTTTTTTGTTGTTGTGATTTTGGAACCTACATTCCAGAGCCGCCACCTTCCAGTGCCCTCCAAAGATATTAAAATTGAATGGAATTGAATTTATTGACGTCATACCGAATTAAAATGAGCTACAATTTCTGTGCTTGTTTTTTTTCTTATTGTTGTTTTTTTTTGCTGGTGTTGTTGTATTTATATACACTGCCTAAATATTGTAGCGACTTGTGTACAAAGCAGTAAGCAGCAGAAGGTTGCTACTTGAAGCTTCCAACTGTGTTCCATTGTGCCGCGGACGGACAGACGCTGACGGGCGTTTTTCCATATGCCAAAAGTCAAGTCGAACGCAAAGCCAAAGTAGGAACACACACACATATACACAAATTGAAAACCAAAAAAAAAATAGTTTACCTGCATGCCATATTATATATGTCTATACATATGTATTCATGTGTGTATGCGTGTGTGTCGCTCGACGAACTATGTACAGTGCGGTGATATGGAAAAGTACTGGCAAATATCTATTTCCACTCATCCACAGTGCAATGGGTTAGTGAAAGGCATTAAACAAGAACAACAACTAAAACCGATTTCCACAGATGCAAACGCAAAGCTGTGGGCAGTGTGAAGGCGGCAAAGGCACCGCACCGGGTAACGAGTGACGCAGTTGGTCCGCGGGGGGAGATAGGAACTAACTAGCTAACTAGCAACAATGGCACAACACACACACACACACAAATCATCCAGTAAATACAAAAACGAAAAGGTGACAAATTTTTGCGGCTTTAGCGATTGAAATTCAAATTGAAACCGAAACCAACAATCTGAGCTGTGTGCAATTCTAAAGCAGAGTGCCAGGCAAAAAAAAAATTAAATTATACAAACAGTACTCATGAAAGTCGCACATTTCAATGCACATATGTATGTAATTATGTATGTAAAGCTTGCAAAGTATTATATATAAAAAAATCATTTTATTGCTTATATATTTTGGTATATAAAGAGAATTGAATCCGTGCGCCTACGTATTTATTGTTGATACTTCTGTTTTTTTTTCAAGTAATCTGTTTGCTATTTTGTTTTCATGTCAATTTACATTTTTCTGCGCACTCTTTTGTAGCACAAAACGAAGGTCAACGCATGTATATAAAATTGAAACAAAAAATACAATATTTTTTATATATACGTAGTAGGTATTCATAAGCAGCGATAATTACAAAACCAAAGTAAAGAGAATACTTCATTTAAATTTGAGGTGCGGTCATTTTACAGGGTGCGTAGTCTACAAAAACTTTACTTTGTTGCCAAAATGTTGAATTTTTTTGCTACTAAAATTTGAATTTTCCAGAGTTTCAGAGCTGCAATTGTGCTTATAAATGTTCATGATGAAAACATTTGTCCCAACAATGCTTTAACCCTTTCGACCCCGAATTTTACCCTGTGTCTCGATATTACTTTTATGTATTTAAATCATGAAACACAAACAAGTGGCCACGCTTCTTTGTTAGAGTTCCAGAGCTACTTTTGAACTTTTGAACTTTACTTTTGAACAATTATAGCTTAAAGCGGGCTAAATAAATTTTGTATCAATATTTTTTAATTGCAGAAAAATTATTTAATATTTTTGGAAAATTCAAAATTAACACTTTTTGATTTTATTTAACCATTTAAATCATGAAACACAAACAAGTCACCACTCTTCTTTGTTAGAGTTCTAGAGCTACTTTTGAACTTTACTTTTGAACAATTATAGCTTAAAACGGGTTAAATAAATTTTTTATCAATATTTTTTAAATACAGAAAAATTATTTCATATTTATGGAAAAATTCAAAATTATCACTTTTTGATTTTATTTAACCATTATTAAAGAAACAGGGTTTTGATCAAACGCGCCCAATTCGTAGACTTCAATTAGAACACAAACTTTCCCTGATATCGCTGCATATTATTTTAAATTATTTTGGGGATAACAGTAAAATTTTTGTCATTTGCTTTGAATTCACTTCTAAAAATATTAATTTGTTGGTGCCTACTTAAATTAAACCCATAAATCAATCGTAGCTCTTGCTATAAGAGGACAAATAGGTGAAGTTGCTCTCAGGTAGCATTGGGGTTACCTGAGTAGTTATCGAGTAGTGGTTAGCGCTCAGATTCAAAGAAAAAAACTGACCTTACTTGAGGCTTAATTGAACATAAGTAAATGTAAAATAGGTTAGTCGGGTCTTGGCTGTAATGGCAAAGCATTGGGGTGTCATGATTCTGCATCAGTTATTGCTGTCCCAGAGTCGAGTGCCCAAATCTGCTCGAAAGCATCTTTTACTGTAATTTTTTTCAAGGATTTTCTGATAACGCGTTTTCCATGGCTCGGCTGGTTGGTGCGAGTCTGAAGTAAGGTGTGATCACAGGCTTCAAGTTGCGTCATATCCAATGCCAAAACACAGAATAACTACTTTGAAGAAAGAAGTCAATATCAGAGACTGAAGTTAAGGGGGTAGTCAGGTAGATTTTTTTTCAAAAAATCGAAAATTTTTTTTGCAGTTTTGGTGTATTTAAACCCTTAGGAATCATGTAGAAACCTTCCTTTACCTCGGATAGTATCCGAAGGCGATTGAAAATGAGATTAGCTGTAAGGGCTCGCGCGCTCGAATCGCAGACCTGGCGCGTGAAGTAGATGCTGTTGTTTTGAGCTGGCTGACACGATTATGGCCGATCTACTGCACCGATTTGCTTAAACTTTTTTTTTATATTTTCAGAAAAGGTTTGGCTATCGCGTGAACTACGATCATTATTGTCCATTTCTATGTAACAACGTTATGACGCAATTATTAACAAAAAACAAGCAAAAAAAGAAAAAACTTTACAATTGCACTAAATGTTTATTTATTAATATTTTTTACAGTTATAGTTCAAACGAGAGCCATTCATTTGTACTTGTACGCCCATATCTCCCCCGGATATAAATGAAAATGTATAAAAAAAATTTTGTTCAGTACTCAAAACTATGTACAATAACATATAAACAAATTTTTAATGTGGAATAACATTTTGTATGAAAAAAAAATTACTTAAAAACATGGTCGATTCTACCTGACTACCACCCCCTTAACACAAAAAACTTATAAAAAGTGCCACTAATGATGTGAAGTGTATCACCATCAAAATCTCCTAAACTTTCTCCTAAACAATTCTTCCTCCTAAAAGGCCAAGAATCTCTTAAATCTAGGAGGAAATCTCCTAATCTGGCAACACTGAGCTCTTTGTATGTGTTCTAAAATCACGTATTTCTCTATTTCTTTAAAGATATGGGCCAGTTCCTGTACTAAGAGTGGCTTCTAGCAACACAATTTACATTTTTGGCAGTTATACTAAAATCATTGTGAATAATCTTGACTGGATTTCATAATCAGACATTTTCAAAAAAGTGAAAATAGTGCAGACATAACAAAATGCATTTAAAATTATAGAAATTGTATTTTTCGGGACTGATTTTTATTTAGCCTAGTAGTAGGCAGTTGTCCAGTGAAGTATGATAGTTTTAGTGCGTTCAAAACATAAAAAAAATTCAATAAAAATTATAAAAATTTGATTTATCGAGTTTGCATTTTTGTTTTGCTCAGAAATAAAAGAAAGTTGACCACAATTTGCCACAATAACTTCTTGCAATGTAGATATTGGAATGTGTTGGAGTGGAACATTTAACACTAGAATGCCCTATGAAGTCAAAATTACGCCTTTAACCCTTTCGACCCCAAAGTTGCCTGAGAGCAACTTCACCTATTTGTCATCTTATAGCAAAAGCTACGATTGATTTATGGGCTTAATTTAAGTAGGCACCAACAAATTAATATTTTTAGAAGTGAATTCAAAGCAAATTACAAAAATGTTACTGTTATCCCCAAAATAATTTCCAATAATTTACAGCGATATCAGGGAAAGTTTGTGTTCTAATTGAAGTCTACGAATTGGGCGCATTTGATCAAAACCCTATTTCTTTAATAATGGTTAAATAAAATCAAAAATTGATAATTTTGTATTTTTTCCATAAATATAAAATAATTTTTCTGTAATTAAAAAATATTGATACAAAATTTATTTAACCCGTTTTAAACTAAAATTGTTCAAAAGTAAACTAGCTGTTGAACTCTAACAAAGAGGCGTGGCTACTTCAAATGTCGTGTGCACACGTTCTTAGGCAAATGTTTCGTGATTAAAATACCAAAAAGTAATATCAAAACACAGGGTAAAATTTGGGGTTGAAAGGGTTAAGGTCGTTTATTATTTTATTGCATGACTTTCTGAAAGAAAAACTTGTGACTTTTACTATTTTTAAAGCCACATTAAATACAAAAACTGAAATTATTACATATTTTAGGACATTTTCCCCTATTTTGTAACATAACTCCAAATAGGTATTTAATCTTCGGCAAACACATTGGGTCATTTAGACCCATAATTACTATTATTTTAAATGTTAATATCTACCTGTTCTGTTCGTGTTTTTCCCACGAAATTTTAAGTAGTAGTAATTTGTAATAAAAGTAGTTTGTTGTAGTTTGTAGAAGAAGTTTGTAACACTTCAGAGTTGCCTAAAATATTTATAAATTGTTAAAAAAAATTGTAATAAATTTTTCAAAGTACACTGGAGCCTTTTTTTAAGTCAAAAGGATCAATATTTTGTTGTCGAATTATTGGCAATCAATAGGGAACAGAGTCTAATGAACCCAGAGTGTTCCCCATGATTGAAAAAATTGTATTAGCCGATCATTGTAGTGTTAAACCAATCTACATTCTTTTCGACCATCATTCCTCTGTTCGTGAGGTCTCTGCGATAGCACAAATGGCTGTCGTATGCGCCACTCAGACACTAACGGCAGCGATTTTAAACTCGTTAATTTGTCATTTCAAACTGAGTAGTTTTGTGTATCGAAAAAATGCACCTACATACTTTGCTCTGGGCTAAACAAACTCAACCAAAATGCACGGAATGCGGAGCGTCAAGTCCAATGAGCCATGTATTTATGCAGGTCCAACAACAACAACGACACTTTGTACAAAGAATTTATATCGAAAATATTGGGCAGCAGCCGGAACAACCACTGCAGCCACATTCGAAACCACAAAACGAGACCAGCAGTTGTTGTTGTTGTTGTATTGTGCAGACGCAGCGTTCGAATAACTGAAACAGCGTAAAAATAGAATAGAGCAGGAAAAACACTGTTGTGAGCTGCTGTTGGCGGTGAGTAGACAACCGATGAAGAAAAAGGCAAACGCGTCGACAGAGCAGTAAGAAATGCGCATAGAGTAATATTTTAATAATGCACCGAAAGGCAAACAAGTAAAAGCTGAAAAACTGAAAAGCAGCCAAGCCAACAACAAAATAACAGAGAAGCAATAACTGATAAGAAAATGCCACA
Source organism: Melieria picta (assembly GCA_964056695.1). Classification (NCBI taxonomy): domain Eukaryota; kingdom Metazoa; phylum Arthropoda; class Insecta; order Diptera; family Ulidiidae; genus Melieria; species Melieria picta. Next base: position 34,306,284 of record OZ057398.1, on the reverse strand, counting down.
GACTACAACAATAAAAATTAGAAATATTGTAGTACATAGCGAAGAGATGATGTGGGGGCGGAAAGGGAGACGGGAGTAGAAGAGGTGACTGCGAACAAAGGAAAAGGCAAAGCGGATGGAAAGCGGGAAGGGGGGTTGTAGACGAGCTTTAGAAAAATAAGTCAAACAAAACTGATAGAGCGAACGGTAGATGGGGTTGGGGGGTGCAAAAACTAATAAAAGACTACAGTCTATTGCAATCAAAAGCGATGTGTAAACACATTTTTCTCCACAAGTGTAGAGGCCGCCATGCAAAAATAAACAAAGTGGAGGAAACAAAAATCGCGCTTTTCGAAGTTGTAGTTGCACGAGTGTGTTGTTGTTGTTGTTGTTGTTTTTAATGGCAAAACAGAGCAGCGAAAAAAGAAAATTTCAAACAAAGTATGCACATACAATGTTACACATTACACACATAAATACGAATTGACGTACGTTCGTACCTACATAGTTATATGCATTTATATTTGTCCAATATATATGTATATGTTTATATATGTAAGAATGTATGTACTTGAAACGCAACTGAGTAAGACAAGAAATGAATGTATAAAAATGAAAATGAAGCAAAACATTGCAGCGAAATGAGAGACAACAAAACAACAACTGCACAAAAAAGTGCAAAAGCAGTAAGGCAACAAAAAACATTTTTATTAAAAAAACAACAACAACAAAAACGACTGTGACTACTAGCACAGCAAAGTGGTTGTAGGAGTAATGGGCAATGCAGCAAATGGACAGACGAACAAACGAACTGTCGGACACACGCACGAACCGTCGAATGTATGGACCAGCATATGCACTACAAAAAAAATACTGCAGCATACAAAAACAAAATTTAATTTTGTTACTGTACACTCTTGTTACACTCATTCTACAACAACAACAACATCAATACAAAACAAGCAAGTTTCATACAAAAAAAACTAAAATAAAAAGCAACTATGCACAAAACAAAAAATCATAGTCAAGCGAAAAAAGTGCGAAGCGAAAAAATGAAAATAAAATGGCATAAAACGCACGAAACATATCACAAACGCAAGCAATTATTTCGATATAAATGCAATACAAAAGCCAAACATGGACACCGGCGACACAGCAACGTGAACCGACGAAACGTTGATACGCTGCGAACATTGCAATGGGGTGAATACGAATGTGCAGAAAATGGGACATTCAAACACATTGGGACAGTTTGTGACAGGTTCGGAAAGTGCTATACGGTGTTGGTGGTTGGTTTAGGAAGGTTAGAAACATGGCGAAAAATGTTCGCTGAAAAGGATAACGTGGCCGAAGCGGATGGGGCACAAATGTGTGATTGTCAAAATATTCATGACAAGGCCCATAAAATTTTAACTCCCAAATAGAAGAAGAATTTCTGATTTTCATTGCCGTTGTAACTGTTAACTAAAAAGACTAATAAACTGACACTTCGTTGGTTGGATGAACAAAATGCATCGATAGAGGTCAGTGGCGCACACAGGGGGTTTCGAATGGGTTGTTTGGGGTTCAAACTCTCCAATTACAAAAAGTCCTGGTGCAAAATATGGTTTCACATGGAATTGAGCTCAAAAATTGTACGAAAACACCTCTCGAAATGAAATCCTGTGTACGCCACTGATAGAGGTTTATTTTTTGTTCAAAGCACACACATTATTCAGGCTCACATGATGCGAGGGATTCGTTATTTTCTATCTGACAAATATGAACTTCTCCGGATGGAGAAATATGTAAATAGATTAGTTTGTCCTACAATGGTGCACACAGGACTTCATATTGGGTGAGCAAATACCATTTGGAACCATACTTGTCAGCCAACACTTTTTTAAAAAACTTAGATATAGTACTTTGGGAGATTTTAACTCCCAAAAACCCTCCATGCGTGTGTCATGCATAATCCGCTGGTATTTGCCTGAGCTGTGGTGATGAAAAGCAGTTATAAATTACATAAACCTTTCTATGTCCTGCTAAGGCCTTGAAAAGCAACGATTTCCAGGTCTAGGGTTTTCACGAGCTTAGCAAATGCAGCGGAAAATTCAAATTTCTGATGAACTTCACTTCATTCGATCTCTTAATGAAGTGAAAGTACATAGGTTTGCTAAGGAAAGGGACTAAACAGTTTTTAAACAAGGAGCATGAATGGAGTCACACATCTTCCCAACTTAATCTGAAGTTACCGAACTTAACTAAGCTCGTCCTGATCTAACCTGACCAAACCTCAACCTTCAACCTATGTACATGTATAAACCATACAACTCTGTACATATACAAGTAATTGTTTGTCCTGACTGACTCATCATCATCATCGTCCAGCCTAAACCGCTAAAGCTACAAACATTAAATATAAACTGTAGGCATATCTTGAAAAATGAACCTCCGCTAAGACGGGATTTTTTGAAATTCAGGGCCCAAAGGGGTAAAACATTGGTTAAAGTGTTGTATGAAGAAACTTGATTTATTGAGCCTATTGACTTCAAACTTGATGAAAATACTCCAACTCAAAAATAATTCGACACGTATTCGACACATATTCGTATAATTCGACAATTTTTCGAAAATCAAAATTTAACGGGATGAACCAAGGGTTAAGGTTCGTATACGGTAAGACTACGAAAAAACCCTGAACCGATTGGCCTATTGACTTCAAAGTTGGTGAAAGCACTTGAAATCAAAAACACACGTGTTTCTAATTTTTTTGAAAATCAAAACTTAGAGTGAACCAAGGGTTAAAAGTTTGTATAAAGAACCATGATTTTTTACGCCTTTTCACTTGAAATTTGGTGAAAGTACTCCTTGGTGAGAAATAATTTAACGCGTGTTTTTTACTTTTTCGAAAATAAAAATCTGACGGGGTCAACGATGGGTTAAGAGTTTGTATGGGGAAACATGATTTAATGCGCTAATTGACTTCAAATATAATAAGATAATATAAGTATTTTTTCATAAAAATCTGACGGGATCAACAAAGGATTAAGAAGAACTTGATTTATTGACCCCATTGACTTCAAACTTGCATGCGAAGCCGCGGGGACCTGCTAATTATTTACATAGATAATCCATTTAAGTTGAAATTAAACAATTAAAGTATAGATAAAGTAGATATCAGTGGACCGATAGATTAAGGGGGGTCCTCTACTCTTCAGGCAAGAAATTGAGCTGTTATTTGGGGAATTAATTACGAAAGATCTACTGCATACAATTAAAAATTTTTTTTTTTATTTTTAGAAATACATGTTTTGACTTTAAATTTTCATTTTTGAAGAAGAAAAAAAAACTCCCGCTACCTTGAAATGTCATTGATGACATGGATTTTAAAACTGCAATGGTCCCGCTTAAGCAAAGTTGTGGCCAATGGGGTGATCTGAAATCAGAAAATTGATATTCGTTACAATCATAGTAACGTTGACTATGTTTTCCCGAGACAGAATTTTTTTATTTTGCACTGTGTAAAAGTTATGCAACAATTTGTAAAAAGTTCCAATTTTCACCTCTTGTTTTTACCTATTAGGCGCTATAAAAACGGAACAAAATAAAATTTTGAAAATCGTACTCGGGAAAACATAGCGGTATGTTTTCTGAACAATTTAAAAAAAAAATTATCGAAATCGGACTAATACTTTTATAAAAAGTCTTACTCGGCAGCCAAAAAAACACTACTTTCGGGAAAACGCGTTTAAAGATAAATTACGTTGTATAACTTGGCAGGGGACGGGTACCTTTCGGTTCCCAGCAACATGCAAAGAAATGTGATTTTCACGGAATCCTTTCTGTGGCGTATTCTCAGATACATATAGATTGAAGTTATGCAAAAAAAAAAATCGATTTTTCGAAACCGCGAGAGTAGAGGACCCCCTTAACACTGAATTTTAATAAACATTATTGACACGTTTTTATAATCTCAATCTAACACTTCAATCTATATGTTTACATAGGTATATCCATTTAAGTTGCAATTAAATAACTAAAGTATACAGAAAAAATTTTCAATTAAATATAAATCCACTTTGGAATTTATTAAACGTTATTGATACATTTTTATAAACCGGTTTTCAACTTGGACATAGATATTAATGCATTAATTGTTCGTAAATACCACAAAATAAAAGTGTAAACATTTCTCGAATTAGTTCCTTTTTTTTGCCAAAATTTACATCAATTAATTTTAGTTAGAATTTTAATTAGTTTCAGGTTTTTAAAGTGGCTTCAATAATAATAACTCACAATGCTCCATTTTCCTATTTCGATATGTTTTATACCCAATTTCAGTGTGACGTTTCATCTTCGAAATATGAACAAATGAACACACACGGATTTTTCTAGAGGATCCTAATTCTGGCTAAAAAATCCATGAAATTAAGGAACTTCTTAATCTCAGCAGTAACAGTCGAAATTAGACAAAAGTATTGAAATGATGAACCAAGCGAACGTTCCTTGAACACCTGGCAATCGTATGGCTGATACCCCCTGACGTTCCTTCAATTTGAGATATTGGCTTTAAACTTGCTATAAATGAGTAATGGGAAGTATCGATACGTTTGAGCATCGAGTACTGATCTATGGATTTTTTTATTTTATTAAGTATAAGTTACTATTCACAAGAAAGACATGTCTGTCTTAGTTAATCACCAAAACAAAAATATGTACGAAACTTTAAAAGCTATTAAAAAATTAATAGACAAAAGCTATTAAGAAAGCTCTAAATAGTTGATTTGATATAGAAGTATTAAGGAATTGAAAAAAAAAATTCCATACTTTTAGAATAAAAAAATTATGGCTCTAAAATTAATAACAAAAAAACCGAAATATGTAAGAAATGTAGAATCAATAAAGAGTTGATTTGGTAGAGAAGTTTTGACGAATTGATGAATACTTAGTTTGGTTTGGAAAAGAAGTTGATGAACTATTTCAGAAGTTAAGACAAAAAAGTTGTTAAGTAATGTAAGTAAATAAATAAGTAAGGGATGTCATAATAAACACAAAAACAATTCAATTGGTAAGGCCTTCAATAATACTTGAAATCATTGGATGAACTTTAAATATATATTTATGTATGTAAATAAAACTTGATAACAAAATTCAAGGATATAATGGATCAAATTATAGAAATATGATGGATCAATGTTAAGGAAATAATGCTATTTATGATACATAAATATTAGTTAACACTTAGACCGAATCGCTTAATAAACGATTATTTATTAAATTCAAATCGACATCGGGTGAGAGAGACAACGATGACGAGTGGTAGGAACACGAAAAATCAAATCTAAATAGACGAATAGCAGAGAAAAATGGCAGTTTGAAAAACAGAAAATATATATGCATATAGTTTTGTGTATAAGTATGTATGTAGGAGCGGTGGCACTGGTTTGCGAGCCGCAACGGTTGAGTGAATGAACGGTCAATGAAAGCGTGGCAGAGTAGTCAAAGACAAAGAGCAACGCGATTAGGAGAATCGGCAACAGTCGAGAGCTGGCAACTACTAGACAGACAAATAGCAGACAAGTAGCAGACAGACAGGTAGGCGGACAGACAGACAAACACTGGGCAAGACGATGGCGAGCGGTAGACGACAAAATAAAACAAAGACACAGCGACAGGCAACAAGAGGGAATTGGTTAGTTTGCTGCTTGGTCAATTGACTTTTTCGTCGTTGTTATTGTTATTGTTGTTGTTGGCATGTTGCTGGACAGAGTGGCTAAATGGTTAGTTGAATTTCTGACGCGCTAATCGAATGTGTGATTTGGACCATTAATGCGACTGAGCATTTGTGCTGCGCATTGACTTAAAAGCCACACAAAGCACAAAGCACCCAATGAAAAGCAACAACAACAACAGCAGAAAGACGAGAGCGGCCAGGAGCAAAAGCGGCGATAAATTGCAAACATGCATACAAAATTGCTGGCTGGTGTATTGGCGCAAGTTATAAATTCAAATATGAACGTGTTGCAACTACAACAAAAACAAAAACAACATTAGAAGAGCGAAAAGAGTGCAGAAGCTGAAACGGCAAGCGATGGCAATGGCGCTGGAAATGAGACTTGCAATAGATACAAAAATAACAACAAAGCGAAAAGGCCAAACACAGATTTATTCACGGCCGGAGAAAAGAAAATTAAGTAAAGCTGGAAAGCGCCAGAAAAAAGCACACACCACAAAATTTTGTGAAAATTGCAGCAAAAGTTTGAATGTGCGAGTGTCACTGGAAAAAGCAACCGCAGCACTGATACTAGGACCAGTGTTGCCGTTTTGGTCCAATTGGACCAAAATTAGCTTCGTTTCATAAATTAAGTCTTTGGTAGGTTGGTTTGTTTGTTGTGATTTTCAAGGAATTTTGGTAGGCAACACACTGCATTAAAAAATTTTCTATTAATTTTTTATGATTTTAAAATGACTCTGTAGCTTGCGAAAAAATTGTACATGCAAAAGTTCAAACAAATTTATTTTGGTAGGTTGAGATTGATTTTGGACCAATTTTGGTAGGGAAAAAAATGCATAGTGGCAACACTGACTAGGACCCCGGGAAGGCAGGACGTAATACGCGGGGGGGTGGGGGTACAGGCGCGCACAATGATAGCCAAACAATATTGGCAGTAACGATGGCAGCGACACATTGAGCAGCGACAAGGCGAGTGCGATGACGCGAGGGGTGCAAGGCAGCGCGCGGTAAATAAGTGGAAAATTAAAATAAAGAAGTACACGTACATGAAACTCACACACACACACACACACATGCGGTCACATGGACGGCAACACATAAAGATACGCGCTGCGACACTACTTGCGGCAACAGCGACAAGCAGCAAACTTCAAGATACTCTTTTATGCTTTGGGTGTACTTGGTGTGATGCTATTGATGTTGTTCATGTTGTTGTTGTTATTGGTTTGCTGCTAAAATTGTTGTTTTTCATTCGGCTGCTGTTTGTGTGCTGCTTGTGTTCATTTTCATTTCATAAAATAAAAGGAAGGCGAGTAAAAGTAGCGAGGCTGCAGGCAACGCGCCGAGGGGGCAGCGGCGCGCTGAGCCGATGTCAGCGGGACGATTGAGGTGCGGCGCGAGTAGCAACGGCAGCGGCCGCAACAATGGCCATAGCAACAACAATAACAACCAACAACTAGCAATGACAGCAACCGCAGTGGCATTATTTGGTGCTGCCAACGTCAGTTTCTACATAAAATAAAAAATAAATGAGTTGAACGAAAAAAAAAATGGCAGGAAATATGTAAAAAAAAAGAAGAAAACAGAATAAAATGGTGTGTAGCCTTTTTCGTAACTTTTCCATACTTTGCAGCTTCCTTTTTTTTACACAAACACACAAACCCATGCAAAGAGAAGCACATCTTTATGTAAAGACGTGTGTGTGTGTGTATGTATGCGTGAGTGTGGGTATGGGTCTGTACATGCTTATTTACATAATGTACTGTAACGAACTGAACTCAAGCGAACTCGCAACGAAGTGTGGCAAAAATTCAGTGGAGGCAGCGTTGCAGCTTAAAGCTGTCGCTGCGATGATGTGGCAGCAACAGTAGCAACAGCAACAGTAGGGAGGGGGCAGACGGCAGAGTTGGTGGGCAGCAAGTGAAGGGCGGAGAGTGAAAGGCGGGTAGGTGAAAAAGCGCGTTGGAGAACGTTGCTGCAAAATATGAGGTGTGTGTAAGGGGCGGGGAATGATGCTACGGTGGGTTGGGTTAGGGAGATTGGAGCATAAATTGGTTACAGTTTGCCTGTGGGGCTGGGAGGCGTGTGGGTGTGAGTGATACAGATGAAGGACAAAAGCATAAAGTAGCGAGCAATGCACGTGAAGCCAAGGAAAGGAACTAAAAATGGAGCAAACAAGAAACGAACGAAAGCAATGGAAAGCAAAGGAAAGGAAGGAAGCGAATGGAAAGCGAAAGGAAACATAGAGAAGTGGGCAGCAGATTTTGGCGAAAACGCGCAGAAAGCCATAAAATTGCTGTTACAGGATAACGAAGCAGATGTTCAAGTGGACCCAGCTGCAGAAAACCGAGTTGATGAAATAAAGTGCAGCAAATTTATAGACGACATTAAATGGATATGACACAAACGATGTACGATGTGTTGTTTTAAGAGAATGTGACAGGAGATTAGGTTGGATATGGAAAAATCAACTAAACGACTGATTCAGGAAATAATTTTAATTTATTTAATAACAAATTTGAGGAAAACATTTGAACCTACAATATAGTCTGTGACATCAGGGAATTAGAAAATAACTCAATAACAAAATTTAAGAATATTTAGAAGTCTAAGATAGAGTCAGAAACTTCAGGGAATTAGGAAAGAATTGAAATAAATTTTATAGTAAAATTAAAAATGAATTTGGGTCCAATGCTAGAGTCAGGGACATTGAGAATTTAGAAGGCAATAGAAATCAACTTAATAATAAAATTTAAGATTTTTTGCAGTCTACGATAGAGTGGAGTACTTTAGGGAATTTGAAAAGAATTGAAATAAATTTTATAGTAAAATTAAAAATGAATTTGGGGCCAATGAGAGAGTCAGGGACATTGGGAAATTAGAAGACAATAGAAATTAACTTTATTTTAAAAATTTAAGAATATTTTCCAACCGCAGATAGAGTTGCGTACTTCAGGGATTCAGAAAACAATTTAAATTCATTTAATTGTAAAAAATAAAGAAGGTTTTTGGGCTAATGATCCAGTCTACGATAGAGTCGCGTACTTCAGGGAATAAGAAAACAATTTAAATTCATTTAATAGTAAAAAATAAAGAAGGTTTTGGGGCCAATGATAGTCAGGGACATTGGGGAATTAGAACACAATAGAGATTAACTTTATTATAAAAATTAAGAATATTTTCCAGTCTATGATGAAATCAGGTTTTTTATGGAATTATAAAACAATTGAAATTAATTTAGTAATAAAATTTAAGACTATATATAGACTCTATGATTAAATCGGGTACTTTAGGGAATTACATAACAATTAAAATTAACTCAATAATAAAATTTAAGAATATTTTGGAGTCTGTGATGAAATGGGGTACTTTAGGGAATTAGAAAATAATTGAAATTAATTTTATAATAAAATTAAAAAAGAATTTGGGGCCAATGATAGAGTCAGCGACATTGGGGTATTAGAAGGCAATAGAAAATAACTAAATAATAACATTTAAGAGTCGATAGAGTCGAGTACTTCAGGGAATAGTAGAAAATAATTTAAATGAATTTCATTGTAAAACTAAAAAAACAAATTTGGGGCAAATGTTAGAGTCAGGGGCATTGGGGAATTAGAAAACAATTAAAATTAACTTAATAATAAAATTTAAGAATATTTTGGAGTCTACGATGAAATCGGGTACTTTAGGAAATTAGAAACAAATTTTAATTAATTTTATATCATAGTAAAATTAAAAAACAAAATTAAGGGTCAATGAGATAGTCAGCGACATTGGGGAATTAGAAGGCAATAGAAAATAACTACATAATACAATTTAAGAGTCGACAGAGTCGAGTACTTCAGGGAATTTGAAAATAATTGAAATTAATTTCATAATAAAATTTTTTTAAATATTTTTGCAATACAATATAGAATATTTATTTATGAAACTACGATAGAGTCGAAGGAATCAGAATTAATATTGGTATTGTAAAATTGGTTTCGATTTCGAGATTTAACCCTTTCGCTATTTTGTTGCCATATGGCAAGATGCTACTTTGTGGACGTCTGCATCCTCTATGGTTGCAAGAATACATTTTTTTTTTGGTTTTTAGAATAGTTTGAAGTTTTAGGAAAAATACGAAATTAATAAACTGAATATTAAAGTTTAAAGAAGAGAAGTAGTTAGTAGTAGTAGAAGAAGTTTTTTAATGGTATATCTGGACATAGTAAAGGAAGAAGAAGCAGAAAAAATTAGAGAACTTTTTAATTTGACGTTTTCTTTCAATTTAGATACTTTTTTTTGCAATTTTGGCTGAAGTAAATGAAGAAATATTCAAATTTTCGTTATGCGTAAAAAGTTTTATGTTTAATTAATTATTACAGCCACAACGATGTGGTTGCTCTCATAGAAAAACACTCTAAAATACAAGGTCCTAGTATGAAAATTTAAAAATTTCTTATGGAATGTTGCTAATATAACCACATAGAAGCCTAAAACGTAAAATTAAAAATGTTTAGCCCAAAGTTCTATTAAATAGTTTCAAAATTCAAACAGGATTACCAACTATACAGTTTCTGGAAGCTTAGCTGAAAATACTAAAAGATGTAAGTACATAATTTCAACTGGTATTCAGATGGAACTCACACTTCTAACACCAACTTCTGCCAGGTTCTCATAACTTCAACAGAAAATTCTAACCAATACGTTTCACGTGTAATTGCTGGTCCCAGCTCTGGCGAAAGGCCGCTCAAAAAAATAATTGTTTTCCGATTTCTGCCCGAACACCATTAATCTTTGCATTAATATGACATAAAAACTTGACGTCATCAGTCACGCCAACAACTGCAAAACCACACATCGCAGCATTCAACTCGACGACAATCATAGCGAAAATGCATTCGAGAAGCTGCCAAGACAAGCGACAAGAAGTGGCGAAGAGGGAAATGGCATAGACTGATAAATATGCAGAGAAGCAACGAGCAATGAATGCTGGCAAAAAGCTGAAGCCGCGCTGTGAAGACAGTCGAAAAGCGACTGCGATGAAGACGCACAACCAGCCACGCCGCGCACTCTGACTGCATGGTTGAAAAAGTACTGCAGCGCGCAATATTTCGTGGAAATGGAGCCAACAATGTACTCGCTACATGTGGGGTGGCTGGGCGCTGAAGAAGACGAACTGTGTGCACAAGGAAAACGTTTTGTAGCAGCTTTTCTGCTTCTATGAGCAGCCATCGAAAAAGATGTTGTAGAAAGTCTGGTAGACAACGAAAACGAGCAGGAAAGTAACTGTGACTGTAAAATATTTTCAACACCAAATGACGCAATAGCAACGAGCAGCTACTGTCGACATTTATGCCACTGAATAGTGTAGTTTATTTGTAGCGACTTTGCTTCACAGCGCAACAAGACTACAAACCATTTCTGAAAGCATTTTCAGTTCCTTAAGATAGTTTTTAACCCCTAAAAGCGCAACAAACTATTCAAAGTCATTCAGATAGTAAAAAACTTGACCTTCAGCTGTGCCATCACACGAGCCGCAAAAAGGATTTTCATTTGTTGAGTTGCGACAAAAAAAAATGCTTTAATTTTTTGTTGACAAATAAAGAAGATTTGTGACTTAAAGAGTTCAGTTGTACTTGCCAGCTTTAGGGGCGAGCAGGCAGAATCAATGGCATAAAACATTAATTCGCACATCCCAGCAAACATTAATGACTAATCTCAAATTGAGGTACATTTGAATCAAATTGCTTTCTCAAATCTCAAACGTTTGTTCTCAAATTGATCTCAAATATACTGTTATGGCATTCTCAACTTAAAAGGCACATATTTAATATGGAAATTTGCCTTTATTCTCAAATTGAGAATTTAAAATTCTCAAATGTATCTCAAACGAGCGGAACGGATGGAATCGAATTCGCCAAATTCGCACATTTTCAATATGGAAATTTGCTTTTATTCTCAAATTGAGAAATTAAAATTCTCAAATGAATCTCAAACATGCGGAACGGATGGAATCCAATTCGCCTTTTGTATAGATTGCAGTTGCCAATAGCGTGAAATAAAAATACAGAGTAGATACATTTATGGATAGATTCATAGATTCATTCAATAGATTCATTTATTTTATATTAAGGCAACATAACCAGTGACCAGAGACCAGTGAGATAACGTAACATTTTATTAAGGCACAAAATTTAGTTCATATTAAGGGAAACGTAAGTTAAATCCATTGAGAATTACAAAATTATCAAACGTGGTGAATGTAAATTTTTCTCAACTCTTCTCAAGTCGTACTCAAGTTGATAGCAAACATTTGAGAAACTTTTGAGAAAATATTCATTTTCAAATTGTAATAATGCTGGAAAACAATTTGATATCAAAGGGTATCTCAAAGGTTTGAGATTCTTTTGTTCAGTGTTTGTTGGGATGTTTGTATCTGAAAATGCATACATATATATATTTACTTATGTATGTGTAGAGGTGTGTGTATGCATTAGTGTTGCGTAAATTACGCAATAGCGAAGGGTGGAAGATTACTTGAGTGCCTGGGCACATTTCGGTGCAAATTAAATAGCAACAAAGCATTGTTTTTTTTACATACTCTCACAAGAACATACACACACAAGACACACATAAAGTATCTCAGGCACACGGCATGTCTTGAGATAAGTTTTCGATTATGAAAACACTGGCCGACAAACCGAGTAGAAACCGGTGAAGAAATTGCCACGGAACGAGCAAATTTTTGCCATGTGGCCAATGCGCTCGACATGCCAACACACCGTTCGACATGAGGGTTAATGGTGAACGAAACGAGCAAACAACCCTCGACGCGACCTTAGCGGTGGCAGCAACGGAATGCGCGATGTCTATCCAGCCGAATGAGCGCATGCAAAGCGGCAGTGAACGAGTGTACCGAAAGCGAGACAGGGGGATTTTGTTCTTTTTGTTATGGCCTCGACAAAGAGGAGGAAAACGCAGTTAAATAACAACGCCAACCATTAATTACGCATTAAATTCACGAAACCAAATTAAATGCTCAGCGCGTGTAGCGAGGGCAAAGAAAATGGAGTGATAAATACTGCGTGATGCTTTCTAGTACATTGATCAACAACTGCTCGGACCAGGGTGGGAGGGGGTTAAAATGGCCTTATTGAAAGGTTCGATGCCAACGAGTGATGGAGATATACGTAATTTGTGTAACAGACCCAGGGAGAACTATGGCTGGGTTTTTCAAAACTATTCTTAATGTGTTTGTTACTTTTTATGAAGATGACTGGAAGCGTTCGGCATTGTTCAGATCAATTCCAAACGGGTAGTTTGAAGCTTTTACTTAGTTGTTTGTTTACATTCAGCGATATGTTGATTGCCTGCCGAGAGTGAAGCCACCGAAATAGACTCTTTCTTGGAAATCGAAGCCACAGCTGTTCTCTTTTAACTAGATCAAATTTTTGACAAAACTTTAATGCTAATTTCTAACTATTATTACTTAGAATTCCCCGCAGCTCCATGCATATGAATTTCATAATTTCATTAAAATAATTTTAACTCACTTTAACCCATTGCTGCCTAATGGGTAAAATTTTACCCATGAAAATTGATTTTTTTTTTAAATCACAAAAAAGTAAATATTTGAGATCTCTCAAAACCATTGATAGGGATAGTTAGGGTAAAGATGGAACTACCTTAACCTAGTGAAGGTCACCCTAAAATTTCGCCATCTAGCTAGAGTTACCAGACTCCAAAAATCGTGAATTTTCCGGAGGTGGAAAATGTGGCGAAACGTAGTGGCCTTAGAACTTCACAAAAATCTGCCTCCTAACTCACCTGTAAAAAATAAAACTTTTGTTCACGTGTTTAGCTGACTTCACAAAGTATGGAAAAAAGCTACCATTGCTGCGTAATGGGTACAAAATACCTAATGAATATCTCAGCAACGTGCAGAGATATAAAGCTGAAATTTTGTTTCTGATCATTTTGGGTCACTTCAAGGTCGTGTATGAAATTTTATCAAAATCGTATGGGCGGAACTGGTACTCGGCAGCAATGGGTTAAGGCACCAAATCATCTTTCTTCATATTGCACACCCACTACAAAAGTGATACAACTCAAAATTTTTAATTTTTCAGGAAACGCAAAAAACTGTTTTTGAGCTGAATAAACATTTTTTTAAAATAATGTATAGACCGTTTAGTAGAAAATCCCTTCAGATTATGCTTTAGGATAAGTTACAAAGATTTTTTTTATTTTAAACTACTTAGAAAATCCAAAAATTTGAGTTGTGACTTTTTTGATGATATTTTAATTCAAAAATTACCGAATTATTTTAAGTTATGTCACTTTTGCTGAATTCAATAATTATAAATGACAGTTAAAAAGTTGAAAGAAAAATTTTGAAAATTCTAAATTAATTTTTTATTTGAAAATATATACTAAAATTGTCACAACTTTACTTAAAATTAACTTCAACAAAAATGTATTTCGTCACAAGTGTCACAATTTGAATTAGGACTCTTTTGCATTGAGCTGCAGCGATCAAATAGCATCAGACTTTGCGACATGAAGAGAGACCTAACTGTATTTTGCCAACAGTTAACAACAACAAAATATACTGAGCTGTTGCTTATTGGTAGATAGATGCATTGTGCACAGCAGGGGCGTAGCCAGAACTTGGTCATGGGGGGGTTTTAAAAAATTTTTTTTGCCAGTTTAGTATTACATGTTTTTTAAAGTCAAGTGCACTTTCCAAATAGGGCATTTGGTTGTGGCTTATGTGACTTAATGCATTAAAAACTAAATTTTTTCCCTGATTTTTAGTAAAAATTTCATGAAATTCGGTGGACTGAAAGCGAAGTTATTGCATCTGAAGTGGAAGTATGTTTGTGTCATCGTACAAAAATGTGCATCGAACAAAGATCCAATATTAACTATTGTATTAAAAATGTTTAAACTTTAACCGAAGCATTTAAATTGATGAACTAAGTTTATGGCGATTTTTGTTTATACCGTGGTGGAGTTCATAAGTGGTAAAAGCGATTTAAAAACGATTGTCAGAACATAAATGATGACCAACGTGTTAGCCAACTGAATCCGCGATCACCGTAGATCAAAATTGGGCGGTAATTCATAAAAGATTAGCCAAAATCTTCATTGAAATTCTTGAAATTGGATTTAACCTTCGCTTTACTTATACCCACCCGGGTGATCTTTTTAATATTCATGTTTAATATCTCCACAAATTTTAAGGTAATTTTCAATAACAAGAAAACATAGTTTTTTTGAAATTTTGTTCATGTTTAAACCATTTTGATTAAAACTCACGATAAATTTTTTTTGCGTACCTCATTATGTGTTCAATAAACCCTCTGGAAAGAAATCTTCTAATATTTTCATAGTCTCAAAATAAATCATAAAGTTAGGCCTTTTTTCGAAATACGAACTATCGCTAGAGAAAGATACTAAATACTGAAGTATGAAAAAAATTTATAAATCATTATATATTTATTGTGAGTTTACTCAAAATAGCAGCGGAAGTGCCTGGGATCATCTTTAGTAAGGCGAAGGTTAAGCATCTCAATTGCATAAATTTATTGCATTTTAACTGAACATTTGGCTATCGAAGGATGCCATCCTATCTATTGACACTTGTTTTGCCTGTTTTTTTTGTTTTCACCTGATGTGGCACCGTGCGAATTTCACCTTTTCAAATAATGCATTGGCCGATGAAAAAAAGCGTTTCGAGAACGTAGAAACCATCCAAAAGGCTTGTACCGACATCCTGAAGGACATTCCGGTCGACGAACTAAACTACTCTTTAGACATGTTTTTAGAACATGCAAATCGCTGCATTAAGCCTAAACGTGACTATTAAAAAAACAAATTAGTTTCGGTACAAAAAAGGTTTTGTTAATATTCTTTTAAATATTTAAAGATGAAAAGACCTTTTGCTAATGTGGGAACGTACATATAGTACGATGCATAGTGATTGAAAATGTTGACAAATTATAGGCTATGGGGGGGGTTCTGACACCCTAAACCCCTCCCTTGGCTACGCCCCTGGTGCACAGTATTAACACATAAACCCGAAAATTAAAAATGTTGAGTTGTCACTTTTGAAGTGGGTGTGCGATATGACCTTCTAAACAATTTTTTAAGCCGTCACGTAGATTTTCAAAAATTAAAAAACATGTGTTAAATTATATCAGATTTCGAATATTTTCAACAAGTTTTAATTAAAGTTTCCTATTAAATAACTTTTCTATGTACCCAACCCATTTTTTGCACTATCAGACCCAAATTCCAAAAAATATAATTAAGAATTCCTAGTAAATCACTTTTCTACGTATTGAAAGACACAAAGCCCATTTTTTTTACTATCAGACCCGAATCCCAAAAAAATATAAATAAAAAATCCTGTTAAATCATCTTTCTACGTTTTTACAAGATACAATAATGCATTTTTTGCACTATCAGACCCGAATAAAAAAAATATAAATAAAAAATTTTTGTGTGTAAATTACTTTTCTACGTATTTGCAAAAATATAAATATAAAAAAAAATCCTATTAAATCACTTTTCTACGTTTTTACAAGATACAATAATGCATTTTTTGCACTATCAGACCCGAATCCAAAAAAAATATAAATAAAAAATCCCAGTAAATCACTTTTCTACGTATTTTCAAGACACAATAACTCATTTTTGTATTATCAAACCCGAATCAAAAAAAATATAAATAAAAAATCCTATTAAATCACTTTTCTACGTTTTTAAAAGTTACAATAACCCATTTTTCCTCATCAGACACGAATTCCAAAAAAAAATTCCGCCCAATGCGATCTTTAGTGCAACCTTTTCTTTAACTCTTCAAATAAAGATATCCTAAGTTCCAGATTTCTTCAGAAGCTACAAAACGTGTATGGATCTTTTCTATTGTAGACTGCAATTCTTGCAAACAATCTAGAAATAAACTATTTTTTTAAATTATACCCAAGGGACAGTCAGGTATTGTGTAAAGCTACAAAGATCCTCATTATTGAGCATGAATGACTTCTAGGACACTTCTCTGCCTAAAACTAGAAACCGTTTCGTCTGGCGTAGGATTGAGTAGTTGCATTGCATTCATTCAAACTCTTCTAATTTCCAAAACTATTCTTGCATGTGTCCTTGGGACAGTCTTAGAGTGGTTCGGGGCCTAAAAGTGAACGCGTTTCGCTTTTTCTGACCAGGTGGTCGGTTTATTCTTTCTTTCTTCATAGCCAAGAATGCTTCGACTACCATAGAGATTACATTATTTCTGCGGCTAACCCGAAATTTGGTTTTCTTAAAAGTAACTCAAAAGATTCCCGTGATCCGCTAACTTTGAAAAGCATGTACACGGTGGACGGAAAGTTTCTGCATACATCGTTTCAATTGTAATATACTTAAAATTCTGATTGCTTGTTTTATTTGAAAACGAAATAGGGAAATCCCCAATAATGTGATGGTTTGAAAATCCCAAGCAGTTCCCTCATAGATCTACAGCGATTTTAATGCAGGACGGTGCGCGATGTCATATGGCGAAACAGTCAATAAGTGTTGCTAAAAGTCTATTTAAGCTAGTATGGGAAGACTGGCCGGGAAATTCGCCAGATTTTAATCCTATTGAACATATCTGGTCCAGGATTCAAGATTCAGTATTTCGGAGTCCAAAACCTGCCAATAGACTTAAACTCATAGAGAGAGTAAAACAAGAGTGGGATGCCATATCATTGGCCGAAACGTCGGTCTTGTGCGAAAGTTTTCGAAAGCGAGTCCTATAGTGCTACGAAAAAATGGCACACATACACAATATTAATGATCAATTAAATTTTGCTTGAATATGATTTAAATAAAAAAAATTTGAAAAGCAATACAAATGATCCTTAACGGTGTTTTTTTTTGTATGCAGAAATTTTCCGTCCACCGTGTACTTCTGCCTGGTTAGGTTTATATTAGAGTACGGTTGCCTAATATGGGACCCCTGTTTCGCTATACATTCTGACAGGTTGGGAAAGTTCAGAGGCGCTTCACTAAATTTGCACTACGCAGAATGTACACGTGCGATTCAAGTCCATCGTATGAACTAAGGTGTAGAATTCTCAAACTGCAGAGCCTCTTTAATAAAAGACAATTTCATGGCATTTTTTTCATAAAAGACATTTTTGACAATAAGATCAAGATCGACTTGCCAGACTTGTTATCGCTTTTGCCGTTTTATGTTCCCAGTAGACTTCTGCGGAAAAAGTACAATTTATATAATCAGTCGCACAGAACTTTATGTATATGGCTTCAATGAACCAATTCATAAGTTACTGGGCTTTGAAATATTAAAAAATTTTTTTTTTTTTTAATATTTTTTTGGTTAATTTGTGTTATAGCTTTTTATAATCTGTAAGAGCACAGCACGGTAGATTGCTACTAAATAAATAAATAAATAAATAAATAATCAATGTAATTCCATAGAATGGCTGCTTTTGAAGTCATTGAGGAGGTTGTGGCAATCCTTGACTAGGTTTGAAGAATGGGCATAGGCTTGGCAAGCCAGTAAGGCCACTGAGTGTATATACATATATGTACACAAGAGGTATGTAGGCATTCACTGGCGCAAGTATCGATGGCATAGATCTTATCTTGGAAAAAAAATAGTAACTAGCTTACACAGCTTTGCCGGCCTCTCACACCAGAGGCTCTAGGTTCGATTCCTAGTTTGGGCTGGTAAAACAATCGTCTACTTCTATTGCTATCCACATAAAGCAGATGGGAATTACAAGAATCGCACAATCGCAATCGATCATGGCAGGCAGTGGCGAATCCTCCAAGTGTGAAAGGAAAACTGCCAAAAACCGAAGTTCGGATTTGGCTTTAAATTGTAGGTAGGAATCAATTATTTCCATAAATAGTCAATCATAGGATTTGTAGTTACAAGTGCTTTATAAGTATTTTTACTGATATTTATGACCAAAAAGATATTTTCAAGGTTTTACAAATAGTTTCTAAGGAATATAATCGAAATGTCTGATCATGACATTGTGCAATGTAAGGAGTGCGTCGTTAAAAATTGTGACATCGAAAAATTAAAACATCTCAGCAACCACTAGTCCAATTTTTGAAGTCTATTGTTTAGTCTATATGTTTTATATAACATGTCTTTTATGTAGATTTTAGAATTTATTAGAAAAAAATTATAATACATTTTCAAGGGAAAAGTTTCTAACTTTTTCTGGAAAACCCCTCATGAGGGCTTTCATTTTTCCTTGTTAATTTTATAATTTGTTCATTTATCATCATTTTATCATTACCATTTTATCATTAAATACTCATTCAATGCTATAAATGGGCATAAACTATTCAATGACAGAGTTTTCATGGCTCACCTGATCAAAGAAAGTTTAATTTGAATTTGTATTAACGAATTTATTAGCAAAATTGCATGTCACAATTTTTAACGACGCACTCCTTAAGTCATTTATGATTCTCTAAAAATTTGTATGAAGCAAATTTAGTTGACCAAAATATCTGATAATACTTATTGTAAAGAAAAAGTTTATTGAATTGACTTTAGGGAAAAAGTTGTTTTTCAGATTTATGTGTAGTTGTCTGCAGCGCAGACTTGGAGAGCATAAAATTATCTTTTCTACTCAGTTCCGAAAATAGTATACAAGCTGCAGGCTACAGGCTGAGCTAAATGCGGCATGAAATGTTGTTCCAAAAATGTTCATGACATTGAAATTGGAATTTTTAAATAAATGTTTAACTCAATGGCGCCGCACACACCATGTCACACGCAAAACCGAAAACAAACAAAGCCAGACAAATAGACAGGCAATCGGGCAGGCAGTCAGTCACAAAAGCAAACGAGCTGGCGGGTGCGACTTACGAAACGTTTCAGCTGAGACCGAGCGTGCATTGATCAGCTGTCAGCGGCAGTCGGGCTGCCAGTCAGTGTGCGCGTATTCGACATGAAAATTGACATGTCGGACAAATTATGGCGCGGCGTAGGACGGACGTAAGCAACTGACGGCGATGTAGAACTCGGCGCTGGCGGAGGAGCTACAAGCGCAAGATTGCACTGTAACGTCAGCAGCAGCAACAACCCACACAGAGTTGCGGCAAAAGAAACCTTTTGCCCAAAAAGGAAAAGGTGGAAAAATGCTAGAAGTGGGAAAAATCGAATAGAAATAGAAAAGAGGAGAAGAGAAACTGTCTGCGCAGGGCTGGAAGCGGCCGAGGAGTGAGGGACAGAAGAAAATACGAGCAGCGGCAAACGCAGAAACCCCAAAATGTGGAAAATTACCGACAGCTGCTGTGCTGGATAATTTTGTGTTTTTAGTAGCAGTGTTGTTGTTGTTGCTCTGTTTGTGCTCGCTGCGACAATGGCAAACTCATTGTTGTTGTTGGCGGCGGTGTCATTGTTTTAAAAGGTCAAATGGCGTGCACACGTAATCGAACGGCAAAAAGTGACACTTTGCTGACGTTTGAGTTTATCTAATTTTCATAATTTTGTTATTGTTGTAGTACCTATTTAAATATGTATTTAGACAAAACTGCTTTGCAGTTCAACTTACATAGAATGGCGTGTAAAACATTGAAGCGATTTAATGTTTGGTTGCTTTGGTGACAGCAACAGTCATAGTTGTCAACGTGGCCTTCTCTTTGTTAATATTTGTTGTTTTTGTTGTTGTTGTTGCGGTCGGTTTTGTTATAATTTAAAAGTTTATGGCTGCAGCTGTTATTGCAACTTAATTGATGGCTGTTATTGCATTGTTTGTACAGTTGAAAGAAAGATTTTCTGCTATTTTTTGTTGTTTTTGTTATTATTGTTGCAATTATTCAACTGATTATTGTTTTTATCATTCAATATTTTATAAATGTTGAGAATATGTCTGAAAATTTTTGTCTTTGTTGTTGTTGGCTGCGCACAAATTATATTTTTATGCTGTTGTTTTTGTTTTTGTGGTTGGTATTTATGCTTATTGATGCAACCAATGCTTTGTCATAAAATGCATTTTCCATTTGTTGTTGCTGTTATTGTTATAGCTATTCATAACAGCTGCCGTTTGAGTTGTTTTTGTTGTTGTTGTTGTTCTTCTTCTTGTTTACAACGTTAATTACGCATAATGCTGTCAATAATGTTGATAACATTATATATTTTTGTTGTTATTGTGCAATTTATTGTTGTAATGCTGTTTGTGATAATCACACATTTTAATGTTTTATTTCATATTAATTTTTTTTTTCTTTTTTCATTCCACTGTAACATTTGATTAGCTCGGTCAGGCGATGTTATTGTTTTTTTTGTAGTCTGGTTTTATTTCTTCATCGTTGCTCTTTTTATTTGTATTTCTGCAGTTGTAAAATAAAAATATTCTTATAAATTTGCTTTAATTAGGTCATCAGTTGGCATCACAGGCTTTGAACCATTCGCTGGCCATTGTTCAACTTTTTAGCAAATTCAAAACTGTGGCTAAGACAAATGTAGACAAACAAGATTAACTTTAAATCTAGCTTTGCGAAACTAACCATCAACCATCCGATTTGTGTTGATACTGACTTCATTGTGTGCTTTGTTATTTAATTCTTTATTTATTTATTATAATTTAAGTGCTTTAAGCTTACATAAATAGATCAAGAAGAATATTTAAAAATCCATAATAAATGTCAATTATTGAGCAACATTAACCCTAATTCCCAGAAGTGAGCCTCACAGTCTGACTAAAAATTTCAAGTGGCGATAAATCCAAAAGATTTTCGATTCCATTATTTTATGTAATCCTCTAATGGAATGTTAGAATTATATTTCATTTATAAATTTGACTTTTTAGACAGTTTTTCTACTTTTTTTAAACAATTTTTTAAAAATGTAACGTAAACCCAGAAGTGAGCCTCAGAAGCTCATTTGAACAAATTTAAACAAATGTTTTCAGTAATTTAGCTCATATAAGCTTGACAGTCTCACTTCTGGGTTTACGTTACTTTTAAAATTCTGGGAATTAGGGTTAACATTGAGCAAAACATTCGATTAGGTTAGGTAAAAGTGGCTGTCTGAGCATGGAATTTGCCGTAAGACACTTAGGCCTCAAAATAGACACAAGGAGAAAGTGATCAGTCTTTCTACAAGTCGGAGAGCCTACACAAGCCAATTTTTTTGTGGATAACCCTCTCTCTTGTTGGCTGGTCTGAAGGTATCCAAGATGTCGAAGAAGGGAGAGACGGGTAGTGGCAAAGAAGGTGACTTATAGTCTCTTTCTCCACTTAATTTTTCAACTGCGGCAATAGTCCCAACTGTCAAGACCAAATTTTTTGGCATGCCATCCAAACAATGTCCTGTCAAAAGGACAAACATTTTAGTGCGCTTGGGATTGAAAGTGAGCCAGAGCTGTTTAGTTAGTGTACAAGTGCTCTCCTCCTGCCACCGCTTGCTGGCTATGTCGAGGAAGGAAGAGCATATTGTTAGTTTACAGGTAAAAAGAGGTATGCCTGTCATAATTGTCATAGATAGCAAGTATTTCCGCTTGGAAAACACTGCAGAAATCTTGAAGATGGAAGCAGTCTTTCTTGGGTGAGTATTCGCACATTACACTCCCCTCTACTCTACCATCCAAATTGGAGCCGTCTGTATGGAAACATACCCGTAGTATTCCGTATCTTGTGCCCATTCCTGTCTGTGAGGTACGGTAGCGGCTTTTTAAAGATAATGGTCACAAAAATAAATGGTTATAAAAAGGTTAAACACGTCAAAATGTAACCATTTTATGAGCTAAAGCATCAATAAAGCATTGTTTTAATAGTGTAATGTCAGTTTTGATGTTTTTAGAATAAATAAGAAACATTTTTAGGTTTGCTAAAAGAAACGCTTTTTTTATAGTTGGGGTTGACTAAGTTGGGATCCGAAACATAACCCTCTGATTCATAATTCAATGCACCAACTGCTATGTAATGGCAACCCTTCTTCTGTTTTTATTACAATTGAATTGAATCCATAATAAAGTTACAACAATTCAACTTTTTTGCCGTAAATATTTTCTTAGATTGGCTGCGATTCCAGCACACAAACCTGTGATACGAGACCCAATGCACTAACTGCGAAGACATGACAAATCTTCTTTAATGGTTTATTCCATTTCATTAAATTTAATAAACAACTTCAAAAATTAAATTTTTTACATTTATGGAACTTACAAATCACTTTCAGTGAAAGCTTGGTAGGAATTTATATAATTTCACACTTTTTTTGGATTTTTATATTGAAAAAGAGACCGACTGAAAAATGCTTAACTATGCAAAATAGGTCCAATAATGACCAAAAAAAAAAATATTTAACTCAAAATTTCATCAATGTACTACTGTGGGCAAAAAATAGTAAGACTTTGTTCATAATTTTAAAATTCTTTGTTTATTCTTCCAAATCTATTTCGTCCCCCTCAAAGTAATCCCCCCGGCTCAATACACTTGTGCCAACGTTTTTTCCAATCCTCGAAACAGTTGTTAAAGTCAATTTCCGGAATAGCCTTAAATGCGCGTAGCGATTCACGTTTAATGTCTTCAATTGAGTCAAAACGGTTTCCCCGGAGCGGTCGTTTGAGTTTGCTGAACAGCCAGAAGTCACACGGAGCTAAATCAGGCGAATACGGTGGTTGTGGAACGATATTGGTTGAATTTTTGGCGAAAAACTCACGAAGAATCAATGCAGTATGCGACGGTGCATTATCGTGGTACAAAAACCAAAAGTTGTCGGCCCTTAATTCCGGCCTCTTTTTACGAATAGCTTCGCTATTGAACGTTTCGGCACCAGACATTTGATTCCGCACACAAAATTTAATGGAACTTCTTTGTTGAATAATTTCACTCATTGTAAAAATCGCCGAATGCACTTTTTGTACTTCAGAAAGACAAGCGTATTCTAAACACGAATGATTATTTTGATGTGACATTTGGCACAGATGCCAATGACAGTCATACCAACCTAGAAACAAAAATATTTCGACGAATGGGTTTCTGCGCGAAATTTAAATTAAAAAGTCTTACTATTTTTTGCCCACAATAGTATCTTTAATACGAGCCTTTTTGATGATATTTTTTGCTGAATAGCTCACTATATAGCAGATTATAGCTGACTATGGCAGATATTATTTCATTTATATTGCAAATTAATAAATAAATTAAACGGCAACAAACAATACAAATTCTCAGCAGGTCTTGAAGTTTTTTGAAGTCACGGACAGACAGTCATAAACTTACGAACTGAAGTGGCTTTTTTTTTGCCTTTCTATTTATTTCTGTTCAATTAATCATCTGCACACTTAACCCTACACCAATCATAACCTACAAATTCCTTCCGATGCCTGCAGTCAGTTTCGTACAATTCGTTTATGAATATATTTTGTTTTTGCCAACCGATCTTTCGATAGAGTGAATTTTGCAAATATGCACCAAACAATTGGCGAGAGCCTTCAACTAACGCCAGCGATTGTTTTGTCAGTTTTGTTTACATCTCCTCGAGTTACTGTCTCGCTCGCACACTGCCGTATCACTTTGCACTCGCGTCACTCTTGTGTGCTCGCACACTCACTTTGGCAATGTACGTTGCCGATTGTTTTGAGCAACTTAACGCGAACAATTGCAGCTGCCTTCGGTTGTTGAACTACTCGTTTTGCAGTTATCACAATTGCGGCCGACCGCCGTGCGAATCTCGCCAGATACTTTTCGCTGTGTGGATACGCGGCGAATCGCCGAGATTCAGCTACACTTTCAACACATGACTCAATTCGGTCCCGATATGCTGGAATTCCAATTTATTCGCTGCCTCTGCTCTTGCTGTCGTTGTTGTTGTTGCTGCGGTGTGTACACTTTGAGAGCAGCGCAAATTTGTGAGGTTATGGCTTGCAGCATGTGCGGCATGCCACACATTTACGTTTGCAACGCACCGAATGCACTGACAGGCCCAGCTGCCGAGCTACGAATTGAATGGATTTAGAAGACGACAACAACAACAACAACGCCAAAGGCGGCGACTACGATGACTAGCGACCAACAACCGATGAGCGATGACAATGCGACGATTGCAATGACGATGGCGCGTTGGCTCGTCACGTTCATTTGAATTTCCTAGCACTGCAAAGTCACTAACTCAGCTGCTCGTCGTTCAGTGCCACTGCACTGAATTTTCATGTTGAAGAGTTCAACAAAAACAAACACGAATGAAGTCTTAACATTTTGCTGGTTGCATTTCTAATAGAAATAATTTGTGTTGTTGTTTATTTTAACGCTGTAAAACAACTGCAGTGATGTTGATTTTCTTTACTGTGTTAGTTGTTGTCTTTATGGAGTTGTTGCCGTGTTCACATGTGATTTTGTTGTTTTGATATTTATTTATTTTTTAATATTCTGTAGCTGTGGTTGTTCACTCATCTTAGTCACTGTTGTTGTCATTATTAACAGCGTTTGTAAATGTTCTTGTGTTAGTTGTTGTCATTGTTGTTGTTGTAAAATTGTTTTTATGCCGTTATAGTTTCACTTTTGTTGTTTTTGTTTGCGCAAACGATTAACACTAAAGTGACAATGATGTTGATGACAATAATTGTTATTGTTTTTGTGATCCTTTTTTTCAATGTCGATTGGCACTTGAATTTGTTGTTGTCATGCAGTGTGCATGACTCGACTATTTGCTCACGTTTCACCTTTTGCAGCAATTAGCAACAAACAACACAACTTGCCGTATACTCCGTTTTATGGCGAAGAATGAGAATGAGAAGAAGAAGAGCGAACCAGTTACAGCTAAGCAACAAATTTTGTCTGCAACAATAATTGTAAATTTTTTTTTCCGCTTGTCGTCTGGTCTGGCACACCACACGACCAACACCGAAAATCGAATGGAAATAAAAATCTAAAACTCGAAAAATACGAGAAACCCGACAAATGGGAATTGAGCAATAACGAAGCGAAACAAATTAATTTGCCTCAATGTGTGGCACAAGGCGCTCGCGTATTCATTTGGTGGTGATGGTTGGCTGGTTCGGCTGTCGGTGGCTGGCTGCTGTCACCGTCACCGTCGACGCCGCCGTCGCTGCTGCTGCCACATGGAAAATATCCATGTGCAACAACACAATTACGAACGGGTGGAAAGTGCTGTACGGTGTGGCAGCAGCACTTGGAGATGCCAAGGCAGCACGGCAGCATTGCATTCGGTGTGTATCTGCCAACCAAAACAAAAACACAAAAAAACCAAAACAGCTGAACATCGCAAAAGTACAACGACAACAGCGACTACGCCGACGATAGCGTTGCACTTGGCAGCAGGAAGGGCAGGGAGCGGCCAGCGATGATAGTTGCAACGCAACGCAACGACCGACGAACGCGCCAACACTCGGTCGGTCGGCCGGCCAGCGGAAACTCGTAGAACAAACGCAACAAAGACGAAACGACGAAATCGAAATGGCAAAAACGTTGAGGTGAACAGCAAAAGCGAAAACGATCGAAGGCAGGAGAAGTCGAGAGTAGACGAGAAGTTGTGTTGTTCTTGTTGTTGTTTTTGTGCACGGCATAAAATAATATTAATAATAATGAAGGCTGCGAGTATGTGTAATCACTACAACAACAACAACAACAAACACAACGGGCGCGCAACTAACAGCGCGATACGCGATAAGGTACGAGAATGTACGAACGCACGCACGAGCGCAAAGCCAGAAAAAAAAACAACAAAACATGCCCGCAACACGGCAGAATATGGAAATAACAAACCGAAGGCGCACACGACGCGACGAATCGCCAATCAATTATGTACCGCACTCGCTGGCCCAAGTGAGCTGGTCCCAACAACAACAACAACAATGCCAAGAACAAGAACGGCAATGTAGCGACCAACTGTCACATGACTGTCAGTGGGATCCACGATGCCATCAGACCAGTCGACCGACAATGCCGATACGCTGTTCGCAGCTCGCACTCGTTTTTCGGGTTCGTGTACTCACGCCCCGGACAGTGAGCAGGAGTTGGCTGCAGTTGAAAAGGTGGTTACAATGGTACCACCGTCCGTCCGACCATCCATCAGCACCTTGAGACATTGAGCGTCTATGTACGAACCTATGCTCTCCTTCCGGAGGAACTTTTGTAACCCAAACCAAGTTGATGACAGTTGCGTTGACACAATCCGACTGGAGTTGCGTCCGCACCAATCTAGTTTTTTTTCTTCCATCAGTTATTTCTAAAGCGTTCAGAATGACTCGCTTCAAGATGCCTCTAACAATAATGCCTCTAATAAAATAAATCTCAACGGACTACCTTTAATTTTCACTGTGCCTTGGGTTACAACAAAATTCTTCGAATGAATAGGTACCTGACGTCCTACACAAATGAAAATTTATACTGAATAATTCTGCTTTTAACTCAAACAAGAACAATAGTTGAAAGATATACGAGTTTTTAATGGTTTAAAAATTACATTCCTAACTTCTCAAGAAATCAAAATCAACTTCTAAACAAACTAGGTTTACATAACCAGCTTAAAATCTTCCGGGTTCCAATACACAGACGGTTTGATGGCAAAGAAGATGACAGCCTTACGAAAACTGCGGCTGTCAGACAGCCTCTACTGCGTCGGAGCCTTTCTCTAGGCTGGACAGACATGCCTAAGTGCAGATATACTAAGACATGAGGAAGGAACAAGGGACTCTAAATGCTGAGACCCAGAATTAAGAACTTCGAAAGTTAGTCCCACCAGCCTTCTAACTAATATATACAGTACTGGCAAAATGGTTCGTTTTAACCGAAAGTTCGCTTTAAACGGTTTCGTAAAAAGCGAAAACATAAAGCGCGTACTTTTGAAATTGGTTCGTTTTAGGCGGAAGTTCGTTTTAAACGGGTTCGTTATAAACGAGAAATACTGTATTTATATATCTAACCTTGGACTAGAAGAGTTAAAAGCAACTTCAGATATTACTCTGTGAAAAGAGATGAGATGATGAGATGAGATTCTGATGTGGTCTTTCTCAGCAGTTGGTACTACTTGGATCCTTATGATTTTCTCATAGGTCGCAGCTCACCCCAAACTATAAAAATTTTTTAGTTAATGTAAGTTTGTTCTAAGTAGACATTTAATAAGTATGTTTTCTGCCGAGAGAAGAAAGCACAATGGATCGTTCATGTTCGCAGTGCATTATAATCCCATCTATCCCACTTTCATATTCTGAATTAGGTTCGAATCAATGTGTTTTTGAACCATTATTCAATACGGTAAAGACTTTAAATTTAGTAAAACTAAAATAAAAAATTTGTATTAACGAGAATATTCAGGATACAGGAGTATTAGAGGAGCTTATTATCTACATGCCACCATAGCCAATTATTCCAAAAGATTCTAGTGATCTGAACATGGATCTGTCGGTATTGAAGTATCTATTATATATAATAGTCTACTGTAGTGCATAGTATACACAAATTCTTTGAGCAAAAACCTACATATAAAAAATTAGTCATACTCTTTAGAATCTATAACGTGCGTTAAACGTTTCAAAAGCTAATCGGTCAGTTGTCGTTATCTCGAAACTTCGCATACTAACTACGTGCGCCATAGCAAGTCTGTTTTTCAGGTCAATAATACATGTGTTTATAAAACAGGCAGTAAATTTAATGTAATGAATATTTTTGCTATGTATATTTTCTTTATAAATAATCAGTTTTAAAACATGATTGCATTCAATAATTCAGCTTGAAAGTAGAATAAAAGCTTCGCTATCAACTTTGGTACTACGAACAACTGCGGCAGTCTGTGGACAAGAGCCCAATTTTCCAAGTTATGCTATGCGAAAAAAATTATAGATATATGAATAAATTTTCTTCAATTACTGCAGAATAAATATTATGATTTGAAAAAAAATCTAAATAAATAAATTGTGTGCAATTACTTCAAAATTTAATAAATTTATTTCGAAAATAAAAAAATATATTTTTTTCCAAAAGTTTTCTATTTTCAAAAAGTTGTTGGACAATTCTGCAATTACTGAAACATTTTAACGAATCGAAAAGTATTTCAATAAATTTATTTCGAAAATAAAAAAAAAAATATTTATTTAAAAAAAATTTAGAATTCTTTTCCAAACAGTTTCAAACGCTGCTCAATAGTTTTTATGGACAAACAAGTCTAGCAACCCATAACACAAATCTAAGAGGTATTCAATATTGCGATCGCGAATCCCCAAAACCCGGCTATTTTTAACAGCCCCAAAATCCCGGGACTTACAAAAGATGAATTAATTTAATGGTTCTGGTTCTGGTTCACGGTAGTTGTATACGCATTTAAATCAACTTTGGTTAAAAATCTATTTTCTACAAAACTGTTTACTGTATTACAACTTTTATTAAAATAAAAACCTATTTTATGTAAAGCTGTGTACTGTTTTATTTCATAAAAATGTCAGCTTAACAGAAAAAGGTTGTGTTTACATAACAAATTTAACTAGCTTCTATAATTTTCTGCCGAAAAAGTTACACAGAACGAAATCTCGAAAAATCCTAGGTTTGCCATTTTTAATTCCCAAAATCTCAGGGCATCCAAATTGCTTCGGGATTGAATGTCTACTTCCTGAGCACTTCTTACTTCTCACACATTTGCATCAATTGGTTGACCTACAGTGGAACTATTTAAGCAAATTCTCTTTATTAAAGTTCTTTGCTAAGTGAAAACAACAACTGTTGACTGATTCGTTTTCTCACTCCTGTCGCATCGGCAAATGACGCATGTCACCACTACTCGTTGGACGGCCATGCGATTTATAATAATTCAGTAGGTTTTGTGTAATTTTTCATTTTTTCATTCTCTGCGTTTCTTTGTGCACGGATTACTTCGGCTTCAATTGCAGTTGCTGCTCATGCGACTCGGTTCGCCAATTTTCCACGCGTCTTGTACGGCTGCATGCGCCGATTTAACTGTTTTCCCGTGTACCGACACTTTCAATAGATTATCGTTCGGGATTTGCGCGACGGAGCCAGGGAGCGAGGAGCGGGGAACGGGCAGTTGGTAGAAAAGGCAGCAACTTTCGAATTCTTAGCTGTCTGGAAGTGGAGTGCAGTGTGGTGGGTTGGGGTGGGAGATGCTAGTCAAACAGAAAAGGGGAGCAGGCGATGCGAAAAAGGAATGACAAGTTAAAGAAGAGCACAAATAGAGATGGCAGCAACTGTACAAAAAACAGCTGCAACAACAATAATAGAGACGATGGCAGCAGTTGAAGAGACTAAGCAAAAAAAATTAAAAAAATAAAAATTAAAAAAAACGAAAAAAAAATCAACACTCAAATCTCACAGCAGTTGCAACAGCAACAACAACAACAGCATGGTACATAAATTGCAAAACTCAATAAGAAAAAGAAGCAAAATTCAATTGGAAAAGAATCACAAACATCTTAAAAGCAAAATAATGTAAAAAATATTGTATTTTTTTAGAGAATAAAATAAAATGGAAGAGGTGTACAAGCTGGGGGTAGTTGGAGAAGACAGCTGGAAAAGATGATTTTTCTTTCTAAAATTAATGGGTCATAACTATAGAAAAATAATGAATAAATAAAGGAAATATGGGATTTAAAATGGACAGAGAAAGAAAGACAAATGCAATTTTGAAAGATTTGACATAGAAGCCAAAGAAAACATATTTTAGAAAACACGAAATAAAAAAGTTAAGAAAGAAAAATTTTTTATGTATAACTAAACATAATATCAAATTTTTACAGATAAAGAAAAAAGCGACAAGAACAAAAGAGCTAGAAGCGTTAAGTTTAAAGTAGTAAAAACATTACGAGAGCCCAAACAAAATTGCGAGAAGTAAAAACAATTACCAAGACAACAAGTCAACCTAAAAACAAGTAAGGAATAGTGGAGAAATCATACATAGGAAGCAAAAAATTTCAATAAAGATGAGAAAACAGTAACTTCAGAAAATTACAGTAAACGGCAAGAAAATGAAGCATTCTTAGGAAATTGGTAAAGTAGATATGGCCAGTGGCTCATTCGCCGCATAGCCAAGACATATTTTACACATTACAACTGTAATTAATTCGCAGGAATCGAATAGTTGTCTAATCTGATGGCCTGAGTTAGAATTCCGGCAATAATTAACAATCTTCCAGCTTCACAGAATTCTCACACTTCATAATTACAGAGTAATGATCCATATTTTTTACGGAAATAAATTGCATTAATTTCTAATTTTTCGACCCCACAAATTTTCGTAATTAAGGCAAAATAATACAGTTAAAAAAATAGAAAATAGTTGTCTAATCTGATGGCCTGAGTTAGAATTCCGGCAATAATAAACAATCTTCTAATTAACAGCTTCACAGAATTCTTACACTTCATAATTACAGAGTAATGAATCATATTTTTACGGAAATAAATTGCATTAATTTCTAATTTTTCTACCCCCCCAATTTTCTTAATTAAGGCAAAATAATACATTTAAAAAAAATAAATAATAATACGTTTTGAATTATTTCCTGTTGGAACTGCTTTAATGTCAAGTTTGAAATCAATTGGCTCATTAAATCGTAGTTCTCCATACAAACTCTTAACCTATTGTTGACCCCGTTACAGTTTTATCTACAGAAAAATTAAAAACATCTGAACAATTATTTATTACTTGAAGTGTTTAAACCAAGTTTTAAGTTTAATCTTAACCCATTTTTTGTTTCCATAAACACTAAATTTTGTAAAATCTCTTTTCAATTCAAATTAAAATTTTTTTTTTATTAATTATAAATTTCTTATTTATAGCTTCAGCGGTTTGAGCTCTACAATGATGAATATCAATTATATGCAAATGATTTTTGATGAAGCTATAGAATAATATTTTTTCTTCACGTCTCTCACCAAGTTGCACTTCTTTCTTACTGTATTCATTCAATCATATTTTCAAATTTTCCATCAAATGTCTGCCAAATACATCACACTTACTACTTCTGACCCCAAAAAGTGTGATTGGCTAACATTCTTGACCGTTTTAAATGTAGTTCTTATTAATATCCGACATTATTACTCAAATGTTGACATTTCCTGACATATTCCGATTAAGCTAATTCGACTAGTTAGCCGCAATTACTTTAATAACACACACTTTCAACGTCCACTCATGAAAAGAGTACAATAGTGAGTTTAGTGTAGAGTAGAGCGATAGCGATGACAAAGAGAAGAGATTAACTGTGTTTTGGAGCCGTTACAAGCAATTGAACCGATGACAGTGGCGATGAAAAAATGTCGATCGTAAGCGAAACCAGTTAGTACTCGTAGACTCGTGTTTGCTCATTGCTACAGCTGTTAGTTGTTGTTGTTATTTTTTCTAGTGCTGCCACTTTTACTCAGTTCAAGCGACTAACGAAAGGTTCGGCATTATGTAGCCTTTCCACTCGCTACCACCCCTAGAAAACAGCTCACCAAACATCATCGAGTGAGCATGCAAGTTTGCCACATTCCAACTATTCCAACGTACACACCCAGCACTTACTGGCTTGTACCACAACCAGCCTTGATGCAATTTCCGTCAACCTTTTATTGTGGACATAAATCAGCTGCAACAAGGCCCCAACAGAGTTGCCAAACACACATCAAATGGATGTTTGTTGCTCATACAAAAAAAATTACTGGTGTCAAAACTTCTACCAATCTGGCAGACCCATAAAATGCTCAATAGCCTCAAAATTTGAACATTTTCAACGACTGCAAGCATCTCGGCCCAGTTCCCCGTAAAACTGTTGACTCAATTAAAAACAAATGGCAACTCCAGTGTGTTCAAATTTTAAATGTCGCTCTAATTGTTACAATTTAATCACCACAACACATTTTACCACTCAATATTTCCCAGATTTATAATTTTTTGTATATTTCTCATGCAACATTCTCTTCTCAAACAAATTATAAATAAAAATAACAAAAAAAGCAAAACATGAAAACGCATAATCAAGTGGTGGCCTCTCAAATCTTTTACACGAACGGGTCATTGCTTGCGACGCGCAACTTGGCCAGCCAACAAGTTCGATGCCAACCTACAACCGCACCAAACAACAACACAAACACGCCAACGTCGTCTACGGCTAAAAATAGTCCCAGCGAACGTGTAAAATTGCAGATACGACAACACTGATTACGCGATTTTGTGTTGGCTGCGCGGCAAAACGACCTTCCGGCTCGGCGCACGACGATAACAGCAACAACAATAACAACAACAACAACACAAGCAGCAGTCATTTAACCAAACGTGTGCACAACGAGTGCACACGAACAATCGAATGTGTGGCCAACTGTTGGGCACTCGTTCGCGGGGGCTCTGGCCTTAAAATTACTAACTAAAAATTATAAATGAATTCCTAAATGGTCAAAGAAGCTTGTTAATTTGATTAATGCAAGTTTAAGAAATTCCAAATAATATCTCAGCAATGTTTCATTGGATTTAACTGCAAAACTTTAGTTCGTCCCATACGAAAATGCATCAGTGAACGAATTTTATTTGGGAATCTTTAATCCACCAATTGTTATGTTGTGGCAACACTGGCTGTAATCATCTGTTTGCATTCGCAGCTGGTTTTCAATGGCTGATTCATGCGAAAAGCGCCAACGTCGCAGTGTTGGGCTGGTGCTCGCCGAGTACGCACACACCAGGCGCCAGACTACGGCAACCACATGCAGAGTGCTTCTTGCAGCCAGTGCTGGAAACAGCGGCGGCGGCGGCGGAACGACACTGGAATGGCATACAAACAAATAGAGTCACCATCAACTAACCACCGGCACTGTTGAGGTGCTAGAGGATTAGAGTTTGTGGGAGGAGTGCGCGCGCAGGAGGCGCCGCCCGCTGTGATTTGCCCGCGATGTGATGGAGTGGAGTGAAGCGGCTGGCGCACGAAACGATTTGCTTGTCAACAGCAGCGGCGCGTTGACGACGCAATCAGTTCAGCTCAGTCAGACAGCGGCTGACTGTGCGCCATGACGGTTGGCGGTCGGTTGGGGCTGCACAGCTGTGTGCCGGCGAGTAGTTTTGCTCGCTGGCACACTTCCACCAAATTGTTGGCTGGCATTCGATTCGGAAACACGGCTGATATGCGCGCAACTGTGGCGGGTGGCAACCAGATGCGTTCGCAACGCCAATGAAACAAGTATGTACAACAACAAAAGCGACCGCAACGAGCAAATGAATCGAAACAAGTTGGCGTTGGGTGGCGAACGAATCGGAGCAACGGAATCGCTGCGAACGAAGCGCAGAGCCGAGACGAAATGGGACGAGCTGGCTAGACGAACAGCCGACGCGGCAACGCCGTTCCGTCGATGATATATGGAACGCCGGCAGACGTGTTGGAAAGGCAGTCAAGCGGGCAAGGCAGCCAGCCCCAGACACAGTTGTAGTGCAGTCGCACACGGCGACCGACATTCGCGTTCGACACCATAAATACAGCGTCGGCTGAATGGATGATGACTGGTTGGCTGGCAGCAGACGAGCTCGTACTCGAACGTTGCGAACTTTGTTTTTTTTTGCACACTAAACACACTGCAAGGGCCATGTAAGCCGCCATGGATCCGACTAATAATGGAGATTTGTTTTTTCTTTCTTTCAAATAATGAAAGTATTTCAGGCAAAAACTGCAGCGGCAAATCGGAATCGAGACGAGTCGAATGGGAATCGAGTGAAATCTCATCGAAATCGAGATTCGATATTCGAGGGAAAGATTAGGGGAACAGCCGTCATAGCAAGCGAACGTGCGACACAGAAATTCAAAGCGCTAAATGCAAACTCGGCGCAAAGCAGCTCGCAGCTTGCTCGGACCGACACGGCGCTCGTATCGAGCAGATACAATAATTGTGTACAACCCAGCAGATACGACGGCAACAACAACAACAACGCTAGCACGACGACAACAGTGGTTGCGAGAATACAGAGCGAAGCAAACGTGAAATGCGATGGAATGGAAATACAAGCAAAAACATAGTAAAAATAACGAAGCGCGAGAGCAGCAAGAGCGTAAAAGCCAGAAAGCAAAACATGTGCACGAGCGAACGAAACAAAAAATCGACCACAACGAAAGAGCGAACAAAGCAAATAGCCCGCTGAGCCAGTACGCCAGCAAGCACAGCGTGCACGGTGCACCGCAATGAATGAAACTGCCAGCAGCAAGCAACAGTGGCCGAGGCGCGCAATTCCGATTGGAATTGGCTGGTTGGTGACTGACGGCCGCTTTGGCGACGATGTCGGCGCAACCGGCAGCCGCAACTGCGTTCGTTGCTTCCAAGCGAACAAGCGCACAGCGACAGGCAGCGAGCGGCCGCAACGTTTCTGTGCGACGGCAATAACGGCGCCGTTGGCGAGCCGGCGCGAACTTGACGGCGTGTAACCGCCAATGTAACAGGCAAACAGAACGCCACAAGCAGAAACAGCAAGCGAACGCAACGCGCAACACAACACGCCAACTGTCGGTGTTCGCTGTTCGCTGTGCACGTTGGCACACTCGGTGGCAGTTGTCGACGACCGCAGTGATATGGGCGACGACCGATTGCGCTGGTAGTTTTGTGCCGGAAATTTTCAACAAGCGAATGGATGATTGAGAGAGCGATTAGCGCGCAGACAATGGGGCAAGCAGCGAATGCGCACGAAACGCGGAGCGACGGGCGTCAGCAAGAAGCGTTTCGAAATGGGTTTATGATGTTTGTGTATGAGATAAAGGGGTGAAATGCCGATGGTTGCTGAATATTTTCATGTTCTAAGGTCAAAGAGTTGCGGATAATCGATTTAGAAATTCGAATACCCATGTAAAGCCCATCTAAATTACTTATGCAATGATGCGACGGGCGGTCTCAAGTATGGCAACTTAACCCATTAAGCCCTGAGCGTTGCGTTTGCGCAACGTTTGGGAATTTCGCTATATTAAGTAATTCATAAAGACAGAAGCCTTGAAAATGGGTAGAATTGGATTAGAATTGATCGTTTTAGATTCTGCCATACTCAAATTTCAAAATTTTTTAAATATTCATACATTTTTTTCGATCCAAAGTCAAAGGTTTTTTTTGGGGAATTTTTGAAATTCACTTAAAAATACTTATTCTTCAAACCTATCAATATCCCTTAGTGGGCTGCATTTTGCAATGCTAA
The DNA here is from genome assembly GCA_964056695.1 of Melieria picta. Lineage (NCBI taxonomy): Eukaryota > Metazoa > Arthropoda > Insecta > Diptera > Ulidiidae > Melieria > Melieria picta. The sequence goes on along the minus strand of OZ057398.1, from coordinate 34,270,471 downwards.
ACTATTTAAAAACAAGTTTTGAAAAATTTTTTTTTAATTTTTTAAACAAAAAATATGCTTTAACTTTTGTGTTGCGCGAATGCAACGTTGGGCCTAAACACTGCCAATTTTTATTTTATTGGCACATTTTAATTTCCGCAAAAGTTTGATTTTGTTTATTTGTGTAATGTTTGCGAAAAAGTATTTGAAAAAAAGGGAAATAGAAAATACCTTGAATGATTCGGACGAGGAGGACGAAGCAGTAAGAAACTTCAAATACGCTAATGTCGTAGAAATGGTTGTGCTACCTCCCGATGAAATTGACCAAATTAGTGACATAGAAGATCTTGAAGAAAACATTCAGCTGCTATCGGATCAAGCGGAAGCCATTCCTAAAGAAGTTATAAATATGCGCAATAATAACTAAAAGCTTACTGAAATTTTATGTTTTGTATATGACTAAGGCCGAATGTTGCGTTTGCGCAACGTGCCCTCCTGGTTCAGTGGGTGGGGGTATGAATTTGTTGCTTGATTTTTTTCTTGATTAGGTCAATTAATAAGATTGTGTAAAATTTTATGGAAATCGCACAAGCCTTTCTGGGGTCAGGTTTTAATGGGTTAATGGTCTGAACCTCGACTTAACCTAATGCGTTGCTCAGAAAGCGCCATGGCTGCAATTGGTGGCGATTTGGAAGCGCATTGTCTGCGGCCGCTTGCTCGTGTTAGGGCTCTTTCTGCCAGCCCGGGTCCCCGCAGCAAAAACAGTCCCAGCGTCCATGCAACAGGGCGAACAAGAATGGATGAATGAAACGTAGATTAAAAGCGTCGTTTACCTACAGCGCATTTATGAAGATTTTGTTGTACAATGCGAATGTCAGCTACTTGGATGGGAGAAAAAAATAGAAGGTTGCTTTTGTTTGTTTTTTGTTTACATTACATTTTTTCCGCTTCTGACTGTTTACTTCATTTGTCTCTTTCGCATGTTTTGTATTCGATGTTTGTGCGCTGGGCTGGGATAGAAATATTATGAAAATACGAAATCCCACCACCGCTGGCGTTCAGAAAATGAGACTGCCGAACAGAGAGAGCGAGAGAGTGAAAGAGACTTGATGAGCAGAAAAGGCAGCTGAAAACGAGTGGCGCTAGTGGGGGTCGGTGGGCGGAAGGCGTGACGGTGCAGCAGTGACCGACAGCGATAGGTGTTTACGAGCTGACTGTCGAGTTGGTTTTAATTTGTTAAGCACTTTAATCGCCTTGTAAATATGCGGAGCGTTGGAAGAGTTTGAATTAATTTGCTTTTGGCTAAAATGTTTTGTTTTTTTCTTTTTTTCAATTAAAAGCCTTAACAAATTGAGCGTATTTTTTGTCTTAAATCATGCTTTGTAACTTTGGAGCAAACTAAAAAATCCTTATGACATTATAGAGAAGTAAATGAGGGCAATTATGGGCCAAGTCATAATACCAAATAATTGCCAACTTTTAGCCAAAAGTAATTTTATGATGTGGAGATGGAGTTCTAAATGAACAGAAGATCCAGAAACCACTAAACGAGAGAGAATGGCCAATTGTCGGCACTGCTGCGCACTGTGGCACTTCAGGGCGCGGTGCTCTGTGGACGGTGGGGTGACCAAGTGTCGCACTGAACAGGCCCAAACGCTAAATAGTCGAGTGTGTGTGGAATTGTTTGGCTGCACTTGCACAGGGGGACTGGTTGGCGTGTTAGAGAGCAGAATGAAAAGCAGCGAAAGAAGGGGAGGCAGCCGCTGCGTTCGGGATGCGGGCACCAAGTTTTGCTGATTTTTATTTCGCACAAAAACACATTCAAACACATAACAAAAACATACAAATCAACAACAACAACTAAAATACGAGACCTGTGTGTATCTGTGCAACAAAGTGAAAATTGTGATAAGACTGAAATTGCGCGAATGCTGTGGACAAGCGCAAAAACATTTTCGCTCTTTTACTTTATTTTCTTGTTCATCTCATTATTTCTTCATTTCGCTATTTGGATTATTAAAATGTTTGCTTTTGACGTTTCTGTTGAAAATCTGTGCCGCATTGTGTCTCATTTGCATCGAGTCGACTCGACGTTGTCGACTGAAAAATTACAGTCGACAGCCGACCGCAGCGGCGCCCAACAGTTATCGACAACGTCAAGCTGCCTGCCTGCCGGCCGGTCGCCGAGTGGCGCACGCGACTGTTCGCAATGACGATGCACAGTCGACAAATTGTAACAGGAGCCGAGCGAACGGCAGCCAGTTGCAGCGACGACCGACTACGACACCAGCGCCAACCGCCGCCCATCCAATGTGCAATGCGCAAATGTTGTAAGCGGCGGCCACTTGGCGATGGCTACAATTGCCGTTTAATGGCAGCCGCGACCGAGGAAGCAACACACATTCGTTGTCGATTCGCTCGTGCAGTCGTCGACGACGACTGTATCAATTCCCTCCGTACTTGCCAGCCCAGTCAAGGTGTGTGCCACAGCCACAAGGAAAACGTTTGTAATTTTACTCAAAACAAATTATGGTAAAAATTCTTAAAAATTATTTCGACTTTTTTGCACTTTCCAATTGAAATTTGGACTAGTTTTAGGATTTTAATTTTGATCATATCTTTGTTGTTTTACAGTAACGAAAGGTTTGTTTGTTTTGATTTAGGTTAAAAATATTTAAAATTTTATTAAAAACTTGTTTTTAACTAAATGTTTGTAATTTTACTGAAAACAGAATATTGTCAAAATTCCTAAAAATTATTTCGAATTTTTTGCACTTTCCAATTGAAATTAGAACTAAACTTGGGACTGGTTTTAGGACTTAGGACCAAAACTTTGATCATATTTTTGTTTTTTGTTTAACAGTAATGAAATGTTTGTTTGTTTTTATTTAAGTTAAGAAATTTAAATTATAATTATAATATTTTTCTGTGTCTGCGTAATAAAGTTTGACACAACTACTGAATTTAATAGATTTTTAAAAGCTTTTCAATAACTAAAAGAAAACAACCGTTTTTTACATTCATTATTCCTGTCTATAAGTTGGACATATAACATTTTACAGTCTTGTAGTCCTGAAAAAAAATTGATTACTCACTTGAAACAAGTATTTGGGTCAGGTTGAGGTAAGGTGAGGTTAGGTTAGGGTATAAAATAAATGTTTTACTAATTTGAAATAAGTACTCGTATGTAGGTCAGGTTGCGGTTAGGTTAGGTTAGGTTAGGTTGAGGTTAGGTTGAAGTGGCTGTCAGGGCATATCGGTCACAGGTTGGGCCCATGGTGTCACCTTCAAATATGTATGTTTGCCTACTATAAGCTTACAACAACAATAGTGGTATTCACACTTTCCTCTTTAATTTGATAACTTGTAAGTTGGCGATTCGCAGTGCATTATCTCCATCAATAATAATAAATTGGTGATTCGTTAAGGGATAAGTATGAAAGTATCGGAAACTGAACTAACATAGCAATGAGCTAAGTATGAATACCATTCATATTTCTATGAAATTTTATAATTCTCTCACTTAATTATCGCCACAGAGCAGGTGTTAGAATTGTAGCCTCTATAAAAGCGACTTTTCAAAATTGTTGAACTCGACAAACGTGAAACTTTTTCCTTTCATATTTTTGTTTTTTTTTGTATATTCTTCATTAAACATTTTTTGCATTCAAAGTTAACCAGTAAGTTACCTAGTAGATTTTCTAAACATCTTCCTTTTCAATTTTAGTGTTCACTACGGGTGGGAAGGCATAAACAAATGTATTTGTAAACTAAAAACGATTTTTCATTCTTATTTCTAGAAAACAAACCTCAATGATCGCGAAGACTTCAATAATGCAGTAGTTTCTATTTTTATTGGTCGCAAAAATCAAGAAGGCACTCTTTGTTTTGATATCTTTTACTAAAAAAAAATTTGAAGAAGTGGCCTCCTTGTTGAACTGAGTACTGATTTGCACCCCATCTGAATTATTTGTATTTCCTTCCTAACTGCTCAGACTTTTCACTGAAAATGAAAATCTTCATAGATGATTAACTCGTGAACACTTTAAATCGCCTTCAAATTGAAGAGTTCCTGAAGCGGACTGCTTTTGCATCTCATTCTAGTTTTCAGCTAAATGTTTTTATACTCATTAACTCTGTACTAACATTTTTCTTTGGGCACATTGGGACTTGTGCTACGGTTTTTTGCTTCATATGGTGGAAAATCATTTCGTGCATTTGTGCGAATTATAATTTTCTACGTTTGCGAAATCCGACCACCAACTGTCTACACATCTTTGTACCAGCACACAAAGTACAACAATAACAACGATACATACAAAGGGCGATACTAAGTGGAATTTAAATATGGCCGCCATTAAACTTTGGCTTCGGCCGACATGTGAGCCAACTTGCAAAAATGTGCGCATAATTAGCTGAAAATTCCCAACGTGTGGTCATGTCAGCTGCAAAAAAATTAAATAATGTATATACTGCTTTTCAATTTTCGCAACGAAATTGCGACAACTTAACATTTCTGGTTTGTTTTGACAGGGCAATTAAATTTCTCCAACTTTTTTCTTATGTTTACTTGGCGGAAATTTTGATCCAAACTTTGACATTATTGATTTTCGTTGTCGTTGGCGTTCTCGTTGTCGTTGTCGTGGTTGTTGCGTCTCGTTTAACCCCACGAAGAAGTAATGTTTCATCACACACAGCCGCCCATCTGCTGCCACTGGCACTACCCACTCACCGGCCGCCGAGTTAAGCGCGAGTCCCACATGCGCACCGCACCGTACCGCATTGCCGAATATGCGAATAAAGTCGTGAAAATCTTCGGCAGCAAAAGTAAATGCATGACACAAAATAAAAATGGCAAAAAAAAATGTAAGAGAAATAGTGATAGACTGCTTTCAAGTGCAACAACAAAATTTGCATTCTAAAGTTGAGCATTAGAAGTGTAAGCTACAGTGGAGAGAGGAGCGTTGGCTTTCAGTCAAATTGATGATAAAATTGTATATTACTTGGACTAGTTAAGTAATTATTTAATTGAGGAAATATAAATTCAAAAACATTTTTAAAAATTGTACCTTTTAATGTTTTCAACCCAACAATTGCTTAACGAAAAAGATCAACAAATTATAAAACAAAAGTGGGGTAAATTCGTTAAAGGATGTACATACAAATAGCTATTAAACTGTATAGAATACTTTTTCAATATACAAACCATGTTTCTGAGTCTATGTAGCGATAGTTATTTCTGTGGTTACAAATCGTAACCGCGAAAGTCTGTTTTAAAATTGTTTCAGAAGAGCAAATGAGTTGATTATATTGTTTAACTTTCTTACTTCTAAAGAACTTAACTTTATTTCTACTTCTTAAAAATTAGTTCTTTATTTTTGTAGTGAAAAGATATTAGGGGAAAATGGTACTGAGGGCCTTATGACTTGTTGTTCGAAAAAAGTCAAAAAGTTACAGTCCAGTTAGGCTATTATTCTACATTGAAAAAAACTTCAAATGAACCTAAATCAACTTAAATCGTTATGCTAAAATTCTTAAGATTTGATGCACCATGTTTAATAAGATTCTTATTCTTTACTGATAAGTCATGAACTTTATCGACATAAGTCGATAAGATAAGATTTAAGTTAAATTAAGTTTATAAATGTTTTAATCTTAAATTGACTTAGGCGGTTATTTCAAACTGAAAAAAAATTGTATAAAAATATGCTGAAAGTAAATGAACCAAACCTTGTACATATATACTTTTTCAGATCTGGCATTCGCTCTATAATGAAACTAGCTTCATATGTATACCCACTGTTCATGTAAAGAGAAATCCATATCGTAAAAAATATTACACACGCAGTGATTCGAATCCATACAAAATTAGAAGGAGTGGTCTGTTCCTAATAAAACTTGGTATGCTAGTTAATCATGGTCTGCTGAATTTAAATCTCCATTTTGTTTTTCTTAAACTTTTGTAGTTTGGCAATGCCTGAGACTTAAACTTGCAATATTGGTTATTTTTGGTAAGCTATAGCACCAAGTTTGTTGGCTACATTTTTCAGATTTTAATCAGATTCAGATTTTTGTAATCAGTTACGTCAACACGTATTTTGACCACTTTTAAAATTGAATTATTTTCGGAGATTGGAAGATATCGGAAGGTGTGTTTACATTATTCGAAAAAGAAAGAATACTTCTTAAAATACACAAAAATTCAGAAACATATTTGTAGATACTTTTCTCGAAGTTTTACCAATTTTTCAAAAAAAAAAAAACAGGTTTTTAATTTTGAAAAATATTTTAAATTAAGGGTGAAGCCTGAGCGAATTTTGAGAAAATATTAAAACCGAAAATGCCCACATGAATTCTTAATCTATATTGACAGTTTTAGCAACTTCTTGCTAACCATGTATTTTTACGATTTTACTCAATAGACTAAAAAACAGAAAACATGTGTTTAATTTTTTTTGTGAAAAAATTTTCGACTTTGAGCAGCTTTTGCACACACACTAATTAAATTTGTGCACAGATTTTTTGGGGTTTTCCTAGTTAAAGTTTTACCTTCAAATTACATCAAAATCGTTAAATTCATAGACTATTCATTTTTTAAATTTTGTATATGGAAGGAATTACTATGCAATGTGGTAAATATACATTGGACATGATTGAATAACCAAGTGAATCAATATTAGCTGCAAGAATAACAAGAAGTGGTTTTAGCCATCGGTGTCTATGAATATTTTCAATAATAATATTTTCTAAAATTTTAATAATATTTTCTAAAATCCTAATGTCAATTTCAAACGGCGGGTTAGAAGCTCTCAGAAGTTTCCTGTTTGCTATTGAGGGAATATCAGAAATGGTGTTAACTACGTTGGGATTCGAACCCAGGATGGTTCAACGCACTAGTCACGACTGATCCACGATGACTCAAAGAACCGAATAGTTTTTAAAATTTTCGAAACCTATAAAAATTAGTAAAATCTGCATAGCTTCAGCAGGTGAACTTACCTCCTTCAGCGAATGGCGACGCACATTGGACAATGGCAAAAACGCCGCTGCTGGCGTTTATATTTGACGCAGAGTGACGACTGTTTATGGCAAAATGTTTATCTGTTCGCACAACTTACGCTGGAATGCTCACAGCAGAGCAGTCAAAATATGTCGCGTATCTTTCGAAAACACACTTTCAGTATTTTTGTCTGCACTGCAAAAATGTTCCAAATTCAGCGAATCACTTTAGACTTTGTTACTGTACACTATGCGAAATGGGAATTCGTATTTTAAATTAATTGATGAAATAATTTATTTGGTTGTTTGTTGATGTATTTTAATCTGCACGAAGAGCGCAAAGAACTGTGTGGTGGCTCATCGCGCTGAAATTGTTCAACAAAACCACTCAAACGAACACACATACACAAATTAATATCTATATATGTATATATCTATATAAATCACTATAACAACAACAATAACAATGGTTGGAAATAATAATTAGCAACGTAGCAAGAATTTCTGTTGGCAAAATATAATAAAAAATTAAAAAAACACAAAAATTAATTGCTAAAAAAACAAAAACAAAACAAAACATAGTCTAAAAAAACAATCGAATAGAAAAGCATAGAGTGTCAGAAGTTGGAAACATAAGTAAAAGAGAAATAGAAAAATATGGATAAGAAATTGTGCGAAGAGCAAAAACCAAAACAAAGCAGAAAGAAATGTAGCGCTGAACGAACTCGATGACGCGCACACAGAACACAGAACACCGAACACGCGAAACCAACACTTCCGGAAGCGCTGCCAGCACTGACGGCTGAGAGTATCTCGGCAAATGTGGCGAAAAAAAATCATTTATTCATACAATATGTATGAACGAAAACAACTACAACAACAACAACAAACACAACAAGCAGAAAGTACAACATTCGCAACGACAACAACAACAATAACAGGAGCAAAATGAAAGAAGAAATAACAACAAAGAGAACATAAGCTACGGAAAATAGCGTCGCCCGGCAATGGCGTTGTGTACAGCAGCAGCCAGCAGCAGCAGCAGCAGCAGCAGCGGCAGCAACAGCAACAAAGCCAACAACAACAACACAGCAGCAATTACCGAAAGCAACAGCAGCAGCCACCAAGTTCTATGCTTCCCACTGCCACCGGTGAGCTGATAATGCTGATAGTGTTGCTGTTGTTGTTGCTGCTGTTACTATGAGCACCTACTCGTGGTGTGTTGACGATAATGACGTTGGTAATCGCGTTGCACAGCGATGCGGTTGTCGCTGCTATCGACCGACCAGCCAATCCAACTGTGGACTCTTTCGACAGAAACGGATTTTTTTTAGCGATTTTTCAACATTGGCAACAACATACAAACGACTAAAATATTGCCTACACTGCCAACGGTAATATTGACAACAACAAAAACAACAACAACAACGAGAAAAACCAAAGACGCATTCACTGCGCAAGCATAGACAAAAACAATTTCCATTAAAGCAATGCAACCGTTGAACACTAAATTAATGGAAAGCGGCAAAATTTTGCCAGCGCTTCCATGAGAGAAGTCCTGGTACTGCTGCAGCAAAGGCCAAAACGAGTGGCGTAACAGCATTGAAGAGTCTGCGACACCAAAGCAGTGTAATGGCAAATAACAGCAAAATTCTACCCAAACGCAAAACCATTGAAGCCCACAAAACGCGAAAATGTTTTTAGTTCATAGACAAATCGCGCGTCGACATTGGCCAATGGAGTGAATGCCCGAAATTAGTGTATTCAATATGGATTCTACAATGGAAAAGTCAATGAAACCATTTTCAACATGAACATTCTCAAAGTTAAAACAAATCAAAAATAAAACAAAAGTGAGTCTAGTCACTCGCTACGGTTCATTATTAAACAACTTGAAGTGATGTGTTTTCAGTCCAAAGTCTGACTAACCAAACGACGCAATAAATATACTTACAACTAAATAAGGCAGTTTCAATTTGAGTTTTAGTTTTTTTCCTATGGAATTGGAATAATTCTTCTTTAAAAGTTAGAGGCGTACGAAGCAGAGGACATAGAGAAAATATACTAAACGGGTTTTCAGACAGATGCAGTCTGTGGAGATATAACAAAATAAGATAAGGATTAGTATTATGATGGAAAAATCATAAATAATAGAAAAATATTAATGTCAAAATAATAATAAATATTATTGCCATCGATCTTCTAAAAGTAAAGCCTGCCCACAGGTAGTGCCGAACAATCTTTTGCTTGGAAATGTATCAGGAAATTTATGTAGGTTATGTTGCTTAGTTTGGAATTTTCAGCATATCTGAGATCGGCAATGTATATGTAAATATGCAAACCAGAAAACCTAGTTATTATGCAAAACATATTTCTCATCTATAACGTCTTTCTTGTCATGAAAAAATACTATTAGCTGCTTTAGGAAGTGAAGGCAAAACCAGTATAAATATTTTTGGTTATATGTCATCAATTTCATAAATTGTGCGATTAAATAATTTCTTCAATTTTATTTCTTCAATTTATTGTACAAAACTCCCCCATAAATTGAGCTCCATTACCCATGCAATTCTCAATCACAATAGACGGAATCAAAACAAAATGAAAAAATGACAAAAACAAGGAAGTATGTTAACATTTGCTTGCTTTGAAATTTCGTTTTCGGGTTTTATCGATATTTCGGACATCAAGATTGCGACTAATAAAAATTATCTTTAATCAGCTATTTATGTTAATTGAATTGTTAAGTTTTTTGTTTTTGTTAGAACTCTAAGACTGTTTTTGTTTTTACTAAAATTAGGCGAAACAAAGAAATTAATAAAGAAAGCAGAAGAATTTGATCAGTTTTGTTTGTTTAAAATATTTTTTATTAGTATTCGGCTTCGGCCTAATATTTTAGTTATGCCGAATATTCGGCTTCGGGCAAAAATCCACCTTCGGACGGACACTAGTATTAACCCAAAGATTTCTGAGGCCCAGATACAACGCGTCATCGGTAAGATAGAGCCAAGTCTTTGTCAAAATTTTATCAAAAATGAAAAAAAAAAAACAAAAGGGCCTGTGACAAGAGCCAAGGAGGCCATTTCCGCATATTTTATTATTATTTAATATCGTTAATATTTAATTTAATTTTTGTATGATATATTTAATCGTAGCATGTCTACTTTACAATGCAATAAAAACATCACCACTTGCTCAATAAATATGCAATATCATTAATTTTTTAATGTTTGTTACGATATCATTTGCGTTAACACCTATTGCCCTATTTTGCAAAGTTTTATTAACTTATTTCTTACAATCAGAATCGATTGTTAGGTTGTTATGGGAATTTAAGAAATAAGCATTCAATAATAAAACCCATTTTTGTATATCTAAAGAAAAATTTAAAAAAGTATTAATCATTTTTATTCCTAACTTAATTGTTGTTCTAACTTTAAGTGTTAATTCATTCAGTGTTAAGTCAAGTGTTAATTCATTTTATAATCCAGCCTGTAGTTTGTTTTTGATTAACTTAAATAAAAATTAACTCTTCGACCCCAAAGTTGCCTGAGAGCAACTTCACCTATTTGTCATCTTATAGCAAAAGCTACGATTGATTTATGGGTCTATTTTAATTAAAATTTTTAGAAGTGAATTCAAAGCAAATTACAAAGATTTTACTGCTATCTCCCAAAATAATTTCCAATAATTTGCTGCAATATCAGGGAAAGTTTGTGTTTTAATTGAAGTCTACGAATTGGGCGCGTTTGATCAAAACCTTGTTTCTTTAATATTGGTAAAATAAAATCAAGAAGTGATAATTTTGTATTTTCCCATAAATAATAAATAATTTTTCTGCAATTAAAAAATATTGATACAAAATTTTTTTAACCCGTTTTAAGCTAAAATTGTTCAAAAGTAAACTAGCTCTAAAACTCTAACAAAGAGTCGTGGCGACTTCAAATGTTTCATGATTTAAATATTAAAAAGTAATATCGAGACACAGGATAAAATTCGGGTGAAAGGGTTAAATAATTGCAAAACAATTCCCATCAAATTTCTTTAGACTATTTTAACTCAATCGAAAGTTGCGGTAGGACGCGACTAGATTTCCATAGAAGATCACAAATTAAGGATTCACAAATTAGAAAGAGTTGAACGAATAAGAAGATAGAGATGTATTTTACGATTGCAATACAAAAATATTGGAGGAAACCTGTTTTAATACAAAAATCATGTTTTTGAACTAAACAAACAATATTTTCGATATGAATTTTTATGAAAATCAAATGCAGATTACGAAAATGGAGTCAATTTTAAGTAGGACATTACTTTTCTTCTTTACTTCTTTATGTTCGATTTTGTACTGAAGGTCTTAAAAACACGATTTTAATACAAAAATATTGGAGGATACACTTTTTTCAATATAAAAATCATGTTTTTGAACTAAAAAAAACAATTTTTTCATTTTGCATTTTTATGAAATTTTGAATGCATATTTCGAAAATGGAGTCATTTTTAAGTACGACATTATTTTTCCTGTTTTTATAATATTTGATTTTGTATTGAAAGTCTTAATAAAACGTTTTGATTTCAGATTTTGAAAAATTAATTTTCTATATTAACGAACGAACGAACGAATTTGGTCTTTCTTTTGAAAACTTTTTATTTTAGACAAATGTTTTTTTGTCAAATGGCCACAGAACCACACTGGTGGCAATTCCCATAAACTCACTTTGAGCTGAGGTATGAAAAGTCTTGTAGGAGTAGAGGAGATGATTTGAAAAACAAATAATGGTTGTAGTTTACATTTCCATAGTTTGCTGTAAGAAACGGCAAATGTTTTCTTTGTCAAATATCCACAGAACTAAGTGATAGAACGAGCGAATAGACTATCGGATTGACTGTCGGCATAGACAAGTAAATGGACGAACGGATGTATGGTATCTGGGTCACATGGATGATGGATTTGGTGAGTCAACAGACTCTTACTTCATGAACATTTCTCTCGTTCAAATACCATGAACTCAAATATTAAGTACGCCAATTTTTTACTAGGAAAATTTGTTTCAGTTTCATACACCTCTGCATTTATATTATAAATCCAAAGCTTCAATAAAGCAAAGCTAATGAACTTCCTACAACAAACTGAAGACCTTCTCACTATTGGCAAATTAAATTGATTTTCTTTATTCCCACAAGTTGGCCAGAAAAGTACATTCGGCATAAAAAATATAGTGAAAATATAGATGGCGCATACACAATGAACCGACGCAGTACAGCCACACAACTACAATAATGACAATAATAACAACAACAACAACAGCACACACACACATTAAGTACAACAACAACAGCAATAACAAACCGTGAAGCGAACACACTGCACCGCACCGTCGAACGCAACTGAACTGAAACTGAAAACTGGGGGAAAACTGCGAATGCGCTTGCACTGAACTTGAGATGGATGGCAATTGGAAAAAAAGAAAAGCAGGCAAAGTGGCACGGCAGCATGGTGGCAGGGCAGGGCAGGGCAGGGCAGAGGAAGGGGAGGGCGCGCTGTGAGGAGGCTGTAGGGCGCCGGCAACAAATGCAGCCGCGACTGCAACTGCAACTGCTACTGCGGCGAATGGTGTTTGCGATTGTGAGCCGAGCGATGCCAGTTTGGGAGAACATTCAACAACAAAAACAAAAAAGTGGCAACCACAACGCGCAGCAGCAGACGTACGCATTTCATGTTTGATGAGCGTCAAGGTGGCAACACTCCAAGAGCCGGTTGCCAAGTTTGAAGAGTGGCAGCCGGTGCAGGTGGCAAATGTGGAAAATGTGCCTGAAAAGTCAAAGTGACGACTGCGCGCAGAGAAGGAACGGAAGCGGGGCAACGAGGGCAGCGAGCACAAGAAGCAGGCTTGCCGTTGATTTATGCAAAATTGATTGAAAAGCAAAATATTTCACATATATATTTTTTGCAGAGGTGCTGCAGAAAATGCATCAACTGTGGCAACTCTGGCCACGCGACAGCAACTTACGCACTTGCAGCCGGAACTCGAATGCGAATGCGGCACAAAAGCGCGTTGGTACCTATTTATATGAACGCAAGCAGACAGCAGCGGCAGCTCCCGACGAGTCCCGTTAGTTGTGCTGCAGCAGCAGCACTAACAACAACAACAACAACAACAACGACAATATGCACAACAAGGATGAGGCAGCGGGCAGGATAAGGGGGACTGCACAAAAGTGCATTGCATCTCAATAGAAACGCAGGCGGACGAGGCACGGCCCGCGCTGCGAGACGAGCCCGAAACCCGAATAGGCGAATCAGCTTACAGCCACCACCAAACCGAGCAGTCAGCCAGCCAACCAACCAACCAACCAACCGACCGACCGGCCGGCCGACCAGCCAACGGACCCCCAGCAACTCAAAGCCCATCAGGCCATAAACAAGTATACGCCCCCCTGGTCGCACCGCTCGCCGGGCACAGCACAGCACAGCGCGCAGCGACATGTAGAGAATTTAATGCTCGAGTAGGAGCATCGTGAACAATTTCGGGACAAGGCAGCCAACGCGACAACAACCAACAAGGTTGGCTATGGCAGCCAACCAACCACCCAACCCAACCGTCAATTGCATGATAACAGCCGGCGACAGAGAGGAGGGTGCCGGGTGCGAGGCTAGAATGCGCGACTTCAAGTTTCACACATGCGTCGACAGATGGCGCTCCGAGCGGCGAGCAAAATCTCCAAATGACGAACAACTGAAATCAAAAGAAAAACAAACTCGAAAATGATGCACGCGCCTTAAACAACAACAAACCCCCAACAACAACAACGACTACGGCAAACAGCGACAATACAGTAAATCCCTAAAATATTCGCCAGTGTGGATGTCAAAGGTGCGCCGCGTCGGCCTTCCCAGTGGCACCAGTGAAAGGCGCAACGGGGCCGGGAGCCGACGAAGGGACGTGCGTTATTTAAAGATTTTCCAGACACAGCGCCAGATACAGCACACTTTCGTAGATACACACAATTTCCCACAAACATGTACGCGATAACGTTCGCGAGCAAACATACCGTTAGGCATGTAAGTTAGTCATGTGACAAGTCAAACAAAAGCCGCAGTTATTGCACTGGAAGTGTGTAAAATTATCAGGTGTACGGCTGAGGCTGGTTGAAATACATAGATGGTAATGCCTTTAAAGTGAGTGTGGACAGTGCCTAACGAATTGTCATCGCCGTTTCAGTGACAGTTGTTCTTGTTTTCGTATTATTCACGCTCGAAAATGTCCGTTTATGTGCCCAATTCTCGCCATTTGCGGGAAGTTTTACTTTTCTGTTACAATTCGCAAAAAAATGCAGCTGAAGCGCATCGAATGCTCTCAGAAACTTACGGTGATGCTGCTCTGAGTGAAAGAACAACATGGTGGTGGAAGAGAAAAAACCTTCAAAGATGAACAACGAGCTCTTAAAACCGGGTGAAACCATCACAGGAGATCGCTACCGAACGCAACTGATGCGCCTTAGTCGCGCGCTAAAAGAAAAGCGGCCACAATATCAAGAGCGACATGACAAAGTCATCCTCCAACACGACAATGCTCGGCCTCACGTCGCAAAAGTGGTCAAAAAGTACCTGGAAACGCTGAAATGGGAAGTCTTGCCCCACCCGCCGTATTCCCCAGATGTCGCCCCTTCTGACTTCCACCTATTCCGTTCGATGGCACACGGCCTGGCAGATCAACATTTTCAATCCTTCGAAGAATTGGAAAAATGGATTGCTTCATGGATAGCGTCAAAAGAGGACTCGTTTTTTCGAGCCGGGATCCGAAAATTGCCGGAAAGATGGGAGAAAGTTGTCGCTAGTGACGGACAATACTTTGAATAATACATCTGTAAGCACTTTTTCGCAATAAAGCTTTTAATTTTAGAAAAAAAACGGCGGAAGCAAAGTTGTACACCTGATAGGTAGATTTCGAAGGGGCCGAAATGAAATGCAAATGAAGTGCCAACGCAGGACGAAAGAAGATAAAAAGTTACAGGGTGAAGCAGGGCAGACGATTCGTCTTAGATTGTTAACATTTTGTAAAACAGTTGCAAAATAAGATAAGAAAGAACTCTGGGTTTCTGTGATATTTCTTAGTCGAAATGAATGGCAAACAGTGACACTGTGAATCGTCACGGAGCGCTGCATCACTTTAGTCATCCACTTAATTTAGAAGAAGAGAATTTAGATCAAAAGAATCTATAAATCTTGCCAGGGACACCTACTTAAATCATGACTGCAGAGAGTAAATAACGCCACCAACAATGCGCTCAAGAAGTCTGCTGAACCTCAGAGTTCTCCTTGAGGTTATTACAAGCTTTTGTATTCTTGTAAGCTACGGTAAAAGACGTCTGTAGAAGCCAACGACTTCTGCAGAAGTTGCAGAGATACTGAGAAGGGAGAAACCATTTTCCACTTGCTTTGGACTTGGCCCGCTCAGAAAATAAGAAGTAGTAAGAAGTAGTAAGAAGTTGACTCAAACTGGAAAAGAAAGATTTGAGCCTCTTGAGTGGAACGCAAACCCTTATCATTCTTCTTCCCACCCCATCTCTTTCCGGCAAAGTACAATGGTCGGTATATCTTATTGCTCTGGAGAGTCTTTGATCCTTTTGTCCACCTAACATCATCATCATCATCAAGACGATGGCACCAAGGATCTTATACGCATCCTAACTTGTTTAGGTTCGTTTAATAACCAACAATAGAGGAAATTAACGTTCTAATGGTAACACAATGTGCCTAATATTGGCCTACCTACCTATTAGGGATTGCAATCCCGGGATCTCGAAATCCCGAAATCCCGGACAATTTCAGTCCTGAAAAATCCCGGGATTGACCAAATCTGAACCCGGGATCGAAAAATAATAAAGATTCGAAAGAGACACCCCTTTTTATTTGATACAAAAAAATTAACTAAACACTGTCTGTGGCGTTCCAATAAGATACTTTGTTCAGACTAGCTCTGTTTGAGTACTTTTCCAGTAAAAATTTTCCAGTAGTTCAAATCAGAAGAGTAAACAAGCTTACGCTTCCAAAAATGAATCCATCCAAAACAGTAAACAATCAGAAAATTCTAAAAACTTGCAACTCTACACCAATGTGACTTGTCACATTCACAACACACAGGGAAAAGGGTGTAAATAAGAGGGTTAAAGCAATTGAATTTGACTCATGTTGAATGGCCAAAACTTCCATATAATAGGGGTACCGGTTAATTCGTGCGGTTTTTTTTTGGAAAATTGAAGCTTTATTGTGAAAAAATGGTTACAAATTTAATATTCAAAGTATTGTCCATCACTAGCTATAACTTTTTCCCATTTTTCTGGCAATTCACGAATACCCTTTCTGAAAAATTCGGCCGGCTTTTCCGCTATCCACGAATCGATCCAATTTTTGACTTCTTCATAATTGGAGAAGTGCTGGTCAGCCAGGCCATGTTGCATTGATCGGAAGAGATAGTAATCGGATGGCGCAAGGTCTGGACTATACGGCGGGTGGGGTAGGACATCCCATTTGAGCGTTTCAAGGTAGGTTTTGACGACCTGTGCAACATGTGGCCGAGTATTGTCATGTTGCAAAATTACCTTGCCGTGCCTTTGTTCATATTCCGGCTGTTTTTCGCGCAGTGCTCGGCTCAAACGCATCGATTGTCGTCGGTAGACGTCCCCTGTGATCGTTTCATTCGGTTGCAACAGCTCATAATAGATCACACCCAGCTGGTCCCACCAAATACACAGCATAACCTTCAGGCCATGAATATTCTGAACGGCCGTCGATGATGATGCATGGCCGGGGTATATACGTTGCTCGACGTTTTGGATTATCGTAATGGACCCACTTTTCATGGCCAGTGACAATTCGATGCAAAAAACTTTTTCTTTTGTGCCGTTGAAGCAGTTGTTCACACGTGAAAAATCGGCGTTCGACGTCTCTTGCCTTCAATTCATACGGCACCCAATGGCCTACCTTCCGGATCATTCCCATTGCTTTTAGACGATCGGAAATGGTTTGTTGAGCGACGCCAAGTGATTTTGCAAGTTCTTCTTGCGTTCGGGATGGATCTTGGTCGAGCAATGTCTCCAATTCGTGATCTTCAAACTTTTTTGGCTGTCCGGGCCGTTCATCGTCCTCCAAGTCAAAATTGCCACTTTTGAACCGTGCAAACCACTTCTGGCACGTACGCTCAGCTAGAGCATGCACACCATACACTTCCACCAAAATACGATGACTTTCGGCAGCCTTTTTCTCCATATTGAAGTAATGAAGAAAGTACTCCCCGCAAAAACACTTTATTCGGCACAAAATTCGACATTTTCAGAGTAAAAAAAAGTATTGTTGTTTACGCTTCAGCTAAACGACACATACTGATTCTGAAACTATATGACAATAGCTTTCCAACACATATTTGGAAAGGTGAATCACTGTTCACAAAATCAAGTTACGCCATCTGTTAGAAAACCGCATGAATTAACCGGTACCCCTATTAGTATATGAAGATTTACATACGATTTTCCCTACTAGTATTGAACCAAAGAGATGCTTATGCCAGGTGGTTTGGCAATAAATTAATTTTTATGTTCTATTTGTCATGAATATTTTGTTCTTAGTTTTAAGCATGATACAAAAATATACAGGTAGATTCAATCGAGCAAAATTAAAAGTCATTTGCTTTTTTGACAAATAAAAATAAAATTTTAAGGGTGCAAAAAAAGTACTTATAAATACAGAAACTGAATGATATACTACATAAACTAATTGTGTGAAATTTCAACTCTGTAGCAAAAATGAAAATAGTAGTACACAATTTGTAAACAAATATTTTTTTCCAATTGTCAATTTTATTTTTATCTGTCGCATTGAAACTACCTGTATATTTTTGTATCATGGTTTTAAGGTAAGAACATAGAATTGTATTTAATACAAAAATAAAATTTATTTGATTGAAACCAGACGTCTTGATTAAGTTCTTTAAAATAATATAGTCAATCCCGAAAAAAATCCTGGGATCCCGGGATTGCGATTTTTAGTCCCGAAAATGCCGGGATTGTTAAACCGATCCGGGATTGCAATCACTACTATTTATTACAACATTGAAAACCCATAGATATCAAAATACGAATTACAATAACAAAAGAAATAACAAACTAACGAACGGCATTTAGTTATTTATTAGTTATAAGTAACGTATCCTGTGATAAACAAAAGGTTAGCCTCTGGTCAAGTCCATTACCTGACAAAACATTTCCTGCCTTAGACTTTAATCTCAGTTTTCTGGACTTTTTGTTAAATTTAGGTTTTTTGTTACCGCTCAAAGCAGTTCAAAGCCTCTAAAACGATCGCACACACATTACGCGCTCGGTTACCCTGTAAAGGCTTTAAATAAAACATGTAGAAATCGTTGCCAGACCAATAAAAACTCTATTAACATATAATTTTTTTCATTGTGTGTTTGTGTGCGCGTTGGTCGCTGTTACTGCCAACAATGCTCGGTTGCATGTGATGCGCGGATTACCGCATTCGGCCAGCGGCGACCACTGCGAGTGCAACGATTTGCGTTGTTATCGCGTGTCAAGGCAACATTTTCTAAATAAATGCCATGACATTTCCCTATTTGTCCTTAGAACTCGCCTCGACGAACCGCACCCTCTCCAGTCACCACACCGCAACTCAGCGTCTCCGACGTGGTTCGCAAGTGTTCGTCATCCACGCGACGCCGCCACTGGTTGGTCAACCACTCGCCCAACTCGCCAGCACACACACACACACACACACACACACACACACACCCCAGTTGTATCGTAGTGTAGTTATTGTTTTATAAATGGAAAATGAATTTGGTGCTTTTTTGGGCCACCTGCTTTCGAATTTTAACGTAAATTATGGTCGCCGCAAATGTGGCTAAAATGTCGTTTTTTCTCTCTCTACACATAACCACGAATTTCGGCTAAAATCGCGACACTTGGCTCGGGTGTTTGACGGCTCTAACTCGATTCTCGCGCAGAGCGCCGCACAACTGGAAATTTGTGTTTTGTTTCTCTGACTGTTGGCGACCACGTCACGCGCCAAGTGGCAGTCAAGGCGGCCACACCGAGGCGGCGCACGAGAGACGCACCAAAGAAGCCAAAGCAGCCAGCCTGTTTGAGGGGCAAAGCGCGTAAAGGAGACGGCCGAGGGATCGGTTGGCGCAAGCAGAAAAATCAAAATAAGCGACGGCCCGCGATGCGAACAGTGCAGTGCAGTGTCGAGCGAAACGGAGTGGGGGGCCATATTTGTAAATATGCTTGTTGCCAAGGGACCCACCACCAACCGTTGCATGTACGTGCAGCAAACCCGTCAACCGACCAGCCAACCAACCAGTCAGCCAACCAGCTGAGCTGCAGCTTTTTTTTCTTTTTCGCCGCTGCCGCCGCCGCAACATTTTCCTGTTTTCCTTCGCTTTTATGCCATTTTCGGTTAGCTCTGCACACTCTCGGCGGCATGGGGCATTATTTGTTTTCTTTGATTACTCTCCGGTTATCACCGTTGCACCAACTGCGCAATCGAATATTCTAAGCAAAAATTCACCATGGCTAAATATGCAAGAGTTGTTCTTGTTGTTCAGATCACCTTCCCCGCCAACCAGAAAATGTCACATGCACAGAAACCGTCACCGCCGCATTGGCTGCCTCACGTATTTAATATGCACGAACAATATCTGCGCGCTATTTGATGTGTTTGTCACACAGTACAAAGGAATTTTCCATTAAAATTTATTGTAAAGTTTGCCACTTGCCTCTGCGACTCCATGCGACTCGTTCGTTCGGCGACTCCTTGTTGAGCACGTCTGCACTTTTGTGCTTTGCCTTTCACTCGCCTGCCCGCTCCACGCTCTCGGCTTATTATTTGTTTTCATTGATTTACTTTATTTTTAGAGGAATGCGTCATGCATGAAAATATATAATAGGGTGGCTTCTATTATTTGCACTTCTGAATATTTAAACTTCACATTCACTTGAATTTAAATTTTGAATACTTGAATTTAGAAAAGACTTTGATTGAACTTTGATTGAGGTTCTGATTTCAATTATTGAAAGGGATTTTCGTTTGCTTTGATTTTAATTTAAAATTGTGTGTGTGAAGCAATAAAAAATATCCTGTCTTACAATCAGAACGATTTCTGAAAGTTTTGAAGCAGCTGAAACTCTGCACTTGTCTTATACAGTTTACTGTAGTCAAACGGAAAATTTTGAAATGATTTCAAAATCTAAGGTCCATAAACTTCAATACTGACAGTTTAACCCAGTAGCGCCTAGCGTGAACATATGGTCACATCAAACATGCACTAAAAAAATTTATTTCATACTTAATCGATCAAAACATGTTCGGGAAAAAAGAATTCAGGCATATTCGGGAGAAACGCACACAGCTAATTTTCTAATGAGCAATTCAGATCGATCAGATTAGTCCAGTTTGAAACCAAAGTTGTGTCCGAAAGCAGTAAAGACCTGAGATTAAGTTGAAGGAAATCCAATCTTTTTCACGCGTTAACCTTTCGGGCACTTACCTGAAAAATAGAACAAACAAAAAATTATTTATTAAAGTAAACTAAAACATTAACAAGTAAAACTGTAATACAAAAATATTTAATCTATTTAATCGATATATATATTTTTTTTTAGGTCCACCACTGTAGAAAATAAACCCCGTAAGACTTTGTTTTTTTTAATTCAGGGTCGAAAGGGGCAAAACATGCGATAAGGTTTTGTATGAAGAAACGTGATTTAATGAGCTTATTGATTTCAAAATTGATGTAAATATTCAAAAATGCACAAATAAGTCGACACGTATTTTTCAATTATTGGAAAATCGAAATTTAACGGGTCACGAATGGGCTCAGGTTCGTATACAGAGAACTATAAGAAAACCATGCGGCGATGGGCCTATTGACTTCAAAATTGATAAAAACATTTAAAAGAAAAAATAATTAGAAATGTTTTTTTGTTTTTGAAAATCAAAATCTGTGAAACTGTGAAAGCACAGCAATGGGCCTATTGACTTCAAACTTGGTAAAAGTGCTCCAAATGAGAAATAATTCGACACCTGTTTTTCACTTTTTTTAATCAGAAGGGTCAACAATGGGTTAACACTTTGTTCGAGGAACCATGATTTAATAGGCTTGTTGACTTTAAATATGGGGAAAGTAATTTAAATAAGAAATAGTTTTACAAGTATTTGTCATCAAAATCTGACGGGGTCATCAAAGTGTTAAGAGATACTTTGGTTATTAGGTTAATTGACTTCACACTTGCGGGAAGTACTCAAAATCAAAAATAATTCAACGCATGTCATTCAGTGTTCAAATCCCAACATCAGGAGAGATTAAATATTTGTTGGAAGTTTATGCGAATAAACATTACTTAACATTAAATGATATCATAACGAGAGTAAAGATTAGGTTAGGTTATGGTGGCTGCCTCTGTAAGAGACACATTCGGACGCCTATTGTGAGGCCCATTGTGATACCACATATTCCACCCGTTTTTGAAATGTGTATGCAACACTTTTTTTTGACATATGTTACAACAAGCATTTCATTTCACAGTTTAACGCCGAATCCGAACGGCGGAAGATTATTTGAATGAAATCATAAAATTCATGCGTGCAAAGCCGCCGGGCCCTGCTAGAACAAAATATGATATTTAATTTTTTTTTTATACAGTATAACACACAAACAAAAATGGTTTCAATGACCGCCCAAGCAGAAAATAACTATATATTCTTTCTTTACAGTGGCCCGATGCAACTCTGACCTAATGCACAAATTAGTTTTTGACAGAGTTTTTTGACTTTTTCAAAAATATAATCCATATTTTTCTAAGGAGTCTTAGATAAAATCATTGAAAGAAAAACAGAAGCCAGGTGGACGAACTTAAGCATCTGACGATCTCACGTTTAGACTGCAGAACGGTCATAGACGTATTGATGGGGCATTGCCTACTAAAGGCTCAGGCGCCTAGGATGAGTTTTACAGGCAGTAAAAGTTGCAGAATGTTGCGGGAACATGAAACTTTTAAAACATTAGAGGATTCTTCTCTCGTTGTTCTGTTTCTGCTCTTCTTCTCAGATCAAGGCTTGGAAATCTTAGGGGCACGTGAGTTCGCCGGACAAGATGAAGTAAAGTGTTTGCTGAAGTTTGCCAAAAGCACTCGTATTTCAACGGATCAAAATATGCTCTTTTATAGTCTGGAACTCAAGCAAAAAACAAACGATTTTGAATTGGTCGAAACAAAAAATAAAATTAAATACTTTGCATATTTGAGGCCCCTACTTTTTAAAGGAAAAAGTATGAAAAATTATGAAAACGACTATGATACATTTTTGCAATTATTTCGATGAGAATGGGAATCACACCAAATAATTTGGCTGTGTTGTATTACTTGATGTTTCCGCTTTCGTTTTACACCAAACTTGTTAAATGATTTACGAAAAATGTGCATGTTTTTCAACATCAAAGAAAACGCCCTGAAATTCCATATTTTCCGACTTTGAGGTCTAATTACGGCGGAATTTTAAAACTTATAAAAATAAATTACATTGGAAAAGAAGCCGTGAGGTGTTGTAAATGTCACAAAGAGAAAATCATGTCAATCGGTTTATTGGTTTAGAAATTACAATCGAAAACGTGAAAAAAGTGAAAAGTGACACGCCCATTTTTTGCGAAAACGTAAAACGGGGTGCGGATTCGAAATCAGCGATTCCTAATTACCCTAGAACTTATACCAAAACCAGAAAAGCCGAGAAAAGTCAAAATTTGTTGCCTTGTGTAAATCTTATTTTTTAATTTTTCCATAAAAATTACAAAAATAAAGTTTATTGCCAAGTTTGATTCTCCGTGCGAAAAGAAATGTTTTGGTGTATTTAATTTATTTGTATGACTTTTCCTTCATAGTAATTTTTTCAAATATAGTTTTCATAAATAACTGTTATTTCCGGTCCCTGCTTGTTACTTGTCATACTGAATGCAGAACGTGTAATCCATATCAGCGGTTATTGTTGAGCTCCGCCATCAAGTTTAATGGAATCGGAATTCCAAATAATGATGAAAAATATCGTTCGAATGAATCGATCGCCATCGCCAGCGGATCGAAATCGTTTGTGCAATGCTTAGAGATCGATTATTCAGAAATTCGAAACAGATCAATGCATTTCAAATCAAATATGCCAAAATGTAAACGAAAGTATGCCATTCAAATGTGCCGGCGTCATTGAGAAATAAAGCGAAAGGGTCGAATAAAACCATTCGGGCAAAACAATAAAAAATACTGGTTTTTGTGTTCATTTTAATTCACTTGCGATCGTATATAATATATACACATATGTAAGTATATATAACTATAGTTTTTATTATGAGATTAAATTTAATTTATTTCAAGCTTAATTAATATTTTTGTTATCGGTTTGTTTTGTTATGACATTTTGCTATCTTTCCGGCAAATTTCTGATAGCAATTAATAAGAGCAGCGATATCTGTTAGTAAAAGTCGCTATATATGTATTAATCGTCGGCTAATGCTTGATTGCTCAATTGCAGCAAAGATTGTGTCAAGAGGACACAAGAGTCTGCTAGCACAGGTAGCTCAGACAGCGATCGAAGCAATTCTTCGAGACGTTTTCAATGGCTAAAAGCAATGCGATTAGGCCGAGTTCGATTCGATTGTGCAACGAAATCGAAGTAGCAAATGCCTTGGCAGAACAAAACGCAGCTGAATGCAGATAGCACATAAAATATTTCAGGTGTGTGAAGGAGAAGAATAATAAAAAATGTCAAAAAGCGTTGAAGAAAAAGAAGAAAAGGCAATATTTGCCATTTTTCGCCAAATCAAACCAAATCAAAAAACCACCTGAAAATTATTTATGCTAAGGCGATAATCTGGTGAGCTGGTGAGTTGGTGCTATGGTGCGATGAAGCGGTGGTGAATTTGCTGCCTCAACGGCTGCAACATAAATGAGGCGGCGACTGATGTATTGCTGGCTCTTTTTTGTTTCTAAAGCTGTTTGTTGCGAGTTGAATGAACCGTAATGAGAATATGAACCTAGCAATAACAACAACAACAACAACAAGAACAACAATGAGCAGTAGTCGAAGTATATTGAAGTCAAAAAGTGCGCAACGCCTAACTACTTCGTACACTTGGCGAAAGATAAAAACACAACAAATGTTAGGAAAAAGGAACAAATCAACGATTGTGTAGAGACAAACGTGGCACAAAATACGATAGTGGAGATGAGGAGAAGCTATGGTTGGTTGAAAGCTCATTATTCAGTTGTGAACTGATATGATGGACACTTTGAAAGTGTAAACAAATAAAGATCAAGTAAACAAAAAGAAAAAAGATTTATGTGAGTGATGCGAGAATGAATGACGATGGCCGCAAATAAAGCAAAGCCTTATCAGATATTTTCAGATGGTTGAGATGAGGTCTTCATTCTTAGAAATTAGTAGTTTTTGAATTATCAGCTGATGCTGTGTTTTAATTAATTCTGTAATCGATACGGTGCGGTACAGTTTTGCGAAATTCGTTTTATGCAAATTTGTAGCAACAACAACGACAACAATACGAGACAAAACTAAACTAACCAGTTTGGAAGTGTTGGTGTTTGTCTTTTTTGTTTGACACGTTTTTGCAATACTTTTGACGCACTTAGAATGTAAACTCGAATGTTTTTATGCAGAAAAGTGCAATAGCTTTGAAAGAAAATTAAGAAAGAATTAATTGAGAAAGCACAACATAAGTGGTAAAGGAAAATGTTGATGTTGATGGGTAGATGGCAGTTTTTAGATAAAAAAGTATGAAAAGCCATGGATTTGGAGACATACAGAGGCATTATTAAGTGTGCGTTTAACCCTCCATTACTATCGTCTATTACACTAACGCCATTACTAACTATGGGTGTAATCCAACCACAACTTTTTATTATCCATTTTACTTATCCATTGAGGTAAAATAAACAAAAACCAAATTTTTTCATAATCAGAACATCATAACATATAAAAACAAAAACAAATTGTATAATTTTGTTAATTCATTTATTTAATATAAACATTTGTTTATGTGTATCTCATTTCAAGGAAAAAAAGATGAAATAAAAAGTTGTATTGGGAAAATAACCACATCTTGCACAATTTTTAATCTGTGTTTCTTGGGCTTAGTGATTTAGAAAGCTAAAAAAATAAGTAATAAATATTTATTTAATAAGTTTTTTCGGACCGAGGAAAAATTTTGCGTAAAAACTCAAACAAAAATCAACAATATACCTGCTACTTTTTAAGGTTACACCGTGCGACAAAAATCAAAAAATTTCCAAACATACAAAAAATCGATATAGGTACTTGCGAAACTAGGGGCCACGTCTGAAGTCAGGATTTTTTTTAAAGGAATTTGAAATTTCAATGACATGTTTATTTCAAGGAATTATTTCAAAAATTGAGCGGATTCTAGAATAACAATATGGGTATCAAATGAAACAGAAAAATCCTTAGAATCTTAGAAAATTTAATGTTTTGGTGCAAAAGGACGAAGAGGTATTGAAAATGCCCTTTTAAAACTTTATCCTTGAATATCCTTGGAAATTTCCAAAAACTATTGGAAAAAAATTTGAAAAAAATATATCTTAAGGCCTAATATGTACACTACTACATCCTTGAATTTCGTCCTTCTAACTTTATTAGTTTAAAATATAACAAATTTAATGTTATAAAAATTTTGTTACTTATCCTAGAGCATAATTTTTAAGGATTTTCTACTAAGTAAATGGTTTATACGTTATTAACAAAAATTATCGCCAAAAAGTAAATACAAATATGTAAATGTAATTTATAAAAAATAAAACTTCATTACTAATAATGGGTGTTAAGCATCCAACAATATTATAACGCTACTACTATCCCATACACACCCAGTTACTTTTGAAAACAATTGTATAAAAACAATTGCTTTCTTTTTACAAATGCAATATACTCTAAAACCTTCAGAAATATGCAAATGTGGATTACATTATAACTTTATGTTGGTTTTGGTTAAAAAATCTATATTTTACTAATAAATTGAACTCACAGGATGGATTCCACCCTAACGATAGTAATGGAGGGTTAAAGCAGGCCAGACTCACGCAGAGACGGAGACAGATATTATCTATGTTCCATAAAACATTAGAGATGAGAGCAAAGCTAAGTATGCCAATATTTCGATTCACTTGTCCATGAAACATTGGATGAGGTTAGAGTACAGTTTTAAATAGTCATAAGCCTTGTTGACCTATTCGTCCTTGAAGTAGTAATTGCAAGAATCGGCTCGACGGTCTTAGTTGAGCTTTGATCTTACACAATTTTTAATACCAACTTTACCGATTCCTTGCTTTCGTCCTCAACATGTTAATTTCCAGTGCTTTCGTAGCGCCTTCTACAATTTTTATCGTCTTAGGTCTTTGCTCAAAAGGTTAGGTTACACCGGCTCGACCTAAGGCCTCACACAGACTTTGTTCGAGCCCGTAGCGTTACCAGATGGGCGTCCTTAATGTTAACGGTAACTCTAAAAATATACGAGCTCTTCTAGCGAACCTTAGTAGGACTTTGGCATTATTTTGGACGCACTCTCCAGTGCCTCAATTAGCGAAATATCTAAGTAAGCCAATCGTAATCTTGAGAGCACAGTACACAGGCAGAAGACATGTTTCACAGTTTCTTCGACACCCTATTTTTCGCACCTTGTGCACATGTAACTGTTGATAATGCCCAGTCTGAGGGCATGGACCACTTGTAGCCTTTTCACTTAATTTCGCTGAAGAGATTTCTAACAGGGTTTTGTAAAACCCAGCTGACGAGCCCATTAACTAATTAGCGTCTGAACGGATGTTTTTAAAAGATTTTTTTTTCAGCGAATCTACTCGGCCATAAATCGACTTTCATAAAAATTCGACCAAAATTTTTTTTGGTGTAACATTTTCTACATATTTACTTGAAATATGTAACTAGAAAACTGAAACTTTATAACAACATCAACTAAAAGATTATCGATTTTTTCATAAAAAAAACGTTCTTTCATCATACTTGTATAATCTTGTAAAGAAATAACTCTTACCACTCAAATTAAAGCTTCTTTTACTGCAACTTAAAAACCCTGAAAAACGTGGGATTGTTTTACTTTCACTTTGATACCGTATAGAGTCGCTGAAAAATGTTTTGAAAAACATTTATTCAGACACGAATGAGTAAAACTTGAATCATCAAACTTACTCTTGCTTTGGTGTCTGTATCTGAGACAAAGCTGATCCATCTGAGATATGTCAATCATTTAAAACTTATAAAAATGCCTTAAAGACAATTGAAATCAAACCAACAATTAAAAGACAATACAGCACTTTTGTCCTACTTTCAAAACAATAAATTATACATAAAATGCAAAATAAATGTTCCAATTATTTTGCAAGTCGATGAAGACTTTGTTGTAAAAATAACTTTTTCGCATCGTGCTGTGCCGAAGCAAATCTTGCAGCTGGCCATATTACTCCACCTTATGTGAAAATTGTATATAGACATACACATATACATATCACTATATACAGAGCCATGTATTGCAACTATGCAGCAATCGCAGCAAGAGACTTTACGTGGCGTTAGTGCCGAAAATGCGCGGCTGAAGCGCAGCCGCTGGTTCGAGTTCGAGTTGGCTTTGGCCGGGACGCTGATTTGGCCTCTATTCGTGGCACGCAAGTAACAGCAACAAAAAGTAACACTACTAATAGCAACAGCATCACTCACTCAAAACCACACGTCTGTCCGACTGTCTCCCTGTCTGTCCAGTGCAACTATTCGTCAGACTGTTCGCTCAGTGCGTCTGAGTGTCTTTTGCTCTGTCCATTTATTGCTAGTCGCGTTCGCATTCGCACGTTAATGCAATAATTCGTTCGCATACCAAGCAAAAGTGTATTGCAAAGCCAGCAACAACAATGAAGCCCTGCACCAGCAAAGGGAAGCCTACGCACTCGCCCAGTCGCTGCGCTGCGCTGGAATGCAATATTAGGCGGCGCATAGTTAGCGGGTAGGCGAGGAGAGACATGGGGCGTGGAGAGCACGGTGAGGTGGGCAATGTGCGGTATGACAGAATGGCGAGCAAACGGTTCGTGTATCTATGCGATATTCAAAACACGCAGCATAGCTGAATATGAATAGCTGCCCGGCCGCTTCGGCTGCTGCGTGCGAGTTGAAGTGAAACAGTGCCCGCGCGGCGGGTCGAGTCAAGTGGAGCCCAGTCCAATGACCAAAGGCTGCAGTTGTAGCGCATTTCACCGAATGCACTTGAGCGACAAACGGCAAGAACAACACAGCAGCAGCAGCAGCATTGCTCGCTCGCACTCGCACTCACACTGCCAGTGCGAATTGCTACCAAAAATTCTAACGTTTCAAATGCAGCAGATACACACATTCGACTCTATGCATCGATAGTGCCATTGTACTCGTACATATGTACATATGTATGTATGTACGTGTGTTTTGTGCGTTGTTGTGTAAATGCGAGCAATGAGCCTAACTACGACGCAGTTCTCGACCATGTCCTGCTGATGTGGGTTAACAAGAGAACGGCGCATACTGCGAAAGCCTTAATGAATATTAACGCGTGCCCAGGCAGCAAACGTCGCGACGCGATGTCGCAGTGATGCCAGATGGTTGCATAACAAATGCCACTAATAACACATCCTAAAGTGTAGTTTAGAAACCCAAGTATGAAATAGGGTTGTGGCCAGATGGTTGCGTAACAAAGTCCACTAATAACACATCGTAAAATGTAGTTTAGGAACTTTTAAATTACAGTGGTGTCTGGATATAGTGAACTAATTATTGCAAGGCCTGTTCACTGTATTGAGGTTGTTCACTATATCAAGGTTAACATTTTTGGTCAAAAACTCGTTTTATTTGCTCAAAATACACTTTTTGTTTTTTGCTTGAAAATTTGTTTCTATATTTAGAGGCTCGATGTCAAAATTTGGGAGTTCACTATGTCGAGGTGTTCACTATATAGGGGGTTCACTATACCCAGACACGACTGTAGAGCTCAAATGTATATTCGGTTCACATGGTTTGTGGAAGAAATTGTGCAGAAATTATGCTCATCAAATCACAAATCTGTTCGTCAATTTGAACCTCTCTCGGATTTGAATTGGATTTACAGTTTCCTGAATACTTAGTTCATATAAATCAGCCTTCGACTGGACGCTTTTTTTTTGTGAATATGTGAATCAAATTTCTAGCTCAGTTTTAAAATGGTCTGAGTGCTGTTCGAATTTATTTTATGACTACTTATGATTCCTCTTTTTCAGACAAGTCTCAGTCTCTTTTTCCGACTAAAACTTAAGATCCATCCACTAATTTTTAGTAGTGTCCGACCGAATATTTTCGGTTTCGGTTTCGGCCCAAATAAGTGGTTGTGGTTTCGGTTTCAGTTTCGGCCAAAAAATGAATATTTTTTTTAGAATATTTTTTTACATTTTATTGTGTAACAGATATATAGTGAAAGGAGGAATAATTTAGATGCCACCAATGTAAATAAACTTTTTTTTTAGCATATAATATTAAATTATTTAATTTTGAATATTAGCGAGTAAGGTACGAAAGGGTAATTTTTCGTGTT
Source organism: Melieria picta (assembly GCA_964056695.1). Classification (NCBI taxonomy): domain Eukaryota; kingdom Metazoa; phylum Arthropoda; class Insecta; order Diptera; family Ulidiidae; genus Melieria; species Melieria picta. The sequence goes on along the minus strand of OZ057398.1, from coordinate 34,240,811 downwards.
TATGTTTTTAAAAAATGAATAAATTGTTTTTATTAATAAGTATTTATTTATTTATGTTATGTTTGTTTGTTCTTTATTTACTTAATGTAAAATTCGTTTGTTGAAAAAAAAATGCTTCATATGGTGATTTTTATTTCAACCAGAAAATTTCGGTTTCGGCCGAATATGTATTAAAAAAAAAACCGAAATTCGGTTTCGGCCCAAAAAACTGGTTTCGGTCGGACACTACTACCAACATGAAATTTTAACTGTAGGTACATCTTGAAAAATGAACCTCCGCTAAGACGGGATTGTTTGAAATTCGGAGTCTAAAATGGTTAAGGTGTTGTACGAAAGAAGATGTTTCGGTCGGACACTAATTTTTAGTTTAGTTTTAAAAACGAGTGAAATCTGCATGACTGCAGAATTTTTTATCTGAATTTTTCGTATGATTGCTTAGAGCTTTCACAAATTTTTTCAAGTGTATACATATAGATAATTGAGGATTTTCAATGGCTTTATCATTCCCTGCCATGGGCACTGAATTTGCTCCCCCAGGAGAAATTTTTCCGAATTTCTCGAATTTTATGGTGGCTGTAAGATCAATTTTATCTACGAGAATAATTTAACCCTAATTCCCCAAAACCAAAATGTTTTCATTATACTACAATATTTATTAACTAATATTGGGAGTGCAAATTAGTTTGGATTGTGTTCAATTAGTTTTACAATTAGGGTTCTACAATTATAATTAGCCAAATCCGATGTGTACTTTTCGAGATATCAGCGGATATAATTTTTAATCTTTGTAGGTATGGGAAACTCGCGGTCTTTCTAGTGTTAAAAAAATCTAGTTTTTATACTGTGTTGAAAATGTCCAACTTTGTATTAACTGAGCTGATTCAGCTGATTCAGAGTCAAAATGATAGGATTCTTTACAAAAAAGGGATATTCTACAACTCCAAGAAAAAACATACTACGCTATGCCCGGTCAATCGTTGCCATTGACCTTAACATCAACGCCAAAGCCGAAGATTCATGGTTCCAAGGTCATTCTGTGCATCTGATGGGATCAAATGGGAGTTGTATACTAAGTGCGATCGGAGGCTACAATTGATTCATTGAAGCCATGCATGACGAGAAAAACGATGGGAATTGGAGCCAAGACATTATAAAATTATTTTTACGCTCGGCCTCATGTCGCAAAAGTCGTAATTAAATATTTGGAGAAACGTTCAAGTGGGATATTTTAATGCAACCGCCATATTCTTCGGACATTGCTCCTTCTGATTACTAATTGTTCCGATAAATGCAGCATCATTTGGCAGGTCACCGGTTCACTTCTTTCGCAGAAATCAAAAATTGGCTTCTAACTTGGATCGCTTCAAAAGACAAGAAATGTTATCGAGATGGAATTCGAGAATTGCATAAGATTGAGATTGGAATTGAAATTGAATTGAAAAATATGGGAAAAAGTAGTAACCAGCGATGGAAATTACTCTATCAGCAGATGCTATAACTTTTGCAAATGACGACAAAAGTAAATTCTGCTTTGACATTATTCATTCATTCACACATTCATTCATACATTCATTCGGAAATAAATTAGAGCCAAAGCACACTGAGTGACAACTTTTGCGCCACCCTCTACTTTGGTTAATCGCTCCATTTATTTTGTTTCGAAATTAATGTATTTTTGGACACAAAAAAACGGACCGAACTATTTTGTACTCTCAATAAAATAATCATTAAGAATTGCTTCCACAGCTATTTTGACTTGGTTCAGATAAATAATGAATATGTCAGCCATGTTAAAAATCATAATGAGAAGTTTATAGCCACATGAACTGTACTCACAATTCTGACCGCATCCTGCATTGATTGACTTAAAATTAAAAAAAAAAACCAAATTCATAATATAAATAGTCTGGCAACACCGGAGCTAAGCTGGTGCACTATTTACAATGCAAATCTAGGATTACCTTTGAGGTGCAATCACATTCATATATTCTAATGTTTGATGTGTGTATGTGTGGAAAGGTGTTAAATTTTATACATACAAATTTAATTTTCAATAAAATCGTTCATATATTAAATTAATTGACTTGCAACAATATTAATTTACTAAAGACATATTAAAAATAATAATGACTTGACACAATCGAGTCATCAACCAAGGGATGAAAATATACACAAGTGAACTACAATATTTTTTTCCTTTTCCTTAAACACATTCTACCGCATTCGATAAACTCGAAACCTTTCCACGAGAGCACAAGAAAGGAAGAGAATTAAACAAAGCGACCCCGAAACGCCTTAAAAGCAATGAGTGGTAAAATTCAGGCACTTACACGCACATTCCCCCTCAGAAACGACTTGACAGACGGAAAATGAACAAATAAAGTAGAACAAATTAAGAAACAACTCGAAGAGCAAAAACTCCAAACATGGCGAGCAAGAAGCGAAAAAGCTTATGATAGTATATTTTATTAAACTATCATATCCGGCCGACGGTGCCGAGCACACGAGCTCGCTGTCGCACGAGTTCCCACTTTGCGCAGACACGACCCACGACCGTCCGTGACCGCTGCGCCGTCACTCTCCCCCAGCACAGCCGCGGCTCAGCGCACTGCCCGCGTGTACAGTTTTAATATGCGATACGATGCCATGTTGAAAGGCCCCGACCGAGCCTACTCCAGCCCCCCCATTCACTTTTTATGTGCACAGCTCACTTTCCGCCCGAGACAGCTGGGGTGCTGCCAAAGAGCGGGCGGCTAACGAGCGCAAAGTTCAAGCTTCCACTTTATTTGCAGCTCACTCGTACAGTACCAACAACACCAACAACAACAACAGCACGCGCACAAGTGTGCATAAAAGCAGGCTAGAAGAAAAAAGCAAACAAAAATCAAATCAAATACACCTCGTTTGTTGCTTCCGGTGCCATCCTTTTCTAGCAACACCACGCGGCCGCCGCCCAGCGTATTATGAATAAATAAGATAAATAGATAAATTCCACAAGGCCACAGGGCCACACGGCACAATGGCCCGAGTTGAGCTGAGCGGAAGTCATTTGCTGCCGCTGCAACGTGGACAACACAGCACAGCTCGCACAGCAAATTGCGGGCGAAAATTTCACGGATTAATGCGGATTGAGCGAATTGGCTGCTTAAAATGCGATTAAATGCTTAAACGAAACGCTTAATTCGAAACTACTCGAATGCGAGTGGTTTTTTTGTTTAGAAAGAAAGCAACAAATAACAAATAAGAACGAAGAAAAATAGGTCAAAGTCTTGAACTATCGTTTTGAAACGGAGTAGAAAATTTTAAAACACATCTACAAAGAAGAGAAAGCAGCATAGCACAGCTACCTTCTTACAAGTTTTACGGCGCATCAAGGCTGTCATTGATAGCAAATCTGTAAGTTTCAGACCACAGATTATAAAAATTTATAAAAATTTATAATTTATATAAAAACTTTCAGTGTTGCTTGAATTGGAGTTGAGATCAGTCACAGTTCAGATGTAGACATGGCTACAGATCATTGAATCGAACAAATGGGGCGTATGAGTAATATTTGGCAATATTGCAGCATGACTACAGTCATGGCTAACACAAAAAGTTTGAAGTAAACTGGGAAGTAAACTTGACTAGTCATGGCTAATATAATAAGTACAGACACAGTAGACTGGATCTACAAGCAATATTCAATCAATATATTCATGGTGAACAGACCAAGTATGGTTGCTATAAATCGAGCAACCCGGGCGTATGAGTACTATTTGGTTAAACCACTTTTTTGGGCCGAAACCGAATATTTGGTTTTTTTTAGTGTCCGACCGAAACCACTTTTTTGGGCCGAAACCGAAACCGAAACCGAATATTCGGTTTTTTTTTAATATTCGGCCGAAACCGAAACCGAAACCGAAACTTTCTAGTTGAAATAAAAATCACCATATCAAGCACTTTTTTCAACAAACGAATTTTACATTAAGTAAATAGAGAACAAACAAACAAACATAGCATAAATAAATAAATACTTATTAAAAAAAAAACAATTTATTCATTTTTTAAAAACGTAAACATGAAAATATCACCCTTTCGTACCTTACTCGCTAATATTCAAAATTAAATAATTTAATATTATATGCTAAAAAAAGAAGTTTATTTACATTGGTGGCATCTAAATTATTCCTCCTTTCATTATATATCTGCTACACAATAAAATGTAAAAAATATTCTAGAAAGTTTCGGTTTCGGCTATTCGGCCATTTTTTGGCCGAAACTGAAACCGAAACCGAAACCACTTATTTGGGCCGAAACCGAAACCGAAACCGAATATTCGGTCGGACACTAGTTTTTTTTAATATTCGGCCGAAACCGAAACTTTCTAGTTGAAATAAAAATCACCATATCAAGCACTTTTTTCAACAAACGAATTTTACATTAAGTAAATAAAGAACAAACAAACAAACATAGCATAAATAAATAAATACTTATTAATAAAAACAATTTATTCATTTTTTAAAAATGTAAACAAGAAGAAATCACCCTTTCGTACCTTACTCGCTAATATTCAAAATTAAATAATTTAATATTATATGCTAAAAAAAGAAGTTTATTTACATTGGTGGCATCTAAATTACTCCTGCTTTCACTATAAATCTGCTACACAATAAAATGTAAAGAATATTCTAGAAAGTTTCGGTTTCGGCCGTTCGGGCATTTTTTGACCGAAACTGAAACGGAAACCGAAACACTTATTTGGGCCTAAACCGAAACCGACACCGAATATTCGGTCGGACACTAGTTATATGGCATTGTACCTACAGTCATGGCTAATAGAAAAAGTTTTAAAATTTTTTATCTTAAACAAAGGAAAATTCATGCCGATTGATTTAAATAAAAACTCTCAAAATTGTAGCATTTCTAGCACAGTTGAATTATGCATTACGAATACTTGGCTATAATGGCAACACGACCACAGTCATGGCCAATAAAATAGAATGTGGCGCGTAGGGGCCACATTTGGCAATGATCTCTACTCTACATATTTGAGCGTCTGTCAACCATATTCAAACATTTAATCCCTTTAACACGAGCACAGAAAACCAAACAATGCGCACCGCACACTGTACACAAATACATAATACATATATGTACATAAAATCTATACTTTACATATGTACATCTGCCAACACATTCTTGTACATATGTACATGCAATGTACAAATTTTCGTCTGTATGTATAAGCGAAAAATCGCGTAAACTCTGGTCCGCCGAGTGGTGTGACTGTTGCTGTTGCTGCTGCTGCTGCCATTGCTGTTGTTGTTGCGCTAACTGAAAAGTGTGTGCACAAGTTTATGACGTCGTAGCTTCTATTGCTTTGCAACACTCGAGCGAGATTGTTGGTACTGGCTTGGCCAAGCGACCAATGTGGCAAACGAAAGTAAGACGAATGGTTCCTGTTTTGGCAAGGAGCAGCGTTTAATATGTTGCTACGTGGATCAGAGCAACAACCACAAGGGATGAACATAATGGCAGCGGCACAAGGATTAAGCGGATATCAAATTTTCAATATTTACTTTTTCCCTTAATGTATGCAACACATCAGCGGCCGAGTAGCGCCTGGCAACGTTTCGCAACTCGGCTGTGTCAAAGCCACTGGCAGCGGCTGCAGTGGGCGACTGACTGAGTTGAGTGGAGCGGGGTGGGGCAGGCGAGTGGGTGTGGGGCGGTGGGCGCAGTTGCAGCCTGGGTGTGGTGACACTCACTTTACGGTGCGTTGCGTTGCGTTGCGCCGTGCAAAAAGTTGTGCAAAGTGGTGGGTGGACAAGGCGCCGGAGGTGGAAGCGCAAGGTATGGGATGAATTGAGGTTTCCTGATGCTTTGGACACGAATGCGCTGCCGCATTGCTGCGCTTTACTTGGCGCTTATGTAACGCTGCTTAGCGTCTGCTATGTGCTGTGTGTAAAGGCGTTTTATTTATATGACTTCCAAGTTGTAGCGTACATATGTATTTATGGTACATAGAAAATAAATAGCTACAGTGGTAGCTAGCGTTGTTTAGGCAAATTCGTTACAGGCACAGGGTGTTTAAGATGGTACAATTGTAGAGCTTTTTGCATGTAAATGACGCTAACTTTACTAACGATTGGGGGCGCAAGACTCTTAAATCTATTAGAAGAGGTACGACACTCAAAAGTTCGTGAACATAAATTCAAAGACTCAACCAATTACTTGTGAAAATTTCGTTTCTTACACTCACAAGCATCAGAAAAAAGCAGAAAGTAACAACAAATTGAACAACATTCCCCATGAATAAATTGCAAAATTGCACAAGTGAACGTAAGCAGAAAAATTCCATTAGAAAATACTTAAAATGCAAACTGAAATGGCAGCAAAATTCAGTACAGCTTCAACTCATTTCGATATTTCTATATTCCTTGGCTTTCTTTCTTGTTCCACTTTCCCTCTACCCACCCACTGCCAAGTTGGTATACAGAAAATCTACATAAAGTGCAGCCGGGTCAATGGTGCAGCCGCAGCAGGTGCAACGCGCAAATTTGTGCGCCACAATCGAACTTGACTTGTGCAACCAACAAATGCAACTAAACGCTGCTTCACTACCGCTGGCAGCCGATATGCATACACAACAACAATTCAACATACGCAGCGAACGCAAGAAAAGCCACACCAAATCGACAAAAGTGGGCGCAGTCGGTGGTCGAGCACGCACCGGTGCCGGCAAGCAGCTCAACGCGCAAGTCGCCAACGAGCCTGGCACAGTGGCCGCTGTCATTTGGGCAGGCAAAAGCTATCCGGAAATATCAGCGCCGAAATATTGGCGGTTCATGAGTGCCGCCAACACTTCTCTCGCGCAAAAGAGCGTGAGTCGAGCGCGGCCGGGGTCGATGTGAGCACTGCAATATGAAAGTTTGCGAAAGTTGTCGATTTTCTTTGAATTCAATTCAATTTAAAATTTACTCAAATGTGGTTTCAAATTAATTTGGTATTACATTTGTATCTCTTTATGTGTTATTTAAAATTATGCGCCAAGTGTAATTTTAATATTTTCGTCAAGTTCTTTTCTCAGTCTGCAGTCTGAAAGTATCCAAAAGTAGTCGATTTTCTCAAATCTCTATACAAATAATTGTGTGTTCTAACTGACAGACTGACTGATTCATCATCGCTCAGCCCAAACCGCTGAAGCGACAAACCTGAAATTTAAACTGTAGGCACATCTTGAAAAATGAACTTCCGCTAAAACGGGATTGTTTGAAATTCGGAGTCTAAAATGGTTAAGGTGTTGTACGAAGAAACGCGATTTAATCGGCCAATTGATTTCAAATTTGGTGAAAACATTTCAAATAAATAAAATTCAACACGTATTTTTAATTTTTTTTTAAGGCGCGTATATTGGAAGAATTCGAAAAAGCCATTAACCGGGATGGGCCATTTGACATCAAAGTTGGTGAAAACACTTGAATAAAAAAATAATTTGACACGTGTTTTTCGTGTTTTTTTTGTTTTTTTTGAAAATCAAAACTTAAAAGGGTGAACCAAGGGTTACAAGTTTGTATGAAAAAACATGGTTTTTACGCCTTTTGGCTTCAAACTTGGTGAAAGTACTTTTAGTGAGAAATAATTCGACACGTGTTTTTCATTTTTTCGAAAATCAAAACATAACGGCGTCAACCATGGGTTAAAAGTTTATATGGAGAAACAAGATTTTATGGACCTTTTGACTTCAAACTTGGTGAAATAACTCTTAGTGAGAAATAACTTGACACGTGCTTTTTATCTTTTCGAAAATAAAGATCTGACGAGCTCAACGATGGGTTAAGAGTTTGTATGGGGAAACATGACTTGACCAATTGACTTCAAATATTGTGAAAGCACTTGAAATGAGAAATAATTAGATAAGTATTTTTTCATAAAAATCTGACGGGATCAACAATCAAAAACTTGATTTATTGACCCCATTGACTTTAAACTTGCATGAAAAGCCGACGGGCCCTGCGAGCATGAATGAGTCTGATTTATGCAATAAAAATATTAAAAATTCAATGAAGTTAGCACCCTGTGGCGCTTCAAAGATTAAACATTAACAACATTCTGTCAGCATGAATAGTTTTGTTTTGAATAGCAGTCCATGCATACCATGAATGAGCAATCAATGTGTTGGTCTTAGTTGGACTAAGTTGGAGTTAAGTGGGTTAGAAAATTGCAGGAGGAACTTGTGACTATTCCGACGTATAACACAGAATCACAAAATGTTTTACTATCAGAAAATGCTTGACTTGACAAGTACTTGAATACATTTGACAAAATATTTTTACATTTTAGAAAAACTATGCATAATTATAATCGTATGATAATTAAATTCTGCACATTGTCCTCAAAGTATTCTCAAAAATACGCTGACACGTTCCAAAACAATACGCATTACAGAGAGAGCTAGTTTCTGGCCCTTAGGGTTTAATTGTGAAATGGTCTACCTGCGGAAATTTACCTCAGCACCTATGACATTGATGGGTTCAAGTACAGTGTCCATAAATTGTGCCTTCAAAACACTTCCTCTACTCCTTGCAAAGGCCCACCCAATGCATTAAGGGGGTCTTCTGGTTACGAGCTGAAAATTTAAGTCTATTTTTCGGAGTAAATTGCGAAGGAACTACTTGAGATAATCCAGTAATTTTCAAAACTAGGAGGTTTTTTGTAAAAAGTTTGATTTTCGACCATGTTTTTTGGTCTATTGGTGAGTGTAAAAATGGAACAAAATAAAAATTTCAAAATCGTACACGGGAAAACATAGCCATATGTCTCCTGAATAACTGAAAAAAAAATTGATCGAATTCGATTAATATTTCTTGAAGAAGTCTTACCAACAAGTTTAAAAAAAGGCAACAACCTCAAGGTCGTTCTAAAGTCGCGAGTGTGATGACTTTTAATTTCCAAAATTTGATCTTACAAGATAAAGCATGTATCAATAAAATAAAAAAATTACTGGATTATCTCAAGTAGTTCCTTCGCAATTTACTCCGAAAAATAGACTTAAATTTTCAGCTCGTAATCAGAAGACCCCTTTAACATGAGTAACCCCGCGCGATGGCAAAGAGGCAAATTTCTTTATTCGAAAGTTTACTCTGCTATCATAAACTACTCTCCCACTTGTCAGACACATTGCCAGACTGCCGCAAATTGTGTCAAACATTGAAATATTTTCAGCACTCAAAACTTATTGTAATCGATTTCAAAAATGTTACTCATACGCCTCGTTTGCTGGCATCCAAAGTGATTCCTTGCGCACTGCCAGTTAAGCTCCAGTAATTGAATTAATTCGAAGCTTTGTTGAGTTTTCGCAAAAACATTAAAATTAAGGTCATTAGTGATAAAAGATTTTTGCAAAAAAAAAATTGCTGAAAAAACAAAACACCGCACTGTGTGCCACTCCCACTGCAGCGTACATGCGGCAAATCAACAGCGTCACGCGGCGCTCTAATGAAAATCGATTAAATGTGCCACTACAACGCCATTCTATCGCATCGAATCAACACACTTTTTTTTTTAAAGTACCCACTGCCAGCACGTTCCCACTGTCTGCCGCTCCGCCACCTCGCCGTTCAGCAATTCAACAGTTTCAACGCCACTTTGCGGCAAGCACAAACGCTCCCACTGTGCGATGTAAACAAAGCGCCGCTGCGCTCCGCAGATTTTACGCTCTTGCGCGCTCAGCACTGGCACTGCGCTCACTGGCAGCGAGGGGGCGGCGGACGGGAGCAGCAGCATGAAACAAGTTGATAAATCTCAAAGCTCTCAGCGGCCCATCTGGCACCGGTGAGCCGACGGCGGCAACGAGCAACAGACGACGACGACTGTTGAATTTGCTCCACATACAAAAATGAATTTTCGTATTTTAGGTCAGGTCAAATCCATGTAAAGCAGCAACAACACCAGCGCAGCGACGGCTACAAAAACAGCACACAACCAAACAGCACACACACCGACACACGATGGCAGCGACAATTCGTTGCAAGTTCAATGAACTTGCGATTTTTCCTTTTTGTTTTCTCATGGTTTGAAATTGTATTAGAGAGAGTGGCTGAATGTTGTACGGGAGCGAATAAGAGCAACAATGCTTGAAGGTGGCAGCGGCTGGCCGGTGCGAGCATGAGTGTGTGTGTGTGTGGGTGCAAGTGAGGCGACTGTTGGAATTTGTTGTTTGTTAACACATTTTCGCTGTGTAGCAATGTCGTTCATTAATTGTTTAGTTATTGTTGTTGTAAATTTAGAAATCATTTAAATATGGACATGACGTGTGACTCGAATTGCGAGTAATTAGAAAATGGAAATCTATTCAACTACGGCCACAAATAACAATTTGCATTAAATACAAAAGTCTGAAAGTGATTGTTGGGAGGTTTGTGTCCAAAATGAATGAAACGCTCAACCGTGAGCACTTCTGAAGGTTGGTGTCAATGATGCGGCATCAAAATCTCAATTCTAATGATTTATGGCTTATTCCAGCGAGTTTTGAATTGAATCTTTAAAAAATTGTTTATATTATGAAAGCCCAAACACAGTGTTGCCAGATCAGGAGATATCCTCCTAGATTTAAGAGATTCTTGGCCTTTTAGGAGAATTTTTAGGAGGAAGAATTGTTTAGGAGAAATTTTAGGAAATTTACATTTTATGTTAGGGGATTTTTTGGATTCTTAGTGGATTTTTGGGAGATTTTTTGATAACGGAGTATGATTTTTTCATATTTTGGCAACCATTTTAATAGTCAAAGCAACCTATTGTACTTAAAATTGTTAAGCATACAAAATGTAAGCTCGTTCTATTTCATTTTCACTTATTGCCGTCACAATAAAATACCGCCAAATATTACACCTTTTATTTAATTCATTTGTTATGTGTTTTGATTCTTGTTAAGTTTTTGTTGTTAAGCTGAAGATGAATAAAAAAAGGCTGCACTAAAAAAATTAGTTATATGCATATATTTTTATTTTTTATAACAAGTTTAATTCCTTCACAATGACACAAATTTAAAAAATTATTTTGGAAGATTTTTTTAACTCCTGGGAGGAAATTTCAGTATTAAGATTTAGAAGAAAGTCTGGCAAACATGCAATCAGTCGATGACTGAAATTCATGCGAGCAGGAGGCATCACTTTTCGTTGCGTTTTTGCTGAGACTTTTTACCGACTGAGAAAACAGCTCTCCTCACAAAATCAATATACGATACGATATAATAGAATATACGATATTTCTTTTTTGAGGCTTTAATTCATTTTTGATATTTTTTGCAAACAAACTTTAACTACTACAGTCGTGTCTGGGTATAGTGAACACCTATATAGTGAACACCCAAATTTTGACATGGAGCCTCTAAATCATGAACAAAATTTTGAAAGCAATTTCAAGCGAAAAGCAAAAAGTGTATTTTGAGCAAATAAAACGAGTTTTTGAACAGAAATGTTAACCTTGATATAGTGAACAACCTCAATACTGTGAACAGGCCTTGCAATAATTAGTTCACTATATCCAGACACGACTGTATTTTAGTAAAATCATCTAGTTAAATATCCGAGATTTCAATATCATATAAAAGATTTTTATGAGACTCAACATTTAGCTGTAAATTTTTTTTGTGAATTTTTTTAAGTTATAGATAAGATAAATAACTGTTATGTGGCTTCTGTTGTGATTTGGAATGTTTCTTACTGGATGAATCTTACATTAGATTAGATTAGAAGATTAGATTAGATTAGATTAGATTAGAATAGAATAGATTAGATTAGATTAGATTAGATTAGATTAGATTAGATTAGATTAGATTAGATTAGATTAGATTAGATTAGATTAGATTAGATTAGATTAGATTAGATTAGATTAGATTAGATTAGATTAGATTAGATTAGATTAGATTAGATTAGATTAGATTAGATTAGATAATTCAGATGAGATGAGATGCGATAAGATTCGATTAGATAAAATTAGACTTCACATATCTGACCTACCAGACCGAATCTAAGATCGAATTTTTGTGGAAGCAGAACAACGATTTGCTAGGGTAGTTTTTTTTCAATAAAAATCACTAAACTCTGGCCTCAAATAGTTTTATTTAGCAGTATTTTTGTGTCTTTTATAATTACTAAAATTAAAAAATTGTAATATTTTGTACTTTTTTGCAAATTTACACAAACACGCACTGTTTTGTTTTGTTTTAAACACATTTAAGTTAATAATTAATATTTTTATCCATTTAAATGATGAGTTTCCATATATTTTCTCTAAATATACGCTAAAAACAAATGTTTTCAATAAATGTACCCATTGCACAGTGATTCGACTCCATACAACCGCGGGACAAAATTAGAAAGAGTGGTCCGTTCTTCATAAAATTAGGTATACTGGTTAATCATGGTCTGCTGTATTGAAATCTCCATTTTGTTTTTCTTAAACTTTTGCAGTTTGGCAATGCCTGAGACTTAAACTTGCAATTTTCGTAATTTTTGGTGAGCTATAGCACGAAGCACGTTAGCGGGATTTTTCAGATTTTACATTTAATCGGTAACGTCAACATTGATAATTGCGAAGAGTAACAGAAATCGTCTTAGGACCCTTTAGTTTTGCAATAAAAATGATAATAATAGACGTATGTTTTGCATTTGTGCAGTTTTATCAATATTTCATGCTGATTGCATACTTTTAGGCATAAATAAAATACATTTTGACGAAAAATAGGTGTGGTATTGCTGCATACTTTCAGGCAGCAGATTAACAATATGGCAACAATTTGGCAACAATTTGGCAACACAACTTTTTTGGCAAACACATTCAACCAAACAACACAATTGTTGCCATTGGTAACAATATGGCAACAATTTGGCAACACAACTTTGGCTGCATACTTTCAGGCAGCAGATTAACAATATGGCAACAATGGCAACGGAATTTTGAGTTTTGTACGGACGGAGTTTTTACGCAAACTTATTCTGCACCGTTTTGTGGGGGCTATTCAGTTATTCAAATTACTTTTCAAATAGAATTATTTTCTGAGATCGGAAGATATCGGAGGATGTAATTACATTATTCGATAAAGAAAGAATGATTCTTAAAATTAAAAAAAATCCAGGAACATACTTTTTATATATTTTCCTCTAAGTTTTGCCAATTTTCACATTTTTAATTTAGAAAAATATTTTAAATTAAAAGTGAAGTAAAAGCCTCAGTTTCGCAATTTTTGAGAAAGCATTAAAAGCGAAAATGCCCACATTATTTCTTAATCGATATTTAAAGTTTTAGCAACATCTTGCAACCATGCATTTTTATGATTTTTTTTTACTCAATAAATTAAAAAACAGTAAATATGTGTTTAAATTTTTTCGTGAAAAAAGTGTCAACTTTGAGCCACTTTTGCATATAGACTAATTAATTTTTAGCACAGATTTTTTGGAGATTTCTTAGTTTGAGTTTACCTTTCAAATGACATCAAAATCATAAAAAACCGAGACTATACATTTTTTGAATTTTGTCTATGGAACGAATCACTGTGCATTGTTTTTAACAAAAGTCGTATCTATGTCAGTCTCTGCGTGCATCTCTGTGTTGGGAATTAAAACCAAATTCAATATGCAATTTTTTTAAAATACGAGTAAAAAAGACATTAGTGTAGTCTAAACTATATTCGCGATTGATTGAAGGCTTTTACAATTCTTAAAATGGCCACCTAACACATTTCAAACCAGTTCAATCCTCTTTCGCTTTTAAAAAATTAGAAATACATTGTGTGCGAATTACGAGTAAACGATCGAAATCAAAAGGGAACGGCTAAAAGGCCAATTTGGCCAATATTAAACATTTTCGAAATATTGCTGTGCACAGGTTCGAGTTGATCTCATTTTACTAATGAGTTGCAATATTCAGTTCACTAGTTGCCTCACGCACGATTCATGATTCGATGGTTTTCTCTGACACCCTGTTGGTTTCACCTTAAAGTGGCCGCAGCTTTTGACGAACGTGAACAAAATCAAGTTTTATGGAAAATGAAAAACGTGAAGCAACATCAAAGCAACATTTATTCCGTGTCACTAACCTTGTAACGGCTCATTTTGCGTTGCTTGATTAGAGGCATAACGCGTTGTATGCCCCGGCAGCGGCTCGCAGCGGTCTGTAGCCCCAACACACGACTGAGGCAATGGACTGGCAAAGCTACACACTCACGCACGCGCACACTTGCAATGCAAATTGCAGTTTACTATTTTTCAGTAACTTTTTTCTTTTCAGTAAAATTTCACACTCGCCGAAATTCGGGCCCAATTTTCACTGTCTTACCGGAGACGTTATGCGGTCAGGGGCTGATGGCGACTGATAGCTGCCGTCAACAACAACAACACGCAGTAGAGTGAGTGCCAAAACGACTTCAATGCGTCCGATGCGTTCAGCAAAGTGCAATCAGCCAAAAACGGGCGAAGTAACAAACGCGACCCGGCAGCCGCACACAGCGTCGTCGCGTTGTTGCAACAAAACTGAAAATCTTCCAATTTGCAGATTTTACATGGTTGCTGCTTGATGCCACGGCAACAACACCAACAAGTACAACAATGAAAATAGAAGAAATGTGGCGGACAGCAACAACGACCACGCCACACACTGCTGCGGCGCTGGGCGCTGGCACTGGCGGCCCGAGGGGAAGTGGTGAAAAATTAGCCGCAAACGCTGCGAATCAACACGAGCGACGCGTCAACATTTACTGGAGTGCTGGGAGCGCTCGAAGCTGTTGGGCCAAAATGCCAAAGCAAAAGCCTAGAAGAAAATTAAGCCACAACCAAAACCAGGAACGAAGTGTTGCGAAAATGGACAACAAACAAAAAAAATTAAATAAAAAGAGTTAAAAGCGAAAAGAGCGAACAAAGTTAGAAAAACAGTGGGGAAACATGGAGCAACTAATAGTGGAAAAGAAAAATCACAGATGGTATGGAACACACATAAGCCAAATGGTGAATGAGACATGAGAAGTGAAGGAAAAACGTGAGCAGAAATGGCAGAACCTGCGCGCTCTTAACGTGGCCAAAAGCTGAGTGGGCACACGAGCAATAACGACCGCGACAGCGAAGCGGTGAGCAACGTTCGCGGCCGAGTCGCTTGTGTGAGACGGGCGAGCGCCTCACCAACTGATTGACGACCAACTCCGGCCGCTGCCGTTGGTTTGGTGAGGCCACAGAAATTCACTTGCAGCGTTTGCGGCAGGCGCAGTTGTTGTGCAGCTGCAGGTGAGGTCGCTGGTGCCGGCTGACAGCGTGCTGCTTGTTGTTGGCGCTGATTGCTGTCTTGGCTGACTGACTGACTGACTGTTGGCTGTTGCAAGCTGCAGCTTTCAATGAATTGCAGCCGCACACACACACGTACGCACAACTTTCTGCCACTAACTGCCAAAATGCGTAACGATGTCGAACGCGTGAAAACTTGCACTGGACTCGGCTGCGAAGGCCACGGCATTTGCTGGCGATTGGGTAGAGTCGACGGCGCATCAAGACATCGGCAACATAAAGACGTCACAGCAAGCACCGTGCACGACTCGTGGGTGTTGCATGCCTCAAGCACACGACACACACACACACAACGCGCAGGATTTTTGGCTGAATCGGGCGCAAGAATGACAACAACAATTACACCATAAATTATGCACCGACGGCCAAAAGTCAAGAAAGTGAAGAATTCTGCAAATCTTGAGTTGAGTCCAAATGAAATACCAAATTTTATTGTAAAATTTGGACTACTTTGAAAGTTGGCTTGTGGCAAGGTCGATCATTGTAATTTCATGTCTCCCACACTCAGTGATGCCACCTGCAAAACGTAACTAAAAGAAAACACAATTACAATGTAATGCATTCCCTGTTGAGAGCATCAGCATCAGGAAAAAGTTGCATTCAGCAGCTTCAAGCACAAGAAACATTTCCTAACACAGCTTTTGAGAGACGCAACATAAATGCCTGAAAAGTAAAGCTGTCGCAACAGCCTTCAACTGTTGAGGCTTGCAGCCAGAGCAGCGACGAAAGAGCGCCTACAAGTTTCCCAGCAAGAGCCTCCAACAACATCAGAAATCCGACCTCCAACATGCCGGCTTCAAGCACCGCAACAGCAACAGCAACAACCAGTTAACAGTCAACCAAAGTGCAACGTTGCGGAAACGAAACGTTCAGCTGCGACGACGACGACCTACGACTACACCAAATACACACAGAGCTGCTACTCCATTGGCTCCCCAGCGCATGGCACAGCTAATCGTGATAATGCAAGGCAGGGTTGCCAGCATAATAGATATGTGTTTGTTAATTTTTGTAATTTTTTTGATTTTGTGTGTCTTGGGCGAAAAATCTTAAAAATTTTATGGAAAAAAAAAAAAATTATTTTAATATACCAAACCAGATGAGTCAAAAACAAATTATGAAAACATTTTTTTCACTTCATTCTTCATTTTAACTTTCTGTGTTAAAATTTTAAACAAACTTGTTAAAAATATGCATCAAATATAAACATTATTTAGCGAGTTTTACAGTCTGATCTATGTACACTTTTGTAATTCATATAAATTATTCTTGTCTTCATATTTAGAAATCAATTAATCAGTCCTCGCAAGGCATGTGACTTTTATACAAACAAATTAATAAACTTACCCTAACTCCCAGGAAACGCGCTTCTAGCAGCTCTTGTTTGCGTGGATCCAGCGTTGCTTGAAAGTGGTCCATGTTGTGCGCTACAGCAACAAAGAAACAATAAATAAAAATCATTGAAACATAATTTTAGGATGTGATTAAACTATTTAATAAAAGTTTCTTTTTAGTGTGAAATAAAAAAATTCAAATAACTAATATTTAGAACTATTGGTTTTTACTATCAAAATATACATTAAGAAAAACATTTTTACTAATAAAATAAAATAAAATGAAATAAAATAAAATAAATTAACATAAAATAACATAAAATAGTATAAAATAACATAAAATAAAATAAAATAGCATAAAATAGTATAAAATAATATAAAATAACATAAAATAAAATAAAATGGAATAGTATAAAATAATATAAAATAAAATAAATTCACTTAAAATAAAAACAATAAAATAAAACCAAATATAAATTACAACCATCTTTAAATCCTTAAGAATTAAGAAACAAATTAAGAAAAATATTTTTACTAATAAAATAAAAAAAAATAACATGCAATAACATGAAATAGTATAAAATAATATAAAATAAATTACAGTGGTGTCTGGATATAGTGAACTAATTATTGCAAGGCCTGTTCAAAGTATTGAGGTTGTTCACTATATCAAGGTTAACATTTTAGTTCAAACACTCGTTTTATTTGCTCAAAATACAATTTTTGTTTCTTGCTTGAAAATTTTTTTCAAGGCTCGATGTCAAAATTTGGGTGTTCACTATATAGGGGGTTCACTATACCCAGACACGACTGTAACCTGAAATAGTATACAATAATATAAAATAAAATAAATTAACTTAAGATAAAAACAATAAAATAAAACATAATATCAATTTCAAAAAATCAAATTAAATTAAAAGAAACTACATCCACAACCATCTTGAATTCCTTTTGTTATCGTTGGGAGTCGAAAGTGTTTATTCACGAACTTGAACAAACTTTGTTAATGAGTCTTGTTTTAAGTTCGACAAATTATATATCTATGGGAAACAATTTTAGGTTTTTTTAAACAAGCAAGCAAACTCCTTAATTCTTGAGAACTAATCTATAGTGTGATGTAAATATGTATGCGTACAATGCGCAAATTTAATATATGTATAGAATTTACAATTACCTTATCGTTTATTTTTGTAAGCTCAACTGCTCAAGTCAGATGTTGTCAGGTCTTTATTTTCAAATCTGTAATGGAAATCATAAAGTCATAAAGAATGATGATGATTATATGAAGTATTACAAATCTTATATTAAGTACAGGTCTCCCTCGTATAACGAGGTGGTTACGTTCCAGGAAAATTCCGCGTTATGTGATTCGCGTTATAGAAGACTTAAATTTCATATAAATTTTAGGGTTATGGTCCAATAAGCTTTTTCAAAAATAAAATAGGTACTAAATTAAAGATGTATGTACATTCCAACTCAAAATCAAAATTCATACTTTATTTAAAAAATTAAAAAACAATGGAAAAAAAACTGTTTTTTTTTAATCGCTTTATATCGAAACCGCGTTGTAGAAACCGCTATACGAGGGAGACTTGTATTAGAAATGAACATAATTGCTGGTACTTTTGTATATGACTGGTTCCAAAAAGTTTATAAAGGAAATTTAGTTTATTTTTTGTAAGAACAAAAGCTTTAGAAAATGTCAAATGATGCTTCTTAGACGTTAGAGACTCATTTAGATTGATGACATTGCCCCGATCGTTTGACTAAGTGTGAAGTGAATTATGTGATATATATAAGTATATAAAGATATATAAATGGTAGGCCGAAATATGGTGAGGTTTATAAACACACACTGTACACAACTGGAAAATCCCATCTCTCCATTTACGCCTAATGAAGTAGATTGTCGTCTTAAAGACTACTAAAGATTTCGAACGGTAAAACACTCTAGTAAACCTTCAAAAGCAAAATGAAGTCTTCAAAAACTCCAGTTAGTTTTGGCTACTTAAATACAGTGCAAGCTCGATTTTCGCGACTAATTAAAAACCAGACCTGTCGCGAAAACCGAATTTTCGCGATAACAGAACCCAAAATTTTATTGAAAAATTTTATGTAATTTTTAAAATTAGAATTGTTTTTATTGATATATTTACATTTTAAACATTTTTAAAGAAATTGGAGATTTTGAGTTGCTTTTTTGGCAAATTATTTTTTTAAATAACAGCTGAATCACGTAGTTCATATAGTGCTGTTGTCGGCTTAAAAATCCCAAAAGTTTAATATACCAAAAGACGGGGATTTCCCTTTTTTGGTTATAGACATTGTAATACAATTTAAAAAACAGATAGAAGTCGCAAAAATTGAACCCCGTTTTTCGTAAACTGTCGCGATTATAGAACCTGCAATGTTAAAAATTAAGCTGTCGCGATAACCGGGCCGTCGCGATAATGGGTAGTCGCGAATACCGAGCTTGCACTGTACTTCAAAAATACTTAAGGTATTGTATTCATCATTGAATATGATTCAAAATGAGTCCAATTCCCCCTCTCCGTCACAACTTGTCTCAAGGTCATGTCTGCCATAGCTAAGCAGCGAAATACTTGTACTTAACTTTCATCAATAGAAAATTTAAAAACGTACTCTTGCACATCACTAGTCACACTGCCTTATCGATGTCAAAAAAAATAGTAACGTAATCGCCGACGACTTGTTTTGCAAAAATCTAAACCGTTTAACGGCCACCACGACAGGTGCTGCCAACGCTCAGCGCTGTTTGAAAATTAAACACAAAAAGTGATTTAACGTTCAGTACACTTTTTTAGCACGCTTTGGTATATTTTTTTGTCTTAACCTGACAGAAATCTGTGCAAACATTTAGTATGAGACATTCTTTATGGGTTAAATTTTAGAAATCTTCTGCTGGAATTGGCTCACATGCATTGGTTGTTTTTTTTTTATTAATCAATTTAAGTGCAAAGGGAATCGCGAAAACTCACCTCGATGATTATTGTTACTTTTTTAACATTGTGCATAGTAATTGGATTTAAAATATTTTTTATTTTATTTTAGAATAAAAGGTTTATATAAAATCTTATTAATCCGATTATATTTTACAATTAGTGAAAACTTTCACAAACAAACAAATTTCATTCGGTTTCATGGCTGATTTAGACTCAATTTACAGCGACTGGAATGTTTTGATCAGCATCAAGCAAATATCTGTATTATGTGTTTCGAAAATTCACTTTGAATATGCTGAAATATCATCACATTCGATGTTTATCACAATTTTTTATGTGGAGTTAAAAAGGGTGAAATTCACCGCTTCCCCTTAATTTTGTGGATTTTTAAGTATCGGAGCTGGTAACACTGGTCTCGGCATTTCCGTGATTACGTTACGCAGCTGCTAATTACGTTAAGTTGACATATTTTTTTCTTGGCTCTCTGGGGAGCGCTGCCTGTGGCTGCCTGTTCCCACGAGTTTTTCTTCTTGGCTGCCAAATTCGCATTCAACACCAAATATCCCTAATCACGCGCACTTGCTGACAATGATTTCCACTCGCCACTGGCGGCTGCAACATTTTCACGCTATTTCCTTGTCTCTTCACGCACTTTCAGCACTTTAATTTCGGCACTTTTCACGCAAACAAAAACTATATTTACTCTTCGCGGAGGAATCAACGAAATCACCGCTGAAAATTAACGCAAATAATTTAGCGAACCTACCGACGATAGCGAGAGAGAAACAAGAACACATGTGTACAGACATATGAACAAACATATGGCTTGAAAGAGCGCACACGAAGAGCAAATCGACCGCACGCGCTACGACAATAACAAACTGGCCAGATGGCTTCAACTGGCAGCCGGATTGGAGATGGCGTTGTTATCTCTACGAAATGCCAATTTGATAAAAAAGCTGAGCACTGTGCAAAAAGGGAACGTATTGCTCTCACCTATTTCTCATTAAGTATACATCATTAACTACTCGATGGAGCTTACGATTTCTACTATTGACTAGTTTAGTCGTTCTGATATTGTGGTCGCATAACTTTGCGAAGCAAACAGAAGAAATATTGGATATTTTACAATGGAATTTGATGTTTAGGAATCTTTTGACAAAACACAAATACATTGAATGCACCTTGCATTGAATCCCAGATCCGAGCAGTCATCTGGCAACACTACTGCGAAACTTTCTTCGCATTATTTGCTCAATTGAAATAAGAAATTCGCTCACTTTTCAGTTGCATTTGCAGGCAGGGTGACGTTGACATTGTAGTTCCCAAGAGATGCCACTGCATTGAAATGAAAAATTACGACAAATTTAAGTCAAGACTTAATTCTAGCTGAAAATACAAAATTCAGATTTAATTAAACATTCTCTTGTACGAAATAAAGCAAAGACACAACCATTAGATCTGATGACAAAATTTTGTTGATTGATTTTCCCGTTTCTAGTGCAAGAAACAGTGTTGGCAAATTGAGCTGAGTTGCAATTTAAAGGTACATAGGTGGCGCTTTGCAAATGGAATTTGCAACCGTGAAGCCTTCCAAATTCTTGACATTTTATCGCTTTTTTGCATCACTTTGCTAAACAAATGTTTTCTTTAGCCAAAAATTTGCAAGGCGAATCAATAAAGGCAATCGCATTGGACCAGCTGATTAATTTGTTTTTATTTGAACGAAGATTTTTGTTACCAAAGTTTGAAAGTTCGAAATGCATTACAAAAGCAATACAACTGTAAAACCCCAAAAAATACTGTTAATTGAAATGTTTGAAAATTATTTGTGAGTAGAGTTTTAACGTTTTGAGTTTACACAATTTTATTTTAAAAATTTTGTTTAAAATATTTATTGTTTCTCGCACAATTTAAGCATAAAACAACATTATCTGGATTTGGAACAACACTACGTGGATCTGTAATGGCACTGCTGTATTTTCAATAATCCATTTTCGATAGTACTTAACATCCGAATAGTAGCCAGAGACACCTTTTATACCGCAGCCAACGCCATAAGAGACCACACCAGCAACGGTTCTATTGCATATCATTGGCCCACCCGAGTCACCCCAACAGGTGCCCTTATCGACATCTTCGCTATTGCCAGCACATATTGTGCCCTTCTTTCTGGCGTGAATCTGATATATGCATTGCTGGCGGTCTTGTAAGGTGACATTCACATGCATGATCACATCGGGAAATGGACCCTTCTGCGAAAGAATTATATTTATGATTATGGGGTGGAAAGCTGAAATGCAATTGAGTGGTCTGATCGTGCTATCATAGATCACAAAACCTTAAACAAAAATTATTAGCCGTACTCACGAAAAAGAGTCTGCCCCAACCTACGACGGTGCACTCAGTGCCCCCGAACACGTCCGCCCTGGAAATGGGCAATATTCCCGTCGTCTTGTTATCCAACATTATTTCCCCCTTCAGTATAAGCAGCGCAATGTCGTTCTCCATCGTTTGCGGCCGGTACTTTTCGAACTTGATTACCTTCCGTACGCGCATAATCTGCGAGTCGTCGGTCCTTTCCAGACGGACCTCCGATCCGGCCACAACGGTTAAGTCGGATGCCTTTATTCGTCTTCTGGTCCCACTTGTAAGTATGTATGTTTGTTATGGCGTATTATTTGAAATACCGAGTTGGCTGGCGTCGTCGTTGTCTCACCTGTAGGTGACACAGTGCGCGGAGGTAAGGACAACGTGTGGCTTTATAATTGTGCCGCTGCATATGTGATTATCACCGAATGTCGTCCGCTCCTGACCATAGCGCACAGAGACGACGTGCTTTGAGAACCCTGTTGATTTCAATGGCCGATGGCCGCCCCATAACTTGGATTCTCCGGTACTGTTGTCGGTCTCGGAACTGTCGCCTCTAGCATAATTTATAGTATTTTGTGAAAATACGAAAATAAACAAAAAAACATTGCGGATTTCTAAAGTGAAAAACATTTAGAACGTGGACGTGTCGATTTTGTAGTTTACGAAACGAAAGACTAAAGTGCCTACGCCGCACTTTTCGTTTAGTGCATCTGGCCTGGTCCAGGCCCGGCACTTTACTATTTAATGAACTATTGCTATTTAGATATAACGAGGAGAAAAGCTCTATATTAAATATGCATTTTAGAAAATAAGGAAAATTGCAACTTCAAATTAAATAATTATAAGTATTGCAACTTCAAATTACATAGGTACGTAATTGTGTATTATTTATAAGTGTATTAAAGGGTATTAAAAAGCTAATGCTTTGTGAGTTACACCAATACGGCTGAGCTGAGCCCCTCTACTTCTTGATGAAGTCAGCGTTCCAATAGGAAATGTCACCAGCGCGCTTGTTTTTGTCGTTCTCAATGTTAGGTGGCCCAGGTGAACACTTGCACAATGAGCCGAGTTTTCGGGCAACTGCAGTTTATAATGGGGCACTATATCGCATAACCCCTTTCGAAAGCTTGCGTGTGGCTGGCTCGATCTTTCTATTTTCATGCCTCCCACACCCAGTGATGCCATCTACAAAAACATAACTCAAATTAAAAATTAGTAATGCATTTCCTGTTGAAAATATCAGCACCCGAAAATGTTCAAAAGTTTCGTTCAGCAGCCTCAAGCACAAGAAACATTTCCTGACACAGCTTTCAAGAAACGGAATATAAAGAAGTTAATAAAAAACTAAAATATCATCTTTTAATATTTCGTTACTGCCACATACAATTTTGACTAATAGTTTAATAAATACTTGTAATATTTTCTAGTCTTTCGTACAGCATAAAGTTTTGGCTATTTGAGTTCTTACTTTTCAAAAATAAGTATTTGTACATATTCTACACTTGAACTATCTTTAATGAATTAAATATTTACTTCACTTCAATACAAGTTTAAAAACATACTCTTAGCACATCAAAACTACACTGCCTTATCGATGCCCCATTTTATGTTCTGCATAAATTTAAACCGTTCAACGGCCGCCCGTTTACGACCAGAACTGCCAACGCTTAGCGATTTTTTTTAATTAAACACTAACAACAAACCAATTAACGTGATTTAAAGTTCAGTGTCACTCGCACTTGAACCGCCGAATAGAGCAAATCGTTTTAACAAAGAGCAGCTGAACAACAAATTATACGAGGACATCAATTTTTATATCAACAACCAGTGTGACAGTGATCGCCAGTGGAACAAGGGACCAACGAGGAGTTTCTTGTGGCAAGTGAGATCAAATAGTGTTCAAGAAGCAAGGTAAGAAATTACTAGGGGGTTGGGATGGCAGACGCTCCGGCGTCTGACACCACAACTGACATAGGGGACTGGCTTCGGGCGACTCATGAGGGGGTGGAGGAGTACGTGACGAAGTTGAGTGGGACTACCACGAGAAAAGGCAGTAAGAGGCCACTTACGATGGCCGACGCTGCAGATACTGAAGTAAGCTCCGCTATGCGTCCTAAAAATTGCAATGACTGCGAAAGTAAAGCGGTTAGCAACGAAAAAATTAAGAAAAAAGTAAGTTGGAAAGCGGCAATGAAATTGAAAATGAAGCTAACGGAAAGATCCCGCTACAGGGTATGCTAGTAACTAAGGGCACTTATGCCAAGTTAGCGGTTGAAAACCCGCTAGGTATGAAAGTAAATAACGAAGTCAGCTCAGACATGACTACCGTTGAGAGAAACAGGAATACAACAACGGAAATGGCAACTGCGAACAGTGAAGTCAGTAGGCAGTCGATGTCGTACCAAGAAAACCACAAAGGCGATTTTGCGGTTCTTTTGGATACGTCTGCGTCCGGGCTTTTTGAAAATAGAACGATCAGAAATGGGCTGTATTTGTGGGAGAAAATAAGAAGGATGCAAATAGGGGGCATCAAGAATATTAAGGCGGTGGGGAAAACCCTGTATAAGATTTTTTTCGTGTCTGCGCTTGATGCAAATAAGTGCATTGAAAACCAAAGTTTATGTCAGGCGAACATTATAGCCTTTATACCAAGGAGTTTTGTGGAGACTTATGGGGTTGTTAGACACATACCTGTCGGATTTTCTGATGAGGAGGTGTTTAACAACATCGAGTCAAGCATAAGGGTGGTGTCTGCCCATAGAATATTACGAAGGGACAGAGTCGACAAGGAAAAGCTTGTACCGACAGAAACTTTCAAGATTGCATTTGCGGGCAGTGAGTTGCCACAGACGGTACAAATTTTCTACACTAATTGCAAAATTACGCACTTCTTCCCCCCATCAAGGCAGTGCTATAACTGTGGGCGACTAGGGCACACGAAGCTGAGCTGCAGGGCAAAGAAAAGATGCATTCTTTGTGGAAAGGAGGGAGGGTGCAACGAGGAATGCAGCAATAGAGCGTGCATTCTTTGCGGCAACCGGGAGCACTCAGCCTTGAACAGAGACGCATGCCCAAAGTGGCAAAAGGAAAAAAATGTGCTGGAAATCATGACGATTAAGAAGATTAGCAGGAGGGAAGCCTTTGAGACGTATTCGCATTTAGGTTCAGACAATAGGTTCGCTAGGTCCTATAACAGGGTAACCTCGGAAGCCAGGGTCACTCAGCGCTGGGTGGCTCAGCCGTCCACGAAGATGATAAAAGAAAAGAGTGGTGTCCCGTGTTTTGAGCAACCAGGCTGGTCGACAGTTTCGGACCTGGAAAAGGTGCTAACCCTACTGGGTGACAGATTTGGACTGAACAGGGATGATCCGATAGCTAGATTAATACAAAGGATCGTCAATGGAAACTCGTATCGCTCAGCCCTCGATGAGAGGTTATATAAAATTAGAAATCCAAATGATAAGCATACTACAATACAATTGCCAGAGCCTGAAAACGAATAAAAATTTCATCGACATTTTTAATCAAACCCATCAGATTGACATTGTATGTTTGCAGGAAATATTCTCGCACGATGAGACCTTAGTTAACCATAAGTTGACTGGGTTTCATATGGTGAAGAAAACTCGGTCTGACGGCTATGGGGGTGTTGCCATAGGGTTCAGGCGGAGTCTGGCTTTTGTGAGGGTAAAGTTCCAAACGCATTTGGACATAATAATGGCGAGAACGACGAATTTGATTAAAAATGTAACTGTATGTTCGGTATATCTGCAACCTAGTATCAATGTAGCAACATTTGAGAATGAAGTTGCTAAACTTATCTCTTTTTTAAATACACAAGAGAATGTTTTGCTTCTGGGTGATTTCAATTCCAGGTGCACGACTTGGGGTGACTCCGTAAACTCGTATAGAGGAAGGTTTTTGAGCCAGCTTATAGACACCTCGAGTTTGAGGTGTCTAAATGATGGCTCAAAAACCTTCTTCAGGAATCCAATGTTTGTGGAGGCAAATGGGGGCAGTGTGCTCGACTTGTCTTTCACGAGTGTGCAGGATGGGGTGGAGTGGAAGTGTGACAAGTCCTTTGTGGGGGGGAGTCACCATTGCCCCATAATCATAAAAATTGCGAACTGTACGATGCGACCACGACCTTTCACCTCCAGAAACTTGCTGCACAAGACGCTGGCGAGAATTAAGGCCTCGGAAATAAACCAATTATCCGATCTGGAAAGCAATGTTATCACAGCCAGGAAAAATTGTACAATTGACCTGAATAATTTCAGTCACTCTCCCAAAAACTGGTGGAGCAGCGAGCTCGCCAGACAGTACAGGATACTGTCGGCCAAAAGATGCAAAGCGAGGTTGACGGGAAGGTGCGATGACCTGGAGGATGCATGGCAGGAGCAGGTCAGCTGGGAGAAAGCGGTGAAGGAGGCGAAGAAAATCAACTTCCTGGAGGCGATCGAGGACCTAAGCAGCAATCCAAACACTAAGAAGGCTTGGTGTTTTGTTAATAACATGAGAAAGGTTGGCAAGGAGCACAATTGCAGGTGGACAGACGAGGACAACTTAAATTGTTTGCAACATTTGAAGTCACAAATAAGTAACCCATCGGCTCCCCCTCCACAGGTGTTTTTGGGCAACCTGGAGACGCACGCGATCTTCGAACGCACCCCCTTTCTGCTTTCTGTTAATGAATATGCAAATGTTATAGGAAAGAAAAAGTCGACTGCTGGTGGAGCGGATGGAATCACTTATAGCATGCTAAACGCCCTGCCTATGGAGGTTATACAGAAGCTGGCAAAAATGCTTGAAAACTGTGTAAACTCCAATTGTTTCAAAGACAATTGGAGGCTCATTTCGGTCGTTCCGATACCCAAGGCCAACTGTTGCCGTGACAACATTTTAAATTTTAGGCCAATATCGCTCATCTCGGTGTTGGTTAAAAGTCTCAACATGGTGGTAAAAGATAGTTTGTCTGACTTTGTTGAAGAGAAAGACATAATCAGCCCTAGATGTTTTGCATATAGAAAGGGAAAATCGGCGGCGATGTGCATCAATGAAGTGCTTCACACAATTGAGGTGGCAAAGCTCAGGAAAAAAAAAGTGTTCGTATGTGTGCTGGATTTATCAGATGCGTACAATTGTGTGGACATTGTGCGACTCACTGAGGTACTTCACAGCTTAAAGGTTCAACCTACTATTTATAATTGGATTTACAATTTTCTTTACAAGAGAGTGTTAAAGTTAGGGAGTTGTAGGATAGAAGTAAACAACGGTCTTCCGCAGGGAAGCTGCCTGTCACCTTTGCTGTTTAACATTTATACTGCTACCTTGCACGACTTGTCTGACAGCAAAACGCAATTGTACCAATTCGCCGACGATTTTCTATTTATTTCTGCTGATTCCACGGCGGAAAATAGTTTGCGAAACCTGCAAAACAAAACACATGACTTTGAGGTGCAATGTAGGGCGTTGGGTTTGAGCCTAAACACAAACAAGTCCAACTTTATGTACATGGCCAAGGGGTGCAAAAAGGCGTTCCAACTCTCGATAGGGCAAGGAACAGTGGATCAGGTGACACTGATCAAGTTTCTGGGGAGGGTAATCAGCGCCAATTCCACTGTGAAAGACCACATTAACAAAGTCAAACAGGAAATTGTTCCTGCCAAGAATCTCATCACCAGACTGACCACGATCAAGGCGGGTCTAGCGCCCAAGACCGCCTTAAACTTATATAGATCCTTTGTAAGAGCCAAACTGGAATACGGTTGCACTACCTTTGCCAATGCGCCTGCGGGTTACAGCAAAAGACTGCAAACCATAGTAAACGACACGATCAGAAGGTGCATCGGAGTTCCCCCTAGTACGCCTACCCACTCCAGGTACGCGCTAGCTGGAGAGCTGCCCCCCATGCACAGGGCTTTATGGTTGACGTGTAAAGAATTAGTTACACAGTGGTTCACTAATGTAACGTTAAAGGAGCATTTACAGCAGGCGATCCCTCTAAACACAAGCTACGGCACAGCCTACTTAAACAACAGGGAGATCTTCGACCGGATCAACACCCACACACAGTTTGATAGGCATCCGAGATTGAGGATAGAAATGTCTAATATTGAAGGGGCAAAAAGAAATTGGGCAAAAGCGAAATTAATAGCGATATACAATGAGAAAATTGACAGATTAAGGCAAGAGAAGTTTCTCATTCTAGCCACGGATGCGTCGGTAGCTGAGAGCTCGGTAGGCTGTGCCGTTTATAATGAGCGAAATAATTTTTCGCTTCTCTTTAAGCTCGAAGAGAGGTACACGTCAATGACGGGGGAACTGGTTGCGATCCGCGAGGCGATAGCTTTAGCCGCAGAGCACAGAGTTACAAAACTTGCGATCTTTACGGACAGCCTGTCAGCCCTACAAACCTTGGCTTTGGACAAAACCAAAAACTACTTGGCGGCTGAAATTCACAACTACTTGTATGCTATGAGGAGCA
The DNA here is from genome assembly GCA_964056695.1 of Melieria picta. Classification (NCBI taxonomy): domain Eukaryota; kingdom Metazoa; phylum Arthropoda; class Insecta; order Diptera; family Ulidiidae; genus Melieria; species Melieria picta. The sequence goes on along the minus strand of OZ057398.1, from coordinate 34,212,340 downwards.
TAACACATGAAATTCGTTTAGTATGGGTGCCAAGTCATGTTGGCATCCTTTTTAACGAAAAAGCGGACGAGGCTGCCAAGACAGCCACTGTACATGGCCGATGCCTGAACATTGACTTAACTTCTTATGAAGCCTTAATCCGGCTGGAGAACAAGATTTGGGAAGAATGGAACAGAGAGTTCCAAGTTTTAAGTACGAGCAAGGGTAAGGTTCTAGCGGAAATAATTGTGGATGTAAAGAAGAAGCCTTGGTACAAAAACCGAAACTGCGAAATGACGCCGCACGAAACAAAACTGCTAAATAGACTTCTGACGGGACACACATATTGTAAAGCTTACCTTAGTAAATTTGTTCCCAATTTCAGCGACCTCTGCTCCCGCTGTGGCTCGCCGGAAACCCCAAATCATTTGATCTTTGATTGCCAGGCCCTTAACCTGGTGAGAAACGGTTTTGACTTCTTCGATAAATATGACAATCTCATGGAGCTAATGAAATCAGAAAACCTGTTGGTATACAAAGCCTTATTACAATATATAAAAGCAGCAGATCTAGAAAATTCCTTGTGAGCTGGTAAGACACTGTCATCACTGGTGAGTAAGACATTTGTTTAAAAGTCCCCTCGTAAACATTTTAAGTTCATGCGCTCAATGTTTTCTAATTGCTCGTAAAAAATTTCTGTTTTATCACATTTTTGTCAAAGTTCTGTTTTTCTTCGCTGAGTCTATGCTTTCATGGGCGTTTGGAGGCGCTGCGTCGGCCAAGCGAACTGGACATCCATCATTGAGAGTGCAACATCCCACACCCTGGAGGTGTTTTCGACAAGCAGTAGCACTCGATAATAAGGAGTGAAAAGGATAATAAGGAGCACATAAACCTCTCATCGTATTATGGATTTTTAAAACGGAGCGATATACAACATACTGGATTGTGAAATATACTCGACTAGTTTGAAGGATAACCTGGCAGTTTAAGGGCCCATATAGGTTCCTTGCCATCAAGCACTGACATCTTGGTGCTTTCGATAGTTACAAAAAAAAAAAAAAAGTTCAGTGTATTTTTTTTTAAATCACGTTGTGGTGCATGCACAAAAGAGCAAAACGGCTCGCACGCGCTACGACAATAACAAACTGGCCAGATGGCTTCAACTGACAACCGGATCGTAGATTGCGTTGTTATCTCTACGAAATGCCGATTTTATAAAAAGCTGAGCACTGCGCAAAAAGGGAATCCATTGTATCTTGCATACATTTGCTAAAGTGTAAACAAACAAAAACATTTGCAGATACTCCAAAAACTTCGGACCACCTAAAATCATTACGATACCTCCAAAAGCAAGGTTAATGGTGATCAAGGCAATTGTAAGGGTTTTAACCAAATGCTATAGTAATAAGAACAATGCAAGTTGTTTATTTGATTAGCTGAAGCTTTAAATTTTATGTTTGTTGTATTTTATTTTAATTGCTTTATACATTTTGTTTAAAATATTTATTGTTTCGCACACAATTTAAGCATAAAACAACATTATCTGGATTTGGATCACGACTACGTGGATCTGTAATGGCACTGCTGTATTTTCAATAATCCATTTTCGATAGTATTTAACATCCGAATAGTAGCCAGAGACACCTTTTATACCGCAGCCAACGCCATAAGAGACCACACCAGCAACGGTTCTATTGCATACCATTGGCCCGCCCGAGTCACCCCAACAGGTGGCCTTCTCGACATCTTCGCTATTGCCAGCACATATTGTGCCCTTCTTCTCGTCGTGTATCTGATACATGCATTGCTGGCGGTCTTGTACGGTGACATTCACATGGATGATCTCATCGGGAAATGGACCCTTCTGCGAAAAAATTATATTTATGATTATGGGGTGGAAAGCTGAAATGCAATTGAGTGGTCGGATCGTGCTATCATAGATCACAAAACCTTAAACAAAAATTATTAGCCGTACTCACGAAAAAGAGTCTGCCCCAACCTACGACGGTGCACTCAGTGCCCCCGAACACGTCCGCGCTGGAAATGGGCAATATTCCCGTCGTCTTGTTATCCAACATTATTTCCCCCTTCAGTATAAGCAGCGCAATGTTGTTCTCCATCGTTTGCGGCCGGTACTTTTCGAACATGATTACCTTCCGTACGCGCATAATCTGCGAGTCGTCGGTCTTTTCCAGACGGAAATCCGATCCGGCCACAACGCTTAAGTCGGATGCCTTTATTCGTCTTCTGGTCCCACTTGTAAGTATGTATGTTTGTTTTGGCGTATTATTTGATATACCGAGTTGGTTGGCGTCGTCGTTGTCTCACCTGTAGGTGACACAGTGCGCGGAGGTAAGGACAACGTGTGGCTTTATAATTGTGCCGCCGCATATGTGATTATCACCGAATGTCGTCCGTTCCTGACCGTAGCGCACAGAGACGATGTGCTTTGAGAACCCTGTTGATTTCAATGGCCGATAGCCGCCCCATAACTTTGCTTCTCCGGTACTTCTGTCGATCTCGGAATTGTCGCCTCTAGCATAATTTATAGTATTTTGTGAAAATACGAAAATAAACAAAAAAACATTGCGGATTTCTAAACTGAAAAACATTTAAAACGTGGACGTGTCGATTTTGTAGCTGACTAAACGAAAGACTAAAGTGCCTACGCCGCACTTTTCGTTTAGTGCATCCGGCACTTTACTATTAATTGAACTATTGCTATTTAGATATAACGAGAAGAAAAGCTTTGTATTAAATTGCATTTTAGAAAATAAAGAAAATTGAAACTTCAAATTCAATAATTATAAGGCATTCCGAGTTCTCAGGCGACTGCAGTTTATAATGGGACACTATATCGCCTAACCCCTTTCGAAAGTTTGCATGTGGCTAGCTCGATCCTTCTATTTTCATGCCTCCCACACCCAGTGATGCCATCTGAAAAAACATAACTCAAATTAAAAATTAGTAATGCATTTCCTGTTGAAAATATCAGCACCCGAAAATGTTCAAAAGTTTCGTTCAGCAGCCTCAAGCACAAGAAACATTTCCTGACACAGCTTTCAAGAAACGGAATATAAAGAAGTTAATAAAAAAACTAAAATATCATCTTTTAATATTTCGTTACTGCCACATACAAATTTGACTAATAGTTTAATAAATACTTGTAATATTTTCTAGTCTTTCGTACAGCATAAAGTTTTGGCTATTTGAGTTCTTACTCTTCAAAAATAAGTATTTGTACATATTCTACACTTGAACTATCTTTAATGAATTAAATATTTACTTCACTTCAATACAAGTTTAAAAAAACATACTCTTAGCACCTCAAAACCACACTGCCTTATCGATGCCCCATTTTATGTTGTTCTGCATAAATTTACCGTTCAACGGCCGCCCGTTTACGACCAGAATTGCCAACGCTTAGCGATTTTTTTTTAATTAAACACTAACAACAAATCAATTAACGTGATTTAAAGTTCAGTGTATTTTTTTTTTAAATCACGTTGTGGTGCATGCACAAAAGAGCGAAACGGCTCGAACGCGCTCCGACAATAACAAACTGGCCAGATGGCTTCAACTGACAACCGGATCGTAGATTGCGTTGTTATCTCTACGAAATGCCGATTTTATAAAAAGCTGAGCACTGCTCAAAAAGGGAACCCATTGTATCTTGCATACATTTGCTAAAGTCTCAACAAGCAAAAACATTTGCAAATACTCCAACAACTTCGGCCCACCTAAAATCATTTCGATAGCTCCAAAAGCAAGGAGAATGGTGATCAAGGCAATTTTAAGGGTTTTAACCAAATGCTATAGTAATAAGAACAATGCAAGTTGTTTATTTGATTAGCTGAGGCTTTAAATTTTATGTTTGTTGTATTTTATTTTAATTGCTTTATAAATTTTGTTTAAAATATTTATTGTTTCGCACACAATTTAAGCATAAAACCACATTATCTGAAATTGCAGCAACATTACGTGGATTTGTAATGGTATTGCTTTACTGGCAATAATCCATTTTTGATAAAAATAAACATCCGAATAGTAGCCAGAGAAACCTTTTACACCGCAGCCAACGCCATAAGAGACCACACCAGCAACGGTGTCATTGCATACCAATGGCCCACCCGAGTCGCCCGAACAGGCGTCCTTCTCAAAATCTTCCTTATCGCCAGCACATATTGTGCCCTTCTTCATGGTGTATATTTGTTCTTTGCATCGTTTGCGGTCATGTATGCTGACATTCACATGCATGATCTCATTGGGTAATGGACCTTTCTGCGAATGAATAAAACAATTTTATAAATACAAAAAGCTCAATTCCATTTGGGTGTTCCTGCACTTCATGATGTTTGCAAAAATTAGTCCTGTGTATGTGAACATTTAACCCGTGAACATTTAACCCGAATCCAAACTCGTTAAAAGTTACCGGGTAGTGCCAAAAGTGGACATGTGGACCCCGCGTAACTCACAGAATTTCAAACTGTTTTCCCGTTTAATTGTATGACAGTGATTCGAAGCATTTCTAACCCCAAATACATTTTGAGAATACGATCAGAGAGATAGCTAATCTCTCCGAAAACACTGATGTGGAGCGCTTAAGCGCAAAACCTTTGACAGGATATACAATTCGTTTCTATATTGAAATGGTCGTTTAATTTAATGGGTCCACACGGTCATACTCACGAAATAGAGTCTGCCCCAACCCACAACGGAGCACGCAGCGCCCACGCGTACTCCCGCCCTGGGGATGGGCAACACTTGTGTCGTCTTGTTGTCCAACACGATGTCCTTACTCAGTATCAGCAGCGCAATGTCGTTCTGCAAGGTGTGCGGCTGGTACCTTATGAACCTGAGTATCTTTCGTACGCCCACAATCTGCGAGCTGTTGGTCTTCTCCAGACGGAGCGCCGATCCAGCCACAATGCTCAAGTCGGATGCCCTAAATTTTTTTTTGCTTCCACTTGAAAGTACATGGCGCATTATTTAACATACGGAGTTGGCTGACCGACGTCGTCTCACCTGTAGGTGACACAGTGCGCGGCGGTGAGGATGACGTGTGGCTTTATAATTGTGCCACCGCATATGTGATTTTCGCCGAAGAACCTTTTCGGCTGACCATAGCGCAGGGAGACGACATGCTTTGTGAACGCTTTTGACTCCGATGGCCGATAGCCGCCCGATACAAAGTACTTGAATTGTCCAATGCCGTCGAGGTTGTTGTCGGTCTCGGAACTGTCGCCTCTAACATTATTTATTGTATTTTGTGAAAGCAGGAAAATAAACAAAAATACATTGCAGATTTCTGAAGTGAATAACATGAAGAACTAGAACGAGTCGATTTTGTATTTGACTAAACGAAAGACTAAAGTGCCTACGTCGCACGCGGTTTACTATTTACTGAAGTTTTACAATTTCTATTTGTCGCGGTAGTTAGTGCGTAAATCGATTTGAAGAGAAGTCCTTTATTGAATTTACATTTTTAGAAAACAACGAAAATTAGAAATTCAAATTAATTCATACATAAGGTTATTAATAAGCTAATGCTATGTGAGTTACATCAATGAGGATAAGCGGCGACCCTCCTCTACTTCTCCTCGCACCATTCGTTCTCCTTGCGCACCTGCTCCTCCTCGGCTGGCGTGAAATCGTTCTTGATGTTGAATGTTTTGCGTATCTCCTCTGGGGTTTTGCCTTTGATCATATTGGCGACTGTCTTGCAGGTGACGTCCAACAGTCCCTTAATGTCCAAGTAGTTGGCAGCCAGAATCAGCTCGAACAGCGTACCCTGATCGACCTTGAGGAAGTCGGCGTCCCAGGAGGAAATGTCATCGGTGCGCTTCTCCTTGTTTTCGTCGTCCTCGGTGGGCTGTGGGTCGTCTTTGTGGTAAGTGGCCCAGGTGAGCACTTTGCGCAATATGGCCGAGTTGACGTTCGGCAGTGGCACCATCGCGTTCTCGCCGTCCTCCATGCCGCAGTCCTCCAGCATTGTTTTGATGGTGCCCGAGCATTTGGCAATTTGCACATCGGTATCGAAAATCTCATTGTCAGACGACTGCAATTTAATGTTGGGCATCTTGTCTGCGCTTATATTCTAAAAAAAGAAAAATCATTCAGCGGACCAGAAACAACGGCGACCAACCACAAAGCAGAAAAATGACGAAAAACGAAGTCGCACACTACCGCACCGCAGTTCGGCTGCGGTGCACGCGCGACCCCCACCATTTTGTCGCAAATCGTTCGCTACTTACTTTTCTACTTTTGTTACGAAAATTCAAGTAATATTTTGCACGCAAATTGCTATTTTAGGTTTTCACGAAAATTTGATTGCTAGATGTCTGAACAAAAAAATTAACTGTTCACACGGGTTGCAATGCGGACGAAATGATAGCGCAGGGCTGCTTGCAAAGCGGAGTAACATTGACTGCGCCTTCTGATGATTTCACAATACCCTGAAACAATTCGTAAACACTTGGGAAATTATCCTCTTCAAGTAAACCTTTACGATTTCAAAATCCATTAAGAGTAAAATCATGCTCGCAAATTAAAGTTCTCCCGATAATGACTGATCACAGGTTATTGTGGGCGGGACAAGAAAAAGAATACTCTAATCGTATCGAAAAATACGAAAATATTGAAAACCGTAGCAACTGTTGCGGGAGGAAGGGAGAACATTTTGGACAAAAGCTAGAAACTGTGCATGTACCCATTCTGTATACATGATTCCATTCAAAGATCAGCTTTCAAAATATCACGCAACAATTTTGGTTTATTCAACAATTACTCGTTTTTATTCGCGTCATGTTTTTGAGTTTTATGAGTTTGCGCATAGCTTTTAATAGGCTACCGGGCACTCATCATAGGTCCATAAGAAGGTGGAGGTGCAAGCGCCGGTGCCGAAGAGGCGTGTGCGATTGTAGCGTCTCGCCGACCACACCGCATAAGCGACCAGCAAGAGCAGCAACATTAGAATAACCAACACGGTTTGATAGAGCAGCGTCATCTTGCGGTACCTGCAAGTTGGGGTTCTACAGCGATAGTCACTTAAGATTCGGAGGGCGGGGCACACGGGCAGCGTACATACCAGGACAACTTGCATTGGACGGTTCGAATGCGTGACTGGTGACCACACTCACAGCACTTGACATCGTTCAGCGTGCGAAACAGATCGCATTTTTGCTTCTCCTTAAATTTACAAAATATATTACGAATATCCTCGGAACACGCCACCAGTTCGGACATCTCCAGCGACTACAGAAATATTAAACACAGAAAACGATTATACAATTTTCGTTTATATTTTTGACAATACTCACATAGTTTTTGAAATGAAAGTAGTTGCATAGCAAACAAAACTATTTTGAGTGTTTGTTTTGCTTAACTTTTCTTGTGTTGAATTCAAGCACAATTGTTGGTGTGCTTGTAAGAAAAGATTACTTGACAGGAAAATACTACGATATTTTTTGCGCCATTCTTGAAAAACAATATCGAGACAAATTATAATTTTCTAAACCATTAATTTAGATTACAATACAATGTTCATTTATAACTATCATCATTAATAGTTATAAATGAACATTGTATTGTTTCGCCGATAAATATCGGTCAAACGAATTGAATTACACAGGACAACAAAATCGCACTTTTTTTCTGTTGCATGGAGTTTTTCTACTGTTTTTTACTAATTTGGGTGCGCTGATTTCGAATTTACCTTCAGATTTTTTGTAGCAGCTCTAGTTAGTGAGATACAGGTACCGTGTCACTTTTTCAGATTTTCCTCTACTTTTTCCATATTTTTTATCGTAATTTCAAAACCAATAAACCGGTTGACATAATTTTCACTTTGTTGCATTAACAACACCGCACGGCTTCTTTTTCGATGCAATTTATTTGTATAAGTTTTAAAATTTCCGCGGTAATTGGACCTCAAAGTCGGAAAATATTGAATTTTAAGGCGTTTTCTTTTTTTGTAAATCAATAAACGAGTTAGGTGTATAATGAAAGCCGACACATCAAGCAATACAACACATCCAAATTATTTGACGGAATACACATTTGCATCAAAATAATAGCAAAAATGTAACATAGCCATTTTCATCACTTTTCATACTCTTTCCTTAAAAAATTAGGGGCCGAAAAATATGCTCTTTTATATGTTCCATTTGAGGAGGTCCATAACAAAACGCAATAATTCCACTTTTTAAGTTTTTCTTTTTTTTGACTGAATCCAATTCTACATGTTAAAATCTATATAACAATTGTTATAAAACATACCAAAGGTCAATAATTTCACAGTAATTCAAAACCAAAAATAATGGTTCAGACCAAAATGCAACATTTCCATATCTATGCAATAAATAACTTCGAGATATTAGTGAAAAGTCAATGATATAAATTAATTTTAATAAAATTTAAATTTATTGTTATGGTAACTCTACAATAACTTTAAAACGGTAAGAATTTTATCGAGTTTTTGGGCGTGTTGAAAAAGATTTGCGAAAAAATACTACAATTTCTTTAAAGAAATCACAAAGTTTATTCTGTGAATGGGCAAGTTACTATTTTAGGAATGGATTGGCACCTTAAGGATTTAAAAATGTTGGCAGAATATTACCGTCCTATAAACGGAATACAGAGTATGAAAAGAATTTACTTTAAACTCTCTACAAAACAGCACAAGCAATGTGTAGTCAAAACTTTTGAAACTTACAAGGAAATAGTTCAATATAGTTCAAAATAGTTCACTTTTGAAACTAACAAGGAACTAGTTCCAATGAAACCGATGATGTAACCTTATGTGACTGTTTGGAGGAGGACACTGAAATGAGAGTGTAACACAATGTTGATTTTTTTTTAATACTTGAATACTTATATACATTTGTAATACTTGAATGTACTTGTGTAATATAATGAAACTTATGCAATTCAAATAAAAAAAATTGTATTTCTATGTTATTCACAGCAAAAAGCCACAATTCCAAACCTAGTTCATATCAAAACGCAACATCTCCATAGGGTTCATAGCAAAATGAAATAAATACTATGTATCGGACCAAAACGCAACATTTCCAAATTTGTTTTCTTAATAACTAAAAAAGTAATTGCCAAATAAATTAACTTCTTTATGATTTGTATTGTTCCTAGAAAACTATTATTCCACAGAAACTATCAAAAACAATATATATATCCTACTGACTTTAATTACATTTATTCGTTTATGAAAAAAATTTTTATGGTGGAATTATTGCGTTTTGTTATGGACCTCCTCAAATCATGTCGATAGGATTATTGGTTCGAAAATTACAGTCGAAAATGTGAAAAAAGTCGAGGAAAATACGAAAAAGTGACGCCCATTTTTTGCGAAAACTAGAGCTGTTACATAAAACATAAATATTTATTACTAGCTTCGAGTTCATTGAAGTGGAACTCACTACTTACGTCGTTCGATACTTTTGCGTTGGCACAACACTCTTACGATATATCTCCCGTATCTATTACAAAACTTTACAAAATCTATTACCCTACAAAGCCGAAGTTTCCCGTTCGTGTAAGCGCCAAAGTGTGCTGCCAGATGTTTTGTTTTTAAGAATATGTCTTGTAATTAAGGCTTTTCACAATATTCAGAAAGAACACACTTTTCGTGTAACTACACGCATAATGAATGAGATATCAATTACCCTTATACTATAGCCACAGGACATATTTGGTTTCTCTTAAATTTACGTTGCACATCATAAACTATTTTTTTGAATTTTTTAAATGCCTCTGAAACGGTGAAAATACATTTCTGCAATTCTGTCTTTTCAAAATTATCCCCCGGCACACATGAGATTTTTCCCCGTATTTCTCTAGCGAAAAATCAATGACCAGTGGATTGCAGCTGAATGTCGAGTGGCAACACTACCGAGGAGAGTTTAGTCGCACGACGACGACGACGACGCTGCCAGAATTTTTGTGGTTTCTGTGTGTTTCTTTTGATTTGTGAAGACCTTACGACTTTTTCGGTTCAATTAGTGTAATTTTGCGGGCTCAATTTCTCCATCAATATGCGTTCGTGCGTCTGCGAAACACCGTTGCAACGGATGTGATGGCGTAAAAGGGGGAAGAAAACAAAGAAGTTTTGTGGGGCGAGAAAAACTTCTGGTGCGCATTCGGTGTGTGGCAGAAAGCAGTAGTGCAAAGAGACGAAGCCAAGTGCGCGAGCAAGTGCGAGAAGACTTGCGAACGAAACGAAATCGGTTGAAAAATCTATGGAAATTGGGATTTGCTGCGCCGTTGCTGGTAAATAATCGTGCGTGAAGTGATTTATTTAGCCTACATTGGGCTTTTTTCGTTCTGGAGACGAATGATTTTCTTTTTGTCGTCTTTTCGTGAATTTTTACATTTTACGCTTTGCTCGCGCTGGCTGGCTGGCTTTTTCCAGTGGCTGTAGTGGCTCAGTAGCTGTCTCGCTCGACAGCGCAGGGCTGTAGGGGCGCGTGTATGCGAGTTGTGTGTGTGCCCGCTCGGTGCGAGATTCCCTTTGTCCGTGTAGAGACGAGGCGAGACATCGTTGCAGACAGCACGATTGGAGTTGGTTTGGGTTAGAGATTTTCTGGAGCTTGAACGTTGTTGCAGCGGCGCGGTGTATATTGGCAGATACTGCAAGTGAGTGTGGATTCGGAGGCGGTGGATTCTGCAAGTGCCCAGAGAGTTGGGAGACATGGCAGAAAAACTCGCCTATAGGACGTGAATGGAGCGGCTCGCAAGAGGAAGTGTCTTGGAAACGATTGATTATTGCGAGGTCTTGCGAGTCGTTGGCAGCCGTTTTGGGGGACAAGTGCATCCGTCATGTTTACTTCAGAGGAAGGCGATAGTGGCGTGCAACGCTGCCAGCTGATAGGCCTGAGTGCTGTTGTGTGTGTGTGCCGTTAGTGCTATTTGTCTCTCTTGCACTTGGAGCTGAATGAAAATTTTGCCCTTTTCGTTGAGTTCGGTCCAGGGTTGTCGCTGGCATACGACGGAGGTTTCGACAGTGTTGGAAAGTGATTGAAAGCGCAAAAGAATGAACGTTTTGTTATTTTACAAGTTACGTTGCATTGTTGCCTAAGCAGCTGTCGTTTGGTGCAAGAAAGTGATGTGTGCGATTTAGGGATTTCTGGTTTCGTTATTTTGTGGGGCGTGATGACTGTGAAGGCAGCTTATGATTGTTTACATTCTATTATGATTTATGGCGTTCTATAAAAAACGTTGATTGTTTTCATGCTTAGCTAAACATTTTTCAAAGTTTTAATATATTTGTTTTAGTTTTGTTTATTTATCAAATTTAAATTAATTTATTTATTTAATTTAAATTAAATTAAAAATGACACTAAGATTTATTACGAGTTTAGTTTTTATACGTTTAACTGTACTGTTTAAAATTGTTGGTTTGTTTTAGTCTTTTCACGCCCAGGTTCATGTTTCTGAGAGATTTTTGTAATTTGTATGCAGTGAAAAGTTCTTTTGAAGAAATTCAGTGTGAATTGATCGTAAAATGTTGTTTAAATTTGTTATTTATCGATCGTTTGTTAATTAGTTTGGTCTTCTGCCGTTGTGGCAGTCCAACTACTGGGGAGTTGCCCACTTTTTCTAATAATGCGCTTTGTTTATGTTCTCTCTTTTTTCAGATAGTGTTTTAGAGCAGAATGGTTGTCGGCTCGAGTCATCAGCGTCGTGGTGAGACTGGCAGCCGATACGCAAATTCCTCATCCTCCTCCTCTACCTCGTCCAACTCAAACTCCAATTCCAACTCCAATTCGAATTCCAGCAGTTCCAACGGCACTGCCGCCCCGACTGGCACAGCGGCTGGCGGCAGCAAAATGCATTCGTTGTCACACGGTGGCGGCGGCGGTAACGGCGGCTCGAACGGCCATCACAGCGGCCACGGCCATGGCCACTACAATGGTTTCACGAACGGCTACCACCTGTCGGGGACCGGCGCGAACGGCACCTCGAACAGCATTGTCAGTCGGCTGTCGCAGTCGACGGGCATGACACCGAAGGAGCTGTCGGAGAACGACGATTTGGCCACGTCGCTGATTCTGGACCCACATCTTGGCTTTCAAACGCACAAAATGAACATTCGCTATCGGCCGTTGAAAGTCGATAGTGCCCAGCTGAAGGCCATCGTGGACGAATTCATACAGACTCAGAACTACGACGTGGCGGTGAAGAAGATCTTCAGCGGGCCGTGGATACCGCGTAACTTTAAGAGCAAAAACAAGATCACCATCAAGCGATTGCACGATCACGTAAGTGGCGATTAATTTGAACTATGATAATTGGCTAATGGGCATTTGGCATTAAGTAGAATGCTGCCACTTTAAGAGAGTTGACAGTGTTGCTAGTTGTTCAGTAATTCTTTAGTAGTTAAGATCAGTAATCGATCAGTTGCTGCGTACAATTAAATTAACAGCTTGCAAGCTCACATCCCATAACAACCAAAGGCTACAGTAGTTTAATTGCACTACAAACTAATCGATTCATAGCTCTACAAAATCAATTTAGTCAATGATTCGCTCAATGCTTTATTCAGAAAGGATTTAGCTTAGCTTTTATCAAAGATGTAATGATGTGTTAAAGCATCAAATTGAATGCCACTTGTATGACTAATAAAGTTACTTTTTGGGCAATTTGCAGATCATACGCTACCTGCGTGTCTTCGACAAAGACAGCGGGTTCGTGATCGAGGCCTGCTACCGCTACTCGCTGGAGGGCCAGAAGGGCGCCAAGATCAGCTCGACGAAGCGCTGGGCGAAGAATGACAAAATCGAGTGCCTGGTCGGCTGTATTGCCGAACTGACGGAGGCCGAGGAGGCTGCATTGCTACACACTGGCAAGAACGACTTCTCGGTGATGTACAGTTGCCGCAAGAATTGCGCCCAGCTGTGGCTCGGTCCGGCCGCCTACATCAACCACGACTGCCGTGCCAACTGCAAGTTCGTGGCAACGGGACGCGACACCGCCTGTGTGAAGGTGCTGCGCGATATCGAGGTGGGCGAGGAGATTACCTGCTTCTACGGCGAGGACTTCTTTGGCGATGGCAACTGTTACTGCGAGTGTGAGACGTGCGAGCGTCGTGGTACGGGCGCCTTTGCCGGCAAGGTGGCGAACGGCGCGCATGCAGCGGGGGGCGACGCCGGTGGTATGGCGCTGGGCCTGGGCGGGCTTAATCCGCACGATCCGACGGCGACCAGTGGCTATAGGCTGCGTGAGACTGACAATCGCATCAATCGCATGAAGAGTCGAGCAAATTCCACCAACTCGGCGCATACTGATGCCAGCGGCTGCGCAATGGCCGAGAGTGGCCCTGGTGTGGGCGCGAACAGCCATAGCCGCAAGCTAGAAAGTGCCTGTGCCGGTGAGAGTGGTGGAAGTGGTGGTGTTGTTGTGGAAGGTGTCGTCGCCAAGAAGCTGCCCACAGTCGTGGTAACGCCGCTTACCATGAAGGAGCTGCGCCAGAAGGGCATGACCAAGTACGACGCGGAGATGATTATGGCCAATACGTATCAGCATCATCATCATCACGCGGTTGCCTCGGGCACAGACACCAACGGGCACGTCCGCAAGCAGTCGCTACTGGAGGCGACAGCAACCGCGGTGCTGGGTCGCAGCACCGCCAGCGCAGCGAGCGGTTTTAACGTGGGCCGCGAGTCGTTGCGCAAATCGGCGCGTGTGAACAGCACCAGCAGCACCATTTCGTCGGCATCCACGGAGGATTTTGCGGCTAAGGCGCCCGCCAATGCGAGCGCCACCGAGCCAAAGTCCGGCGCAGCAACAGGCAACGCGCGGCGACAAGTACGGCGCGCGGCAAAGTCCAGCGGTGGCGGCGGTAAGAGTGCCAGTGCAATGCGCAGCGGCGGCAGGCAAACGCGGTCGACGGCGGCAGCCAGTGAGGACGTTATAGTGTTGGAATCGGACGCGGAGCAGAATGAGTATGAGTCGCAGCAGCAACAGCAATCTATCGACTTGGACGCCATGGACGAGGAGGAGGAGGAGGTGGAGGATCAACAGGATGAGGTGGATGATGAGGAATCGCATACAAAGGCCATGCGAGAGCATTTGGCGCAGAGAACTAGAGCTGGCCGATACGATGAGCGGTTGCGTCACGGACAGGAAAGTCAACAGCAGCAGCAGCGCGCCACGCGCAACGGGCTACTGAGGCGCTCAAGTGCCTGTGCCAGCGGAGTGGGGCGTGTGCTGCGCAACCATCAACAGCCGCCGCAGCAACAACAGGAAGGAGGCGCCGGAGTGGAAGCAGAGCCGAAATTAACTGCCACAGCCAATACGAATTGTAATATTAGTAGTAGTAGTAGTAATAATGGTAGTAGTAAATTTTCTAGTAGAATTGGTAGTAGTAGTGGTAGTAGCAACAATTCAACTGCAAAGGGCTCCTCGCATGAGGAGGAGGGCAGACGCAATGCGTCAGCGGCAATGCAACAGCAGCTCAGCGGCTGCAGTTCTAGTAGTGTTAGTAATGTTGTAAGCGGCAGTAACAGCGGTCTAGTTGATGGTGGTGGTAGCAGTAAGGGCTGTGGCAGTGCGCTGGGCGTGTCCAACGGCAGTCCGAGCTACCGGAAGAATTTGATTGACTCGTTTGAGCAGGTGGGCAAGCAGGCGCCGGGCACCAAGTACTGTCCGTACGAGCGCGTGGTTGCTGCCATAGCCGCGCTCGAGGAGACTGCCCGCGTGCGGCGCACTGCCGGTCGCCATGCTGTCGCGCATGCGCCTGCAGCTGCCGTTGCCGCCCATATGCCGGAGGTCCCGAACGCGCTGCGCAAGCGGCCGCACAGCGTCAACCATGACAGCAGCGCGGCCGAGCCACTGCCGAGCAGCAGTGTTCAACCTGGCGGGGCTGACTCTGTGTTGCTGAAGACGCCCGAGCGTCGCCTGAAGCTGACGCTACGCATGAAACGGTCGCCCATACTGGACGAGGTCATCGAGTCGGGCACCAGTCTAAGTGACGAAAGCAGCAGCTTCAACGGCTCCTCCAGCCGCGCTTCATCGCACTCGGCGGAGCCTGTCGAGTACGAGATCCTGCGTATGGAGGGCATCGGCGAGCACGGCGTGGACTTTGACGGCGACGCACCGCCACAGAAGCGTAAGAAACGGCACAAAGCCAAAGAACATCGCAGCAGGCACCGCAGCCGACACCACAAGCGCGGTGGCGGCGACGAACCGGAAAATGGCGAAGTGGAAAATACGCAGACGCCCCAGAAAAAACGGCTGCGCCTGATATTCGGCAACGAGACCCACACCATTGACATTCCAGCGCCCGGCGCGAGTGCGGTGAATGGCGGAACAAGCAGCGACCTCAATGAATCGCTGAACTCGTCTGCGTCGCACAACCTCAACAACTCAACGGCCAGCAGCAATGAGGGCGGTGGTGGCGTCAGCGTCAGCGACAGCAACAACACCAGCATGAGCACACATGCCAATACATCGCTACTGGCGAACGTATCGCTGACGTCGACATCGTCGGCGACTTCGGCGGAGGAGGCGCCAACGCCTGCGGCGCTCGTATCGCCGCAGTGCTCGTCCAATTCATGTTCCTCCAACTCGTCGTTCGCGTCCGCCTGCACTTCAGCCTCGGCCGCTTCGACGACAGCGGCAGCTGCAACACCGCTGCTCTTCAACTTGCCGCAGCGCGACGACAGCGTCAAAGCGGCAGCGGGTGCCAGCGCACCATTGAACCTGTGCACCACGTTTTCAGCAACCGGTGCGGCTATGCCGCCCGCACTGCTGCTGCCCAAATCATTCACCATTCACCAGCAGCACCAGCCGCTGACGCATCACCTCAACCCGTACGCCGCACGCGCATTCAACAGCAGCATTCCAAAGAGCGCCGCAACGGTCAGCAGTGGCGGCGGCGCTGCAGTGGGTGTTGGGAACGCGAGCGCCACGCCCGCCACACTCTTCCTCTCCTCACAGTCCATGCCAAAGCACACGTTCGGCTCGTGCGCGCTGCTGCCGCCCACATTTGCGCGCAACATGACGCTCAACGCGAGCGCAGCGACGACAACGAGTGGCGGCGGTGCAGCTGGCGGTGTTGGCGGACCGCATGCAGCGGCCAAAAAATCGACTGATCTCCTGACGAATTGACCTTCGTTGTACGAGGCACTGACTGGCGAGCGCCCAGCGCATTTATCTATTTCTTGCTTGTAGAACTGCAAACGAACGGATGGCGAAGAGCGCAGTGTGTGGCTCAATGACGAAGCGGCCGGCAATGCGGCGACAGCTTGATTGATTGAATCGTTTTAAGTATACGTATATATATATATTTTTGTAATCTGGCCAAATTTTACAGAATGAAGCAATAACAAAAATCAATTTAAAAGTACTATAAAATTATTGCTATGAAAAATCATTCAAAAAGTAAAGTACTTATGTAAACATTTCAAAGAATTTAAAACCTTAATCTCTGGAAAATATGTATTTCATAAAAAAATATTTAAGAAAAATGCATGACTATGTGAAACCATTATTTAACATTAAACCAATATTGCTATGTCATAATGATAGAATTTGGCTAGATAATTCTATGAGTTTTGTTGTCGATAATGCAAAGAATTTCAATGTTTGATTTTAAACTTTTGTTGGAGCGCAATATTTTGACAAAATGTGGATGTTGATATGTTTTAAAATACTATTTGTGCTCATTTATGTTTAGTTTTAAGTTTAATTTAACTACGATTGACTGTAATTATGCCAAGTGCACCATTCAATTATCGCATCAATCAAGCAACGCGCCGGCCGCAGTCTGCTCGTCGTTCGTTCACGGATCGCACAGCGTCCACTGCTCGTCCGTACAGTTGTGTGGTGCCGCACGCGTGTGTGTGCGTGTGTATAAAAGTAGCAAGTTAGGGCCGTGATTGTGCGGCATAGTTAGGCATTAGGTAGGCAGTTAGGTTAGCTAGATAGGCGAGCTAGGTTTAGGTTAAAATTGTAGAAAGTGCTAGTAGGCCACTTGATTAGGCGAAGGGGGGACGAATTGCTGCTGCGCATTGTGTCCGCTCGCGCATTGGCTGCTCTCTGCCAGTACAGCAAATGCAAAGCGAAGCACTGAAAAAGAAAGAAAATACGAAAATTGCAGAAAGAGCATGTCGGTCGGTCAGCCAATGGTTAGTCAGTCAGTCAGTCAGCTAAAGTGTGTGTTGCAGCGGATCAGCGCTAAGTTTTCTTATTCAAAATTTCGCCAACAACATTGATGGATGCTGATTATTGCTTTTTCTTTCTTTCTTTTTTCTCTCTTTTTTGCATTGCAGATGGAAAATTTTTACATAATGATAGAACAAGATATCTGAGTTGTAGCGTTAGCAAAGAGTTTTGTAGTTGTAATAGCCACAGCTACAGGCCGAGCGGCGGCTGCAACTGCAAGCCAAGCAACGGCGGCAAACAGAAAAGCAAAAGCAAATGCAGCAGCAACAACAACCATACACACACTAACTTGAATAATAACAATATGCCTAGTAGTAATATTAACCGTAACCGCAACTGCAGCAACCCCAACCATAACAACAACAATGGTAGCAGTAACACTACTAACGCATATAGCTGTAGCGGTAGCGTTAACCCAACAAACACATCAAGTACGAATAACATAATCGTTAAGAAACTAAGAATAGAGATAAATCGAATTCAGCTCATGTACAGCTAAGGGCGCGGCGTGTTCCGTTGCGAACGTGTTCGGGTGTTCGTTCGACTTGCTTGCACGCGCCCAGCAGAGCGACCGCATGTGAAATTTGCGTGACGGCCGAAAGGCAAATGTCTGTCACCACCCACGTTGGGCGTGGCGACTTTCTAATCAAAAACCGAAACTACTTTACCGTGAAATCGAAAAAGAGAAACTCATTGTCAGGTTTCACAGCGGCACAACAACAACAACAACGAAACAGCGTTTTGTGCAAAAGTTTTGTTTTCGCATTTATTGGATGTTAAGTTCAAAATCGAAATTAGTTTTCAACAAGAATTGGGCTAAAGCAATTGGACTACATACACTAATAAAAAGAAGAGCGCAATTATGAAAGAAATTGTTGAGCTAAAAGCAGAAATGCATACAGGGTGCGATTGCAAATCGAGCTGAGAACCGCAAGCAAGCAAGCAAAAAATCTTCAAGAAAATAAAAAAAAAAATAAAATAAACTATGTATTCAAATTGGACTAAACGCATTGTGTTCTTGTAAGCATTGTGACAAAAGAAACAAAAACTATAGATACATATAAATAAATATAATGAAGCAGAACTAAAACAAAATACAAAGCAAATGAAAAAGAATGTAAAAAAAAAAGAAGCACACTTTGCAGCTTGGCAAACGTGGCGCTTTGTTTTTACTTGTAAATTACATAAATTTAAGTAATTAAACTAGAATGTAATAAAAATGCAAATATTCATTGATTATATTATATTTTGTTAATTGCGTTTAAGTTTGTTTGTAATGAGCACCGCCGAGCGCCGACTTTTGTTGAATGCACTTTGGGTTTTCCATGCCAAGCCACGACCATGCACACACACACACACACAAACAAACACCCCATTTGTCTCCTTTCTTCATACACAGTTACAGTTAAGCGATTACAAATAAACTAATAATAATCGGCAGTAAAAATGCAAGAAGTAAAATATAAATAATAAAAACATAAGTGTAAAGCCTACAAGCAAAGAAATTAAAAAAAAAACATAACAAATACAAATAAAAACTTCTGTAGTAATTATACACTTAAAGCGTATGTATGTATGTAATATGCATGTAGTACTATATTAGCTGAAATCAAATTGAAAATAAAAACCACCAATAATTTCAAAGCAAATGTTAGATGTCTACTAGGGGCTGTCTACTAAGAAATGCAATTGAATTGCGTGAGACAATAACACAACACACACAACAAAGTATTGTAATCCATAGCGCTTTGTTTTGGGGAGTTACAGGTTTACTTTTAGAGACTTTTATACAAGTAAATTAAATTAAGGACTTGGTAAACAAATATAATTGGTACCGTTTACAACTATTCTTTGCTGAAAAAATGCAACAAAGTGGACAAAGACCACGGCATCACCTTAATGGGATGAATTTCAACGCTATCTAGGAGCTCCTTTTCGGAACTAATTTGTGGTTTTAAGCTGACCACGTGCAATGTTTTTTCCTTTGAAGAAATAAAACAAAAATTAAATTTTCAATGGTACATTTGAACTCATTGGTACCTGGACTTGCAACAATGCGCCACTGATATGGGAATTTGTCGGTCAGCTGATACCAGTTAACATCACCACATTGCATAACTATAACCAGTAGCATGGTAAAAGTGTTATATCGGTCTTGCTTGATATATTCACACCTCTTTCTGTTTGAATGAAAAAGTTTTCGTTTTTCAATCATAAAAATCATTTTGAAGAATAACTCGTAATGTTTTTATAAAGGAAAAATGACTAGCTTGATTTACGCCAATCTTCAGTTGCATATAATGTATGTACAGTCGTGTCTGGATATAGTGAACTAATTATTGCAAGGCCTGTTCACATTGCATAACTATAACCAGTAGCATGGTAAAAGTGTTATATCGGTCTTGCTTGATATATTCACACCTCTTTCTGTTTGAATGAAAAAGTTTTCGTTTTTCAATCATAAAAATCATTTTGAAGAATAACTCGTAATGTTTTTATAAAGGAAAAATGACTAGCTTGATTTACGCCAATCTTCAGTTGCATATAATGTATGTACAGTCGTGTCTGGATATAGTGAACTAATTATTGCAAGGCCTGTTCACAGTATTGAGGTTGTTCACTATATCAAGGTTAACATTTTTGTTCAAAAACTAGTTTTATTTGTTTAAAATACACGTTTTGCTTTTTGCTTGAAATTGCTTTCAACATTTTTTCATGATTTAGAGGCTCCATGTCAAAATTTGGGTGTTTACTATATCGAGGTGTTCACTATACCCAGACACGACTGTATATACAAATGGTCTTTGACTATTAATAAAATGTTTATAGTCGCGTTCAGTATCTTATTTTCATACAGGATACGCACTTTTTCACGTTATATACTTGATTAACATATTGAATGGTTTAATATTTAAAGGCAAACATTTAAATTGTTTGTTTGAATAAATGAAAATATAGTTTCAAACGGCCCAAGGTAGCACTTGAGCACATGACCTTGAAGCATAAAAAAGTTCGTTTCACTTTTATATTTCCCTCTTGCATGAGGAGTAATATTATTACAATGGTTTAGTTTAATTCGGGTCACAATTTCAATAAGGAGAGGCATACAAATTTTTATATGTGGTTTGCTTTAAAATAGCTTTTTTTCTTTTGGTTGAAACTTAGAGAAAAATAAAAAATCGCTATAGTCCACGTAGTTGGTGCCGCACAGGCATCGCAGTTCTTTTGCGGGACATTAGTGCCCATATTTCTGAAACTCCCATTCCCTGTTGTCCAACGGGCATACCTGCCGTGTCTTCAGCCAGCGCGAAATGCAGTGAAAATGAAATGCGTGATTGCACACGCCCCAAGCGACGGTGCACTCTTCGCTGGTGGCGGACGCCTGATTAGCCTGACACTCGATGCATAGGTCCATGATGTGATTGCGACAAATAGCACAATTGTCAACAACAATGTCTGCGTACAAGGAGAAAAATAATCAAGGTTATGTTTGTTGTTGCAATCACAATGCAATCGATCACTCACCCCAAGCCCATAGCGCCACAGCGTTCCACTGTAAAATTTATAGAATTACTGGTTACTTCAAATTGTTTTGTGGGAAAAAGACATACGACTCGAGCTTACCTTTTTCACTTCGAAACGTTTCTTCTCGCCTTTGCTGCTCGATGACGGTGCCTCAAAATCTTCTTCGTCCACATCCATAGTGGCGGCCATACTTTTTTATAGATAGAATTAAACTGTTATTGACTGCAAAGTGTGCAATGAAATTGCGGTAGTTTCTATAAAACCATCGAAATGCTGATGAATACTTACCAAATCAGCTTCGATCTATTAGGAATATAATATGGCCAAACGAATCGAAACAAATCAAGCACGTCCCGCAAAGCTGTTTGCAAACTGTCAAACTTCTGGTGAGCAATGACTTTTCGTTTGCGTTGGCATTGCCAACTGTGTGGTTTTAGAAGCGTTTTTGGCAACATTGCCAGAGTGAGTTTTTATTTTGTAATAGAAATATGGTGAATAGTGCAGTGCAGTGCTACCACTACGACGCTCAATCCTTTTTTTTTAATAGTCTTTTATTTGCAATCTGTCCTATAAACATTCAGCAAATTTGAAAAATTAACTATAATTAACAGTGTAGATTATTTCATTTCCTAAAGCATTTTGGATGCCCGGTATTTCGGGTTTTGCAAATTACAATCCCGGAATCCCGAGATTTTTCGTGATTTCGTGTGTTACTTTTCCAGCAAGAAATTATAAAGCTAAACTAAACTAAATTATAGAAGCTACATTTGTTATATATACACATACTTTTTCTTTGGTAAGCTGTCGTTTTTAGGAAAAAACAGTATTTTATATAAAATAGGTTTTTATTTTAACATGAAAATTTATGAAATTCGTATAAAAATATCGCGATCCAAAACAATGCCATTAAAATTAATTAATCTTTTGTAAGCAAAATATTTACAATAAGTCAAAACTTAGTTTGTGGAGTTCAGAAGCATGGTTTAGTATAAAATTTTTCACTTTGTGAAGTTAAACGAAAATATACATAGGCAACAATTTGGAGACTGACGTAGGGGTAAATGACATTGCATCGAGTTCTAGGTTCACGAAATTGCTATGAGATCATTTAGAAGTTAATGTTATTCTTAGGTTTTCAAATATTTTTTTCGAAAAACCAACTATTAATAGATCAATTTGCCGAATTTTTTTCTTCTTTTCTTTCCGGGATTTCAGGGCTGCTAAAAACAACCGAGATCCCGAGAACTCGGGACTAGGCATCACGGGATTGAATGCCTTAGTAGTCAACTACTTGATTATAATGAAAACCATATCAACAGCGCCACAAAATGTTGGAGACAGCGGCAACTGTGGTTGGTGTTCGAGTAGCCGTACAATGATAAAAATAATTGTCTTCATTAGCATTCTGATATATATACATTCTGATTGTATATTTTGACATATGTGGTTGTGTAGCTGCTGTCGTCAATGTATTCATGGTGTAAGGTTGAAACAATTAATTAAATTTAATTTTTTTAAAGCAATTTTTCTTTGTTCTGGGTTAATTTGTGGTTTTTTCAGACGTTGACAATTCAAATTCTTGACTCCATCATTATCGACTCCATCATCGTTTAGCTTCCACAGCTTTTTTGGTTGGGGTTTTCCTTTTATTCCAAGTAATTCAAAACATTGTTGTTATAGTTCGGTTCGGTCTGTTATTTTGGATTTCTTGCTACAATTCAACGTCTTAAATATTAAATAAATTGTCTGCGATTTTATATTGTTTATGAAATTTTGGCCCTTTGCGAAATTATTAATGGGGTTTTTTTTAAATTTCGCTATTTTCTGACAGCACATTAACCCATTAAAACCTGACCCCAGAAAGGCTTGTGCGATTTCCATAAAATTTTACACAATCTTATTAATTGACCTAATCAAGAAAAAAAATCAAGCAAAACATTCATATCATGTTTTTTTTTGTCATGTTTTTCGCAAACATTACACAAATAAACAAAATCAAACATTTGCGGAAAATAAAATGTGCCAATAAAATATCAGCTGCTTGGATTTTGACATTTTCACGCGTTGCGTTGTATGAAAATTGGCAGTGTTTAGGCCCAACGTTGCATTCGCGCAACACAAAACGTAAAGCATATTTTTTTTTTTAAAAATAAAAAAAAAAATGTTCAAAACTTATTTTTAAATAGTTTAGCATTGCAAAATGCAGCCCACTAAGGGATTTTGATAGGTTTGAAGAATAAGTATTTTTGATTGAATTTCAAAAATTCCCCAAAAAAAACCTTTGACTTTGGATCGAAAAAAACGTATGAATATTTAAATAATTTTGAAATTTGAGTATGGCAGAATCTAAAACGATCAATTCTAATCCAATTCTACCCATTTTCAAGTCTTTTGTCTTTATGAATTACTTAATATAGCGAAATTCCCAAACGTTGCGCAAACGCAACGCTCAGGGCTTAATGGGTTAAACAAATTTTTAATATGCTAATATTTCTGTTTCTTGGGCTTGTGAAATATCTTTTTTCGATCCACATTACGATTTTAATTAATCAATTAATATTATAAACTCAGAAACTAATCTTATAAAACACAGATTATAACTAATAAACACTACACAAAGAAAAATTTTACAAGAATGTAATAAAGATAAATTTTTGCTACAGCTGAAATGGTTGCACTCATGATACAATAATAGAAGGTAGAAACGCTGTCAATTGTTTTGACACTAAACGTGCTTATTGACGTTTTTCGTATTTGTCAAAAGCTTGAGCCGTGATGCCACTTGGATGTAATATTAAATTAGAAATATTTAAGGTTCTTGGAATTTTAAGATTTTTTTTTAAATAAACACGGAACTAATACATTTTGGGCGAAAGTTTAAAAATGTTAATGTACATTCAACAGCAGATAATATATTGCAGTATTAAAAAAATGTTCAAGGGAATTTCTAACAACAGTACGGTAGCACATTTTCAAAGAAGAACGTCAAAAAGACCTTTAGTGTCAGATGCTCAATATGGCGGCTGAGAAGAAGCATCGGCTCTACCTTCTATTATTGTATCATGGTTGCACTGATCCCATTGCTACTATTTGTGCATATAGCAAAATTAGTAACGGTAAAATTATTACCTGATGTCTACAAATGTATGCTAAACAATTTCAACAAAATATATTATTATTAATAAAATAGAACTTTGGTTGTTTATATTATTTTGTAATACAAATTTCAAAACAATTTAGAGATCTGCTAAAAAGTACATAAAACCAACCATAATGAAAGTATTTCCATTAAAATATCTTTACAAAATGTTAAATTTGTGATGAAAAATCATTTAAAACAACGATTTTTTATAACAATTCAACACTGGCGCCCAGCTTTCAACAGGGCACAGCTGAAAAAGGCGTTGCCGTTGGACAAAAACTTGGGGCACGTTATCTACTCGGCACTGTTGTCATTACGTGTTGATCGTTTACCCCCATTTTTTTGGTTTATTTTCGCTTACTTCAGTGATTTGCAAAAGATTGTCGATGCCAAAGCTTGAAATGATCCAACTGGCTGTAATGATCCAACTGGCTGAAGTACGTAGAGTCAATGCTCCTGTAAGGCGTCCGTTGCAAATGGAAACGCATGGCCGTTCTAGCTATCACACATTAAATATATTTACAAATATTCTTATAATTTAACAAATTGTTCATTAAGCGATAATCCCAGCATGAGGCTCATTAACTCGTCGGTATTTCGTTGGTTAAAGACCTGGGCCAGTGCAATTGACGCCTTCTCCATTAGGTCGTCCATCAGCAGATAGTTGGCGGCCACCAGCAGTTGCAAAATTTGACGTGTGTTGTTGAATTGCCGCTGCTCCAGCCACTGCAGCACGTTGCCAAACTGTTCGCCAGTAATTTTGGTCAAATTTACGGTTGTCGCTTCGTCCGATTGCCGTACGAGGTTTTCCGTTATGTCGTACAACAGCGGTATTTCTTTAATTTGGGCGTAGTTCAGCTCAAAAGCAGCGCTGTCGCGTGTTGTCACAACGATTTTCGTCGACATTGGTCACAATATTTTTGTAACTGGTATACAACGATTGCTCTATCTACCGCCTGGCGTTTTTATGTCGACACATTTACTAGCCGCACACTTCAAGTACACACAGTTCGGTCCAGGTCGACTTCTGCGCGCGCTGCTAATTCGATTTTGACCATAAACTGACAAATTAACTTTTGTCAAGTAATTGAATAATAAAATTAATTAATGTTTTGAATAAATCAATTCGTTATCAAATTTAGACTTATGTCGAAAATAGAAATTTCGAAATCATAATTATTTGTTAAATTCATACATAACTCTAAACTTTTCGATTTGAATTTTTGTGAATTTTCGATTGCAGCTTTCAGAGAATGTTCAGAAAATTTTATGTTGAAAAACATTTCGGTTAAAGTTTTTGTTATTCGATTCAGTGCCGAAGTGCGACGCCGAAAAAAGTCCTAAAATAACATTGCGTTTTAATTGTCTTCCGTCTTTTTTCAACACTTATCGTACACATTCCGGACTTCAGCCACTCGACTGCAAGAAGGTGTCGCCTTCAACCGACGCCGTATAGTCAACTACTCGATTACAAAGGAAGCAGCAGCAAAAGCACCAAAACCACATTTTTGAGAGTGCTTGCGGGCTTTCTCTACTAAGAATTCGTCTATATCCATTTTATCGTTCGGCAAGCAATTCAAATCAAATATGTACATACATTTTACGATTTTGTCGCCTACAAAATAAAAAAAAAAAAAAATGGTCGTGTAGCCGTGCAGTCGTCAACATAATCATCTCCATAAAAATGCTGCGATTCTATATGTTGATAGATGTGGTCGTGTCACTGCCGCCGTTAATGTTTTTGGAGCAGGAAACATATAAACTTACTTATTTTGTATTTTTGAAATGTATTTTGTATTTTTTTTACTTCTTCTGCCAAGTCCTGAAAATTTTTAACAATGTGTTACAACATTTCTCTACGTGTGTAATATAATTTTTTTAACACTATTACAGCGGTTCGTGGAATTCAGTAAATTTTTGTATCACATCATAAAGTTACTCTACCTACATTGCTGTGTGTAGGGTGTGAGCAATTCTGCATCGTATGCGAATTACGATTTGCGCGTTTTTTTTTTAATAGTTCGATTTTCCATTGTGAGAATTCATATTGTGGACATGGTTGCCATTCTATCAAAATTTTGTTAACAAAATGTTACGAAACAATTTAATAAAAATGGTAAAATTTTTCTTAAATATAGGTGTATCGGCGTTTTAAAAGTTTATGTCTGAATTTTTTTTTTAGGGGTACTCAAAGTTGCACATTTCTATGGTGCGACGGCATAGGAAACCATGTGATCTTACATTTTAGGTATAGAATGTGTTCAGCAATTTTATGTAAAATACTATTCCATAGTACTAGGAACTGTTTTGTGGAACATTTTAACTCTCTAGCTCCTATTTTTAAGGGTCAATTTTACACTTTTCTTCTAAAATAAAAAAAAAAAAGTTAAAACTGAACTTTTAAGGAAGATATATACCACGAAATGATTCGCCATGAAATTCTACTATAGGTCTCTGCATACATCACAAAATTTTACTTGAACGCCAGAGATTAGTCAAAACAGAAGATGTGTTTAAGGGTTAATGAAGTCAATGGGTCCAACAAATCACGTTTATCTTAAACTTTTGTTCACCCGTCAGAATCTGATGAAAAACTGAAACGTAGTTGTCCACTTTTTTCTAACTTGAAGTGCTTTCCCCATATTTATCCCCATATCTTCATACAAACTGTTAACCCTATCTTGACCCTGTTAAGTTCTGGTTTACAAAAATGTTAAAAAACACGCGTCGAATTATATCTCATTTGGTAGACTTACACAAACTTTTAAATGAATAGGTCCATTCCAATTTTCCAGTCCATCACAATTTTTTCCATACAAACTTTCAACCATTGTTAACCCCGCCAGGTTAAAAAAAAAAATAAAGGCACGTGTCGAATTATTTTTTTAATTATTAAGATTTAAAGTGCATTCACCTAGTTTAAAGTTAATAGGCCCATTAAATCATGTTTCTCCATATATATTTTTAACCCTTTGCTTACCCCGTGAGGTTTTGATTTTCCATAAAATGCCCATTTTAATAAGTCAACAATTTATAAGTCCTTTAGTCCATATTCTTTCCAGTGTCATCTCCCGTTGTGATGGTGTGCCCGTTTCGACAAAATCAAAACGATCCACGTTAGCAGCCCAAACATGTTCTCAAAGTCTGAATGTACCACAAAGCTGTGAGCCGCTCAGATTTGTGATCTTTAATAAGGTTTACCCACAAACGTTGTGTGTTGTGTCCTTGAACTGTTGAACCCAAAGCGAGGACTAAACATACAAATCAACATAACTTCAAATGGAGTTATTTGAGCTATCGAAATATCATTTTACATATCTACATGTGAATGTATGTATTAGGTATATATATAATATTAAATAACAACTAGTAACGTATTTATGTATGCAAAATTGACTAAATCAACGCTAATAAATACAATAATTTTAGGAATACTTTTGTAATCACTTAAATACTTTTTAATTGTCTAAAATGTACTCAAGTGCGACAAATGGCTCACAACTATAGAGAAAATGTGCGACTGTGCATTTTTCTTACAAATATGTACATTCACTGCAGTGCAGTGGTTTCAATGGGCTTTGGATTTGTAGGTGACCTTCCACACTTCGAAGAGACAAATCGTCGAGTGGAAGCGATAGAAGATGGCCAGCGGCATGGAGATGTGCGTGATGATGGTCCAACCCCAGACGCCGAAGAAGATGAGATGCGTTTCGCGAAAAACGGCACGTCCCTTGATTAGCGTATTGATGAACCATATAGCAATGTTCGCAACCAGCAGAAAGGTGATGATTTCGCGACCCGGCTTGCGGCGCGCCTGCTTGGTGCCCTTGCAGCGTCGATGGCTGGCGTGCAGTATGAACATGGTTTGTAGCGATGTCTGCGCCAGACTGAACGTCTCGGCAATGATGCCTAGTTGTCAAGTAGAATGGAGGATAATTAATTTTGTTTAGAATAATTTCATTTTCCCTCAACGATTAGATCAGATTAGATTAGATTTATAAAATGGTTTTATATATTGGGACATATTAGAAATATTGTAATGTCCTAATGGGGACAATCACATCAGAACCTCGGTTAGACCAATGTCTGCTGTAAATTTATGAAAATTGGTGAGATTAAGTTGAGGGAGTTGGTTATCCTTTGTGTATTAAAGTTTCCCAATCTGTGATAAGGTCGAGTGATGTTTTTTTATTCTTTGAACAGAGCCCATAGATTCTTTCTAAAGTTAGATTCATGTTGAACTTCTGCTAAAAAAGTCTGCTGTTATCAGTTAAAATGTGTTTTAAGATTCCTTCCTTTTTTCTAGCCAAGTTTCTTAATTATTTATTGTAAATTAAAATTGTCTAGGAAGACTTTTGATTGGCTTAGTCCCGAAAAACTTTTCCAGGATTCCCAGTAAGAATTCTTTACCCGAATGAGTTTAACTTAATTAGTTCTTTAACCTTGTAGGATTAAAATCGTCTTGGAAGGCATTTGATTGTTTTTGCGGACTTTCCCAGGATTGACTGTTGTAAGCTCGAGACAGAAAAATACATAACATAGATATAGACTCATTGTCAGAGTATGGAACAGTAAACTACCGATATAAAATTTCACAGTAGCAAGTTTTTTAGAAGTTAACCGTAAACTGGTGAAATGGTGCGGGTCTGTCTGGTCTGTAGTGACAGTCAAGCTACACTTAAGGCCCTGGAGAACGCGCGAGTTACCTCTAAGATTGTCCAAGAATATAAGATGAGGCTTAAATCAGTCGCGAGACGTAATAAGCTCTAACTTATCTGGGTTCCGGGATACTGTTGTGTTCTAGGTAACGAAACTGCCGATGAGCTGGCTAACTGTGGATCAGGGTGCACACCCATGGGTCCAGAACCAATAATCGGTACCAGTCTAGCAGGAACCCTGGACTGGATCAAGTCTTGTGTAAATAACTTACATAGAGAACGTTGGTCTAGCTTGGGAAGCTGTAAGACTGCCAAGTGTTTTGTGATAAGCCCGAACAGGAAAGCAGGGGATTTCCTTCAGAAGCTAGGAAGGAAAGTCCTCCGTCGAATGGTTGGGCAAAATGTCATCCTATGTGATCTCCTGAGATTCATTAAAAAGTGCGGGAAATTTGCACAGCACAGCTCAGCCTTTTCCTGAGCCTTAAGTACAATGGGCTATAAAGCCTGAGTGCTTGAGGTAATGACCACCCTAAGGTTATTTCCTCGGCTACCCCTCACATCCATCCATCCAACCGTAGACTGATCTTTTACTTTTTCTCAAACATATGAAAACTAATGAATTTTCAAACCAACAAACACCCATGATTTGTTAAACAAAGTTTTGATAAACAAAAAGCAAGCATGAGATTTCAAGAAATAATTAATTAATTAGTTTGCTTTGTCGAGAAGCCAGATGTCATTCAAAATTAGCTCCATTTTAGTTCAGTACGGGTTTTAGGAGACATTACTGACATATTTCCAGTGGCGCACACAGGTACAAAATACATATTGGTTAGAATCGTATTCGGCTTAAAAGTTGTACTCGGCTCAAACCCCCCTCTCCCCAAAATGAAATCCTGTATGCGCCACTGCATATTTCCATGTACAACGTTGGTACTTTCTCCAGGCAATACTGGGCATCTGATTGATAAGCTTGCGGTGTTCTCAAATTTACATAAGCTCTCCTGTTCTACATACCTTCAATGCGATCCGGTACCGTGTCCCATTGGGAGAAGTAGCTGCCCAAAATGCTAAACATGCCGTACAGGTAGACGCCGGTCTGCGCCACCACCAGCAGCATATTGTCCAGAGCCATCGAGTGCTGTTCATCGCTGGATGTCCGCACGTACTTGAGATCGCGCATCAGAATCATGCCTGCAAGTAGTTTCGATTGACAACTTCGGGTCCATGCATGTAGTCGACTATGCCACTTACCGGCCACAACCGCCGAGCCGCAAAACACATACATCACCGTCTCCCAGAGTGTGACCTCCTGCGTGGCGACCAGCTCGTAGCCGGGCTGCATGTACAGCACAAAGTACATAATCATCGAGATGATGGTCATCACAATCACCAGAATGCCGAAGAAGAGGCCTTTGTGCGACTGCGAGCAGTCGACGGAGAACTGGTGGGCGGGCTTGTGTTGTATCGGCTTTATGGAGCTCTTGCGCGAGCGGTCGATGTCCGGTATGGACTTGACCGTCTTCCACATCTCGTACAAGATGACCGCGCAGATGAGCGAGTACTCGATGGTGCAGGGAAAGAGGAACGGCGCCACCTCCTGCACCAGTGAGCCCATAATGTTGGTGCGCGTGCAGCCGGCCACGTGGGTGGTAAGGTTGCTGGCCGAGGCCGCACTCGCCGTTGCCGTCATATTGGTAACGATCTGGCCAATGGTGGTGCTGATGGAGTTGTTGTGATGATGATGCTCCTGCAGCGTTGCATTGACGGCGGCCCAGTCGACGCCGCCGTGTGGTACGCTCGCCAACACGGGATCGTGTTCGAGCTCCTCGTCGTGACGGCGGATGTGGAAAATCTCGTGTTTGGTCTCCTCGACCAGCACGTACAGCCACTCGCACAGATTGGTGGCCACCAGGTGCATGAGGCCGAAGCGGCAGGTCACCTTGTGGCGCGCCATGTCCAGGTAGGTGGTGTTGAGGAAGATGAACTGCACCTGAGCGATGCACAGCACCATGCGGCAGATGGGCGTGATGGCAACGAATGCGTCGCGACAGCCGGGCTGGCCGTTCAGCTCAAAGAACTGGCCGAATTCCAGACCCGAGTAGACCATCGTTCCGATGGCAAAGGCAATGGCGCCAACGCGCAAATAGAAACTGCCGAAGTGAGTGACTTTACGCTTCAGATGGACGTTGTTGTTGCGTTCGTCTAGAGATTTTTTGTAATAAGGAGAAAAAAGTCATAGAGAAAAGATGATGTGATGAAGAGACAGAAAGATGAAATGTTTCCTGAACAGAATCATAGATCAATAAAAAAGTTATACCAATATGATGGAAAGTGGGCCTGTTGGGCCCTGCAATCATTATTGATCTATTGATCTATCTCATTAATGATTTATGTATATATCCCGATAGAAAACGAATCTGTGTTTACATACTCATTTTGACAAAATACTGATTTGATCAAAATACTGGCATGAACGTTTCTGTTTATAATAAATGTAAATTCTTAACCCATTTTGTTTGTTTTAACCATGCGACGTGTTTACAAGGTCTATCAAAAAAGGCTTTAGAGCAGCGACAAAAAACACTTTTGTCGAAACCCATCAAAGAGATGGCTTAGGCGGATTTTACTAGAGGTCATCCTTAGAAACCCGTCATACTCAGTTTATCATTTTCTGATCCGACATCCTTTTAAAAGGACTTTAAAATTTTATGGACATATATATTTAAAAGAATTTTTTATAATATTTGCGGTTATGCAACGATGAAGATACGGGAATGAAATAAAAGAGGACAATTTTCACCTTTAATGCACCAAAATATGTCACTAAGGTCATTTCAGTTATGTATCCTTCGCTATCCTTGAAGTTTTTTGACGAATCAATTAAAAAATTAGACTTATATTTTGAATCTCGGTCTGTAGTGTAATGCCTCAGAAGTTTAATCTTCTATCTTCATTGGATGAGAGCTAAAAAAAATACATTTGTTTTCATCCATACGCAAGAATTTAGTATGGAAAATTCATTAATTTTTTCTCTATGAAATTAGATAATAAAATTTAGAGGTATAAGACTACATATTTGATGTTTTATTTCGACCATAGTGAAATTATTCAAGTGAACCAGGTAGAATGACGGCCTCTTTTTTTGTATGACAAAAAGAGAGAAATGTATGCAAGAAATTGTCATAACTAATGTTAAAAAAATTAACCCTGAATAATAGACAATAGTTTCAAATTTGGTGGGGTTTCAAACAAAATTTAAAATTCCAAGAAAATTCAAGGAAATTGTTGCTTTATTGGCAGCAGCACAACTAATATAAAAATTTTGGTAGTGTTCAGCGTAGTAACTAATGGCAAAGAAGTGATCGAGAGTGTGGGCTGAACTTCAATGAATTAGAGAGCGATTTGAGGGGTATTGGGTTAAGGGGGTATTCTAGTCTAGAAATTCGAAAAAATCAATTTTTTTTAATTCCATATTTTCAAAGTTTAGACCTTGAAGAATAAGCCTCTTAGAGGATTTACGGAAATTCGAATTATTTTCGGAGTTATAGTTAATTTTGTGACACGCCACTCAGACTGCCCGGAATGAGACTGTAAACTTTAAACACGTTTTTCTTGAAACTATTTTTTTCGATACGGTTGACATGATATCTCAAGTTCTAATGCACTTAAAATTTGTAACAGATTTTCTTAATACTAATAAAATTGTCTCGACGTAGGGGTTTTTCTAATTTGTTTTTTGTTTCTTACTAATTTTAAAAAATTACCAAAGTTGAAAAAGAGGAGGCAAACAATAACGTTCAGGCAAAAAATGAACGCTCAGATAATTCCACATCCTTGTTTAATAAGAATTAACTTTATTTTTATGTTTCAAATCACCAGGACGATTGGAATCACGTCAACCAGGAGACACATTTTTTTTGAGTCCCCACTTTGCCAGCCTCTAGCGACTTTTATTTCAACTAGTATACGTTTTTATACTTTTCAAGTATCAATAAAAACCTGATAAAAATATGGATAGTAAAAATCATTACTGTTTTTTTTATTACGCCCGTAAAATCATCTCAAAATCGAGCCTCTAGACTAGAATACTCCCTTAATGCAATAGAGAAACCCTTTGACAAAATATGTGTCGTTTTTTTTTTTTTTTATAAAGAAATATGAAACCGTGTCAAAATCTGGTTTACTGTGATTTCGACGAAGGTCTTGATTATCAAAATTTTGTTTACAATTGAGTTTATTAATTCACTTAAAAATCAACAGAACTGAAAATTTTCAGGCCTTGAGTTTTTTTAGGCCTCACCAAAACGACAAAAATTCATAAATAGATTCCTAATCTAGAGTTAACTAATCTTTACTGATTGTTATGAATTAGAGAGCAACTGAAAATTTTAGAATTTATACAGAAAACATGTCTAATGGTTGTAAGTTCTAATGGTTTTTATTTGAATCACTTACGAAAATCTTTCAGCGCATTGAAAAGTGTACGATTGCGCAGTGCCGATATGTAGAGAAACGACACGAAAGCTATGCTAACCGCATAGAGGTAAACGTAGAAGCCCTGGTACACGTAGGTGGGAATCTGTTGTGAGATCACTTCGGTGATGGGCAAGCAGACACCCAGCAGCACCAGCATTTTGCAGTAGAGCGCCGAGAGCGCTGCGCTGATGGCATCACTGCGCAAGTAAAAACACATTTCGATTTAAAAAAGAATTAAAACAAAATTGAGGTTAGGTGCGCACTACTCACTTGCCCTGTCGGCGATTTTTCTCCTTGAAGTTTTTTGCCTGGAAGGAACGATCATCATGGCCGCCATGAGCATTTATGGTCACCATGCTGCCGGCGGCCGTCTCTTGGAGCGACCTGCAACGATCGAGTGAACAATGGAGAAAGCAAGAAGCAGAGAAAGAGAGATGAGAACAGCGGAAGACAGCAGTTGGGTAACAAATATAGCATTTAGGGGGTTGAAACTATTTATATGGGAATAAGGTACATAGGAGGAAATTGATTTTGGAGAGTTTTCGATAGTCCATTGCGAGACAAGCCGATTTGGGTGATTTATATTGTACGATTGTTCAGATGTATTATGGTAGTCAAAAACTCTCCGCTACATTCAACAAACGGTCGCGAGCATGCAAGGATCGACTCTGTATGTATGTATGTGTGTGTACCCTATATTGCGTGGACTTTTCGACGACAGGCCGTTCATGTCTTTGCGACCGCGCCCGAACAACGTGGACGGCCGTCGCGTCAGTATTTCCTGCAGCAGCAGCGACGGTCGCCGTGAGATTTGCAATGTCTGCTGCAGCGATGAGGCCGAGTCGTCGTGCTGCAGATGATGGCTGGTGTTGGCGACTGCAGTTGTGGCCGGCACGAGCGCCTGGCGCGCGCTGCCGGCGTCGACCAGTTCCAGATTGTTCTGGGACCTGGCCAGCGGCGAGATGGGGTGTGTCATGATGGGAATGTTGTGGTAGCCGCACTGATCGCAGGGCGAGCGAGCGAAGCGTTTCACCAATATGGGCAGCAGTTGCTCGGTGGCGCCAGCGTTGGCGTTGGCGGAGGCGTTGGCGGAGGCCGAGGCGTTGGCGGTGGCGATGCGGTGCAGTTTTGGTATGGAGGCCGATTTCGATTTATCAAACACGTCGCTATTCTGGACGTTCGTGAGTTGAGTTCTGTACGCAGAAAGAGAAATACGAACTATTTAAAGTGTGATTTTGTGAAGGCTTTGCAATGGACGTGTGTGCTGATTGAGCGTGTTAAGTTTGGATTTGAACTTTTAAATTGGTTTTTTTTTTAAATAAAATTTGGCAGTGTTTTGGGCGTGTGTGTGACTTTCAAATTGCACAAAATTGATTGTATAGGGTGTTTTTTTTAGAGGTTTGTTTTTCGAATAGAGATAAAACTGGCATTTTGTGGTCAAATCTGGCAACTCTAATGTCATTTATGTTCAGTTTGGTTTGCCATTTCATCATGAACAGGTTGACAAAAGAACAACGCTTGCAAATCGTGCAAATTTATTTCGAAAATAATGGTTCAGTTCGCGAAGTTTACCGCAAGCTCCGTCCATTTTATGGTCGACATAATCGTCCATCAGAGCAATTAATTAGGTTAACCATGGGTCGTTTTCGCACTACGTTTACTCTATGTGATAATACGCATCCGCAGAGACGTCGAACAGTGCGCACCGAAGAAACAATTGCCGCTGTAGAGCAAAATGTTGAAGAGGACCCGAATGAATCGATTCGCCACCGTGCACAGCAATTGGAGCTTTGTCCATCAACTTTATGGAAGATTTTGCGCAACATGAATGTGGATGAGTTGTGGTTCCAACAAGACGGCGCTACATGCCACACAGCGCACGTCACAATCGATTTATTGAAGGAAACATTCGATGAGCGCATAATTTCGCGGAATGGACCTGTCAATTGGCCACCAAGATCGTGTGATTTGACACCATTGGATTATTTTCTTTGGGGATATGTGAAGTCGCTCGTCTACGCCAACAAACCAGAAACGTTAGGGGACTTGGAAGCCAACATTCGTGGCGTTATTGCCGACATACGGCCCCAAATGCTCGAAAAAGTGGTTGAAAATTGGACCTGTAGAATTGGCTTTATTCGAGCCAGCCGCGGCGGCCACATGCCCGAAATCATATTTAAACATTAATGGCATAAAATTATCCTTCCAATAAAGCCAAATTGATGGACATTAAAACGATTTTCTTGTGTTTTTTTTCAATTCGAAGTTCTATACCTCTAAAAAAAACACCCTATACATATATTTTTACTTATTCATTAACCTTTCGTCCTTACGAAAAGACCTTACGTTGAAGTCCAAAAGATACATTTCAGGTGAACAAATAAAGCTTGAGACACAGAAATAAGTGTCTAAGCGTTTCATAAAAAAAGTAAATGCCAGGACGGAAGGTTACAATTTTATTTAATTAATAAAATGTTCTTTATTTTTATTAGTTTAATTTTTGCATTAAATTGGTTTATTATTAAGAGCCATTTTTCATGATTATGTAATCAACGCAATTCTTATGTAATACTTCCAAACAAATTTTCAATGCTCAAACAGCTTTTCCTGATTAGATTTGAACTGTTGAGTGTGAAAACTTACTTCTGCGCCTTAATCTGTTTTTTTTTTTAAGGTAACTAAAAAGCTTACTTAATGCTTTTACATTTGACTTAAAGTTCTTTTATACACATTTTTTGGCCTTTATTATCAACTTAAAATATTTTAATACACATTTTTAGCATTTATTGCTAAACTATACAAGTTTGAGTTTTTTAAGTATAAATTTTATTAGTGGCCTTGAACTGTCAGGATTCTGGACACTTTCAAAGAGTGCAATACTTTTTTTCAAAGTTTGCTTTTTGCGGCCAGACTGTATTTTAAATTGAAATCTAAAACCGGCAGTCTCTGTCTATGCACCGCTACACCACCCGTTGAGTTTAAATTGACGCCTTAAACTGATTTGGCGGCGGCCACTTGTTGCTTTGTGTGCAAAAACCTTTCCTTAAAGTCTTTAAAATAAAATATGCAGAAATTCAGTAAAAAAATGAGCATAATTAAGCTTTGACAGTTGAAACGATTGATGGATGAATGATGTTTCCGATGTTTTTGTGTGTCTGGTGTTGTGATTGATTTTTCAAATTCAATTTAGATTAGCCGTTTCGAGTTTGCAATGGAGGCGCTGTGCTCTAAAGTAAATATTTGTATTTTGTACGATATATATATATATGTATATTATATATATGTATGTAGATATAATTACAATGTCATAAGAGTGGGTAAAATTGAAATCTGATTGTATCAATGTGACACGTGCCTTGAATGGCTAATTGAGAGTGAAAAATGAAGGGGAGTGAGTTCATGTCCGGTGGTTCATTTAGAAATGTAGATATACTATAATATAAAAATGACTCTGTCTATATAATACAAGGAATCTCAAAAATCAAGAATGCTTTGAAATTGATAAAAATTGGGCTATTTCTTGAGTTCATTTAACGGGTGTGGTTTTACTAATTCTTTACATAAACATTTAGCTTTCGAAAAAAATAGCCGTGATTCGCTTCAATTGATTGTAAACAAAAATTCAATTTCTATTCGATTGGTGAGATTTACAATATATTTGTTGTCTTTGTTTTTAACGCTTTTTTGCCCAAAAGCTTTTACATAACTAACAGCACAGCCTTTTTAGGAAACTTAGCTTTTTTTAATCACACCATACGAAGAGATCTGCAGCTCTGTGTCGAGCTCGAACTGCTGGTTGGGAGTGTTATCAGAGGAAATTTTACTCCCAAAGTTTCTCGTCTCGTATAAAATTCAAAACGGACTAAACATTTTTAAGAAGATATTTTCAAATTTCCTTTCATTTTACGAATCAATAATCTACAAATTTGTAATGTTCTTCGTTGTCAGTACAGTTCTGACTTTTGTATACTTTGTTAGCCTCAACTCGATACTAGTGAAACGCATAAATTCATAGTTGAGGTTATGTTACTCATGTAAGTGAATCAATTTGTAAATAAAATTGTTCAATTTCTTGCCACAAGTCTTTGTCATTTGACGTTAACCCCTCAACTGCCACCAATATCCATTTGCTTTTCTGTAATATTTGCAGTGTTTTACATTTTAGAGACATTGATTTTCTATAAAACTTGATTCGCTTTAACCCTCAAATGCATGCAGTATTTTCTTGTTTCTTTAATAATAGTTTAATAGTTTTTTTTTTAATTTTTAATGTAGTTTACTACCAGAAAACCACTACAAAATTGTTTATTAAATGCTTGCATTAAGTTGTTTAAAAAAAGTATATCAGGATTTAATTTTAAGATAGAATCTTAAATTTTCAGTAAAGGTAAAAAGCTGTTGATTCTGCAGAAGCAATAAAATAATATAGAAACAGACATGCAGACATTTTCCAATAAAAAAAGAAAAAAATTTTGAAGTAGTTAGAGATGTGTACTGTGAACCGATCTATGGAGAAAAGTCGATATTGGAAAATTTTGAGTTCTGACTCTTTTGTATTTAGTGTGCGATATGTTACTTTGCCTTGAGGCCAATCTATGTGTTTAAGTACCCTTTAAAAATAAAACGAAATCTGTAAAATTGTGTCCAAAAAATTATTTCTTCAGAAGTTAGAAAACTGTTATAGCAGCTAAGGCCCACAAATTATGAAATGAAAATGACATAATATCAAATCTTAATATATGTTTTCCAACGATTTAGACAGGATCTTGTGTTGATCATTGCGATGACATTTGACAATTCACAACTAGAAGGCTTTACAGATATGAATCAATATACACCAGCACAACGCATTGAAATATAAAAGAGGCGGACATTTAGCAGATAATATTAACATCAGTGTTTTTACTTCTCTTTGTCAGTTTTTATCAAAATATAAAAACTATATAAACTATATGAAAATATTTTATATATTTGATATATTCTATGAGTTTTTTGGTATCATATATTTGAAGTCTTTTTGGAAGCTAGATGAGTTGCAATATGTTCAATATGTTCTCTACGTCTTGAAGTAGTTCTATCATATATTTGAAAACTATATGAAAATATTAAATAATAAATAAATAATAAATATTTTATATATTTTATGAATTTTTGGTATCATATATTTGAGGTCTTTTTGGAAGCCTTGCAATATGTTTTATATGTTCTCTACGTCTTGAAGTAGTTCGATCATATTTTTGGCGTGTCGAAAGAAGCAGCCAAGTGCCTCGGCTTTCTGAAGCGGTGCCCAAAATATTTAATTTCGTCTGATCTCCGCATAATTTACACCGCCTATCCAAACCAAAAATGGAGTTTAACTCGCACCTATGGGCGGGGGCTTCAAAAACCTATTGGGACCTACTGGACAGTAGGGTATCCAGCTCTATTGACTCCTTGGGACATCGTCAAAACGTGGCATATGTGGCGTTATTTTACCGATACTTTTTTAAACAAGCTTTAAGCCTTCTCCAACACGCTAATGTGAGTGTCGTTTTAATGGCTGCATCTTTTTATATTTCATGGGCCCTAAAGGGTTAAGTGCCGAATGTCATCAATCAATGGACAAACTCGCCGACTTAGAAATGCACGTTTTACCGTTATATGCGCAGCACTCAGCTCCAAGTAACATAAGTAATTGGTGCGATAGCAGTGGATCCTTATCGATAATAATGAATTGTGATATAACACCGTGCGACAGCATTTTTCACACCGGGAAAAATCCATATGTGCGTGAAACTAGAGACCATATATAGTAATTTTTTTTTTGTATCCCCTTCAAAATTTTGAAGTCCTTTTAAAAGGACAAAGGATGTAGAAATGAAAAACTGAGTACGCAGTATTACTATGTTTGGTCTCTAGTTTCACGCCCATATGGATTTTTTCGGTGTGAACAATTTTTTTAATTTCTATCGCACGGTGTAAGCAATGCTTAGGAAATTCTGCGAAAAAGTTCCAATAAAAAAGTGAATAGTGGGCAAAGGCCAGAGAGCCTTTAAGACGCGACTACTTGTTGTTGCATTGCGAGTGGTGGGGGGGGGGGGGGGGCAATGCCAATTATTGCCAGACACTTGCGGCGCATGCAAGTTGGCTCTCAGTGTGCACATTGGCCAATGTCTTTTGGCCACTGTGGGCCAAACGTTGTACAGTTAACTACTTCGCAAATTATGCTCAACGTCTTGGCGCGTTGTACGTGGAGCTCATTTGGGCACTGAATCTCACGTGTGCGTGTGTGTAGTTGGTTTTATTTGTATTTGTTGTTGCTGCACGAGTCTCAATTTGCCTACCATTTCTGATTGTTGTTAGGTGTTAATAAAATATTTGTTAATAATTTTAACATTTTCACAAAAACTTTCGCTTACATCGATTAGGTAATAATTAGAAGACAATGAAAGACAAGCAGCAAATAGCTTTCGTTGTGTGCTTCAATTAGTGGTTTTTAATTTTTTTTCATACAAGTGTAATAAATACTAATTTAACGCGAATGTGTTAAATGTAAACATAAATAAACAAGTCGCCCACAGGCGTACAGCGACCGGTGCAAAGTGTACGCCGTTTCGACACTGTTCGACACTGTGTCGAGTGACGTCACTTTGTAATCACCTTTTATCAACAAACTCGAAGAGATATGCGATAAAGCACGAGGAGATAAAGTTATAATATTTATGGCTGAGTTGTAAAATTTTAAACAATTTTTGGAAAAACTCCATGTTAACCCTAATATAACGAAGTATTGCAATTTTGCCAATTTTTTTGCATTTTAAATGATTAAATATGAAGTAAGTTTATAAAAGATTTGCCAAGCTATCAATCAGCATTGCATCATCTGATCTTTAAGTTTTGTTATTTTTCGGCTTACATATTTCTACTAATTTTTAAATATAATTAAAAAAAATTTAAACAGAAGTATGAGAGGAAACAAACATTTGCATCCTATAGAATTTTAATTTATTAATTAATAATATTTTAAAGTAAGACTTCTTACATCCAAACTAATACAGTAGAGGGAGTCGCAATGGAGTGGCTTATTTCTGCAATTCAAGTTAAATTTTCAACTTTGGTGTATTCAGAGACCTATAGTGAAATTTTATGGCGAATAATTTCGTGGCATATTTCTCCTTAAAAGTCGTGGTTCAACTTAGGAATAAATGGGTCAAATTGACCCATAATATTATAAAGTAGAGGGTTAAAATGTTCCACAAAAATATTGCCCGTAGTGTTTTGCATAAAGTTTTTGCACACATCCTATACCTAAAATGTATGGTCACATGGTTTTTGCAAGCCGTTTTAAGCCTAAGAATGTCCAAAAGCGGGGAAACTTTGACCTCAGCTTAAACAAAATTTCCATGTAAACTTTCAAAACACGGATACACGTATAATTTTTGTTGTCTTCTCTACCAGAATCCGTTGTCAGAACTATGGTATTATGGGAAAAGTTTTATTTTGTTGTTCAGTGTTATTGGTAGAAATTGATGATTTGGTATTTTGCTACAGATTTTCTGCTGAGACTGTCTCTCCACGATGTTGTTAATGAAAACTGTCATCTTTTTTTATTTAAGTAATTCATATCATTGAAAGAGTTCAATTGCGGTTCTTAAAATGAAAAAATTTATGATGGAGATATGAAAGGAGCCTTTACCAGAAGTTTTGCTATACAAGTTTTGTCAGGAAAATTCTAAATGAGTAAAAAAACCTTACCAAAATAATAGTGAAGGAGTACTAAGTGTGAGTCAGAGTCAAAAATATTTCTAAACTTTTAGGCATAGAATTACAGTCTGGAAATTACAGAGTAAACCGAAATTTGGGCGACCGCAAGAGTTCAATGATGATAAGCTGTAGGAACTAAATAACAGAGCAAAATCCCACAGTAAGTAAGTGTGAAAAAATAAAGTAACTCCAGTCAGCTCAAACTAAGTCATATAATACTGGTTTTGGGTTTGCGAAAATCAGTACAAAATAAGAAACCAGCACATGTACTGAATAAATTAGCACGTCTGGCATAATCGTTTAATTGCCTTTACTTCCTCAATCAGAAAAAAACTGCTGCTATAAAAAGCCACTCGGCTTTGCAGTTGAATTCTCCAACTGTC
Source organism: Melieria picta (assembly GCA_964056695.1). Taxonomy (NCBI): domain Eukaryota; kingdom Metazoa; phylum Arthropoda; class Insecta; order Diptera; family Ulidiidae; genus Melieria; species Melieria picta. Next base: position 34,171,247 of record OZ057398.1, on the reverse strand, counting down.
CAAAAATGGGCTGATCTAAACGCTATATTAATAAAAAGCCCACTATATCTGATCGATATAGGTATCAGTATTTTTATTGAGCGTGGATCCTAAACAAAAAAACAATTGCTTTAAAAATCTACCTCTTTGTTGTAGAGCTCTTTAGCTTTCAAAAAAAGGTCAACTCGGCTGCCATCTTACCGAAAAGCCTTGACTTTTTTCTAGTAGAACTCTATCTGTCCAAAAATAGGTCAATTCATCATCATAGGTCAATTCATCCATCCTACCGAAAAGCTTTGATGTTTTTCTAGTAGAACTCTATCTGCCCAAAATTAGGTAAATTCGGCTGCCATCCCATCAAAAGCCTAGAAAAGCAATGTTGTTGTTGGGTGATTTAAGAAAAAGTACTCTTCAGTTGTCTGTAGTTCAAAACTGGAAACTGAGTGTTGCCCCTAAACCAGAAAAGATAGGTTGATAGCCTTTCTAAACATATTCGATTCGGCTGCTATCCCAGCTGAAATATCAGTTGTCAGATTTTTCAGTTAGAGACAAAGCAAAAATCAGTATAACACAATATACATTTTCTATATGTTGAAAGAGTTAGGCATTGCCGATTTTAAGCAGAATTTTTTTGCGAGATGATTTGAAAAAAAAACCATTTCAAGGAGAGAAATTTGCTTGAACGATAATCCAATGTTTACAAAAATTGATTATATTACTGTTTGTTTTCCTTAATGGTGTCGTAAAGAATTCAAATCCAAGGACTCGCATGTTTGGCATTTCGTAATAATGAGATGTTTCGCTACATCAGGGTTTATTTAAATTCGATATATTTAATTGCTTATTTATTTATTTCATTATTTATTTAAAAACAATTCTAATTATGAAATTATTTTAAATGATTAGTTAATTAAAATATTATTTATTTTATTAGTATTCAATATTAGTATTTTATTTTAAATTATTAAAATTATCTGCTTTAGGTTTTTATGTTATTTTTTTAAATTTTTTTCTCATTTCTTTATTGTGTTGTATTAATCATAGTTTTTTGTATTAAATTATTATAAATTATTACATTCGATTTATTTATCAGGTGTACAGCTTTGCTTCCGCCGTTTTTTTCCAAAATTAAAAGCTTTATTGCGAAAAAGTGCTTACAGATGTATTATTCAAAGTATTGTCCGTCGCTAGCGACAACTTTCTCCCATCTTTCCGGCAATTTTCGGATCCCGGCTCGAAAAAAGGAGTCCTCTTTTGACGCTATCCATGAAGCAATCCATTTTTCCAATTCTTCGAAGGATTGAAAATGTTGATCTGCCAGGCCGTGTGCCATCGAACGGAATAGGTGGAAGTCAGAAGGGGCGACATCTGGGGAATACGGCGGGTGGGGCAAGACTTCCCATTTCAGCGTTTCCAGGTACTTTTTGACCACTTTTGCGACGTGTCCCTCGGTTTCAACTCGTACGGCACCCAGTTTCCTTCTTTCTGAATCATGCCCAGGGCCTTGAGACGTTTTGAAATGGCTTGCTGACTCACTCCCAACGATTCGGCAAGCTCTTCTTGGGTTTGGCACGAATCTTCATCAAGCAATGCTTCTAGTTGTTCATCTTTGAAGGTTTTTTCTCTTCCACCACCATGTTTGTCTTCGACATCGAAATCACCATTTTTAAAACGTTGAAACTACTCCCGACACGTTCTTTCACTCAGAGCAGCATCACCGTAAGTTTCTGAGAGCATTCGATGCGCTTCAGCTGCATTTTTTTGCGAATTGTAACAGAAAAGTAAAACTTCCCGCAAATGGCGAGAATTGGGCACATAAACGGACATTTTCGAGCGTGAATAATACGAAAACAAGAAAAACTGTCACTGAAACGGCGATGACAATTCGTTAGGCACTGTCCACACTCACTTTAAAGGCATTACCATCTATGTATTTCAACCAGCCTCAGCCGGTACAGCCACCTATCGGAAAACGGCGGAAGCAAAGTTGTACACCTGATAATTGCTTATTGATTTATTTTATTATTTATTTTAACAAATATTTATTGTTAATATTATTGAATTATTTAAAATTATTAGTTAATTAAAATAATATTTATTTTATTAGTATTTAATATTAGTATTTTATTTTAAATTTTTAAATTTATTACTTTATCTGATTTTAGTTTTTATATAGGTTAGGTTAGGTTGAGGTGGCTGCCTCTGTATGAGACACACTTAGGCCTCTTAATGGGCCCGTTGTGATACCACAGATTCCACCCGTTTGAAATGCGTATGCAACACTGTTTTTTTTCAACATGTGATACACCACACATTTCAAACGGATGGGGAAAGGGAGGGGAGGGGAGCGGACCTACAGTTTAACGCCGAATCCGAACGGCGATGGGCAGTTTTTCTTTCACACTTGGAGGTTTTGCCATTGCCTGCCAAGAGCGCACTTGTGCGATTCTTGTAATTCTCATTCTCATCATGTGGATAGCGACAGAAGTAGATGAGTGTTTTTTCCAGCCCAAGCCAGGAATCGAACCCGGGGCGCTCGGTATGAGAAGCCAGCGCGCTACCCGCTGAGCTATCGAGGCCGAGTTTTTATATAGTTTTGTTTGATTTTTCAAATTTTTTTATTGTGTTTTATTAATCATAGTTTTTTTAGTATTAAATTATTATAGATTATTAAATTCAATTTATTTAATTGCTTATTTATTTATTTTATTATTTATTTGAACAAATGCTTAATTATTAAACTATTTTTAATTATTAGTTAATTAAAATATTACTTATTTTATTAGTATTTAATATTAGTATTTTATTTTAAATTTTTAAATATATTACATTTATCAGCTTTTAGTTTTTATTTTTTAATTTTTCTAATTTTTATATTGTGTTTTATTAATCTTAGTCTTTTTTTAGTATTAAATTATTATAAATTGTTAAATTTGATTTATTTAATTGCTTATTTATTTATTTAATTTTTTATTTTAAAAAGTGTTTGAAATATTCAATTATTTTAAACTTATAATTAATTAAAATATTACTTATTTTATTAGTATTTAATATTAGTATTTTATTTTGAATTATTAAATTTCTTAAATTTATCTGCTTTTAGTTTTTATGTTATTTTATAAATTTTTTCTCATTTCTTTATTGTGTTTTATTAATCATAGTTTTTTTTTAAGTATTATTTGTAGTGTAATATTCAATTTAGAAAATGCATTGTCAATATTGAAGTCAATTTGCACGTTATTAAAAATGAAGTGAACGCCCTTAAAACACATTCAAAAGTGCTCCGGAATTTACGCTCGTGTGCAGTGTGTTCTGTGTGTTTTGTCTATGTGTTAGTGTGCGTGGATGCTTATTGATTTAGTTGTATTATAACATTTTCATATTTACATGAAGATGTCGAGTTTTATTGCGTTTTTATTACAATGTTAATTTTATTTCAGTAACAACTGTTACAGCTTCACGTTTTCACACACCGCCCACACCGACTGCGACTAAGAACTATGCACAGAATGTTTTCAAGAGCAAAAACATTAGGTTTTCTTTTTGTGGTTGCAACTGGCTTTTAGCCACTTTAAACGCACTTCTGTTGCGGATCATCGGCGCAATCATCGTATCGCACTCGATGCTTGGCTTTCCACGCCCGGAACGGTACATCCGCGTAGGCGGCAATACACGGCCGATACAAATCGTTTAGCGACATGTTCCGGCGACGTTGATCAACTGACTGGCCGGATTCGACTGCCCGATTGCGATCAAGAACGCTATGTGCGGTGTAGTAGATTTTAGTATCTTTATTATTGTTGTATGTACAAGTTTTCTCCGGCTGAATCTTTGCCTAGACAGAGTAGTAGATATTTGCGACCAGTGGCGCAACCGAAAGGAATCGGAAGGGAGTGAGTGCCATGCAAAGTTGGAAACGTTAGAGTGAAGTGAGCTCGAACCAGGCTTAAAGCCAGTTGGACTCGAGATCTGGGTCAATGTTTCTTGAACTTCTTTAACTGCATTTTTAGAACTGTAAAATGCGATTTCAACAAACTTTTTGTGAGTATCTTCAAAAATCAGATTCAGGTACCCTTTTTTGCAACATTTGCCTTCCCTGCGCCCAAGTTTTCGGTTGCGCCTCTCTCAAGCAAACAATTTTCTCCCAACGCTCACTGCAAGTCGATCGGAATGGAGGAAGTAATTTGCACGCTGGTTGATTATTCAATTTTTTAGCACTTCATCTCGTTATTTGTTGTTGTTGTTGATTTAATTTGTGTTTTTTTTTAATGGAAATGTTCGGGACGTGAAGCACTTGACTGGCAGCGCTCTGTTTCTTCAAGATGCTCAAAGACAGGATGGTCAAAATGATCGAGGCGTTGTTGTTGGTATGCTGTTTGTTGTTGTTGGTGTTGAAGTTGAGAATTTATCAAATTAATTAGCAAAGGTTCGTCCGCGTGTGTACGCGCTGGCTGCACGTTGTTTACACACACATTTAAGCATTTCACACATATTCGCCGTCAAGTTAGAGCTGCGTTGATCGAGTTGATAAGAATTTTCCGCGATGCTTTAAATCACAAGCGAAGAAAAAATGCGGATTGTGGGTACATATGGTTAAAAATAGAATTTCGAAGACGAAAATAGCAGAGCGTTTAATGATAAGAAACCACATGGAGCGTGCGGTGTCAATTGGATTTGAGTTGCACACAGACACTTATACAAACAAATCGTGTGATTTGTTGGTAAACAAGTGAATTAAAATGCAATTCTAATTTTAGGAAATAAAAAAAGAAATTATGCATATTTTTTTTCTTTCATACAGTAAAAATAGGCGCCTGATTATAGAAAGGTTGGTGAAGGGAGATGCTGTAGCTTTGGTTCGTATGTGAACTGAATAATTGCAAAGCTTTTCAAAGCAATTGGTTTGCTCTCTCTCAGACTCTTTAAAAAAATGTTCGCCAAAAAAGCTGAAAATCAAATGTACCAAGTAGTGTCCGACCGAATATTCGGTTTCGGTTTCGGCCCAAATAAGTGGTTTCGGTTTCGGTTTCAGTTTCGGCCAAAAAATGGCCGAATAGCCGAAACCGAAACTTTCTAGAATATTTTTTACATTTTATTGTGTAGCAGATATATAGTGAAAGGAGGAATAATTTAGATGCCAGCAATGTAAATAAACTTCTTTTTTTAGCATATAATATTAAATTATTTAATTTTGAATATTAGCGAGTAAGGTACGAAAGTGTGATTTTTTCATTTTTACGTTTTTAAAAAAATGAATAAATTGTTTTTTTTTAATAAGTATTTATTTATTTATGCTATGTTTGTTTGTTTGTTCTTTATTTACTTAATGTAAAATTCGTTTGTTGAAAAAAGTGCTTGATATGGTGATTTTTATTTCAACTAGAAAGGTTCGGTTTCGGTTTCGGCCGAATATTAAAAAAAAACCCGAATATTCGGTTTCGGTTTCGGCCCAAAAAAGTGGTTTCGGTCGGACACTAGTACTAAGTGAGATTTTGCTTTTGAAACCAATGAAAAAATTGCCTGCAATTGTCTAGAACTTTTATACCAATCAACTTAACTAGAACCAAAAAAATGGGCGTTCATTAATCGAGCATTGTTTCAGGTTTAGACAAAATAATAACAAAAATCTTTATATAAGTTTCGGCTTAATTTAAAACTCACATCGTTTCTGGAAAAAACCCACCCGTTCTGGAAAAGTTGATGAGGATGAAAGGGGACACGCTATGTGGTCTGCTTTAGCAAATCTCCGAACAGGTTTTGTTTTTAGTAGCTAAGAATCCGGCAGGTTTGTGGACACGGGTTTATCAGTTTCTATGAACATTTTTCTGCGCTCAAAAAAGAAACCGAAGGTGATTGCTTTTAGCACGTCAGTTCCCAAAATCTCAAACCTAAAATGAGTGAAATCAGCACAGTGACACAGAGCAGAGTGCAGTCTTTGAACTCTTTCTATCTATCAGATTTAATAATCTGAAGATAGTCGACTCTCGCCTAAGTGATTAGCTGCCGGAGTTCCCTCTATTCACTGCTAAAAAGAACCAAGACCATCGGTTCGAAATGACAGGTGATATAACTTTCGCTCTGATTGTCTGAGTTGTTTAAAAGATATTGGTTTGATCCAAGGTTTATTTTATTATTCTGGATCTCATCTACATTTGATGTATGTCTCGAAAATTGGCTTTAAATGCATCTTGAACTTCCTAGAATGTCAAAGAGACATTACTTTTTGATCATTGATGTTTCCACTCGCAGCTCTGAGGATATCTTAGAGACAGTTTTTTCGAAAATTTTTTGCCGACTGGTTCGTGTGGCGGCCATTTTGGTATAAAAACGATTATAGACCCTAGAATTTTTTAAAACAGTTCATAAAATTTTAAGATCTATTCATACATACAGATTTTGGTGGGATATGTTAATGTATTTTAAAAAATGATTTAGTAAATTTATTTAGCTGATTTTAGTTTAGTTAGTAATACTGCGTACTCAGTTTTTCATTTCTACATCCTTTGTCCTTAAAAGGACTTCAAAGTTTTGAAGGGGATAAAAAAGAAAAATAATGTAAAAATACTTAACCTCTTTAGAATATGACGATATGTACATCAAATGAAAGAGGAAAGGCTCAAGAATATAAATAAAATTGATTTTTTATCTATTTGTAAAAAAAGGATATGAAAAAGGTCCTTTGAAAATTTTAATCCTTTATATCCTTGAAAATTTATATAGTATTTTCTTTAAAAGTAAGTATGTTAAAACCCAAAATCTCCTTGATCACGTGTCAAAATTTCATTACTCTAATTTTATTGGTTCGAAAGTTATTTAAAAAAAGGCGGAAGCTGCAATTCTAATGAAGTACAAAAATTCTAATTTATTTGAAAATCAGTATTTTAAATCATAAAAAGATACAAAGTCAATGAAGCGAGAATAATGAAATTTTGACACGTGATCAAGTAGACTTTGGGTTTTAACATACTTACTTTTCAAGAAAATTCTATATAAATTTTCAAGGATATAAAGGATTAAAATTTTCAAAGAACTTTTTTCATATCCTTTTTTTTTAGAAATATATACAAAATCAATTTTATTTAAATTCTTGAGCCTTTTCTCTTTCATTTGATATACATATCGTCATATTCTAACGAGGTTAAGTATTTTTTATATCTTTTTCATTTTTTATCCCCTTCAAAATTTTGAAGTCCTTTTAAAAGGACAAAGGATGTAGAAATAAAAAGCTGAGTACGCAGTATTACTATGTTTGGTCTCTAGTTTCACGCGCATATGGATTTTTTCCGGTGTGAAGAATTTTTATATTTTTTGTCGCACGGTGTAATCAGAGCTTGGGAAAATCAGTGATTGCAATTTTTTATTGTCATTTTTTAGTAATATAAGAATTTGTGATAAGAAATTAATTTTTAATTCAATGTTTGTGAGTTTTTTTATACAATTTTCAAAGTTTTAAGGCTTTTCATGACAGTAATAAAATTAATTGCTTCAATGCTTTTTTAATCCTCGGAGAACTTCATTATTTTTTTTTTAATTTTTAAATTTTATTTTTTCAATCATCGAGAACATTCTGGGCCAATTAGACAAAGGTTAAATGTTTCATTTATTTAACCTTTTGACTTAAAAAAAATTTTAATATTGTTTTAACAATTTATAAATAGTACAGAAACCTCTGAAGTTTGTAACATGCATACTTAATAAAATTCGGGCGGAAAACAGGTTATGGAAAAAGTATTGTCGCTTAAAGTAGGATTATGGGTCTACATGACCCAGTGTGATCTCTAAAGGTTAAAGATACAACACGCATTTAAGGATTAAACGAAAAAGGTTCCGTTAAACAGCAATCGAAACGCAGGGTTTTCTTATTTACACAGACAGTATTATTTATCTTTTCAATGATTTCATTTAACTTGCTATAAGGAAATGTAAAGACGCATCTAGAATGGAGGCGTCTCGGTAGAAGTTATGGCAATCAAACTTCCAGTGCCTTTGCACTTAAGTACGAGTACTTTGACGTTACAGACCTTAATTACTATGAGCGATTATGAGTAGCCACTACATTGGTTACAAGTACCGTTATAAATATTGTGAATGCTGGTGATTGGTCTGGGATGCATACAATAACCGTCAATACAGTAGACAGTAGTAGACATATACGTTTTATTTGATATGAGTGCTACACACATAGAGAGAGAGAGTGAGAGAGATAAGAAGACTGTGAGACTGAAAGAGATAAGAAGACTGTGAGACTGAGAGATAACTGTCTAAGAGAAATCTTCTACCGGTTTCATGCTGGTTAAAACCATTTCTTCGCTCTTCTATACGCTCTTCTATATTGTGTTTCTTTTTGTACATCCAAGGAAGATGAGTGCTTAACCTTAAAATGCCTAAACTAAATTCTTGTTTGTTTGATTAAAAACGATAAATAAATAAAAATAGCGTTAGAGGGTTAAGATAGAGATGAGTGTTATTGTTGAAGTATGGTTTCAAGTCCGAGAATTGGCTGAGAATTTTTTAACTTCGTACATCGCAAAAGCCACAGTAAAAATAATTGAAAACAAAATTTTTATGAAAAGCTTCATTTTCAACTTTTTCATTTTTAAATATCTGTATTTTCTTTAGTATTTCTATTAACTTTTGCTTTGATGACTTTTATTTTTTTTATAGGGTTCTACAATTAGTTCTGCAATTAGGGTTCTACAATTAAAATTAGCCAAATCCGATGTGTACTTTTCGAGATATCAGCGGGTATAATATGTAGTTTTTTGTTGGTATGAAAAACTTGCGGTCTTTCTAGTGTTAAAGTTGGACTGTACATAGTCCAAAAACAGATTAAGAAAATACCATAAACACCATAATTGGTGCAAATTTACTTTGAAAAATTTCTCACTTCCATGGCTCTAAAACCGCTGTAAATTTGAATTAACGTTTTTGAATTTTTGCGTTGAAGGTGTTATATCAATTAAATGTGGATAAATCATGGAAATTTCGCAAACCCTCTTGCCGCGCAATTCACACTCCAAAAATAAATGGCAATATTTGTACAGTAAATATTCGCAGTGTGTGTTCAATGCATTAAGAGGCAACAAAAATTTGTGAAATTTTGCCAAGGGAAATATTTTTTTCCGATCAATTTGATTTGGTGGCACGAAAATGGTGTTCCTGGTTTGCATTTTTGGATCAAAAACATCCAACACTTTGCTGACAACACATTTCGGAAAAATGCAAACATTTTTTGTCACCATCCAACACACTTTGGCCACACACCGATCCGCATCCATTCGCACGTAGCTCTCCATTTGACGTCGTCGTTGTCAACGCTAATTTTTCTAATAAATTAGCCAAACAGCCGGACATGCGTTTTGCTGTTGTCGCTTCTGGCTGCCGCTTACAAATTGTAAGTGTCATCGCATTTCTTGGACAAATAAAATCGAGAGCGGCAGCGTGCTCGGGCAATTAATTACACAAATATTTCTCACGAGTGCGATTTCACTCTGTAGTCGTCGTCTCTAACTATGCAAATTGGGAATCCGCTGCGAAAAGTTCGCCTACCTGAAGGTTACCGTTGGCATTCTTGCGTATTGCACCGTTGCTGTTGCTAGCGTTGTGCGATCAGCCATTTATGGCTGCAATCTTGATGGAGTCTTGCGGTTCGATGCTGAAATATCGCGTAAAGTGCACTTTTTCGTATGTTTTTCTTAACAAGTTAGTCGTTTCATGTTGCTGCCTCGACTGCGAACTAAAACTGGTTGTTGTTGTCGCACAATGGCAATGGCACAATGACAGTCTGCAGCAGTGCGGGCGGCCCAGTAGCGCCCACAGCGCCGTAGTTAATGTTGTTGGCGTCGACGATCTTATCGCCCATAGGTTGTAATGTTTTAATACAGAAATTAAATGTGTGCGTGTGTCATTGACGGCCGGATGACGGAGTGTGGCGGTTGGACTGCCTGGCAAGCACTTTTGGCTGGCTAGTTGAAGAAGGCTAACATTTTTTAGAACTGAGTTTTCACAACAATTTTTAACCCGCATTATTTTAGTCTAAATAGTCATTACAACAATTTGTAAACAATTATTTTAATTTTCAAATTCTTTCTTAAAAGTACTATTTTTGAATTACTGGGCTTTCTGGTAGTATACTGGAAATTTTGGGCCCATTTATGATGAATGAATAACTTGAGTGTTTTTCTACAAGAGAGTCTTACTACTTTCATACTTCGGGTCGTTAGTTCCTCTGACTTAATAGTGACTGATATTTAAAAGATTTCTATACCCGAAAATTTGGCTTTCTTTAAAGCCACCCTTAAGATTATCTTCATACAGCTTTTCGATGGAATATCCAGTATGGAAGTATGGCATCATATGGCGTCTTATAAGATTTCTTAAATAAAATATGGAGCATTAAATAAAATCTATGAACAACCAATTCGAATTTAAGGGTCAATACGAACCATGATGCCATTTGTCATTAAAATGTCATAGTTAATATTTTTAAAGTCTTAAAAAGTAAGTAGCCGACTTATTTAAGACTTTTTAAGATTAAAGAAAATGTTTTTTTAATACTTAAGTTTACTTTTCGGTCAATCTTAGAAAGAGGAAAGATGATTTGGATTTTTCTCTGTTTCAGGTTTCTCAACACATTTAAGATACCCTAATTTGCACAACTGTGGACCTGGTACTGTAAATATTTGCCTCAAAATCAAGACAAATTTATCTGTAAATATTTAAATTTGCAGCAATTCATAGAACTCGAGCAGGAAAAACGAATAAGTGTCCATCTGTTACAAGCAGATGTTTTGATCATAAAAAGGAAGAAAGAGAAAAAGAATCTAGGGATGCAAATTGGCAAAAATTTTATTGAACAATGTCTCCCCTGAAGAATGACTAAACTTCAAGTGAGTAGTTTGAAAGTTTTATTGGTGCGATCTCATAAAATTATATTTTGAATTTTGTAAAAAAGGACGAAGAGTATTGCTGTCGGTTCCTTATATGTAGTATAAATATTTGTAAAAAATTCTCTCAATTGTGATAAATTTATTTGCTATAATATATAAAATCTGATTTAATAAGTCTGATCTTCACGGTTTTAACTTGTGCATTTATTGTGAATAAATATTAAAATGAAGTTGTGTTAGTTTTAAGCAAATCGAAAAACTTTTTTATGTTTTAAGTTTCAAGTACCTCGAAGACAGTGAATCTGCTATTAAGGAGGTAATTTTCATCTGTATATGATTAAAAAATGTCCTGCAATGCCAGGTGGCTGTTTAATGCAGTGTGGCCAGATACCTGAAATTAATTTCACCTAAATCATAGAAAAAGCTGAAATTTCCTCCAAAAATTGAAAAAATCTCGTAAAACTTTTTGTTTATAATTATAACTTTGAAGCATAAAATTTAATTAAATTAAATTAGACATTTTAGCTTTCAGTATTCAAGTCTTCAGTTCCACTAATGATGTCAAATGTATCACCATTAAAATCCTTCCCCCTAAAAATTCTCCTAAAAGGCCAAGAATCTCCTAAATCTAGGAGGAAATCTCGTGATTTGGCAGCACCGGTTCAATGACTACCTGGTCCTAAAGGCATTGAGGGAAATGAGGCTTCAGATGTTGTTGCCAAAAGTGGTGTCCACCGGCCCGATGAGCAATTCAGCAACGTTTTGATGTCTTTGCCAGCGAACAAAAAGGGTCTGGATGAAAACCTGAGAAGAGAAGCGAAGGCTGGGTGGAACAGTTTAGTTAGCTGCGCAACCGCTAAAATAATGTTTGAACAACTCAATAATATAGGCGATTCGTTCTGTCGCTTTCGTGGAAGGACTTCAGAGCCATCGTGGGCATACAAACAGCAGCTCAGAGGCACAAAGGATGGGCAACACCGATTCGGAAAAGAAACTGGTGTTAGGAAAATTTTAGAGCATATTCAAAGCTTCTCAAGACTGCGCCTTACTCACTTAACGGCGCGGTTCTTCGTTGGATTAGATGGGGTGACCAAGCACGGCAATAAGTCGGCGTTGAATTTTGTTAGGAAGATTCACATTCTCATCGATCGACTTTTACGTCGACCAGCAACACAAAGGTGCTGTGAGTTCTGGGACCTATCAGGGTCTATGTGTGGTAAGTCTGGCCTGAGGCAACAATTTGTTGAAAAGTTGGTTATTGAGTTATATGAAGGTGTGAGAATTTTTTCATAAAATACAGAAACACACATAATTTAGACCTTTCATAGCATTGGACATTGGAATTAAGCGGCTTTTTTTCTAAAAATAGAAGAAAATATTACAAGAAAAAACACTATTAAAAAATTAAAATTGTTTCGTTTTTGTTAATATTTTTGTATGAATTTTAGAAAAAATATTAAAATGTATAAATATGTGTAAAAATACTAAAATATATATCAAATATTTTTTTTGTTATCTAAAAACCATAGAAAAAATATTTCATGAAAAGAAAAACAACATTCAACAATTAAAAGTTTTTCTTGTTTGTTAAAATTTATTTTATGAATTTTAGAAAAAAAAAAGTGTTAGGTTAGGTTAGGTTGTAGTGGCTGCCTCTGTATGAGACACACTTAGGCCTCTTTATGGGCCCATTGTGATACCACAAATTGTACCCGTTTAAATTGTGTTAATGTAAAATATTTTTTTATTATTCTTAGAAAAAATATTGAAAGAAAAATGCTAAAAATGTGTATATAAAATAGTATATTAGTTAATCTTTATATTTTTCAATCACAGCGGCAATCACACTTCATAAAAACGAAAAAAATCTCTCAATGAACTGAGGCTCTGGTGTAAAAGCGCCCTGGTCGAAGAAGCTTCATGGTTTTTTTTATTCAATTTCAGTTGTTATAGATATTTATTCCTTTCATATATATCATCATATTATCATGTATTAGATACAATATATTGTTTTGTTTGATCACATTATAAAAAAATTTAAAATTTCAACTCAAAAATGTGCTGCACACTTTGCCCCGAATTCGTTTTGGCGCGTTTGTAGAGTGAAGTGATTTGATCAAAAATAAATAAAAATTTAAAACAAACAAAAATGAAATGAGTGATTTAACAAGTTAGTCACACGGTAGTCGGCGTACCGTTACTATTTGTATTCGACTTACAATAACAAAAACGAAGCCAAGTCACTGACACTGAGGTTGGCAACGTAATGCACGAAATGGAAGCACCGACTGAATGATTGGACAGCGTCAGTGCGACAGTCTGAAAGACCGAGACATTACAAAGGTAATCAATTAGTTGTGTATGTAAGTGACGGACATGCCACTTATCAGGTGGCGGGCCGGTGAATGTTGTGCAGCGAGTGGTGCGAAATCGCATTTCATATAATGCGAACAAAAATCAGTTTTCCAAAGATATCCAAATGTGTAATCAGCTTCTTTACAAGCGGCAATGCGATAATGACGCCTCGAAATGCGGGTCTTAAAAATAAATTAGCAAATAAATATTTTAAATTGCATGTGTCAGCGGACAAATATGGACGACTGCGTGTAGCGGGGAAAAGGTTGTGGTGTCGGTGGCGCTTTGTGTACGTTGGGCTTAAGAGCGCCGTGATAACACAACGCCAACACACATCTAAATGCTTGCAAAAATACGAATTTACGTTTCATTTCGAGTCACTATCAGGTATGAGAGTTATATAGTAAGTTACTAACTACGTAATAAGTTTATTACTTTTGGCCTCAAAAAGTTATAAAACTAGTTGTATTTTGCATCAGTAATAAACATCAGTAATAAACTTAATTATGTTATTATTTTTTAGTAAGTTTTTGCCACTGAGTTTTTGAAAAGTGTTTACTTATTTAGTTAAAGTTATTAAGTTACAAATTTTTTTCTCACTTTCACTTTTCCTTATCTACATACATTCTTATGTTAGGTAAATGTATATATGAAACTATTTGTTCTTTCATTTTGAAAGAGTTGAAAAGGGATTCTAAAGGCTATGTGAACGAAAATGTTTGTAAATCCCACTCCCACTCAGGTCATCACTATGCATGACCAATTTTCCTATTGGGTTACTTGAAATTCGCTGTGTGGGCAAAAATGTTTGTAAATCCAACTCCAACAGTGAAATTCGCTGTGTGGACGAATTTGTTTTCGTAAATCGAACTCGAACACTGAAATTCGCTATGTGGACGAATGTGTTTTCGTAAATCCAATTCGAACATTGGTAACTAATCATAACCAATTTTCCTACTGGGTTACTGGAAATTCATTGCATGACCAATTTTCCTACTGGGTTACTGGAAATTCATTGTGTGGACAAAACTGTTTGTAATTCCAACTCCAACACTGAAATTCGCTATGTGGACGAATTTGTTTTCGTAAATCCAACTCGAACATTGGTAATTATGCATGACCAATTTTCCTACTGGGTTACTGGAAATTCACTGTGCGGACAAAACTGTTTGAAATTCCAACTCCAACCCAGGTAACTATGCATGACCAATTTTCCTACTGGAGTACTTGAAATTCACTGTATGGACGAATATGATTTCGTAAATCCAACTCCAATACTGGTCACTATGCCTGACCAATTTTCCTACTGGTTTACTTGAAATTCGCTGTGTTGACAAAAATGTTTGTAAATCCAACCCCAACACTGAAATTCGCTATGTGGACGAATTTGTTTTCGTAAATCCAACTCGAACATTGGTAACTATGCATGACCAATTTTTCTACTGGATTACTGGAAATTGATTGTGTGAACAAAACTGTTTTTAATTCAAAGTCCAAGCCACCAATTTCCTACTGGACCAATGACGAATTTTCCTACTGGGTTACTTGAAATTCGCTGTGAGGGCGAAAGTGTTTTTGTAACTCCAACTCCAACCAAGGTCACTATGCATGACCAATTTTCCTACTGGGTTACTTGAAATTTTCTGTGTGGACGAGAGTCTTTTGGTATATCCAATTCCCACCCAGGTCAACCCAGCATGACCAATTTTCCTACTGGGTTACTTGAAATTCGCTGTGTGAACGAATATGATTTCGTAAATCCAACTCCAACCCAGGTCACTATGCATGATCAATTTTCCTACTGGGTTACTTGAAATTTGCTGGTGTTGTTTTCAGTTCGCGTTCATAGCGAAATCGGTTTTCACCGCAAAGTTTCATTTTTTCATTTCATCCACAGTCCCTTTTCACCCCCCTCTCTCACTCAACATGGTCACCTTGATAGGCATCTGCAGTGGTCTCTGTCCATATGCTTTGCTCGTTATGCCTCGATCTATGCGCCACCATTCCCTCATCAACTTATCTACATACACACACACAACACACACACACACAAAAGTGTGTGTATGCACGCTTGTAATCCCCACATGCCTGGTTGGGCACTGGCGCCTTCTGCTTGACCACATGTGCGTGCATGTGCGTGTGAGCTCACAACGTTTTAGCACCTTTTTGCCGCAACTTTCACCTTCCACCCGTTTTCAACCCTTCGCTGTTTGATGTCGTTTGGTTGTGTTTTTTTTAATAGAAAATTGTTGTTTGTGCACTTTGTAAGTTAATTTAGCGTGAAAGGAAAACACTTTACGATTTTCCCCCTTTTTACTCTCTTTAGTTGGTTTTTATCTTTTTTTAAAAAAAGTGATTTAAATTTTCATGTGCCGCACCCAAATTCATTCCATTGAATGCACTTCGCAAGCGGTCGAACGCTCGCACGCGCTGTACGCAGCAAATTAAAATCGCAAAAACAACAGCAACATCAACAACAACACCAACAACAACATCAAAAGCGGTGCAATCATCAATGCAGCGCTAAAGCATCGATTTACGGCCGACTGTAGACGCGCGAGTAATTAGTGGCCAATGTCCGGTTTCCCGTTGCCGCGGCTGCTTATTTAGCAACCGCAAATTTGCCGTAATTACTACAGTTATAACAGCAGCTAAAGCTACGTACATCACAATGCCAACAACAAAAACAACCACCACAACATTGCATAATCGCGCAACGAAGCGTTAATAGCGCAAACAAGTAGACAAAACGCCCACTGTGCGCAACCAAAGAGCAAGGATCTTGCTTACATTATGTAATATAAAGGATTATTATCACGCTTAACGCATGTCGGGAGGGATGGAGCACGCGGTGACGCCTACTTCATTTGCACATTTCAGCAATGTGATTAAAAATCAGTGCAAACATAAATGGTGCAAACAAATGTGAAATGCATTTATATGAAAATTAAAAAATTTAGCTTAAAAATTATATTTGCAATTAAAAACTGAAAATTTGAAATTAAATTAAAATCAATTTGAATTAAATAAAAATTAAAAAAAAGTATAAATTAAAAATCAAACTACTTAAAATTATTGAATGGGTGAAATACTAAAAATTATATACCTATTATACAAAAACCAAAATTTAGGAATAAAATACATTTAAAAACATTTACATACATACATATACATACAAAAAACATTTGAAATTAAACATTAAAAATTAAGAAATTCAATTATTAATTATTATCTAATGAAAATAAACAATTCTAAGCTATTGTAAAAATTAAATATTGAAAATTAAATATAAAAATAAAAAACTTAATTCAATTATAACCTACCTTTAACCTTTAACGAATTTAATTAAAACACCATTAATTATTAAACATTAAAAATATCAAAAGTGCAGCAACGATAAATATTTGTAAAGATCAAATTTTAAAACTAAAAAAACATTTAATTAAAAGTATATATTAAAATGAAACTTAAAAATTAAAATCAATTAAATATACCTAACCTAAAACGAACCTAATTAAAACCACATTAATTAATAAACGTTTAATAAAAATCAAAATTGAAGCATTAAAAAATTATTGTAATGATTAAATATTAAAATTAAGAAAATTTTTATTGAAATTATAAAATAGAAGTTGAAAATTAAATATAATATAAAAATTAAAACTTAATTGAATTATAACCTAACTAACTTAAACCGAATAAAATTCAAACATCATTAACTACTTAACATTGAATAAAAATCAAAAGTGAAATTTTAGAATTAAAAATTGAAAATGAAAAATTTTAAATTAAAAATTAAAGTTAAAAGCTTAAAATTTATAAATAAAAGTTAAAAATTTAAGATTAAAAAAAATTGAATATTATTAACTAAAGATTTTAAATTAAAATACAAATTCAAAAATCAAAAATAAAAATTTAAAATTTAAAACCAAAAGCTAAAAATTAAAAATGAAAAAAATTGAATATTTAATATCAATCATTTCGAAATACAGTCGTGTCTGGATATAGTGAACTAATTATTGCAAGGCCTGTTCACAGTATTGAGGTTGTTCACTATATCAAGGTTAGCATTTTTGTTCAAAAACTCGTTTTATTTGCTTAAAATACACTTTTTGTTTTTTGCTTGAAATTGCTTTCAAAATTTGGGTGTTCACTATATCTCGGTGTTCACTATACCCAGACACGACTGTATATCTAAGAAATATATATAAGAGTTTGATAATATAATATTTTATAAAAATAATATAAATAAATATAAGGTATTAATAAATGTAATATATTTACATTTATTATTAATTAATTAACTAATTCCAAATTGCTATTAATTTTAATATTTTTTAATTAAACCTTATTTTTTCAATTTAAATTACATTTAAATTTAATAATTATATTATAATTGTACATTATTATTATAATAATTTTTAATTAATGTTTTAATAATTTTCATTTCATTATTATAATAGAATTTTGTATTTCTAAAAAATTTATAACTGTTTGACTTTTAATTTTTTTAATTTAAATTTAAAAAATCATATTAAAAATTTAAGCATTAAAAAATTCAATTCAAGCATTAAAAAATTATTGTAAAATATATACAATAATCAAATAAAAATTTTGTAAATAAAGTTAATATAAAAAAATTTGTTTTTAGTTAGATTATAAATAAACAACTGAAAAATTAAATTAAGCGTTCAAACTAAAAGTTTGAAATTAAAAATTAAAAAATTAGAAATCAAAAGTTTAAAATGTAAAACTTAAAATCAGCGTTTCATAGAAAATATAAGTTTAACAAGAAAAATTCAAATACAAAAAGGTTAAAAAAGTGAAAAAAGTATTTTTTTCTCATAACAGTTATGCGATGATGGAAAAAATATTTTTCGAAAAATAAACGTTACCGAGCAATGGAAAAAATATTTCTGGCTGATAATAGTTATTAGACAACAGAAAAAATATTTGTCACGAATAATAGTTATACATAGATGTAAAAATAGATGTAAAAATTATTATTTCAAAATAATAATTATAAGCAACAATTTAAATATTTGTTACAATGAAACAGTTATTTTCCAACTTTTTTCTAAAAACGTTATAACTGTTATGTCCCTGAAAAAAACAATTAAAGTTGAAAATAAACTTCATAAACCTCAACTCAAAACAGAGGCTTATGAGATGTTTTGCAAACTTAAATCACACTTTCTGTTTATAGGAACCAAAATGGATCCGAAGTTTAAGTTTCCTGTGAATTTATGCTTAAAGTGTCCACTGACTCTTTCAACTTTTCGTGGGTACAATGAGAAATTTCTATCTATTTTGGAAACCGTGGCAAGTTATAGTTTTAGGCTGCCATTCGTTCTAATTTTGAAGATATAGGTGTTTTATAGAAAAAAGAAATTATTATTAAAACTAGTTGAAAACTAAACTAATCAGCAATTTAAATCTAAAAAGTTTTCAAGGAATAGTCCATCGCTATCGCTAACTGTGTCCACATCCACTTCAGCGTACAGCGTAGTTTTTTCTTCAATTATGTAATAAAGTGACGGCCCAGCGGTTTATTGGCAAAGGAAAACAGAGCGACCGGCCTTTTTCTCGTTGCAGCCACTCGAGCGTCAAATATGTTTGTGCAGCGCGTTAACTTACGCCTCAAATATTTTCAATATTACGGCTTGTTGGTCTGCGCGTTGACTCAATAATGATTGGCTTGTGTGCGGCAGCGGCGCAGCGAATGGGTGCAAACTTGGTCGATTATGTCCTGAATGTGATTTTCATTTAAAAGCCTAAAGCATTTATTGTGTGCAGCAATTTTGTGGCGCACGAAAACAACGCCAACAACTACGTCGCTGTCGGCGGCCATGATACGTTACGCCCTTTAGTGTGATGTTTATGTTTTTTGTTTTTTTTTTGTAATTTGTTGAAACGCGTCAATCGAAAAAA
The DNA here is from genome assembly GCA_964056695.1 of Melieria picta. NCBI lineage: Eukaryota > Metazoa > Arthropoda > Insecta > Diptera > Ulidiidae > Melieria > Melieria picta. The sequence continues at coordinate 34,152,093 of OZ057398.1, read as the reverse complement.
TCGCTAAATGAAATTTTTGCATGGCACGAAAGAGGCGTCAAAATGCCTTGCAGTGTTGCCACACGCTACAATAAAAAGCGTAATAATAAAAAACAGCATTTGAGGTAAACGAGTTGCGTGTGTGTTTGTGTGTGTGTGGGTGAGCGCTCGTTATCGATGCCGTACAGGCGGCGGCCCGATGGCTGCATTTGGGGGTCGTGCTGCATGTGTGTGGCTGTTGTTGTTGCTGCTGCTGCTGCTGCAACAATGCAAGCGGCCATTTCGCGGTAAGTGCATTTTTACGGTTGCGCGACTTAATGCTTTAAGGATTCAATTGATTCCTTTTATCCCAATTTCACGCACACGTAAACCTTTGGCGTCCAATTGCCGATGCGCAGCGGCCTTTATAAACCCGAACGGCATTGTGTTGCGTCACGCCTTGCCACACTTTTGCACAACTGACAATTGTTCATGGTGCACATTGACTTCTTGGCCATTCGCTGTTGTGCGTATTTTGGTCAGTTGCATTTGCAGTCTCGAATTGCTGTCGGTCTGCCGCTTCGGTTGCAGCAGCAGTCAATCTTTGCACTGTGGCTGCTTGTTAGTGGACTTTCGCAATTGGCAACGCTGCTTTCTGCACTCTCATTGGCCGCTAATCGGCTTAGCAGTTTTAGCCACTGTGGTGATGTGGCTCTGGTGTGAGTGTTGTGCGCTCACGAATTCGTGTCAAGGCAACAGAGCTGTGAGGAAATCATCGACGGCGAACCTCGAGTTGTTGCCACTTTGTTTATTGGCAATTAAGTGCGCGCGTACGCCGAGACTCGAACCGCCATTTCAACGCTCATTTGAGTGCAAAACTAATGAAAGACGCTCGCATTAAGCGGCGTCGGCAAACGCGGCGTCTGTCGTCGCATTTTCATACATTCAGCACAGCAATGTGGAGCTGCGCGTATTTATGGTGGCAGCATTTCCATTTAATATTAAACAAATAAATCGTGCGCGCACACATGTTGTCGCTGTATCTTTTTGGTAAATAAAGCTAAAGTACGACGACGACGACGACTTTTCGCAAAACTCAACGCCGCGCGCGCCCACACCAGACTCCGTGCACCTTGATGCACATTAGGCGTCATTGTTGGTACGTGTGAGCTGCAGATGCCACTGACGGCATCCAGGAATAATGCTTCAAACGCGGTTCGAAAATCCCTCGATTGTGGGCAACATATCTCGTGATTGTTGGGATTTCATTAAAGTAAGCAATTGATATGAAAAACTGCATTATTCTGCTTGTAAATAGTAAAAACTCTAAGAAAATGTAACAATTTATTTATTAGAAAATTTTTATAAATTTTTTTCATTAAAAAATACGTAAGAGAAATTCTAAACAATATAGTAGACGAACAAAAAACTAATGGGTTAAATAAAATATGAGGTTTTAGCTTTTATTCTTCAGCGTCTTGGTGCATACTTTGACATCTTTGGATCTTCCATTCATTGTGGACTACACTGATCTATAAAATATTGACATATATAGCTGATATGGTCCGGTTCAGTAAGTCTATAACATCGAAAACTGTGAGAGACACAAAATTGTTTAACCTTAACACTAGAAAGACAATTGCGGTAATTTTGACAGTTTTTAATTTTTAAATATCTGTATCTTCTCTAGTATTTCTATCAACTTTTGCTTTGGTGACTTTTATTTTTTTATTGTAAAAAATTTTATATTTTCTTTTAATTTAAATGAATGAATTTGAATTGAGCAATGAAAAATGTGTACATGGATATAAAAACATACAAATATAGTAATTTATGTTATGTGATAGCACTTTTTATGAAAATGGTTCCTCGAGCACGATTCTATTCTTTGTTGAAAAAACCTGAGTGCTGGTTTCGTTGCTTCAAATTTAATTTCACAAAATTGTTTAACCTTAACACTAGAAAGACAATTGCGGTCATTTTGACGGTTTTTCATTTTTAAATATCTGTATCTTCTCTAGTATTTCTATCAACGTTTGGTGACTTTTATTTTTTATCTTAAAAAAATTTTATATTTTCTTTTAATTTATTTTGTCAAAAATTAGCCAAATCCGATGTGTACTTTTCGAGATATCAGCGGATATAATATGTAGTATTTGTAGGTGTGGTATTTGCTTGGTTTCGGAGTAGTTTTTTATACACATTTTCTTATTTTAGATAGTTAGATATATGTTTCTCATATTTTTGTTGTTGTACAGGGAGGCGCAAAAATTATCACTCAATCGGCAGATGCTGTCACTTTTGCAAATGGCGGCAAAAGTAAATTCTGCCTTGACATTAATTCATTCATACATTCATACGTTCATTTATTCATACATTCATTCATTCATATATTAATTCATACATTTATTCATAAACAAACTAGAGCCAGAGAACACTGAGTGACCACTTTTGCGCCACCCTGTAATAATTTCCTAAATGAACTTAACTTAACTTCGTTAAAGTTATTAAAATTACATGTGCAAATTTATGACTGTACATATTTATTTTTACTGTCCTTAGCATTTAAAGATGTTTCTTTGACTTTAAAAAAATTTTTACATACATACATTCCTTAAAATAAGTAAGTTAGAACTGAAAGGTCTTTAATCAACAATCAGCAGAATTTCCAATAGATTTAAGAATGAGATCGTTGCTTTGTTCAGCGCATTTTTTTATCTCTTTCGATAAAGTAAGAAAGTCACAGAACAAGTAATGAATGGTTTCCTGGTGATAGTCTGTAAAGACCACAGTGCGCTTTGCCACATCAAGGCGACCTCTGTGAATCTATTTCCATTGTATCCTGAGCATAGTGATCTAATAAATAATCTCACCATTTGTGTTTAGATTCAACGAAGCAGTCCTTACAGTAGTCCTTACTGCCTTTGTTGAGCCTAGTAATTAAATCTAGGAAGGCCTAAATGGTTATCGCCTTACGTACATCAGAAGTTGAGCCTCCTTGTTTACATTTGGGTGAGGAAACTTGCTCACAGACATAACAGACACGTAGGTAAGAGAGGCTGTCCCAAGGCGCCCACTAAGCCCACTTAGGCCATGAAGCCCCATTGTGATACCACAAACATTCGAGCTCAAGACCACTCACTCAGTGAATCAGTTTGAGCTTCTCAGGAAGCCTAGTAGAGCGTGAATAGTCCCATCGGTTAAAGTCCTTAGATTGTCGAAAAAGAAGTTGCCTAAATGACCATTTCTTCTTCTAGAAAATGCCGGACAAGATCACAGAAGGTAAGGTGCATTTAGTTCCTCTACCTCGTCCATAAAGCCACCAAAGAAGTCATTTGAAAACAGCCCCAACCTTTTTGCGTGGGTGCCAACTACACAGTGAGTCGTCAGAACACCAATCATGGTTCTGGTTTGGTACCATTTTAGTGAGAGAAGTTTAAGGTTGGCCTAATTTGATGCCCATTAAATCCTGTGTTGTCTTCAGATCATCTTGAGTTAGTTTCTTGCATGGAGCTGGTATGAGTATGAAGGTTACAGGTTAAAAATATTTTACCAAGCGTTGCCATTTCTTGACGAAACTGCTCAGTTGTACCTTGCCGAGCGAGTTCGTCTACTCTACAGGTCAATGGAATGTCTACAAGTATGTACGGAGCTCAGCATAGGTGAATTTAGAGCTGCCTGGTAGTCTCGTTGAAAGCTTTGCTGCAACTTAGAATAGCCGTCGATGCTATTGCAACTGCATCCAGAGTCCGCAACAGAGACTTAACAGAGTTAAATTATTGGACCTTCTTAATTGGGATAGCAAATGGATGAACCGACACAATGAGGCCGTAAGCCTTTTATAGCATTCAAAAGGCAGGAGAGAGAAAAGGGATGAAAAGGGATATGGTGGCTGCCTCTGTATGAGACATACTTAGGCAAAGACAATACGTTGACCCTGGATAGAGGGATGTGCCTTCGACAGACACTCATTGGTGGCACCTGTCATCTGAAGCATCCATACTCGGTTATTAATGTAGTTGTCACTTGAGAGTTTTCTGACTTAAACTGAGAATTCTTTGCTTTAGCGACCCAATGGTATCCTTAGAGCTGTCTTGGATTGCCCACAGTTGGTTATTTAATTTCACCTATCGTTGATGTTATCCAGTTGTCTACTAGACATTAGATCCTTGAATTACTTAAACCAGTCTTTGACTTTTGGCTCTTTCCGATTTTTGTTAAGCCAGATCATCTGCTAGTTTATCTAGTTTTGTCCTAACATGTTCGTCAATACACACATTTTCCTATAAAACTTTAGGTATATTGTAGTTGTTAAAATTATTTAAAACTTGTTGGGATGTACAAAGGTCTCAATTGGGTCGAAAGTGTAAAAAGAATTAAACTGTTCTCTGTGCAATAACTTGAAATGGAGACTTTATACCCCTTCTAGGCCTTTTAAATTCTCCTCTAAGGCGCTACTTTCCTGGTGATTGACAGTGTGGTGTATCCTTGACTTTTTATTTGTGTGGATTTTAAACAAAAAATTGCTCAATTGAAATATAGCAGCACTTCACAAAGCACAAATTTTTTATATATTGCACAATCAACTATTCCTTTGGTGTACTAATTTTACCAATACTGTTCTTAATTATAGTTAAATTTAATGTATGTAGCTTAAAAATATGGAAAGTAGAGAGCAATGAATTTCGGAAAAGGAAATGAATTCTAAAAAAAATTCCTGTAAAATCGAAGCAAATTTTAATGGCGCATAGGAAGATTGTTAGAAATTGGAAGTTCGAAAGTTGAATCTCAGTTCCACGAAAGAGATATCCAAGTACTAATAAATAACGTTAACCCTTTCGCTACAGGTTTTTATTGGGGACAGTTAAAATCCTCTAATATTTCTTTATTAACTTCAGTTAACATTAAAAAAAAATTTGTTTGAATTTAGGTAAGAAGGTAAATTAAAAATATATCTTATTTTTCTGCTTCTTCTTTCTTTACTATGCAGATATATAACATTCAAAAAACGAGCATACTTTTCTTCTTTAAATTCAGTTTACTAATTTCGTATAATTTCTAAAACATGAAACTATTCTAAGGATAAACATACAAATTTATTCTTGAAACCATAGAGGGTTCTCATGTCCAGAAAGTAGTATGTTGCCATAAGGCAACAAAATAGCGAAAGGGTTAACTTCAAAGTGCGGGTATTGTGTGACAAATAATTCTAATAACTTTCGTAATTTTTAGTATATTTAAAAGTTATAAAAAGTTTCAATAAGAATTTTCACATTTGAGGTAATTCTTTATGCCTGCCAGATTTCAACTGAAGCCATTCTTACTTTATTTAAAATTTTTTCTAATTATTAAGTATTTAATAGTTTTTGTAACAGTTTCGTGATTGCTTTTGAAAATTCCGCCATTCCGACAAACGACTGAAAATTGTCGTCTCTAGTGTGCACATGTCTTCTTCTTCTTCTTGTTGCCATTGTTGTCATTCCTTGCAGTCAGCGATAGCAGTGTGAGTCGCCGGCTGAGCTGGGCTTGCCTGCTGCTTTCCTCGTTGTCCTTAGTGCTTTTACAGTATGCAAATCCTCATATGGCATGAGTGCAGCGCACGCTTTCAAATGGGTTTTCTTTGGGTTTTGGCTGCGCGTGGCTCAGGTGCTCAGCGCGTCTTTCACTTGTTTTTAGCTATTTATGTTTTTTCCGCTTCTACGCCGCCACTCGTATCTATCGAGTGGCTGCACCACTGTCAGTGTTGCGCATAATGCATAATGTAAATTCTGTTATGCCTGGCAGATAGTTCAGTGGAATTTCTTTATTATTGTTTGCCTCGGCTGAAGTTGTGTCGACGTGGGTGTTGGTGCAAAAAACAAAACACAAAAAAAAATTCCACAGTTTATTTACGACTTTTGGTAGCTTTGCCTTGGTTTTTGGCGATATTTTAAGTCTCATTTATGGCTAAATAGTATTTCAATATGCAGATTAGCGGCGTGCAGTGCAACGGTTCCGAACATGCTTCGTAATTTATGCCAAGTTTAGCATACAACCAGCACATATTTTGGTGAGTAGCGAAATTTCGCAAGTAAACGGAAAATCTACAACAATACTTTGGTACTTAATGTAATCTAGTTGCATCAGCTCCCTTAAATTTGCGTTTTGGTACGTGATTTCAAAGTTGCTTTTGTCTACTTATTCATATTAAGTGAATAAATGAATGAATTTGAATTGAGTAATGAAAAATGTGTACATGGATATAAAAACATTCAAATATAGTAATTTATGTTATAGTCTTAAGCACTTTTTATAAAAATAGTTCCTCGAGCACGATTCTATTCTTTGTTGAAAATTACTGGGTGCTGGTTTCGTTATTTTCTAATTTATATTCGACTATTTATTGATTTTTGGGACTAAAGCTTTAACAAAAAATTGTTTCATTGATGTCTAAAGTGCTATGAAAAAATAAAAAATGACATTCAAGACCACAGATCGCAGTACATTTTTGAACCAAAGAAATCTTTTGATGTCGTATAAAAACGTACAACATAATTTTAAAGAGGTCCTCTTAGATGTCTTCTTGTGTATAGATTCTTTTCAGTAATGGAGCTTTCGCTTCATACAGATTGCATTCTGAAAAAGATATCGCCTGATCTTGGAAGAGGGTCACTTTATACTTGCAAATCCTCTCACATATAATGACAGATCGTCGAATAGCTGTAGAGTTCTTTTTAAAGTTGTTTAAACACAAATTATTGAATTTCTAGCGTCTACAATGATTTTCTTAGCTTTTCTATGGAGATACGTAACATTTTCCAATTTCAATTGTTGCAAAGCTGCAGCGTTCTACTATCAAATGTTCAATATTTCCGGCCCCTATCTCTTTTAGTTTGGAAGTTATGGTTGTATAAAGTTTTTCAATTACGAATTGTTAAGTTCCTACATCGATTCTACATCGATTTTCTCAGCTTTCTCATAAAATTATACAGGGTCTTTTACCACTCGTTGCAAAAGTGCAGAGGTCTACTATCAAATGTTTAATACTTCCAACCTGTATCTCTTCTAGTTTGAAAGTTATTGGTGTATAAAGTTTTTCAATTACGAATTGTTAAGTTTATAGCTTCTACATCGATTTTCTCAGCTTTCTTTTGTGAATATACAGGATCCTTTACCACTTGTTGCAAAGCTGCATAGTTCTACTATTAAATGTGTAATATTTCAGGTCTCTATCTCTTCTACTTTGGAAATTACGAGTGTCTAAAGTTTTTCAGTTATGTTAAGAATTGTTAAGTTTCTAGCTACAACATATTTTTTTAATCTTTCTGGTGAAATTATTCAGGGACTTCGATCACTTGTTGAAATCTGCAGAGTTCTATTATTAAATGTTCAATATTTCAGGTCTGTATCTCTTCTAGTTTCGACTATACAGGCGCTTCAAGATTTTCGATTTTGTCAAATTTTTTAAATTCCAGCTGCTTCATCGATTTGCTTAGTTTTCTGGTGAAAATACACAGGGTCCTCCAACATTTATTACAAAGCTGTAGAGTCCTACTATCAAATGTTCAATATTTTAGACCTCTATCTCTTCTAGTTTGGAAGTTACCGGTATATAAAGTTTGCCATTTACAAATTGTTAAGTTCCTAGCTTCTTCATCGATTTTCATTTCAGCTTTTCAATGAAAATATACAGGGTCTTCCACAATTTATTGCAAAGCTGCAGAGTCCTACTATCAAATGTTCAATATTTGAGGCTTCTATCTCCTATAGTTTGAAACATACAGGCGTTTAAAATTTTTTAATGAAAAATTGTTGAATTTCTGCCTTCTTCATAGATTTTCTCAGCTTTTTGATAAAAATACACAGCGTCTTCTACTATTCGTTGCAAAGGTGCAGAGTTTTACTAACAAATGTTCAATATTTCAGGCCTGTATCTCTTCTGGTTTTAAGGTTACGGGCCTTTACAGTTTTCGAAAAGTTTTTGCTTCTACTTCCAATGGAATTTCTTAGCTTCTACTTCTCCGACGTTTTATTGAGGGCTCTCCATCACTCGTTGTATAGTTGCAGAGTGCCAATATCAAATTAAATGTGTTGTCCTGAAATGAAAATAGAACGCAGTTCCACTTCCCACTTAACCCTTTCGCTATTTTGTTGCCATATGGCAAGATGCTACTTTGTGGACGTCTGCATTCTCTATGGTTGCAAGAATACATTTTTTGTTGGTCTTTAGAATAGTTTGAAGTTTTAGGAAAAACACGAAATTAATAAACTGAATATTTAAGTTTAAAAAAGAGAAGTATACACGTTTTTTTAATGATATATCTTGACATAGTAAAGGAAGAAGAAGCAGAAAAAATTAGGGAACTTTTTAATTTGACGTTTTCTTTCAATTTAGATACTTTTTTTTTAATTTTGGCTGAAGTAAATGAAGAAATATTCAAATTTTCGTAAAAAGTTTTATGTTTAAGTAATTATTACAGCCACAACGATGTGGTTGCTCTCATAGAAAAACACTCTAAAATACAGAGTCCGAGTATAAAAATTAAAAAATGTCTTATGGAATGTTGCTAATATTACCAACTTGTTGCAACTTTCCCCAGTAAAAACCTGTAGCGAAAGGGTTAACACTTTTTTAGTTTTAAAATAAATACCTACAACTGCCCCATGAAAGCCGCATTTCAAGTTTGAATATTTCTGAAACTCTTCACACATCGCTGGGCTGCAGCATTCTCCACTACTGTATCCTTTTCCTGTTCAAGTTGTTGTTGTAGAGCGAAGAGCACATTTCGTCAGCTGCCAACGAATGGACATCACAACGCCAGCATTGATGGCCGTGTTTATGACGTCGACGGCGCTTGTCGTCATGTTTGAAATCGCATTAATTAAAGTGGATTTGATTTTCGTAATAAATCCATCATGGGAATAACCATTCAGCAGCACCAACAACAACAACAACAACAAATGATTTAACAACAGCATCGCTTAGTCAACACTGGGGCGCGCGCACAATGCGAAGCGAGCGAATAGCGCCAGCGGCAGTTCCGTGCCAGCGTGTGCGTCGACTGACCGCCCTCCCCGCCTAACCGCTGCAAATGTTGCATTAAATGCAATTACATTATTTTCATCCTGAGTTGCTGTTGCGTCGCTTGTGGAGCGATTATTTTTCCTTCTGTGCATAGCTGTCAGTTTAACTATGCCGCTGTTGGTATGGCGGTCTGTTCTCTGTCTGTCTGTCTCTGTCTCGATCTGTCTGTCTGTCTGTCAGTTGGTCTGCGTGTCGCTCGTCCATTAAATTTTTCATTGGCCAACCGACAGACATGCATCACTTCATACACATTTTTTTCCATTCATTTTTTTGCATATTTTTAATTTTAACTTTTTTTTTGCGTTTTGTACTTTGTTCGAATGTCCTCATGCCGCATCGGAATTGGCTCAAGTGCTCGCTGGTTATGCGCCAAGTGCAGCCAGTGAAATTGAAAACCCTTATGACGGCCGGTTGTTGTCATTGTTGTGTTGTACATTGCGGACATGATTTAATTTACATGCAACCATGCACACACACACACACACACAAACACACAGACACAACCAATGCTTTTTGCCCGAGTGTGAGTGATGCATTTCCACTGTACGATGTGGGTTTTTTTCTAAAGAAAATTCAATTATTCAATACTGTGCATTGATTTTTAATGCTTTTAATGCTTTCATCGGCTGTTGAACGTAAATTTTCGCCTGCGGGCATAAACGTTTATGAATTAATTGGCCGTTATAATGAAGTTATTAAATGGCTAATTGAGTTCTAATGAGCTCATCATTGCAGAAACAGAGGCAATATGCCATAAATGATAAGAGTGAGTGAGAAAATGTAAAAGTTCGGCTTGTCTTTGAACTCTTTTTTGATTTTTTTCTTTTAAAAATCGATTATAAAATATAAATACAACAGATTCTATATGAGATATCCGCTTAATTTTTGAAAGTTTATTTGAAAATATATTTATGGCACTAAGTATGAAATATACTTTCTTAATCTTTTGAGAACACACTGGATCATGTAGACCAGAGGTACCCATGCGCTATGCTCTTGTTGCTCATTTGTTTTTGTAAATGATCTTCGGCATAGGCTGAGCATTTCTAATATACACACACAGCAAAGTATGCTTTGTTGGTACACATTGGCGACAGTTATTTTTAACGTAGGTTTTGTTGTTGTCTAGCGTATGAATTCGTTTATATGTATTGGTGTTTGCTCTTCCATAAGAAGGTTTTGTAGACCCATAGCAGTATTTTAGGTGAAAATACCTGTTTTTCTCGCTAATTTTTCAAGTATGTTTCAAACTTCAAAGGTTCCCATAATATTTGTTAATTGTGAATACAAGTATTTCACCATGCGACAAAAATCAAAAAATTTCAAAACACACGAAAAAATCGATATACTCGCGAAACTAGGGGCAAAATGTAGTAAAACTGCGTTTTTAGTTTTTCTCTCTGACGTCAGGATTTTTTTTTAAAAGACTTTGAAATTTCAAGGACATGTTTATTTAAAAAAATTATTTTGAGCGAAGTATTAAATTTTTTGTATCTTAAACTAATAAAGTTAGAAGGACGAAATTCAAGGATGTACTAGCGTACATATTAGTCCTTAAGATATATTTTTCTCAAAAAAAACTATTGGAAATTTCCAAGGATATTCAAGGATAAAGTTTTAAAAGGACATTTTCAATACCTCTTCGTCCTTCTGCACCAAAACATTACATTTTCTAAGATTCTAATGATTTTTCTCTTTTATTTGATACCCATATTATTATTCTACAATGCGCTCAATTTTTAAAATAATTTTTTGAAATAAACATGCCCATGAAATTTCAAAGTCCTTTAAAAAAAATTCTGACGTCAGAGAGAAAAACTAAAGACGCAGTTTTACTACATTTGGCCCCTAGTTTCGCGAGTATATAGATTTTTTCGTGTGTAAAATTTCTTGTCGCAGATTTTTTTTTAAGTCAAAAGGTTCAATAGTTTTGGAGTTATAGGCAATTAAAAGTGAACAGGGTCTAGTTGAAGAGTGAAAAAATAGATGTGTTCTCGGAAGGTTAAATGGCTATAAAAACCTGTTACTGGGTCTCTGCTCTGCTGTAGTTGGTCTCATAAAGAGATGATGGGGCATCCTGAATTTGTTTCTTACATCAAAGACACGATCTCCCTCCTCGCCGTTGACCTCCAACTACCGCGTTGAACACCTTTTTCGCCGGAGCTTCATTGTCCATACGGGAGACATGGCCAAGGCTTAGTGTTGCCAGATCAGGAGATTTCCTCCTAGATTTAGGAGATTCTTGGCCTTTTAGGAGCATTTTTAGGAGGAAGAATTGTTTAGGAGAAAGTTTAGGAGATTTATATTTTATGTTAGGGGATTTTTCGGATCCTTAGTGGATTTTTGGGAGATTTTTGGATAACTGTTCCTGTATTGGGAACAGTGGCAACAAAACAATACTTTTGCCAACTATTTTAATGGTCAAAGCACCCTATTGCACAGTGATTCGTTCCATAGACAAAATTCAAAAAATTTATAGTCTCAGAATTTAATGATTTTGATGTCATTTGAAAGGTAAAACTCCAACTAAGAAAACCCCAAAAAATCTGTGCAAAAAATTAATTAGTATGTGTGTAAAAGCGGCTCAAAGTTGAAACTTTTTTCACAAAACAATGTAAACACATATTTTCTGTTTTTTAGTCTATTTGGTTACCAAGAAGTTGCTGAAGCTTTCAATATAGATTAAGAAATTATGTTGCCATTTTCACTTTTAATTTTTTCTCAAAATTTGCAAAGCTGAAGCTTTTACATCACTTTTAATTCAAAATATTTTTCTAAATTAAAAATCTGAAAATTGGCAAAACTTAGGGAAAATATCTAAAAAGTATGTGAAAGTATGTTCCTGGATTTTTTTTATTTTAAGAAGCATTCTTTCTTTGTCGGATAATGTAATTACATCCTCCGATATCTTCCGATCTCAGAAAATAATTCAATTTGAAAAGTGGTCTCAACACCTATTTTTCGACAAAATTTATTTAATTTATCCCTAAAAGTATGCAATCAGCATGAAAAATTAAGAAAACTGCACAAATGCAAAGCATACGTCTATTATTATAATTTTTATTGGAAAACTAAAGGCTCCTAAGACAATTTCTGTTACTCTTTGCAATTATCAATGTTGACGTTACCGATTAAATGTAAAATCTGAAAAATCTAGCCAACACACTCATTGCTATAGCTCACCAAAAATGACGAAATTTGTAAATTTAAGTCTCAAACTACCAATTGCCAAACTACTAAAGGTTAAGAAAAACAAAATAGAGATTTAACTTCAGCAGTACTAGTTAATCATGGTTTAACTAGTATACCAAATTTTATGAAGAACGGCCACTCCTTCTAATTTTGTCCCGCGGTTGTATGGAGTCGAATCACTGTGTATTGTGTTAAAAATTTGTAAGCTTACAAAATGAAGAATAATAAACGAAGATTAATTCCTCTAAAATGACGCAAATTATAAAAAATAACTTTAAGAGATTTCTTTAACTTTTGGGAGGAAATTTCAGTATTTTTGTATGATTTAGGAGAAAGTAATTTCAGTTGTCTAGCAACACTGGGCCAAGCCACTGAAGCCGTTGGATGTGTATTCGCTGTGTTCATTTAGCTCGTTGTGGGTTCGTATGCGATAGTTGTCGCCAATATGAAAAGGGCCAAAGATTTTGAGAATATAACGTCGATAAAATGTCCTCCGTGACTTTGCTTGGTGACACCTATTCAGTGGTCACATTTTCAATGACTTTCTATGCGACAAAGTCTGGCTGATTTTTTTAGACAGTTTTTGTTATATTTACCATGAGGTTGTCACTTCTTTACGGTTTATACACAGAGACCTGTTTTTTAAGATAACCGCAAAGAAAGAAGTCTAAGGGCGTTAAGTCGCACCATCTCAGGGGTCAGGGGCCGTGGAAGATAATCAGATCCCCAAATCGCTCGTGCAAAATTATCATAGTGACATGGGCTCTGTGGCACGTAGCACTGTCCTGTTGGAATCAGCTATCAGCAGTATTCATAAGTATCATCCAGGTCAGGCTACGAGTACAAGAAGTTGCTTATCATTGATCTGTGTCGCTCGTTTTGGAAGAAATACGGAGTACTAAACATTTTCGCCAGACCAGACCAAAATCCGTAACAAACAGTGAGTTTCTCGAAATGCATTTGTTGGTGATGTACCTTCTGATCATGTTGGTGTATCTCTTATTTATTTTTATGACATATGACAAAATTTCATTTGTTCACATATTTATTTATCTAAAAATTTGGTTCGATGCTAAAAATAATAAAAATCATCTATTGTATAGAACGTTTCTCGGAGCCCCATATGACAAAATTTCATTTGTTCACATATTTATTTATCTAAAAATTTGGTTCGATGCTAAAAATAATAAAAATCATCTATTGTATAGAACGTTTCTCGGAGCATTGACTTTGATAATAAAATTTGAAAATTTTTTAAATAGTGATTTGAATCATGATAATTTGCCGTGCAATATTTACTAGACAGTTGACTGTAAATTTAACAGATATTACTTTAACAACGTGGCTACCATAACCTAATAAATTTCGAGACTCATTATTGAAAGATCCCTTGCAAAGATTTTGGTTTCGGATGGGCCTTTAGAAAACTCTTGAATAAGGGTTGTTTTGCTCTGCTGGATGACCAAGAAAGGTTTTTAAAAACCCGGATAAGGTCTCCTGTGCCTGTGTTCGAATCAAATGTGAGGTAATGGTAGCTTTAACCCTGGAGCTGCATCGTTATTTTGATTCTATTCAAACAAATTATGGCATTTGTTAGCCGTTTCGACTAAAGATGCACTTTTAGGATTAAATAAAAGTGCATGGAATTTTTCCCTCAAAGTAATCTTTAGTGCTCTTTCTCATAGACCTATGTTTCGTCACCGGTATTGGCGCCGATATACTACTGTGTCCAAAAAATAAGGTGACATTTGAATTTAAACTGCGCGCGTCGAAGGATTTATAGAATTATTTTTTTTTTTAGTCAACAGTCAACAAGGAATATTATTTGAACGTTATGCGTCGTTTGCGTAACGCTATCCGCCTAAAAAGGCCGGAATTGTGCAAAGACAATTCTTGGTTTTTACACCACGATAATGCACCATCCCATACTGCACTCGTAATTCGTGATCATTTCGCCAAAAACTCAACCCATATCGTTCCGCAACCACCGCATTCACCTGATCTGGCGCCGTGCGACTTCTGGCTGTTCAGCAAGCTCAAAAGACCGCTCCGGGGACACCGTTTTGATACGATAGAGGAGATTCAAGCCGCAGCGAAGACGGAACTGAAGGCCATCCCGGAAAGTGACTACAATCAGTGTTTCGAAGATTGGAAAATCCGTTGGCATAAGTGCATTGCAACGGGAGGGGATTACTTTGAAGGGGATGAAATTGATTTGGAAGAATAAATAAAGAATTTTCAAAATAAATACAATGTCACCTTATTTTTTGAACACAGTAGTATTTTTGCTCCTAGGAAACAATTTGCTTAACAACATCAATCCGATGCAGTTTCTGCAACAAATTCATTGAAATTCTGAGAACGGAACAAACACAGACTTGTTTAAAGGCTATCACAAGCTTCCGGTAGATGGCGCTCAAACAGATATTTGAGCACCCGATGACAGATGTGCCAATCCAGAAAATAAAGATTTGGACAATATTTTAACTGTGGTTCGTTTATATCAGAAATTCCAAGTACTTTTTATCAGAAGATATTTTAAAGGAGCATTTTTTTTACATTAAAATATTTAATCCTCCTTGTAATGGGTACTTTAGAAGTAAAACCTTGAAGCGGTAAACATATTGTAAAAGTAATAAATATGGAATAACAAAAATAGAAACCAAGATCATTGAATTAATTTTTTTCAGAGACCTAAATAATTATTATCCGTATTTTTGGAAATAAAAAAATTGCTCTAATTTAAGAAATTTCTATAATTAACTATTCAAATTAAGAAATTTTTTACGTCGCCTGTAACTATTATCATGCAATAAATATTTTGGATATGAATTGATTTTTAATTGTTTTGAACTGGCAAACGTAAATTAACTGCCGAAAACAAATCCACCAACAACTAAACAATTAAAAATCAATTCATACTTAAAGGTAAAAAAAATCTTTCATAAAAGTTATAAAGCAACGTAAAAAAAATTTCTTTCAAATAATTGTTATCGGTAACGTAAATAAAAAAGTCATAAATATAAGTTATGAAGCATCGTAAACAAAAAAAATCCCAAAATAATATTTATCGAGAACGAAAAAAAATGTGTTTCTCATAACAGTTATTACGCAACGTAAAAATTAATTGTCGCAAATAATAATTATAATTCACAAATAAAATTTATGTCGCATTGCAATAGTTACTTTGCAATTATTTTCTTACAAAACTTATAATAATTTTTTTCATTGCAGCGTTTCACAAGTTTCCTTCTTCCTAATAGAAGAGAACATAAGTGAGTTCAATTAAGTTAGTGCCACATAAATAGTTAATTAACATCAAATATTAAATTTAATTTAATAAAGCAAATTTACGAAATTTACATACCCACATAATACATAAACACATGTATTACCTACACACACCCATACTTTCTTATGTGAATATTTGCGTAGTGCTTACGCCGGCGCACTTTACTTCACACTTTGCCGCACTTGCATGAAGTTTGTCAGAAATTTGAACGGTGCGGAAAGCTGTGCGGCAAGTGTTAATGCAGCTAATACTCTAAATGGCTTACTAAACTAAATATAACGGCAGCAGTGGGAGCAACTGTTGCGCCAACCACAGCCGCAGCCAACACGTTCCTGAGCGGCTGCCAACAAACGAGGTGTGAATTGCCAAAAGCGCATTTTATGCCAATAAACTCCGGTTGGCTGGGTTTTCTTGCGCTTTTTCGTCAAACGCCGAGCACTCTTGGAGCCTTCATGTTCTGTCCTCGACCGTTCAGCACTCGAGGAGTCCACTCTGGCTGTCGGTGCGGCAGTCTGTACAACGCACTGCTGGTCTATCAGCAGTGGCAGCTGTTCGTCGGCACTTGTGCTGAGTGCTTAGTTGTCGGCGTTGATGAAACAAAATAATTTCGTGCAGTCGTGCACATGAAGGACTCTTCATTGGCCAGCACGAATAATGTGCTGTGTGGGTGTTTGAGACTGAGTTGGAATCTTCATAGAGCGAATGGAGCTTCGAGATGTATCGTTGTATGGCGATTTTATTCGATACATTCAACCAGGGGCGTAGCCAGAAATTGGTCATGGGGGGGGTTTTAAAAAAAATTGTTTTGCCAGTTTAGTATTACATGTTGTTTAAAGTAAAGTGCACTTTCCAAATAGGGCATTTTGTTGTGGCTTATGTGACTTAATGCATTAAATATTAAATTTTTTCCCTGATTTTTAGTAATAAATTTCATGAAATTTGGTGAACTGAAAGCGAAGTTATTGCATCTGAAGTGGAAGTATGTTTGTGTCATCGTACAAAAATGTGCATCGAACAATGATCCAATATTAGCTATTGTTTAAAAAATGTTTAAACTTTAACCGAAGCATTTAAATTGATGAACCAAGTTTATGGTGATTTTTGTTTATACCGTGGTGGAGTTCATAAGTGGTAAAAGCGATTTAAAAACGATTGTCAGAACATAAATGATGACCAACGTGTTAGCCAACTGAATCCGCGATCACCGTAGATCAAAATTGGGCGGTAATTCATAAAAGATTACTAAACTTTTATTTTTTATCATTTTTTATACAAATGTACCTGGGTAATCCCAGGCGCTTTCGCTACCATTTTGATTAAAACTCACGACAAATTTTTTTTTGCGTACCTGATTATGTGTTCAATAAACCCTCTGGAAAGAAATCTTCTAATATTTTCCATAGTCTCAAAATAAATCATTAAAGTTAGGCCTTTTTTCGAAATACGAACTATCGCCAGAGGAAGATACTAAATACTGAAGTATGAAAAACATTTATAAATTAATAAATATTTATATATTTATTGTGAGTTTTACTCAAAATAGCGGCGGAAGTGCCTGGGATGATCTTTAGTAAGGCGAAAGTTAAGCATCTCAATAGCATAAATTTATTGCATTTTAACTGAACATTTGGCTATCGAAGGATGCCATCCCATCTATTGACACTTGTTTTGACTGTTTTTTTTGTTTACTAAAAGTCGAATTTTAACCGTCAACCACTCCTCGTTTTCACATGATGTGGCACCGTCCGAATTTCACCTTTTCAAAGAATGTATTTGCCGATGAAAAAAGCGTTTTGAGAACGTAGAAACCATCCAAAGGCTTGTACCGACATCCTGAAGGACATTCCGGTCGACGAACTAAACTACTCTTAAATTAAGCCTAAACGTGACTATTAAAAAAACAAATTAGTTTCGGTAAAAAAGGGTTTTGTTAATATTCTTTTAAATATTTAAAGATGAAAAGACCTTTTTGCTAATGTGGGAACGTACATACGATGCATAGTGATTGAAAATGTTGACAAATTATAGGCTATGGGGGGGGTTCTGACACCCTAAACCCCTCCCTTGGCTACGCCCCTGCATTCAACAAGAACACTAAGTCTTCATTTTTAGCTTTCAGATAATATAATTTTAGTGGGTAAACTTGTGTTTTTTTATCGCTGTATACTTTGGGCTATGTTTTTCTGCATCAAAGTCGCCTGGCGTACATTTTTAATTATAGTAAGAGACCGAATTATTATTAAATTATTAAATGATTTAATTTAAGAGACCGAATGAAGGAGAACTTCTGGAAATTAAACAAATTTGAAAGCCACTATTTTTATTAAAATATATTCCACCAAATATTTAGTAACACTTTAGGAGCTCTAACTTAGGTTGAGCGGCCATACGGAGTAACGTCGAACAGGGGTTTTTAGCGTAAGTAGAAGTTTCGAGGATTCTTTTATGCATAGCAAGTTTCAAAATTTATTCCAAGCAACTGGTACAACTATTTATATTTAAAGCATTATCCATTGTTAGCTACAACCAAAGAATATATAAATCACACACCGTTCCGTTGACGTTTGATTTTCGCTGCTATGAGTTGTCTTCTTCATTCAGACAGCATACCGATTCCGTGTTGAAAAAAATGCCTTTTCTTTTGAGTCAAACTAAAACTCGATTCAATTTTTGACTTTTTCGTAAGAAGTGAAGTGCTGCTCGACCAGGCCAAGAGTCATTGACTGGAATCAGTAGCAGTAGGAAGGACCAATGTCTGGTGAATATGGCGGGTAGGACATCCTCCCACTAAAGGACTACTTTTCACTACTTTTGCGTCATGTGGCCGAACGTTGTTGTAAAAAAAAAATCAATGGTTCTTGCAAATTTTGTTGTTTTTGCTGTTATCCATAAACAAATTAATTCACAACAGACTGGACCAAAACAAAAATGAGAAACTGACAAAGTCAAAAGATGTTTGTTAACAATTCTTTCCTTTGAAATTTTGTTTAAAAATTGTGTTCATCAGTAGAGATGTTGAATAAATATTACAAAATGTTCGATAAATGTTAAAAAAAAGTATTTTCCGTCAAAGTAAAGACATGTTCCATAACATTATAAATAACAGTTAAATTGAGATGTAAGCTAAATTGCGCGGTGTGAACAGCAAACGCGATAAAGTCAATTTCGAGCTAAATTGCCTCAATTCATTTGGCTGTCTGGCTGAACAGGACTTTAGAGGCATTTTAACATAAATAGATTTGCAAGATGGTTCGATGCGATTTAAGTCTAGTTACGCCAACTTTGGTAAATCTGTTAAACCTTTTTTGTACCCCCAACAATACGCGAATCGTTTGCTTCTAATTGTTTTTATTGATCTTCAATATGTTCAGTTTTATTGAAAAATATAAATTGAAATAATTTAAGTTATATTTATTATTTATATTTCATTATTTTAATAAAATGTTTCAGTTTCGACAATTTGATTTGTGAACGTCTTTACGGTTCCTTCTGCTATTCAGTTATGTCAATTTTAAATTTAATTTGACTTTGACGATTGATAAGTTGATATCTTATATTTTATAGGTATTGAGTTCTGTATCGAAGAAAATATTGAGTACTGAGTAGGTATGAGATAAAAGTTATCGAGTATTTATGAGTACTGAGCGTTTATATGAAAAAAAAATCATAGCAAATCAATGGCATTTTCGAAATAGATTTTTGTTTTATCAAAAAAAAACATCGAGATCCAAGTTGGCATTAGATAAAAGCATTTATGAGTATCGAGTGTTAGGTAAGATAGCTCAGTAACAGCAGAACTTCTTCTCAGAGGCCTAAAATAATGCCTACTATGTTATGAGTTCCTTTACATACATGTGGGGTCTTTCTTTAAGACCCCATTTAGTACCGCTAAGTACTTTGATGTGTCTGGTTATTGTCAGTTTGATTTGAAATAAAAGCCAGCTTAGACTAAAATTTTAATTCATTAAAGTAAAAATTCAAGTTTAGCAGTTTCGATAGTTCAGCTTCTGCTGCGTCGCTCCGATTAGACAGGAATCTGGGCTCTCAAATCGGCAGAGGCGTTCCTGTAGGGCTGAGCAGTGGCATAAGAAATTTTCTATCGTCTTTGTTTCTTCTTCATCGTTTTATCTTCTTCATCATTCTGTAATACGGTACTGCGGCATAGAAAGTGTTCTATCATCTTCGTTTCTTTTTCATCACAGCAGCTCCTGCAGACATTACTGGACAATGTATACCAGGGGCGTAGCCAAGGGGGGGGGTTAGGGTGTCAGAACCCCCCCATAGCCTATAATTTATCAACATTTTCAATCACTATGCATGTATGTACGTTCCCACATTAGCAAAAAGGTCTTTTCATCTTTAAATATTTAAAAGAATATTAACAAAACCCTTTTTTTACCGAAACTAATTTATTTTTTTAATAGTCACGTTTAGGTTTAATGCAGCGATTTGCCTGTTCTAAAAACATGTCTAAAGAGTAGTTTAGTTCGTCGACCGGAATGTCCTTCAGGATGTCGGTACAAGCCTTTTGGATGGTTTCTACGTTCACAAAACGCTTTTTTTCATCGGCAAATGCATTCTTTGAAAAGGTGAAATTCGCACGGTGCCACATCAGGTGAAAACGAGGAGTGGTTGATGGTTAAAATTCGACTTTTAGTAAACAAAAAAAGTCAAAACAAGTGTCGATCAATGAGATGGCATCCTTCGATAGCCAACTCTTCAGTTAAAGTGCTATTGATAAATTTATGCTATTGAGATGCTTAACCTTCGCCTTACCAAAGATATTTGTGTACGTCGTTTACCAATGTCGTTCACTCGAATGACGCCAGGCACTTCCGCCGCTATTTTGAATAAAACTCACAATAAAGATATAATAATATATACATTTTTTTCATACCTCAGTATTTAGTATCTTCCTCTGGCGATAGTTGGTTTTTCGAAAAAAGGCCTAACTTTAATGATTTATTTTGCAACTATGGAAAATATTAGAAAATTTCTTTCCAGAGGTTTTATTGAACATCTAATGAGGTAAGCAAAAAATGTATTGTGAGTTTTATTCAAAATGGCAGCGAAAGCGCCTGGGATCAAGTTTAAACATGAACAAAATTTCTAAAAAAAAATATTTGTTCATGTTATTGAAAATTACCTTCAAATTTGTGCAGTTATTCGAAACAGGGACCGAAAATAACTGTTATTTTACAATTTTCATCCCATTTTTTTCGTCTCAGCAGACCGCACATTTTGAGATTTAAGACTTGTGCGACGAAAAAAATTGTATCAATAGTTTTTTAGTCGGTCAAACGGCCTTTGAAAAAATTCAAATTGCCTGATTTGACCAAAAAAATGAAAGTCACAAAATAACTGTATGACCGATAAAATAAAAGTAAAAAATAACAGTAATTTTTCCCTGAAATGATAAAGAGGCACAAAATAACTTTTATTTTTGTCGGGGAAAAATAAAAGTTAAAAGATAGCAGTTAAAATCTGACCTTTTTGATAAAAACCATAACCGGTACGGTCCTTGATTCGAAATCATAGCTAAATACTCTGGCAGATATTAAACATAAGTAAAGTAAAGCGAAGGTTAATCCAATTTCAAGAATTTTAATGAAGATTTTGGCTAATCTTTTATGAATTACCGCCCAGTTTTGATGAGCGGTAATTCAGTTGGCTAACACTTTGGTCATCATTTATGTTCTGACAATCGTTTTTAAATCGCTTTTACCACTTATGAACTCCACCACGGTATAAACAAAAATCACCATAAACTTGGTCCATCAATTTAAATGCTTCGGTTATAGTTTAAACATTTTTAAAACAATAGTTAATATTGGATCTTTGTTCGATGCACATTTTTGTACGATGACAAAAACATACTTCCACTTCAGATGCAATAACTTTGCTTTCAGTCCACCAAATTTCATGAAATTGTTACTAAAAATCAGGAAAAAATTTAGTTTTTAATGCATTAAGTCACATAAGCCACAACAAAATGCCCTATTTGGAAAGTGCACTTTACTTTAAAAAACATGTAATACTAAACTGGCAAAAAATTTTTTTAAAACCCCCCCATGACCAAGTTCTGGCTACGCCCCTGATGTATACTGACTGACATACTGTACTGCACACAGTGACTTATAATGACTTCAATGAGCAGTAGGACAGAAGTACGATCCACCGGCAATATATACTTAGTATTGTTTTTTTTTTTAAAAAGCTTAAATTCATTTATTTTCGTTTGTATAATAATAAAAAATTCCAATTTCATATATATTTGATTTAAAAAAATAGATGTACATATGTAGTTATATCAATTGGTATTTTAGGTGTTATTCATATATAATCAAAGTAAACTAAAATTTATTTTTTTTGTAAGCCAAATATCGACGTGTAAATTAAGTGGAGCTAAGTTGAATTCAAACTTCTTCTGAATTGAACTCAAACGTCTTCTGAATTAAATTCAAACGTCTTCAATATTTATTGATTAAACTACTAAGAAAAACACCATTATCATAAAAAATTCTTTCAAAACCCATGAAAAAAAGTACAAATTGTTAGACATTTTCTTTCATTCACCGAACTAATTGCAAAAATTTCATTATTTACAATAATGGTGAGCAACTACTGAACTACGGCAACCAACACTTCCACTAAAGAACACCAAAAGACAACTATTCACTGTCTCAAAATAAAAAAAGTAAAAATAAATAAAAAATCAAATATTTGAATTCATTCTAAGCAAAGCAAAATATTTGAAAAGTGTGAGAAAATTATAATTTCGCCGAAAAACAACCGCACCAGTGTAAGCAAAGATATTCGATAGAGGGCAATGTTGTACTTTCGTTGTACTTCCTTTGTTGTTGTAAATTTTTAGGACTGCTACGACATTGCAGCACATCGAATGAACACAAACTGCCGAGTAAAATGAGCAGCAGATGGTAGTGTGACGTTGTTGTTGTTGTTATTGTAACGGTAGTTGTGCACTTTCTAATTTCGGGCACCGGATATGAACATCCGTAATGAGAGTGGCTCATTCGTCGGTCGCATTCATTTGGTCGACGTTCTGCTTGCCGTTCCAAAACGGACGGACACGTTTTGACTCTGCATTTTCATCTCGATTGACTTTTGACTGGGCGTGGTGGAGGTGCCGCTACCACTGCCTTCCTCCTCAAAATGATGCAATAGCCAGAGTCAATTTGCAGCGGCACACTGCAACACTGCAACGCCAGGGCCGGGATTTCTTAGTGGTTCTTGGTTCTTGTGGATTGTGGACAAATTTCTTCATAATGTTGTGTATGGTATTCGGATTGCAGAGCTATTCTAAATACCATTCTTTTCTCGCAAAGAGCAGTGATTAATTTGAAAATTTATTGGGAAGCTTTTCTGGGCAGTTGCCGTGCCCAATGTTAGGTTTTCATATTTTTGCATATTGGATGCCTGGATTGGATTAGATTGGATTTGATTGGATTAGTTTGGATATCTGAAATATGCATTTCAATACTCAACTCTCAAATCTGGGATCGTAAGGAAACACTTTTTGTATTGGCAACTCAAAACCACTTCTAGTTGCATAAGTACAGAATTTTCTGATGCTTAGAATTCGCAATTAGAATTTTTGCATTTCTTAAAAAACATTTACATGGTAAGCATGATTTGAGTTAGGCACATCAAGTCCACTTACTAATCAATTCTTCTAAAGTTACTTATCCTTCGAAAGTTATAATGCCGATCACCTGGTTAACAGGCGGACGGACATGGCAACATGAATTCATCAGGGAATCGTGATCAGTGTTGAGGGACAAGCTGTACGGCGACTAGTTTCCAATGCAAGCTTTAAAACATTATTTATTCTTCTTTTATACATAAATACAATTTTAAAGAGCATTACGTGTCCATTGCTTCGGGTTGAGAATTTAAATACAAAAAACAGTATATTAGTTCTTGAAGATGAGTGCGGCAATTGAGAATCTTTTGTTTCTTAGCTCTTAAAGGTGAGTAGGACAATAGACAATTTTTTGTCTCCCATGAGTGGGGGAGAAGGAATGTCTAAAAAATTTTCTCAATCATTTGATTATCCAGATTTTTAAAAGAAATTTGATGATTGATGAAATTTGATGAAATTTATGAGTCCTAAACAAATATGTCAGTTGTTTAGGACTCATAAATTTCTCTAAAAAATTAAATAAAGAATTTGTTACAGAAAACTCATATTTTTGTTTAATAATTTAACAATTTAATTCTCTATAATTTGAATTTTTAATAAAATTTTGATTGTAGATTTTGAACGTTCAAACATTTTATCATCTGAAGAAATTTTGCCTAAATTATGTACTTGACGTTCGTTTTTGAAAGGAAAAGAGTGGCTGAAGAAGTCTTTAAAAATATTTGTTCAGGCGTTAAATTATTAAATATCCAAACCCCATTTAAGATCGATACCCGGTTTTTGAAATTTTTTTTTAAAATTTATTTATTATTATTATTTTTATTTTAATCTTTCAACAATTTAGTTCTATATATTTTGAATTTTAATAAAATTTTGATTACAGATTTCGAAAGTTCAAACAGTTCTTCATCAGAAGAAATTTTGCCTAAAAAAATGAACGTGAAGCAACATTTTAAAAAGAAAAGATTGGCTAAATAAGTTTTTAAAAAAGTTGGTTCAGGCGTTAAATTATTAAATATCCAAACCCATATCCATTTAAGATCGAAGCCCGGTTTTTGAAATTTTTTTTTTAATTTGTGACTGAAAACTCATATTTTTGTTTATTAATTTAACAATTTAATTCTATATATTTTGAATTTTAATAAAATTTTTGTTGCAGATTTCGAAAGTTCAAACAATTTTTCATCAGAAGAATTTTTGGCTATATAACTTGACGATGGTTTTTAAAAGGAAAAGATTCGCAAAAAAAGTCTTTAAAAAAGACCATTCAAAGATCAAGACCCGGTTATTGAAAAGAATTTTTTAAGAAATTTACTACTGAAAAACTCATATCTTCGTTCAATAGTGTAATAATTTAATCATAAATATTGTAAATTTAAAAAAGTTTTGATTGATAATTTCAAAAGTTCAGCCAATTTTTCATCAGAAGAAATTTTGCCTAAATTATGTACTTGACGTTCGTTTTTAAAAAGAAAAGATTGGCTAAACAAGTTTTTAAAAAAGTTAGTTCATGCGTTAATTTATTAAATATTCAAACCCATATTCATTCAAAGATCAAGACCCGGTTTTTGAAAAGAATTTTTAAAAAAGTTTGTTACTGAAAAACTCATATCTTTGTTTGCTTAATAATTTAATCATAAATATTGTAAATTTTAAAAAAGTTTTGATTTAAGATTTCGAAAGTTCAAACAATTTGTCATTAGAAAAAATTGTGCCTAAATTATTTGACATTGGTTTTTAAAAGGAAAAGATTCGCTTTATAAAAGTTTGGTCAGGCGTGAATGTATTAAATATCCAAACCCATATCCATTCAAAGATTGAGACCCGGTTTTGGTAAAATTTTTGAAAAAAATGGGTTACTGAGAACTCATATTCTTTTTTAATAATTAAAAAATGTAGTTATAAATATGTTGAATTGAAAAAAAATTTTGATTGAAGATTTTGAAAATTCAAATTTTTCATTAGAAGAAATCTCGCCAAAATTACTTGACGTTCGATTTTAAAAGGCAAAGAGTTTCTGTAAAAGTCTCTACAAAAATTGGTTCAGGAGTTAATGTATTAAAATTATTTCAAATATCGAGGTCCGATTTTTGAATTAATTGTTTAGGGGAAAAGATCCTGTGTGCCTTATTGAATGCGCTCCTGCATTGATTGCAAACGCCTCACTGACTGCACTGTGCAGTTGCTGCCGAAACGGAGCCGTTTTAGAGGCGGCAATTTCGTTGCTGTGGCTTTCGTTTTTGTTGTTGTTGTTGGTTTTGTTTAGTGTCCGACCGAATATTCGGTTTCGGTTTCGGCCCAAATAAGTGGTTTCGGTTTCGGTTTCAGTTTCGGCCAAAAAATGGCCGAATAGCCGAAACCGAAACTTTCTAGAATATTTTTTACATTTTATTGTGTAGCAGATATATAGTGAAAGGAGGAGTCATTTAGATGCCAGCAATGTAAATAAACTTCTTTTTTTAGCATATAATATTAAATTATTTAATTTTGAATATTAGTGAGTAAGGTACGAAAGGGTGATTTGTTTATGTTTACGTGTTTAAAAAATTAATAAATTGTTTTTATTAATAAGTATTTATTTATTTATGCTATGTTTGTTTGTTTGTTCTTTATTTACTTAATGTAAAATTCGTTTGTTTAAAAAAAAATGCTTGATATGGTGATTTTTATTTCAACTAGAAAGTTTCGGTTTCGGTTTCGGCCGAATATTAAAAAAAAACCGAATATTCGGTTTTGGTTTCGGTTTCGGCCCAAAAAAGTGGTTTCGGTCGGACACTAGTTTTGTTGTTGTAAGTGAAGTTTGCGGTGTTTACATTTCGGTTAACAACATGTAACTCACTTATTGAGTTATTTGATTTCGCAAATATGGCAAAGTAAGTGAGGGAAAATTTTTCGGAAAATTCGTTAAGTGCGAAAGTGACTTTGGGAGATTAGTGCGGCAAGCAAGCAACTACAACAATAACAACAACAATTATACCAGCAAGTCAGTTGGAAACGAAAAAGATGGCAGACACGTTGAGTGCAGTGAAAGAAGTGTTGAAGGCATAAAATAGGCGAATGTCGGCAACGCAAGCGAGTAGTGCGGCATATTTTGACTTGTGGGCTGGTTAGGCGCCATGAAACCGAAGACATGTGCAAGTGATTGTCGGTATGTGAAAAGTGTGACGTAGTCACACGCATATTAAGTGTGAGTTCCCGTGTGTGTGTGTGTGTGTGTGATAGTTGAAATTTGGTGTGCATTCAACTGTTGGTCGCTTCACCCATTCCAAGTCGCAATGTGGTTGTTGGTAGTTTAGGCGCTGTCGTTGTTGTTGTAGTTGTTGTTGCTGGTACTGCCGCTGCGGCTGGCATACCGCAATTCTAATGCTCAGCGGTGAATGATGATGGTTTGTCTCTTGGCTTCTTTTCCTTTCCACCACTTTGCTGATGTGTTCCACCCTTTCGCTGTGGCCTCGAATGGTTGGCGTCTGCAATGCGGTTGTGAGGCAGGACGTGCTTTACTGATGTGTGTGTGTGAGTGTGTGCGGTGCATGCTTTGGACACACACCAATGTGCGTGCGGTGACTGCACGTGAATGCCTTGTGGTGCTTTGCTACCAGCTGCGGCTCCTCCTCTCACTCCAAAGTACAGTCAGAGCTGGCAATGTGAAATGTTTTGCATGCCTGCATGCGTCTGTGAGTATGTATGGCTGTGTGTGTGTGTGTACGTGTGTTGGTGTGGCAATTTCAATTTTGGTTTTATGGAGTGTTAATCGATTTTATTATTAAATTAAAATGGCGGATGTTGTGCAGTGGTGAAATGTTAGTGGCAAATTTGCACTTTAATATTCCTCCTTCATAGATCTGATCCGATTTGTCTAATAAAGTCGAATCTCTCGAAATTGAAGAAATAAATGTCTGCCTAAATGCTTGGGCTCTGATTAGAGTGCAGTCTTAAATATACACCAAGTTTTTGTTGGATGTTATGGAGTTTTCTAACTTTTAATTTTTCATGTAAGTAGTTTTTATTTTCTTAACATTCCTAAATATTTCCAAGCATTTTCTAAGCATTAATAAATTATTTTGGGAAACACTCAGCTTGCCAGAAAAGCCTCAATATTCATGAATATTATTTTTATTTTTTGATTAAAACTCGTAATATTTCCGAGTATTTTTCTTCTTTTCACCAGGATTCGTTGTGTAGGAATTCATTAGCAGTTCGGCACTGCTTGGCCCATTTTAGACACTTTTTAGTACACAGTGTCCTCTACTTTACTATGTTGGGTTCTCGATCGATTTAGATCGATCTACAGAATTTTTAGTCAACTCGGGCATTAGGCGAAGGCGTACCATATATCACTTTTTCTGCTTCTGTTCGGTGGTTGCTAGAAGGTAGCTGACATTTCTATGGTCATCGAGTTTTATGAGCCAGAAGGCGGTGCCACAACTTTTAATTGCAGATTTACTTAAGTTCGCCTATAGTGCTCGGGTATTCATAGAGCAATGTATGAAGTCTTTGTACCTCCATCTGGTATGGCTAAGGATCTGATTGGCCTATATGTGGCCCTTGGCCGGCTTGACCTAACCTAACTTAGGCCGGTGTAACCTTTTGTTTTTACTTCACATTACTTTTCCACCTCATAAAATGTCTGAATGGTACAGAGACTTTCTAAAAAGCATCTGCGTTTTCTTGTATATTCTATAGTCTCACAACATGGTCTCAGTATGTTCTTACTAAGTCTTTTGAGAGATTACTTGTACTCTAGATTAGATATAAAGTCAGGTAAATCCAAAACCAAGGCCAAGTTTAAGTGGTATAATACAAATTCAAGCAGAATCCTTTCCATTCGAGGCTCTATATTTAGTAATGCAAATGTTCAAGGACCTCTAAAGATGTCAACAAATTAACTAAGAAGTCAACATGCAAACTGAAGAAACCAACTGAAATCTAGTTTTAAGTTTTTGTCAAGTAGACTCTAAATTTCGCACGGAATGTGAGTCCTTTTTAAACCAAAATGGCCTCAATTTCAAAAAAAGTATAAATATGGAATGAGATCACCTCATAGAATGTACATTTTTTCTATTGCTTCATGTGAATTATAATTTTTTAAAGAAACTTTTATCATTTCAGAAAAATGAAACAGCAAAACTGAAAAAATTGTTAATGGTTTTATTTAAGTATTGATTTGTAAAAGTATTAAAAAAATGAATTTTGCGAATTGTGAAAATGTATTTTTTCTGAACTAGAATTTTTTGCATTTCGTGATTTTTATTTGTTAATTTTTTGTTTCGTATTTTTTGAATTCAATGCTGGGATTAATGTAAAAAAAAAATTTTAAATTTGGTCTATTAATTTTTAGAAATTAAACAAAAATCAACCCCGAAGCTCGTTTGAGTTCCGACTCTAAAAGGAGTTTAGCTGTGGAGCTATTTTGATTCGCTCGTAGATTTAGTGCCTTCTATAGAATAAATTTGGTCATTCGAGAAAAGAGTTTCGAGCTTAGTTGTTTTGCTTAGCTTAAGCAACATTGATTGCTTAGGGTAATGCTTCGTTGTAGGACATTTTAGTACTAATTTTGATTAAGTACGAAATAAACACTTAAACACATTTTCAGTTTTGGCTTATTTCTGGCGTTCAAGTTAATTTCTGAGCTTTGATGTATTCAGAGACCTATAGTCGAATTTTATGGCAAATATTTTCGTGGTACATTTTGTCCTTAAAAAGTCCTGTTTTACAGGACATTTTTGGCATTTTAGAAAAAAGGGTAAAATTGACCCATATAAATAGGAGCTACAGGGTTAAAATGCTCCACAAAAATGTTCTTCGTAGTATTTTACATCAAATTGCTGAACACATCATATACCTAAAATGTGAGGTTACATGGTTTTCGTATGCCGATTCACCATGAGAATGTGCAAAAAGGGGAAAACTTTGACCCCCCCTAAAAAAAAAATCAGACGTAAACTTTCAAAACGCCGATACACGTATATTTTTTTTTGGTCCCCTCTACCAGAATCCGTTGTCAGAACCTTGTTATTTTAAAAAAAATTTGATTTTGTTGTGCAGTGTAATCAATAACTTCAATAACGTCAATAACTTCAAAATTGTAGCTACCACTGAAAATGTTTTGTTCTGGAATACAGTTCATGATCAGTTAATAGTCAACTTGTGCCTGCATTTTTAGTATTTTTAAATTGAACCAATACATAAATCTGTAATCGGTGGTACACGCAATCGATGACATCTTTGTGATCAGGAAATTTACATATTACACACACAGTTTACACATTACTTACTTTTACTACTTACTTAGAATTTCTTCTTTTCCACTCCTCCACCATTCCTCTTTCAGTTGTGCGGCTCCTTGAATTGTTTTGTAAGCAATGATTTTATATTATAGAATAAAAAACGTTTAAACAAGACAGTACATTTTTTTAATCGTATGAGAGCTTAAAAATTTGTATGTATCTTTTCGGTAAACATTTTTAAGTTTGGCACCTTTTTTGAATTGATATAAGAAAGGCTTATGTTTTAGTATGGCACAGATGATAAACTTAATACAACCTTCTTTAGTCTAAATTGTGTCTTCTTTTGTTGAAATTATTTTTAATCTCAGTTCTTTTTTATATTTTTGTCTGTTTGTCTGCCAATTGCCCTAGCAGCCATAATTATGATATTCTTTATATTTCAATGTTGCCACAATTCGCAGAATTAACTTAATTTAAGATTATTGTGTCATATTCTTACAAGTTCACTAACTTTTTAGTTTTAAAGAAGACCTGTAGACATCCAATACTTAAAAATATCCACATATCGTTTTAAAATTATAGTTCAATTATTTAACTTTAACTGAACTCATATTTTGTACATTGGTAGATAGCAAAGTTTATTTTTAAATGTATAAATATGGTTAACTCTTAAGCTATTTTGTTGCTATATAGCAAAATGCAAGTTTTTATACGCCTGTGGCATTTATAGTTCGAGGAATCATCCATATCGTGTATTATGATTATATAAAAATTTTGTATATAGTTTATTATAGTTTCTTACAAGTATAAATCCAGTTTAGCATAAACGTAAAAAGCGTATGAGCACTAAATATCCGAGGCGTATGAGTGATATTAATTATTCACTTATGTAAGCTAAAACATTTCCGGCGTAATGTTACTCATACGCCCTGCGTCACCCTGCAATGTTTAGCTGCTACGTTAACGTCTCCACAGCCGTGGGGTTTGTTAGTTTTTAGAATAGTTTGTAGTCCTTAGAGTATTTTAAGATAAATAACGAATACTTAAGTTTAAAACAGAGAAAGAAGGAAGAGGTATTACATAACTTTTTATTTTCAACTTTAATTCAAATAGATTTTTAAAATATTTCTGGCTACAGTAAATTAAAATAAAGTTCATTTTTACGTGTACGTGAAAAGTTGTATGTTTCAGTATTAATTATTGCCACAAGCAACTTTTCAAACAATGCACAGTGATTCGACTCCATACAACCGCGGGACAAAATTAGAAAGAGTGGTCCGTTCTTCATAAAATTTGGTACACTAGTTAATCATGGTCTGCTAAATTGAAATCTTCATTTTGTTTTTCTTAAAATTTTGTAGTTGGCAATGCCTGAGACTTAAATTTGCAATTTTCGTCATTTTTGGAGAGCTATAGTGCCAAGTTTGTTGGCTAGATTTTTCAGATTTTACGTTTCATCGGTAACATCAACATTGATAATTCCAAAGAGTAACAGAAATTGTCTCAGGACTCTCTGGTTTTGCAATAAAAACGATAATAATAGATGCATGTTTTGCATTTGTGCAGATTTTTTCATTTTTATGCTGATTGCGTACTTTTAGGGATAAATAAAATACATTTTGTCGAAAAGTACGTGTTTAGACCACTTTTCAAATTGAATTATTTTCTGAGATCGGAAGATATCGGAGGATGTAATTACATTATCCGACAAAAAAAGAATGCTTCTTAAAATGAAAAAAAATCCAGGAACATACTTTCACATACTTTTTAGATATTTTCCTCTAGTTTTGCCAATTTTCAGATTTTTAATTTAGAAAAATATTTTGAATTAAAAGTAAAGTAAAAGACTAAGCTTTGTAAATTTTGAGAAAATATTAAAAGCGAAAATGGCCACATCATTTCTTAATATAAATTGAAAGTTTCAGCAACTTATTGGCAACCATGCATTTTTATAATTTTTTTTACTCAATAGACTAAAAAACAGAAAATATATGTTTAAATTTTTTTGTGAAAAAAGTTGCAACTTTGAGCCGCCTTTGCACAGACACTAATTAATTTTTTGCACAGATTTTTTTGGGTTTTCTTAGTTGGAGTTTTACCTTTCAAATGACATCAAAATCGTTAAATTCTGAGACTATAAATTTTTTGAATTTTGTCTATTGAACGAATCACTGTGCAATGGTTTGAGCCACACGACAAGATTCTAAAAACTGCCTGTAATTATTTTGAACAAAATGTTTATGAAAATTTTTTTGTGGCTACGTTATTGAATACAGTAGACCAGGTTTAGACACTTGAACGTGACTTCATTAATAGAAGAAAAAGATGACAAATACTTATTTTTTTTTAAAGTTCTCAAACCGTTTATTAGGGTATCATGGCACGTTAGAAAGGGGAATTTTTAATGATTTACAAAATTATTTATTTTTCAGCTCCTTTATTATCAATCTTTTTGAAAATCCGGAGATTAAGTGTCCGTAATGGAGGATGTGTTTTTTTTCTACGCGACTTCAGCTCC
Organism: Melieria picta; assembly: GCA_964056695.1. Classification (NCBI taxonomy): domain Eukaryota; kingdom Metazoa; phylum Arthropoda; class Insecta; order Diptera; family Ulidiidae; genus Melieria; species Melieria picta. Next base: position 34,120,179 of record OZ057398.1, on the reverse strand, counting down.
ACCTATATAAGAGACAATATGCTAAAAAAACAAAAAACCTTGTGTTCCTTAAACCTTCAATATATTGTAAAAAAATTTTCAAGAAGATTGATAATAAAGGAGCTGAAAAATAAATAATTTTGTTAGTCATTAAAAATTCCCCTTTCTAACGTGCCATGATACCTTAAAGTGCAGCTCACATAGTCGATCAGTTTTTCACAGCTCACAATTGCAGGTTCGCGTATTGGACACTGCAAAAATTGCCATGTAAGATGTCAAAACTGTCATAAATACTTATTAGATCTGCCGATACAGCAAAGGTTTTCTAAAATTTTTTTGCTTTAAAAATTTTTGTTTGAAATATCACAAAGTTATAAATTAAAGCACACAAATAATGAACAATTATGTGTGTGTTAATTTAGTAGTGTAAATTTTTTTGGGCATTATTCTTATTTCTCTCTAAGCACTAATAACAAGTTAGTTTTAGTTTTATTATAGTTTTGATATTTTAAAATTTTGTATATTTTCATTTTGCTGCTCGATCCACGCCACATGCAGGTTTCGTCGACAACGAACTTGTTCGTTAAGCTATCACAGCCCGCTGCTTACGAAACCCGATTTCAGCGTGGAGCCAATGAAATTGAAACTCCTCAAACTTCGCAGCACTTTACCAACACTGCAACACACAGCATTTATTGCCATTGTTGTTGACGACGATGGCGTCCGCACTAGAATTTTCTCTTATTAACAACATCAACGATGCGACCACAACGCACCACGGTCACACTAAATGTTATTATCTCCATTTCGTGTTTATTTTTGGCACTTTTTCACTTTCTCACTTTATTTTTTTCGGCTAGTTTTTATTATGATTTTTCATTTTTGCCAACGACTAACCGCACACTGCACACCGACGCGAGCACATAAATTTGAAAAGTAAATAAACGTCGCGCGCCGAGCAGATCGTGACACCTGGCAGCGCCACCTACGCGCTTCTGTTGGTTTATGGCGAAGACAATGGCGAACGTTTGGCTGCTCGAGCGTTTGGTTGCGGCGTGAGAACTGCACTGCGGGTAATAAAAATAATTGTCAACCAAGGAGTTGGCAACATAAAAGCGCAACACAACACCGACGCACCAACAACACCAATGCAATAACAATGAGGAGGATGTTGCCGGCATGTGGCGGTGCACAGGTGAAATCTTCGCGTGTGCGGTGCCATGAATTATTTCGCATGGCTTTGGGTTGTTGATGTTTTTGTGTTGTTGTTTTGTGTTGTGCGAAATTGTCATCAGAAGTTAATAGCGGCGGGTAAATGCACTAAACTCTCACATCATTTCATGGTGCAGTCAACAAAACAACAACAAAATGTGTGTGAAGGAAAAAGCAGAAGTGGCAGCAGGAGTTAACAATGCAAGAAAGTGAGGTTAAAGTCACTGAGTGATGGCGCAACGAAGAAAGTCACTGTTGATGCGGCAGACTGCGACATCGCGTTTTTAAATTAACGGCTACAGTGGCTGCATAAATTTACTGCACCAACAAACCGAGTTTTTTTACTTCGGTTGCTGTGCCCAAAAAAATTTGCTGTTGCCTTGTTGCAACTGAGCTGAGCTTTGTTTGTTGTCGCGTGCCGCGCACCAGACGAAAGCAACCAACCAACCAGCCAACAAACACATAAAATAAATAAGAATGATTGCAAAAAACTGTGGCGAAAATTTGTCAAAAAAAAAAAACAGTTCGTCTGCGTTGGGCGACAGAGCGCGCATGCATCATGTGACATGGTGTGGTGTGCAAATCACAGTTGCAACTTTTGTGTGACAATATTTTGTTTGTTGGTTTCCTTGTGTTTGTTTTTTTACAGTACGTGCGCACAGCATGAAAAGCGCGAATTTGTTGGTTTTTTATGATTGTTGTTTTTGTTGTGTTACGCTGTTGTTTTATGCAAAAGTTGAAAGTTATTGTAGCTCGCGGCAAATTGAAATCGCACGCTGACAAATAGCTGTGCAACGTGCAACTTCAACTGCTTTGTGTGTGTTGTTTCTGTGAGTTGATTCTTTGATTCTATGCAACATTTCATTCCACACTTTCACCCTCTTCACGTCTTTTTCAATTGACTTCCATCTCTATTTAAGTTTTTGTTTTTGTCCTTATTGGTTATTTTGTCAGTTTTACTGTCTCATAATTTTTGCATGTCTGAAATATTGATACATCGATCTGTCTGTCTATCTTAATGTTTATTCGTTTTATTCGACTGGTTTTTTTCCTTTCTTTCATTTGTTGGTCTATTTGTTTTGTTTTATCCATTTGTTATGGTACAACCTCCATGTTTGTCGACTTATTTTTCAGTTTGCATTGTCTATGCTTTAACTTTCTTAAAGACTAGTGCCCAATAATTTTTTCTTGGACATCTCCAATACTGTTTAATATAATCAAGTGTCATTTCGTAGGTGGTTCATTTGTTCATCTACCTTTAGAACTCTTCATATGCCCACAACTTTATGCAACCTAAGACATGTCCGTCGATTCTGCTCTCTCACTTCTTTTCTATCTTTCCATCCATCTCTCTATTGACCCTTAAATTTTTCTCTATGTCCTCTGTTTCCTTTACCAAACAATTCGTCTCATATACCAGATCCTTCCCATCAACTTTGACCCATCCAGTTGCCTCCGTTTGTCCTTCTTTGTGACTGTTGATTCTTCCATCTGTTTGCTTGTTTTGGGTTTTCCTGTTTGCTAGACGACATCGTTATGCTTTTATTTTGTTGTTGTTTGTATTTTCAAATTTATTGTTGTCTTGGCTGTTTCATTTTTATTTGTACTTTTTCGCATTTACAGTGCAGTTGTCGCTTTTACTGGTTGCAGCCGAATAAAAACTGAAATAAGAAATGCATAAAATTAAATTCATGAGATGCAAAAAGAGTGTATAACAAAGAGGTGCTAACAAAAAGTAAGCATATCAGTTGACACAACAGCAGCAGCAACAACAACAAGAACTTTTAGTATTAATTTTGGTAACTTATTTTATGGTTGTTTTGCATAAGTCATCCGGTTGAAGGGAGTGCAAGACTTTAATCTAAAGTTGGAAGAGAAGAAAATGAAAACTGTTTACAACAACTTTATGACTAAAGAATAATACAGGAAATATATAGTTCTTTATTTATGTATATGATCGAAAATAACAATACAATTTTGTTGTTATAACAATTTATGAAGCACGAGCGCTGGATGTCAGAGCTTTCGACTCGTGTACTCTATATAAAAATATAATATAAATAATACATAAAGCAGAGAAAAATATAAAATATAAAATAAAGACAATAGATATATAACAAATTTAGAATGTTTAAAAATATATTTAAAAGATAGAAGACTTTTTCAAAACAAATATTATGTCACAATTAAACAATCTCAAACTGTCAGGAGAGGAAAAAAACTGTTGATCCTGCAGTCGGAGTATGGAGTAATTTTCCAGTTAAAGAAGATAGTTAAAAGAATACAATTTTTGAAGTAATAAAAAAAGTGTGCTGTAAATTGATTTAGGGACCAAATTTTGGATTTTGAATTTTGTATAATTTTTAGTTGTGTGATTCTTGTGTAATTAGTGTCCAAAATAAATACAAGTTTTTTAGTTTTGGTTTTAGTGTTACTCGTTTATTTTATAGGTTAGGTAAGGTTCAGTGGTAGGAATGTAGGAAGGTGGGGAAGTTTGCTGACTAATTGGCTGGTAAACTCGAGGGTCTCTAAGACCCATTGTGAGGCCCAGAGAGTATAATAAGCCCTAAGTGTATGTAAAGCAAAGCTGAAAAGTGTCTTATATGTGTTCCAGGACACTTTGATGTTCTTGGTAACAAAGTAGCCAATTTGGGATCAGAGAGCAAGCCAACGGGACCAGAGTCAGCAATAGGCGTCAGCGCGGCTCCTAAAATGGATCAAGAACCATGCGAGCAGTGTTCATATGGAGGGAAATGGACCGGAGTGGAACCTTGCGAGAAATGAGTAGTGAGAAGTGTGAGAGAGCGGACTTTCTTATTCGATTGTAGAGAAAAGAATTGCGACTCATGATCGAAGTGATCACATGAATCATCGTTAATCATCGATGATCCTATATGCAAATCCTGTCTCGAGGATGTGGACAGAACAGAGCATTAAATCTGATACTGTCCAGCATTCTCGACAAGCAGGAGGCGCATATTGGGCAATGATGTATTGAGCGATCATCATAACAAGCCCTGCTATCCTTCTAACTTCGATGGTAGTCGAAACTAGCCAATGGTTCAGATGAATCTGCCGAAATTTCGTAATAATGCAATAATTGGTTCAAGTTTTGATTAACAAATTGTCTTCTGTCTAAATAGCGGTGGCATATTTCTTTCAGTGTAGGTTAGTTGTACAGGAGATGCTTCATAGACTCTATTTTTTTTCATCCTCGCATTGGGACATTCATATAAATAGGGATAACCCTATGCGTTACCTGGGCCGGTTCTGGGTTGCAGAATAGAACATCAAGCACCTAAATCCCCGTAAGTTACAAAGCTTCATTAGATCGGTGGGTCTAGGGGACGTTTTCTAACAACTTGTAGGGGGCACAATAAGTAGATCAATTCTGGTCTCAGTGCAACAAAACCCCATACAATTCTCTTCTATTTTATTCTATCTATGCTGTTTGAAATGTTTATTTTCTATACAACAAAAAAATTTATGAGTGCATTAAAGAATTGCACTCATATTTTCATATTCGCAGCTCCAATAAATACTCAACCTAACTACAAAAATAATACACAACCAACTCTCATAAATGATAAAAGATAAAATATGTTTTTGCTGTGTGCTGTTGAAATACTTTCTAGCCTTTCTTCAAATAGTCCTCATATTAATTCGTAATTAACGCCAAATGGTCATACAAATTACAATACAAAAATTCTTTGATTTAAAGTCTTTTATTCTGTTTTTTTTTTTAATTTCTTTTCTTTATTTTCTTCATCCAACAAACTAACAAAATTGGCACGTTGACTGCATTAGCCAGCAAACTCCAGTCGGATGGCAGATTGGCTTTGCAATTTAAAATTTGTTTGCCACCATTAAAGCGGAAAATTGACAACAAACAAATTCATCTTGATTATTGCTAAACGCCGAGCAGCCGGCAAAATTGTTCAACTTTGGCTCAAGCCACTTCAATTGGGTTGCATTCGCTTTTTTTTGCACGCTTCGGGAACATGGCAGAAGCAGCAAAGCGAAGCGGCGACAGCTCAAGTCTAGGAAAACAATTGTTGCATACCAATTTGCTACAGTTTACCTGCATCACTCGCCGTCGCGGTAATATGGTAATGGCACACACACACACACACACGCACACACACACAACCACATAGAGTATGCGACACTGGCACTGTGCATGAGCTGGTTGTGTGTGTGTGAGTGCGAGTGGGTGGTTGTGCGCCGTTGTCGTCGTCATGATAAACGATTATTGAGATTTATATCTATAAGCGTCTTTTGGTTGGCGCTTTGTTTTCTTACTTTAACACCCAACAACAACAACAACAACAATGGGGTACGAGTATGACAAAGAAAACAACAATCGGGAAAAATTGCAAGCGCACAGCATGCAGTCCTTGGCGCAAGACAGCAAAGTAGCAGAAATAAGCAGGCAGCGGTAGAAGAAGAAGCAGCAGAAGTCAAGAAAGCAGGAAATGAAATTAAGCTGAAAGTAGCAGTGGCCACGAATAAGGAAGAGAGGGCAGCGTCAAGCGGCAGACGTTGGTGATCGGGAAGCAGTGTGCATGACTGGCCACACGCGGTGACTTGGCGCAAAAAAAAAGTGAAGACACGGCAGCGGCCAGCTAGCAGCCGGCTTCTTGGGTGCTGCAAGACAAAAGGGTAGATAAAGGGGGGTGAAGATGAAGGTGGCACGGAGTGGTTTAAGATTTGTTTGCAGTTGTGAGGCGACGTTTGATTACACAAATGTGAGTATTGTTTAAACATTCTTGCAGACAGATCTGACAGACTAGTCAGACGAAAGGTCAATGTTGTGTCGCAGACGGAATTTCATTTGGAGGGGGGAGAAGGGGTGGGGTTTTATACACAATTTTTGAAGCATATGTAATTTGAAATCTATTTGTCGAAAAAAAATTATTATAGTAACCAGCTATTTTGGTTTTTGCAAAAAACCTCTTGCATGCGCCACTGAATCAGAGAGACCAGTTAAGAGAGCGAAAGAAATATACGAAGGGCCACAGGACCGGGGAGTTGATTTTTCAATCGAACTGAAGACAATTTAAAGCGAACTTCAAGCAGTGGCGCATTCAGGGGGACGGTTTTGGGGGTTGAAACCTTCCCCCCCGAAATATTAGAGTCGACTTTAAAACTACACACAAATTAAAAGAAATTTTATGAATATTAAAGAATTATTTTTTGAAACCCCCCAAATTATTTTTCTGATTCCGCCCCTGACTTCAAGTAATATTAATAAAAGAAAAAATAAAAAAATAAGTTAAATTAATAAAGACGTTTAAGAACAACGGTTTCAATTTGAATAAAATTAATCAGTCGAACAAGACTAGAAAAAAAAAACAATTTTCTTTCAGAACGATTTCAAAATTATCCAATATTATTGAAATCTTATTATCAGGTGTCTTCTAGCTACAAACTACAGCAAATAGAATCAAACATTTGTGCTACTCTCAAAATATATAAATAATTTATTACGTATTTTTTCAAATTCTTGTGATCCTAGGTCCATAATTTCTTATCAAAACTGGTCACTAACTATAAGATTTGAGTATTTAAATTTTTTGAAAAGGAATAAACCAAATTTTATATATTTTTTTCAGAAACTTTAAATTACGGCATTAAAATTTTAGCATATTATGAAATAAAAAAAATTAATAAAAGTAAAAAAATTAAAAAAAAAAATTTAGATTAATAAAGCGGTTTCAGAACGACAGTTGCAACATGAATAAATAAAATCAGTCGAAGAAGACAAGAAAAATAAAATCGGTTTCAGAACGATTTCAAAATTGGTCAATATTATTGAAATTTTATTATCAGGTGTCTTCTAGCTACAAACTACAGCAAATAAAATCAAACAATTGTGCTACTCTCAAAACACCGTGCAACAGAATTTTTCACACTGGAAAAAATCCATATGGGAAAACATATTATGAAACATAATATGAAACTAGAGACCAAACATAGTAATACTGCGTACTAAATTTTTCATTTCTACATCCTTTGTCCTTTTAAAAGGACTTCAAAATTTTAAAGGGGATAAAAAATTAGAAAAATATAAAAGATACTTAACCTCGTTAGAATAAGGCGATATGTATATCAAATGAAAGAAGAAAGGCTCAAGAAATTAAATACAATTTTTTTTAATCTATTTGTAAAAAAGGATATGAAAAAGGTCCTTTGAAAATTTGAATCCTTTATATCCTTGAAAATTTATATAGAATTTTCTTGAAAAGTAAGTATGTTCAAACACCAAATCTTCCTGATCACGTGTCAAAATTTCATTACTCTAACTTTATTAGTTCGAAAGTTATTAATAAAAAGGCGGAAGCTGCAATTCTAATGAAGTACAAAAATTCTAATTTATTTGAGTATCAGTATTTTAAAAATAAAAAGATACAAAATCAATGAAGCGAGAATACGGATTTGTTCAAATTCTTTTTGATGCTAGGTCAATAATTTTTTATCAAAACTGGTCACTAACTGTATGATTTGAGTATTTCAATGTGTTAAAAAGATTTCCATTAAAATTTATGGCGCATAATCATAGTCCCACATAAAAGCCGGCTTTAGTTAGCAAAAGACTAAAAAGATAAAGTCGACTTTAATTTTTCAATTACCATAGTCAGCTTAGAACATGCTTCTACGTAGCAGCGACTTTTTGAAACAGCAAACGAAAGCAACGGCAACTCTACAAAAACTAGCGATTCGGAGTTACAAATGAGAATTTATTTTCGGAATTATGCCCATACCGATTTATTTTGTAATCAATTATTTTGCAATATTTGTTTTCCTGAACACTAATTAGCAGTTAAAAATGGACGACTACGGTCGACTACTTGTGAAAAACAACGGCACCCTAAAAAATCGACTGCACAATTTTCCGAGGATTAATCTGCCCATCTCTGACATAAAGAAAACAACAAACAGCTGATTGATTTGAAAATTATTGCCTACTTTACGGGGTAAAGAAAACAATTGTATTCTATTGCTGCTTGGTTCTTGAATGTTCAAAACATCAATTACAAACTGAGCAGCAACTTTATCGAGCTGGTAACGACTATAGAAGTCCTCGTCATCGAACTCGAAGGGATCGATCCGGCTTTCATATACTTTTCGCCGTCTCAGCACAATGTCGTCGTTCATAATATTGAAATCTCTTTCGATTTCCTCGAAATGAACCATTTTACATTTTTTTCGATTTATTTCGTTTTTTGAATTTAGAGTATTTTGAAAAAGTGAAATTTCTGCTCATTTTGACTCATTGCTAACTGGTTTAGCAACAGCTTTTGCTTGTTTTAAATTTATAGTATACTTTAAGCGTTAAAGTATGCTCTAACTCGACTATGATTGACTTAGAGCCTACTTTATTTAAAAGTATACTTTATTGATCTTAAAGTGTACTTTATTTCGACTATGACTATGCGCCTATATATTTTTATTCAGAAACTGTAAAAATTAACACTAAAGTTTTAGCAAATTATGAAATCAATTCATGAAAAATGATAGAAAACTCAAAAGCAAATAATTTGGTTGTCAAAGAGTTAAAGCTTCAGTGGCATTCAAGAAGCCGCATGTACGAACGTGTATCTAGAAAATTTTCCCCTTGGAGAAGTTTTCACGCGTCCTTTAAACTGTTACAGGAAGCCGGCAACGGTTTTTGACTTTCTTTGGTTTTTGTCTTGCGGGGCAAGGCTGCCATTGCACTTTTTCCTCTCGACAGTGCGAGCAACGGTGATGACAAAAAAGTGCAGAAAACATGGAAGGGGTTGCAATGCCGGCAACCGACAACCAACAGCCGGCAGCAGAAGCAGCGGTGGCCGTGGAAGCGGTGACGTTGCCATATCATCTAAAGTAAACAAAAGTAAAGGATGGACGCCGACACACACACACACACACAAACACACATTCAACCGCCAAGTGGGCAAGCCGTAGAAAAAGAAAACGCAACCAAGACACAAAGAAAATGCTAAGAAGTCAGTGCAACTACAACAACAGTACCAAGACAACAACAACAAAAAGGACGCGCAGGAAAACAGGAAATTGCATACAAACACTGCCGGCACGCACACAGCATGGACAGCCGAAAGCGAAGCTTGGAAGTGGCGGCAGACAAAGTGCCGAGGCGGAACCGAGCAGCGCAGTCTGGCAACCACCCAGCAGCGCATATTATTATAATAATAATAACGGTGTATTTGTTGTTGTTGTTGTTTGTGTACAACTCAGATTTCAAGTTTAGCGCAGAAAATTGAAAAACCCAAAGCTCTGTGGCGTCGCTGCCCAGACGTGAGCACGGCCAGCCTCAGGCAGACGATGACCTGTTGAAGCAGCGCAAAGCAGTGGAAAATGTAACAGAGTCCACAGCCAGAAGGAAGAAGCCAAGTGTGGCAAACAGCGCTGCGGCCACATGTCAAAATGCGGAGTCACAATGCGGCAAACAAGACGAAGACGATGCAGGATAAAGAGAAGAAGCAACGCAACTTCAAGAGCGACGAGCGGAAAGGAGTCGCGAGGCAATGCAACAGGCAGCCTGGAGACATGTTCAGCGCCGTTAGAGCCAAAGGCGTACTTGAAGCTGATCCTGGCATAAGGAGTTCACGCTGACGCATGTGTGGCACGCTGAGCGTGTGGGCAGGGCAACCAGGCAGATGGTTGCGGGGTTAGGGGACAGGCAGCGGCAGACGGAGGCGGGCAACCGAGATTAGAGTCAATGTTGTTTTTAAAGCGACTGCTTAAAAGATTTTACGGCGCCGCCGAGCCACCAGGACAGGTGACAGCGCGCTGGCAAGTTGGCGAACGAGGTGAGGAAAGGAAAAGCAAAACGCACAGAGCACACAAGTGGTGTACGAGTAGTTGGGCCCAAAGCAAGCAAATACCGAAATTGCTGGAAAATTAAGCACCCGTAAGGAGCTGAAAAAAGTCTTAAGGTAATGCGAGCAACACAAACACACAAACACACACACACACAAACACATACTTAGGGTATGCACACGTGTGCTGGCTGCATTGTTGTTTATGGTGATTGTTGCATTAAGTTAAATTTGCTGAAGTTGTTCTTACCAGACTTTTGGTCCTTTTAGTCGCTTGCGTTGGCTGTGTCTTGTGTGAAATTTCCTTGCTTTGTCGTTGCCACTAGAGTTGTTGTTATTTTGTTGCAATCTTTTAGCATTATTTCCTCTCCTCTATTTAGTTTAATTTTCTTTCTCTTTTCATTTGTTTGTTTTTTTTTGGTTTATACTATTTTTTTGGGCTTTGACTTTGGCCGTGAAATTGTGCGGAAGCGTTGACAGACAGACAACTTCACTTGATTTCTCTGCTCGAGTGTGTCTCTCTGCATTTTTTTGTTAGTGATTTTGGCGTAAGTTGTTGTTGTGTTTGTAGGTTTTTGTAGCACTTGTGCCGGGTGACGCTGGCTTCACTGCCAATTTAGAAATTAAGTTTCAAGTGTTTGAGTGCAGTTTTATTTGCTTTTTCTTAGCTGCAACGAATATCCAAGAAGAAAATTAACCTTGTGGGATCTTTGGACATTTCTTGATGTAATATGAAGTTCTAGAGTGAAAAATCAAACCGGAAAAAAATTCAAAAAATTTATAATCTTAGAATTTAACTATTTTGATGTAATTTGAAAGGTTGAAGTAAGAAAATCCCAAAAAATCTCTGTGCAGAAAATTAATTCGTGTGTGTGAAAATGCTGCTTAAGGTTGAAAATTTTTAAAAATTCAATAAATAAATATAATAATAAATTCAATAATTTCAATAAAAAATTTAAATACATGTTTTCTTTCTTATTTAGTCTACTGAGTAGATTAAATCATGCAAATTTATGATCAGCAAGAAGTTTATTAAACTTTCAATATAGATTAAGAATTAATGTGGACATTTAAATACATGTTTTCTGTTTTTTAGTCTATTGAGAAAAAAAATCATACAAATTTATGATTAGTATGAAGTTGATAAAACTTTCAATATAGATTAAGAATTTATGTGAATATTTTTGCTTTTAATATTTTCTTACAATTTACAAAGCTTCACTCTGAATTGAAAATATTTTTCAGAATTAAAAATCTGAAAAATGGCAAAACTAGGAAAATATCTAAAAAGTATGTGAAAGTATGTTTCTGGATTTTTGTGTATTTTAAGAAGCATTATTTCTTTGTTGAAAAATGTAGACATACCTATCCTCCGATATCTTCCAATGTCAGAAAATAATTCAATTTGAAAAGTGGTCTTAGCACCGATTTTTCGACAAAATATATTTAATTCGTTTCTGAAAGTATGCAATCAAAATGAAAAATGAAAAAATACATTTATTTTTATAATTTTTATTGCAAAAGTAAAGGGTCCCGATACGATTTTTGTTACTTTTTGCAATTATCAATGTTGACCTAACTGATTAAATGAAAAATCTGAAAAATCGAGCCAAAACATTTAATTAATAAACAATTTTTTTTGATAATTAATAAACAATTAAAAACAATGATTTTTGATAATGAGTGAATGAATAAAAAGTCTTAAAAAACCTTTTACATGTTTTTTCCCATCACCTGGCAACCTTGGAATTTCTGCTAACACGAAAATCTAAACGACGCTGTTGTCTTCGTGACAAGCTGACTTCCCGTTAGGAAATAAAAAATCGTTCCGATTTTTACGGATATGACAGGCGACCAAGGCAAAGCGACTGGAAGGAAGGAAAGCAAATTTGTCAACGGTAATTTGTAGCGTCGGTTGACTGGCGGCACAGGCAACGTGAGTGCGGAATAGTTGAGCAAATTGGGTTTAAATTGGTAGACTTGACATAACTGCTAATAAAAGGAAGAACGAAGCGAAAGAGAGACACACACACATAGATGGGAGACAGAGAAATTTTTAAGCCGAAAGGTATGCAAGTTTTTGACGAAGCAAGAAAGTTGAGTTGAGATTGAAAATGGAGAGTGTGGCAGCATAGGAGGAAATTAAACAATGAAGGAAGGAAGGGGTTGCCACTTGTTAGGAAATTGCACTACTAAATTGAGAATAACACTTGAAGTAAATGCAAAATGAAAGACAAAATAGAAGAATGAGATATTGGAGAGGAAAGTATGTTGAAGAGCTGGTAGGGAAAGAAACTGGGAAGGGAATTAATGCTTTAAGAGAGGAATTTATTAATTTGGGTTCAATGTTTGAGGTTTGTGGTGAATGATTGGAAAACAATTATGTATATGTTTGTTTTTGGATTTATGCGTTTATATTTAGGAGCATGAAATGAAATAAAATGAATTGAAATGAAATGAAATGGGAGTGGAAAGAGGTAAATAGATTTGATTACACAGTACAATAATTTCGAACTTTTTGTGTGCAACAGAGTAACGATCAGTGGCGGATGCAGGGGGTGATTTTGGGGGTTGAACCCCCGAAATATTATGGTCGACTTTAAAACTAAACACATACAAATCAAAAGGAATATATTATGTATCATTTATAAATATTAAATAATTACTTTTTGAAACCCTCCAAAATATTTTTATGGATCCGCCCCTGGTAACGACCGTATATTTCTGAAAGAGAACGTTGTACAGATCATTTTTGCTCAACAGAGTAATAGTTGAGCACGTCTGAGTTTTTTGTAATTTGCACATAATGGTTAAAGCGTCCCATAGACCTTTACACGGAAAATATGAAAACTTGAAGAGCTAGAACTTGGATGTCTAGGACAAAGATGTTTGCATTAAAAATGTGAATATTTTTTGTATGCACATGCATCACCCTCCCTCCACCTTTCCTTACCTCCCTTTTTTATGTTTTTCGAAAAATTTTTTCATAAAAAGCTTGTATTGAGTAAAATATTGCAAAAAATACTATATTATCTTTTTGGAAAATATTCCTCACTAAAAATTAAGGCGGGTTTTCAAACAACAAAACTTTCTCAAAACCTCCAAAACAAAAAAAAAATAATAAAAAGCCTTAAGCACGAAACCTTCATTTAATACTTTTTCATAAATTGAAAAAAATTTTCGAAAAAATGTTTCGTAAAAAGCTTGTATTGAGTAAAATATTGTAAAAAATACTATATTTTTTTTTTGGGAAATATTCCTCACTAAAAATTACGACGGGTTTTCAAACAACAAAACTTTTTCAAAACCTCCAAAACAAAAAAAAAAAATAAAAAGCCTTAGGCACGAAACCTTCATTAAATAATTTTTTTCATAAATTGAAAAAAAATTTCGAAAAAATTTTTCATAAAAAGCTTGTATTGAGTAAAATATTGCAAAATTACTATATCAAATTTTTTGCAAATATTCCTCGTTGAAAATTAAGGCGGATTTTCAAACAATAAAACATTCTCAAAACCTCCCCCAAAAAATAAAAAGCCTTAAGCACGAATAAATAACAATAAAAAAAAATTTTCCATTGAAAAATAGGCTTCGCTGAGTAGGTAAGAAACCTTGAACCCAGAATTCGAAAGCGGTTTTCCTGTGGAGCCCAGCAGAGGCAAAGGACTTCTAAAGCGTTAATCTTCCATGCTTTAGTTATTTAGTTAATTGTTGAAAAATTTTAATACTATTCAACACTAAATAAGTACAACAAAGTGTAATTCAACCAGATGTGACTTAAGCTTGGCAAATTTAAGATCTATTTCTGTCCTGTAGTTAAGGGATGTTTTGTTTAAAAAGCAATCAACAATAAATAACAGGATGCCTTAAATATTGCAAAAAATAGGAAAATATGTTCAGGTCCAAGCACTTTGAGTTCTAGAACTCAGAGGCAAATAGCTTCACTGGAATGGCAGCCATAATAAGACATGGTACATTAAAAATTGCAAAAAGTAAACTAAAATTTTTATAATGAAAAATTTAAACAAATTCTGTTCACTTGTTATTTTATTTGAACTTATAATATGAAAAAATAGAAAAAAATCACGATTTCAATTTTTTAAGACTTTGACGTTGGAATGATCGAACTTTGCGTTTAATGGCCCCCATCAGCTTTTGCACAGTTTTGCTATGTATCATTTTGGTGGCCTGAAGGTAAATTTTTTTAAAATCTTTGATTGTTCGAGGTGGTTTACAATATTTTCGCAATTTTGTCTTCAAAATTGCCCAATAGCGCTCAATCGGCCGGAGCTCTGGACAATTCGACAATTGATTTTTTTTCTTTGATACCAATCAGTGACAGCAGTGGAGTAGTGGCACGTTGCCAAATCGGGCCAAAAAATTATTGGGGTCCGGTGTCGTCGTATCAGCGGTAGTAGTCTCTTTTTTAAGCGCTCATTTAGGTATACATCTGCATTCATTGAACCAGTTACCACTAATGGGGTGGAGCGTTTACCACACTGGCAAATTGCCTGCCAAACCATTACCTTTTTGGGGAATTTTTCTTTTTTAATTGTCTTGAAATGTTCTGGAACTTTGGATCTATCCTTTGCAGAATAATATTGTTTCCTTGGCAATGATGAAAAATCCAATTTTATATACGTCTCATCATCCATGACTACACAGGCATTTCTATTGTTTAAAAAGTGCCTGTACAAGTTTTTGCTTCGCTTAATGGCAATTTTTTGCTGTTTGTATTCTCTCCTTGGCGCCGAATATTTGGCATAACACTTCACACCGTATCTTTTTTTTATTCTTAAAATGTTTACATGGTTGGTATTGAATTTTTTCGCTAAATCTCGGAGCGACAAATCTGGCTTGCGTTTAAGCGCATCTACCACCTTCTTTTCCAATGTTTTATTTCTTCTCGAACTATTTTTGCCACTTCCTGGTTTTCTAGACACATCCACGTTTTCAATAAATCGAAGGATTGTTCTTCGTACGGTCGCGTAGCTTGTATTCGCATTTTTTGCAATCGTTTTATATGTCACGTTTCTATTATTTAAGTAAACGAGCAAAATTCGTTTCCGCACTTGTTCCTGTTGCGACGGCATACTGAAAACTGATTAACCCTTAAATGCATGAGGCAATTATTTTCGAATCAATCTAGAGCAAGCACAAACATGATTTAAATTGATTCAACAGATTAACGAAGGATTTAGGACCTGTACCATATATAGTACGCCATGCATTTAAGGGTTATTGGGAAAGGGGAAATTGATGAACCAGTGAAGTGGATCCCGTTACAACGGTAACTTTTCAAATTATGTCGCTCGCCCAGTGACATGGCAAACTTTTGCAATTTTTAATGTACCATGTCTTACAAACATTTTTAGAAGACCATAGCCTGTCATCGTACTAGGCAGACATGAAAAACCAGGACTTCGGTAAACAGGAAGTAAGCGCTGATGTTCATCGATGGTTATAACCTCAAAATGAAGTTCGCTGGAGGCCAGCTGGGACAGAAGCTAGCTGCGACTAGTCGTTAGTCGAATCGGTTATTGGGGACTAAAGAAATGAATTAACAATCTGGTTCAAGGAAGGGAGATTGTGTGAGGATTCTGTGGAGTGGCAGAGGAAACGCCAGACCACAGCATTGAAAACTGTAATGCTCCATTTTATAGTGGAAGCCGATACTTGGATCGAAATAATTCAACTAAACTCACAATAATTACTAAACTTTATAAGACGCTAAGCTTGGAGTACATTCGGAACATAATCGGAATCAGATTATTCTTTGAATCACAATTTAATTTTCATACTATTTATTGTTTAGTACCACCTTTTTGTGCTTCTTCTTCTTATAAGTGGCCAAATATTGTTAAGCATTAAATTTTCCAATGAAATCTAAGAACTGGTCCGATCTGATTGCGTTTTAGACCACCTAAGGTGGAAATATCACTGTTACGAGTAAACACTGTTGTTGTTTTTGTTGCTGCGACCATTGCAACATTTCAGTAGATTTGCTACTGTTGCAACTGTCAATGCTATTTGTGGCAATTGCTGTTGTTTGTGTACGCTAAATTTAAAATGAAGTATGTGACTCCAACACCCACCCGCACACACACACACACACTAACACATGTAAATGATGCAAATTAAAAATCAGCGAACCATTAGCTTGTGAAATATTTTCCAATCATCTGAGCAAATTAGTGAAATTGTTAATTGAACGTGCAACGTGCCACCAATTTGTTGTTATTGTTGCTGTTGCACGCACACAAACACACAAACACATACACGCAGAGAGACGCATACATATGCATTTTCATTTACAACGGCGAGGATGCAAACATTTTTGGTCTGTGGTAGATTTTTGTTGCATCATTTTTGTTGTTGTTGTTGTCATTGTTGCCATAGGCCGCATGCGGAATTCGGCAAATTTGGCAGCAATAAAAACTCATTGCAATTCATTAAATTGCCATACGTTCGATTTTATATGCACGCGCAATGGCGTTGCCAGATTGTTGCAGTTCCAGTCGACGCATCGTTGGATTTGTTGCTTTTGCAACTGTTGCTTTTGCTGTTGGTTGCGCCATTTGGCGTTCATATTGGCCAAATTGTGCAGTTCATTGGGTTGCTTTAGCCATTGTCGTTACTGTTGTTGTCTGTTTGTACGAGCCGCTGTTTCTGTTGCTGATGGTTTTTATGCCGCAATTGCGCGCGCTGTTGTTGTAATAGTGTCGCCGCAACATGCTGTGGCCATTTCCGTTCGCTCTGCTGGCCAATGTCCCCAACGTTGGAAGGGTTTTTTGCGCCGCTGGACGGCCGTTGCTACCATTGCTGTCGTTGCTGTCGCTGCTGTTGCTGTGGGTGTTAAGTTGATTGTTGTTTGTGGGTCTGTGCATGTTGTTGTTGTTGTTGCTGCTGTTGTTGTTACATTTAAATGAGTCTTCGCGTTGGGCTAATTGGTGACATTTAGCAAATGCAAAGCCGCAAAAAGCAGCAAATGTAAACAGCACAACAACAAAGGCGACAGCAGCAACGGAATGCGCTTTTGTAGAGTGGACAACGGTGATTTGCTCGGCGTAAATGACTGCACATAAAATTGCAATGGTATGTATGTATCTGTGTGTGTGTACGTACGTGTCGGGTGGCTTTCTCGTATTTCCTGCGTTTTTTTGGTTTGGTTTTTTGGTGTTTTTGTTTTTGTGCAATTTATGACAAGTATTTAGTGGTCTGTGACGCCAGGTTTTTTCCGCAACATTTTTTTATTGCATATTTTTGTGTATTAAAACTCGTGAAATTGTTTGGTATTCATATCACGCTTGAATTATTTGTGGTTTTTTACAGTTAAATAAATTGTTTATGGCTTTCCGGGCCAGTTTAAATGGCACAAAAACTGTAATGTAAATTGTAAATATATGAAAATTTGTTTTGATAAAAGTTTACTTAGCTGGTTGAAAAGTCTAGTTGCATGTTTTGTGCTTTGTAGAACATTTCTGAAGAACGAATGAGTTAAGTAAGGTTAAGTTGAGAAGTTGTATGGGTGATGTTAGTTGCACTTCTTCGTAGAGATTATTTTGGTCCTTTCTGAGCAACTTTGAAAATGATTGTTGGATCAAATTTTTGCGAGATTTTGTTGATATTCAGTACCAGATTTTTTGTGGTTTCAATAAGAATCTCATCCAAAACCTGGATCGCATCAAGAAGAACTGCTGAGTTTCGATGGCCGGTTAGTACCATAAGAAGTGTGGCATCGTTATTATATCATTCTCGTCTAATTCTCATTCTCATAGTCATTCTCATTCTCATCTGATCCTTATCTAATCTTCATCAAATACTTATCTCATCTTCATTTTATGCTCATCTCATCCTCATCTCATCCTCAACTTATCCTCATTTCATCTTCATCTCATCCTCTTCTCATTTTCATATCATGCTCATCAGATATTCATCTTATCCTCATTTCATCCTCATCTCATTCTCATTCTCATTTTCATCTCATCCTCATCTCATCCTTATCTCATCCCCATTTCATCCTCATCTCATCCTCAACTCATCCTCATCTCATTTCATTTCATCCTCATTCCATCCTTATCTAACCTTCATCTCATGCTCATCTCATTCCCATTTCATCCTCATTTCATCCTCATCTCATTTTCATCTCATCCTCATTTCATCCTCCTGTAATCTTCATCCCATCCTCATTCTCATCTCATTCTAATCTCATCCTCATCTCATCCTTAACTCATCTTCATCTCATCCTCATCTCATCCTCAACTCATCCTCATCCTCAACTCATCCTCATCCTCATCCTCATCCTCATCCTCATCCTCATCCTCATCCTCATCCTCATCCTCATCCTCATCCTCATCCTCATCCTCATCCTCATCTCATCCTCATCTCATCCTCATCTCATCCTCATCTCATCCTCATCTCATCCTCATCCTCATCCTCATCCTCATCCTCATCCTCATCCTCATCCTCATCTCATCTTCATCTCATCCTCATCTCATCCTCATCTCATCCTCATCCTCATCTCATCCTCATCCTCATCCTCATCTCATCCTCATCTCATCCTCATCTCATCCTCATCCCATCCTCATCCTCATCCCATCCTCATCCTCATCTCATTCTAATCTCATCCTCATCCTCATCTCATCTTCATCTTCATCTCATTCTCATCTCATCCTCATTTTATCCACATTTCATCCTCATTTCCTCCTCATTCTCATTCTCTTTTTCTCCTCATCCTCATTCTAATCTCATCGTCATCTCATCCCCATCCTCATTTCATCCTCATCGCATCCTCATCACATCATCATCTCATCCTCATCCTGATTTCATCCTCATTTCATCCTCATCCTCATCGCATCCTCATCACATCCTCATCTCATCCTCATCCTCATTTCTTCCTCATTTCATCCTCATCCTCATCCTCATCTCATCCTCATCTCATCCTCATCTCATCCTCATCTCATCCTCATCCTCATCCTCATCCTCATCTCATCCTCATCTCATCCTCATCTCATCCTCATCTCATCCTCATCCTCATCCTCATCCTCATCCTCATCCTCCTCCTCATCTCATCCTCATCTCATCCTCATCTCATCCTCATCCCATCCTCATCCTCATCCCATCCTCATCCTCATCTCATTCTAATCTCATCCTCATCCTCATCTCATCTTCATCTTCATCTCATTCTCATCTCATCTTCATTTTATCCACATTTCATCCTCATTTCCTCCTCATTCTCATTCTCTTTTTCTCCTCATCCTCATTCTAATCTCATCGTCATCTCATCCCCATCCTCATTTCATCCTCATCGCATCCTCATCACATCATCATCTCATCCTCATCCTGATTTCATCCTCATTTCATCCTCATCCTCATCGCATCCTCATCACATCCTCATCTCATCCTCATCCTCATTTCTTCCTCATTTCATCCTCATCCTCATCGCATCCTCATCACATCTTCATCTTATCCTCATGTCATATTCATCTCATCCTCATCTCATTCTCATCTTCATCTTCATTTCATTTCATCTCATCTCGTGGAAAGTTTGGCAGATATTATTGAACAAAAACTGTCATTCAACGAGCATTCATACGAGTCCTATGATCGATGAGTTGCTGTATGAGGATAACTTGACTCAGTGACTAGTTGGTTGGTTAGTTGGTACCAGTGGCAATGTTCTGATATCCAATTGGAGCGTGACCAGTCAGTTGCTCTGCCTTTTCCAAATCTACATATATAATTTGATAAAAAAAAAACCAGCGCTGTGAGCCACAGAAATTTGTGAAGTTGTTCAGTAAAGTGGTTCATGATTACTTCAAACAATTGGTTCCATACATGACTCATTTAAAATCATTCTTGGTCCAATAGTTTGGTTCAAAAACAGTTCAATAGTTTAGTAATTAAATAGTTCAGTTCACAATCGTCGAAAAGCCAACCAGAACCTGAATTCGTAGCTCTGTAAGTAGTTAAGCCATATGAATAAAGCATCAGGGATAAAGAATGTTCGCTTACTTAGAGTTCATCTCAGTTCCAGCAAGTCCCAGATTATAATTAAAAAAATGTCCAAGATTAGGAATACATCAGTTGTAAAATCTTCTATTTGGACTGCAACAATGTGCCATTATTTTTAGCTGAGGAAGAAGAAGTCATGCCAATGTTATTGGAGCTGCAAAAGAAGAAAAATAGGTCAGAAAAGTGTTATGTATTAGATTATTTACTCGTATTTTTATAACTATTATATAGGCTATAGTTCACCACGGTAACTTAGATCTTTTGTGCAGTTTTTGTTTTATGTATAGGCTTTCCATAAATTTCAGCAATATTTGAGCTAATAACTTTCAGATGGTTAAAACTAAAGAAATCGGTTTCTGCTGAGCGCAGGAGTGATGGCTTTTGTTTTTCTCACACATTCTGCACACATTCGTGAAGGATATTCCTATATTTTGGAGATTCTATATAAGTGAGCAATGCTCCGTCAGGTACCCAGTGAAGATACAAACGTTCTCCCGATTTAAGCGTTTGCCGAAGTCTTCTCTGTTTGGAGCCAGAGAATATTTTGCCTGTCGAAGTCCTCTTGAATTGGTTCATGTGTGAGCAAATTCCTGTTCTACCAATTTTCCAGCCATTCCTGAATGTGTCCTTTTGGTAATCCACAGAATGGTTTCGGACTTATTGGACCCATTGGCCGTAAAGTAATCAAAAACTCATAAGTCTGAGCTAAGCTAAAGCTTAGTTCAATACGCATTGAAATATAAAATTTCACCAAATGTTTAGCACAAGGAATTCCAGAAGCACATAATACGATCAACTATGCGACGGAAAGCTAATGAGATTCTTAAAACCAATCTTAAATTCAAAGACTTTGAATAGAGCATTTGCGCTCATTTCTTTCTGATACCACACAATAAATCATCGCATTGACGACGGCCTAAATTATGCGTAAATATGTTGAAAATGGCTGTGTGTACAAGAAAAGCGTTAAGACGCAATGTTTGCGGTAGAAGCCATGCATAAAGAAGGCGCAAGGTAAACAAAGCCGCTGAAGAAGCCACAGCGCGTGTCGTGAAAAACACGCACAAACACAAACACACACATACACATTAATATACACATACGCACACACATATACATACTTAGCTGTAATGTTGACAACAACGTCGACGATTTAATTTAATTTAATTTTAACATCGGCAGCGCAAATAAGCAAAATTAATTTTGATGCTCTCGCGTACAACGCGTTACGCCACGGTGTGTGTGTGTGTGCGTGTGTTGGTGTTGGCAGTGTCAATGCCGCAATGAATACGAATGCGAATGTGATTTTGAGAATTAGAATTGCGTATACGCACTGGGGTCAGGCACTCCGCCTCGCCCCACCCACTGTCACTGATGCTTTGTGCTGGAATCTCCGCAGGCGCGCTAAAGTGTTTGCGGTGGGTTTGACGCGCGCCTATTTTTCTCGCATTCTGACAAGGGAAACCTCGGGTATTGGAGGCATTCGTGTGTCAGTCGGTGGGTCCAACACTTGGCGCAGTGTCTTTGCATTGTTGCTTTGCTGTCTGCTGTCTGCTTACTGCGCCCTGGGCATATTTCGTTTGTGGTCGCTACGCTTTGTTCGGAACCTTTTCTGAATGCTGATTATGTTTGGTGGGTTTTAATGGCGTTGATTATGCGTTGCGTATGACGTGGTTGATTATTTAAATATCATTAACAAATTACGTGACTGCGTGCAAGAGTATGTTGTGAGGCCGTTTGGTGGTGTGAGTAGTAAAGTTTGCAAGTATTTGTATGTTTGGAGGCGTGTGGACAGGCGTGTCCTTAGGGACACAAGTACGGAAATGTGCAGGCATTGCAGATGTGAATAGACAATCTGTGGTACAAGTGTACATTATTACATACTTACATGCATAGCTATACATATTTATGAGCAGACAGTTTATAAAATAGCGCAAAGTATACGAGAAATATGGCCGCAATGACATGTGTAAAGTTGCAATGGATTTTATTTTGGTAGTAAAAATTAGGTTAGAGAGTCTTTGTTGTGGTTGTTGTTGTTGTTGTCTTAGAGCAATTGCTAACAATAAATATGCTATAATTTTGCAGTATATGTTGTTTTAAAATCAAAGATTTTGCTACTTCTTTGGATTACACCGTGGGACAGGCTTAATTTTTTACATCTTAAACTAATAAAGTTAGAAGGACGAAACTCAAGGATGTAGTAGTGTACATATTAGTCCTCAAGATTTATTTTTTTCAAATATATATATTGGAAATTTCCAAGGATATTCAAGGATAAAGTTTTAAAAGGACATTTTCAATACCTCTTCGTCCTTTTGCACCAAGACATTAAATTTTGTAAGATTCTAAGGATTTTTATCTTTAATTTGATACCAATATTGTTATTCTACAATGAGCTCAATTTTTAAAATAATTTTTTTAAATAATCATGTCCTTGAAATTTAAAAAAAATACTGACGTCAGAGAGAAAAACTAAAAATGCAGTTTTAGTACATTTGGCCCCTAGTTTCGCAAGTATATAGATTTTTTTTCGTGTGTTTTGAAAGTTTTTGATTTGTATTGCATGGTATTATATTTATCGATTTTAATGCATCTTAATTTTATTAGTTTAATTCTTAAAAAAAATAGTTGGAAAGCATTAAGTCTTCAAGTCTTAAGTTTGATCCAAAATACATAAATAAATGCCAAAACTTAAAATGAAATAATTTTGAGAGCTATTTTAAGGTTGAAGCCTCCTGCCAGTCTTGGTGCCTTTCGCTTCAAGGAAGGTTTGTAATAAATGTGAAATAATTCTGAGAGCCATTTTGAGATTGAAGCCTCCTGCCAGTCTTGGTGCCTTTCCCTTCAAGGAAGGTTTGTAATAAATTTTAAATAATTCTGAGAGCCATTTTGAGATTGAAGCTTCCTGCCAGTATTGCTGCATTTCGCTTCAAGGAAGATTTGTAATAAATTTTGAATAATTTTGAGAGCCATTTTGAGATTGAAGCCTCCTGTTACTCTTGGTGCTTTTCGCTTTCTAAGAAGGTAGGTATGTAGGTGTAACTGGCTGGACTTTTTTTTGGGTTCTTAGCGATAAGAGATGGAGAACTGTTCATGAGTTGTTGGTCGAATGGTTCACAGGACTTCATTTTGGGTGGGTTTTGCGTACAACTTTTGAGCCGAATACCATTCGAAACCTATTTTTGTAACAGCAAATTTGTATGTTTGGGAGGGGGTTTGTACCTCCAAAACTCCCCTGTGTGCGCCACTGGTTGCATAAGGTAGCATAATTTGCACATAAAGCGGCGTTTTGGTGCTTTTGAAATGCATTTTGTGAGATCCAGTAAGTGCAGCTAGAAGCTCCCTGATCTCCATAGATGACATGGTTTTGAAGTCTTCTGAGAAGGAAGTTGCTACGGAGCGTGGCCTGCTCCTGGCTTAACCCTCGTATGTGGACAGAAAGTGGGGCAATGTCTCTTCCTCCCCACAACTCCGTCAATTGTTGTTGATTGATTAGTATTTGCAATCGGGCCACGTATTCCCTCAATGGCCAATGACCCATAAGAACCGTAAGGCATTTTGCGGAGTTTCCCCGAGTGTTTCCAAGAAGTAGCTTTGTCCTGTTCAGGTCTTACTTTGGCCACGTTTGTATGTTACTTCTTAGCTCAACTGATCCATTAGAAGACGAGTATTTTTAGCAGACCTGAGCAGAGACCTTCTCCGTCTTAGCGACGACAGTCATGTGAACTTGTGCGCCTCCTGCAAAGATGCTCCAATGTTCTCTTTCTGCTGTTAAATCTTTAAGTAATTTGTCAGCCATATCTGAACCCAATTAAATACTTAAGAATAAACTTGAATAGTTTTTAATCAGCAAGTAAAAATTAAATTAAAGCTGAGCTTACGAACTATTTAAATGCTTAGCACCCAGAATAGTCCCAGTCAGTGTTCAAAGCGTGCTTTTGGCTTCAGTGTATGCGACATTAATACAAGTTTGCCATTGTGTCACTTGAAATTTTGCCAACTCTGAGCCGACTGTTCGTTGTGGCCAATCAATGATGACAGCAATAATCAATAGTTTGACTATGATTTGCTAATAATCCCATTTGGCATGCAAGCAAAACGCAAAACGCAAAACGCCTCGTTGCTAAACCAATAATTGCACTGATCCACTTACAATGAGTACTCGGCTACATGTGACACGCACACACACACATACAAACTGTGCCAGATATTGTTATGCTGTTATGTATATCTTTATCTCTGTGTGTGTGTGTGTGCATATTAATCAGATTATGGGTAAATTAATTCATGATGTTGTCTGCATTTATTTGCGATAATTATATTAGTTGCTGGCATTGTCTGCTGTCCATTGCCCGTTGCCAGCACGCCGTCATGCGGCCATGGCAATGACAGTCGGCTTTGTGCGGAGGTGGTTTGTGTGCGGCACAGTTCAGTGCATTGTCTGCCATTTAGGCAATGAGTGTACAGATATTTGTCATAGTGTGTGTGTGTGTGTGTGAACTCAGCGTAGGCAGAAAAAAAGCGCAACAAAATTAAATCCAAATGCGGCTAAACGAAAAGTTGATATAACTTGAATTTATGGGGAGTAGGTGCGAGCAGTGAAAAGAATTTTGTATTCAAATTACTGCGACAACGACGTAAACAATTTGGCCATGATTTATGACTCGACGCTGTCGACTGGGTGTTTGACTTGCGACATTTAAGGCGTCGGGGGCGATGAGTTGAGTTGCATACGCACGTCGTAATTATCCGTCTTTATTGCCGCACGCACAAACCCGGCAACCAAACGCACTCGTGTGTGCATGTGTGTGTGTGTTCGTGTATGCAGACACGGGCGTTTCCTCATTGTTACGCAAATTATGAAAAGTGTATAAAATTGTCGCTTCCCCCAATTGTTCGGCCCCCCATACAGCAAGCAATAACAGTTACAATGTCAACAACATTAACAACAACAACAAAGTCGACACCATAATTGCTCCTTTTGTTGTACGTTTTGTGCGAAGCCATAAAGTCATCAGATTTCAGTGACATTTCGGCCATTGTTGTTATATGTTATTGTTGCTATTAACAGTTGTTTGTTTTTGTTGCTATTGTTGGTTTGTATTGTAAGTGTGGCACGTTGAACACCTACAATTCTTGTTTTTTGGTTTTATGATAATGGGAAATATTTTGACCATTTCTAGCATTGTTTGCCTAAAAATAGGCTACAATGTTTTATTTAATTATTTGTTTTAATATTTGTTCTATAAATGTTGGAATTTTTGTTTATGAATTTGATGCCAATTTAAGTATTATTTGGAAATTGGTATTTTTCAATTTGCTGAAAAATTAAAATTTCAACTGTTGTAAGCCTAAAAGCATGCTGCAAATATTTGTTTTTTATAAGCATTTTGTTTTTTAGTTTCTTGCTACTGTTTGCAGAAATAATTCGAAAATTAATTTGAAGTATTAACCCTTTCGCTATTTTGTTGCCATATGGCAAGATGCTACTTTGTGGACGTCTGCATCCTCTATGGTTGTAAGAATAAAATTTTTTGTTGGTTTTTAGAATAGTTTGAAGTTTTAGGAAAAATACGAAATGAATAAACTGAATATTTAAGTTTAAAGAAGAGAAGTAAACACGTTTTTTAAATGATATATCTTGACATAGTAAAGGAAGAAGAAGCAGAAAAAATTAGAGAACTTTTTAATTTGACGGTTTCTTTCAATTTAGATACTATTTTTTTAATTTTGGCTGAAGTAAATGAAGAAATATTTAAATTTTCGTTATGCGTAACAATTTTTATGTTTAAGTAATTATTACAGCCACAACGATGTGGTTGCTCTCATAGACAAACACTCTAAAATACAGGGTCCGAGTATAAAAATTAAAAATGTCTTATGGAATGCTGCTAATATACAAACCAGAGAAGTCTAAGACGTAAAATTTAAAATTTTAACTTTACCCAGTAAAAATCTGTAGCGAAAGGGTTAAATGCCAATTGTATGGCGCCTAAAAGTATGCCAAATGGTTTAGTTTTTATTTGGTTTCCAATTCCAATTTGCTGCTTAATTTTTGAAATGAACACGTTGAGTGATTATTTATTTACATGTACGCCGAAAAGTATGCAAGAATTTTCAATTAGCTATTGTTGCACACATTGACATTCATTTAGCATTAACCAAATTGATTTTGAGTTGAGTGACAGTTATTTTGTTGATCATGTTGCATGCTGCTGTCGTTTGTGTTTATTTGTATTTGTGTTGACGAAATTCAAATTTCAATTGTATTTGAAAATAAATCCAATTATGCAGGAAAAGGTGAAATGTGAAGCAATGGCACATGCAAGGGGGGTTTTGGGGAGTTTGAACCCCTCTCACATATCTGTTTGCAACAATAATTTAGAGTGGCAATCATGTTGTCAAATGGTTTTGGTTTAAAAAGTTGGGTGCTATAACATTCCCCCGAAATGAAATCCAATGTGCGCCACTGATCTGAAGCTTAGAGTTTTGTGCTAGTCAGTTGTGATTGAAAAGTGTGCTTCGGTTTGTGAAATTTAAATTGATTATGGCGGCGCTTAATTTGGAAGCCTCAAATAGTAATGAGTGATGATTTATTCGAAAATTATGAGGAAAAGTATGAGGACTTTCGCCTTTGTAGGCCTGCTGAACAAATTGTTTTTATTTCGGTCACACTATGGCAAACACTCACAAAAACACAGACACCTAAAAATAAACGAAAAAACCAACGCATTCATGCAACAATACAGCGCCCACAAATTTCAAGGATTTCGCCTACAAAAGGCGCCATAATTAATTCCTTTTCTTGTGTGCGTCTGTGTGTGTGTGTGTCTGTGTGTCTATTGCTGCCTGTACGCCGAGTGATAAATGCGTGCAACAACCGTTGGTAATTATTATTTACACTTTTCCACATCCTGTGCGCTTCTTTCTCGCCCTCGCACACAGCAGTCATGCTCGCGCTTTGTGCCTCTACGACAGACGCCAATGCAAAAAAGCCATTACGCTCGCAGCCGTTTACCGTTGCCGCGAAGGGTGCAGCAAGTCACAGTATCACTTTTTTGTATCGCTTTTTTTGTTGTTGGAAATTTTTAAATTGAAATTTCCGCAGCAAAGCGGCGTGATGCTTCAATTTCACGGTGTGCCCGCCGGGCGGCAAACGTTTTGTGCGCTCGGCGTGTGCGTGAATTTGAATTGCTTTGGCGGCGCATGCAAGGATGCGTAGGACTTTGTCACATGGGAGAATATTTGTGGTACAGCAACAGCAACAACAAAGCAAAGCAAAGTCGCTTGGAAAGCTTATCGCTTTGCCTGTCAGCCCAGCCAGAAAGCCAGTCAGCCGGTTTTGACTAATTGAGTGCGTGAATTGATTTCACTTGCGCGCCTTCGTCTGCATGTATGAGTGCGTTTGTGTGTTTGTGTGCGGCTATATTTGATTTGCCCTTCCCCCACCCATCGAGTCACAGTGCACTATTTACGCCGCAGGCATTGTCAGTGTGCGGCTCTGAAGTGCGTCTATGTGCGCCTGTGTGTGTTGCAAGTTGGCTGTAATTGTATTTGCCACATGCATACACTCACACACACTTCTACATATTCACTTATACGAGTACATATAAATCTATTCTATATGTGTGTGTGTGCGTTTTGGGGCTTTGTGCGTGTGAAGTGGCATCTTTGTGGCATGGTTTTGCTGGCGCTTTGTCGCTGCTGCCGCTTGCTGGCGTCAGAGTGTTGTAATGAGATTATTGGCTGTATTGGAATTTTGTCAAATGCCTCGCAAGTGGCCCTTTGCCACTAAGCGAGTTGCATTAATGCAACTTGAGGTGTTTGGGGAAATGTGTGCGGCGAGAAAGGGATGATGAGAGGGCGAGGAGGGGAAAAGTTAGAATGGTAACTAATTCACTGTTAATTCGGCAGCATCAAAATTCATTGGTCATACTGGTTATGCAGTTTTGAGATCAACGAACGTGATGCAACTAGAAACGTGATTCGAGAAAATCGAAGGCGTACAAAATGCAATGTTCAAGGCGACCAAATTATAAATTAGGACTTTAAACTAGAACTGTGAGCCACAGAAATATGTAAAGTGGTTTGTTCATTATTATTTTAAATCTTTAGATTGGCTCATGAATCGGTTTAAACTAATTTTTGAACCAATGGTTTGAGTAAAAAATGGATTGTGAGCCAACAAATATGTAAAGTGGTTCAGTTCAGTGATTCTTTATTATTTCAAACCTTAAGATTGGTTCATGAAACGACTCGAACTGATTCTTGAACTAATGGTTGGGTTCGAACATAGACTGTGAACTACCGAAATTTTTAAAGTGGTTCGTTTCAGCGGTTCATTATTATTTCAAACCTTTAGAATGGTTCATGGATCGGCTCAAACTGATTCTTGAACTAATGGTTCGGTTCGAACATAGACTGTGAACTACAGAAATATGTAAAGTGGTTTGGGTCAGTGCTTTATTATTAACTCAAACCTTTAGTTTGGTTGATGAATCGGTTCGAACTCTCTCTTGAACCAATAAATTAGTTAAAAAATGGACTGTGGACCACGGAATTTTTTGAAGAGGTTAAGTTGAGTGCTTTATTACTATTTCAAACCTTAAGATTGGTTCATGAATTGGCTCGAACTGATTCTTGAGCTAATGGTTCGGTTCGAACATAGACTTTGAACCCCAAAAATTTGTAAAGTGGTTCGGTTCAGTGGTTAGTTATTATTTCAAATTTTCAGATTGATTCATGAATTGGTTCGAACTCACTCTTGAACCAATGGTTTGGATCAAAAATGGACTGTGAACCACAAAAAATTTGTAAAGTGGTTTGTTTCAGTGATACATTGTTATTTTAAATCTTTAGTTTGGTTCATGAATTGGTTTAAACTCATTTTGGAACTAATGGTTTAAGTAAAAAATGGATTTTCAGCCAAAAAAATATGAAAAGTGGTTCGGGTCAGTGATTCATTATTATTTTAACTCTTCAGAGTGGTTCACGAATAGGCTAGAACTCACTCTTGAATCAATGGTTTGGATCAAAAATGGACTGTGAACCACAGAAAATTGCGGATTATTGCATTATTATTTCAAACCTTAAGATTGAGTCGTGAACCGGTTAGAACTCACTCTTGAATCAATGATTTGGTTCAAAAATAGTTAAGTCAAATATAAAGTCGAACTAAAGCAGTGAGTACTCGGGAGTAGCAGCGAAGTCGACGCTGCCTGATGAGCATGTGATCCATTGATGAGTCCAAAAACGAATTTTGTAAGCATTTTTTGAACGATAAGTTGGGGAGAAAACGTTGTTTTGCATTTTGTTGTTTGTTTCTGTATTTTCTAGCCTCTAAGAACTTCAAAGTCGCTTCTGTAGCCCAACGTGGTGCTCTGTTCTCCCAGCCCAAAGGTTTTGGGTTCGATTCCTACCTGGCTGCACCCTGTACATTCAAAAATTTCCAATTTCTCCGCATTTCCAATTGTTTCCCGTTTTTCCAGCATTGCACATTCAAATCCTTTACCACATTCCTATCCTTTCCACTACAATCAGTTGTGATGAGCAGCTCGAGCAGATTTTTCTATTCAGTGCCAGTGCCAGCTAAGACTAACTTAAATACATTGCAGCGCATACATCAACCAAAATAAGCTCATCAAAGACACCAACCTGTGCGTTTTCCAACAACCGGTCCTACCGGGCAGCAATGGATGCACAGAGAGCGCTCCACACAACCCAGTAATAAACTTTTTTTTGTAGGGGATGATAGATGGCAGCTCCATTTCCACTTTGGACTGCTAACGATAGGCTAATCACCCACTCTGGCAGAGTTGCCATCGGTTAATGTTACCAAAACTTTAGCCTTGTTGAGGTCCTATACTCCCAAGCGGAGTGAACAAGGAGAAAAAGACAACTTGAAAGATGTTGTCAAAGTATTTTTGTAATAATTTAGTTTTATGTTTAAACTTTGAGTACCATTGGCTAAGATTGACTAAAATGTCTCACATCGTTAAAACTCACAAAATTAAAACTTTCAATAAAATTTATTAGAATTTCAGTTCCTAAGGCAAACTAAATCGACTCATCTCAAATAATTACTGACTAAAGTCTGAAACAAATCAAGCCAACACACAGCCAACTTTAAATAATTTCGTATCAATTGAATAAAATCGATGCGGTCGCTCTATCTTTGGGGATTAAGAGTGTGTTGGCTTTGTTGTTACGGCTGAGCGCAGCTTATTTCTCTTACTCTTCTTTCTCTCTCTTCTTTACACTCAGTTCTTAGTGACAGACTTAAATTTAGCAGCACTTTTGCACCTTTGCACATTTTTCAACTTTTACCGTTGTTGCTGCTTGATTGCTGCCATTTTCTGTTGTTGTTGTTGATATCGCTGTTGTTTTATTACTTTATCCATGTCCACCTTTGCGAAGTAAATCCGTTTTTACGATGCTTTAACTTTAGCAATTTCGCACTTTGCCGCGCGCTCGCTGCCCAACGCAAGTCGGCAGCAACAGTTGAACGTTGAGTTGGGCGCCAAACAGAGCAAAGAATTAAAATGTAGGAAAAGCGGCAGAGCAGAAAGAAAACAAAACAAAACAAAACAAACAAAAACGCACAACCCAAACAGCGCATTAAGCAAACCGGCAACAAAAAAAAACAGGAACGTAAAAAAATTTAAGCGGACGGTATGTAAACATTTGCAGGTTACACATACGCCCCGTTGGTCAGTGCGCTTTGAGCGCGCATTAAAAAAAGAAGCAAAGCAAAATACACCGAATAAAAGCTGCTGTAAAAATAGCAAAAAATCAAAGTAACAGCAGCAGCTGGAGGTGGCGCTGGAGCTGGAGACGAGCGCAAATAAACAACAATAAAAACGCGTATGGCTCGACAGAGATGGAAAGATAAATTAGGTTTGCTGATGAAATGCGACAGCTATGGCCGGCGTTATTGTGCTGCACAGTGGGCCGAATGTGGCGAGCATTAGTGCCAGGTGTGCAGAGGTTGCGGCTGGCCACAGCAACGATGGCCTTAAAGCGGCCAAGTGAAGCACTTGCGAGCCACAATCCAGTCGCGTTCAGTGCAGCTCAGCTCACTGCGAGCACTCGCTTCGGTTGCAGTTTAGTGGCTTTGGCTGAGCGCTGCTCGTAGATGGAAGCGGGCGAGCGCCGCTCGAAATCTCTATTATCACTGACAGTTGCTGGTCGGGGCAGTGGGAGTGGCAAAGGCGGCAACGCTGGCAGTCTCAGTCGTGCAACTCGCTCCATGTGTCTGTCTTAAATGCTACGATTTTTTCAGTTTGTCGTTTGCAACAACAGTGCAGTGCGGTTGTTGTTGGCGTTGTCTACCGCAACGCAGCAGTTACATGGCGTACGTAGCGTCAGTCTGCTGGTGACAGTGGCAACGGCAATGGCAATGGCAACGGCAACATTGACAGTTGCACAAACGCTTTCAATGTTATTGTTAAAAGTTTCGCTTCTAGACGCTTACGAAATAAGCAATGAATATGAAAATTGTGTCCTGTGTGGGTCGGTGGCGGGGCGGCGGGCAGCTGTGAAACACTGTTTGCAATAATAGCCAAGCGACATAAACATGCAAAAGTGAACCTTTGGGGAGCATTTACCAGCGTAGCCACTTTCCACATGCCGCTCCTTCATTTCAATTTTGCGTTGCTTTCATTTTGTTGTTTTTTTTTTTGCCCTCGTCGTATTCGTTGGTTGCGTTGTTTTCGTTTTGTGGTTGTTGTATTTTATGGCGCTGCAGCAACAGCGCAATGGCCAAGACAGCCGACAGCAGCAGCAGCAGCCGTGCACGACAGCCACGGCAGGAAGTCAGCTTCATTGCCAACATAAGTGGACTTATGTGCATTTCCGTTGAGAGTAAATTAAATTTTATTTGATTTTAAGTGAATTATTTACTGTTTTCTACCATCTGCTTGTTTCTTTCCCTTTTTTTTGTTGCCTCTGACCGCTGGCTTTTTCTCTCGCTCCGGGCATTTGGATTTTTGGTTTTGTTGGGTTTTGTTTTGTGTTTTTGGTTTACCGTTTCGGCTGTTGCTGTTGTTTGTCTCGGTGCATGCAGCACTTATGGTGTGGCATGTTGGGGCTTGAATGGCTACCAGTGGCCAGTTGCCAGACCTGTGGCTGTGTTTCGGTGTACTCCGGTCAGGAGTCCATTTGCTCGTAACGAGTGGAGTGAGGTTTGCGTTTATGGGCGTGCAAATTGATTTGGCATGTGAGCAAAAATTAATTGCATCGAAAATGTTAAAGGAGAAAAAAATCAAATAAAATAAAATAAAAAGTCATATTCAAACTAAAATTTAAAATTTTGAACATAAAAATTGTAGTTCAATTCAATTAATTTCAATTTATTCATTCCTTTTTTGTTCTGGTTAGAAGATTAAAGAGAAGCTAGAAGTGTACTTATCGTAAAAAAATATTACTTATTGTAAAAACTGCGTTTTAACTTTTTTCTTTCTGACGTCAGTATTTTTTTTAAACAACTTTCGGATTTTAAAGGCATGAATGTTACAAAAAAGTATGTAAAAAATTGAGCGCAACATAGAACATAAATATGGATAATATGGTAAATGGGAGAGAAAATTCCTTAGAATTAGAAAAAAAAATTGTTTTTGGTGAAAATGTCTTTTAAAATGTTTTTTAAAACTGTTATCCTTAAATATCCTTGAAATTTCCAATAGTTCTTTTTGTAAAAAATTTGTCTAATGGACTATTTTGTGTACTATCACATCATCGAATTTCGTCCTTCTAACTTTATTAACTTTATTATTAGGATTTATACTTTTTTTAATTAAGTTCTATCAACTATTGCTTCGGTGACTTTTATTTTTTATCGTGAAAAATTTTATTAAGTAAAAAAAATTTATTTAGTGAAAAATTAGCAAAATTCGTAGTCAATACGTAGTCTTTGTAGATAAAGAGAACTTTATAGGGTTTATGTGTTAATACTGCGCATCTATCTACCAATAAGCAAAAGCTCAGTATATTTTGTTGTTGTTAACATTTGCCAAAATACAGTTAGGTCTCTCTTCATGTCGAGAAGTTTGATGCCATTTGATCGCTGCAGCTCAATGCAAAAGAGTCCTAATTCAAATTGTGAAACTTTTGACGAAATAAATTTTTGTTGAAGTTAATTTTAAGAAAAGTTGTGACAATTTTAGTATATATTTTCAAATAAAAAAATTAATTTCGAATTTTCAAAATTTTTCTTTCAAGTTTTTAATTGTAATTTATAATTATTAAATTCTGCAAAAGTGACATAACTTGAAATAATTCGGTAATTATTGAATTAAAATATCATCAAAACAGTCACAACTCAAAATTTCGGATTTTCTATTGTACACGTAAAATAAAAAAAAATCTTTGTAACTTATCCTAAAGCATAATCTGTAGGGATTTTCTACAAAACGGTCTATACGTTATTTTAAAAAAATGTTTATTCAGCTCAAAAACAGTTTTTTGGGTTTCCTGAAAAATTAAAAATTTTGAGTTGTGTCACTTTTGTTGTGGGTGTGCGATATGTCTCATTTACAAAGGCGACGGACCGTTTAAAAGAGATCTAGAATTTCTGAGAAACTTGAAGCTAAGGGTTACCCATTGAAGACCACCGAATCGGCCAAGGGTGGGGCTGGTCAGAACAATTTTACGAACAAATGGATCTACTTTAAGTAGTTGTGTGCTCGGGCACTTGTTTGTCAAGAGAGAGGCAACAGCTGAAGTACAATGAGCAGCAATGTCTACGTGCCTGTGTAATAATAATGTCCTTATGATCCTAAAAGGATAACAATTACATATTTGGTAATGTTCCACTTTCAATTCTCCACTACTTTCCAGTCTTTAGCTGCTTCGTTTCTGACTGTTATTTTGTAATTTAAATTGCCTGATAATTTATGTAAGAAGCGCTTTCGTTGTCGACAAAAAAGTTGAATTTTATTTAAATAATCTGCTCATCTAATAAGATTAAAAATAATTGATTTCTTTTTTGTGATCATTCAACATATTTCATTACAAATCTTGTATTAAATATTAGTCGCCTTAGTAGCCCAGCGTGAAGTGCACTGGGCTTTTATCTCGACGGACGTGGGCTCGATTCCCACTTATGGCTTAATTATTTACCATTACCTCAACATTTCTCAGTCAAATTCTTTACATTGAGACAAGTTCCCATTTTTTCCATTCCAATCGGTACCGATAAGCAGCATGCAACAGATGCTCACATCCAGTAGCCGCACAAGTTCAACAACAACACAGTGTCAAAATGAAGTAACGGAAAATTACGCAGCGCTTATCGGAGACACCAACCCTCTACATCAACTCCTCGCACCTATCAGTAACGAATGCGCAGAGGATGCTTGTATAGGGTGGCGAAATAATAGCGCACTTCGGAATCAAATTTAAATTCAGTTCCAAAGGCTTTATCTCACCGATAGAGCTCTATCTCTCTTTCTTTGTCCAAGTGTCATCGAAAATTGGGAGGAAATGTGATCAGATCAGCATACCAAAGCGGAACATGTCTGCTTTACAATGCAATAAAGATATCACCATCAAAATCACAATCAAAAAAACTCTAATCACACGAAGTTTTTTCCCACATATCAATGATAGTTGCTGGCAGAAATTCAATTGATTAACCTAACTAGACCAACCCAGACCCAATAACAATCGAAGTGAATAAGAAGGATAAATAAGTCTATCTCCCGTGCTGAGAGAGCTAAATTGCGGGAGAAAGCCTAAGGCATGTGTGCGGAACAATAACGTTGATTTTGCGCAAAAGAATAGGATAGCCAACAATCCAGATCTTCCACAGATCTTTTATTTTCTAGAGTTTTCAAACCCAGCAGAAGGCAGCGCCTCCTAAAAGAACTCAACATTTTTTTTTATGTAAAACTTTCTAAACAATTGGAGTGAGTCAAGTAGAAATGTCTTAAGATAAACGCAGCATACAATGTATTCCATTCTAGTTCTAAAAAATGTCGTATATAAAAGTTTTAGTGTATGTAGGTTGGAAAAGAAGAGCTATTGTGACGAACAAAAGCATAATTAGTAATTGAAACCAAACTTATAAAAAACGAAAAATTAAGACCTCCAAAAAAAAATTAAAATATTTTTCATTCAAACGTATGACATATCCTAGAATAGGAATACAAGACATGAGGTTGTCATAGCAGTAAGCTTATCAGTCCATTGTAAATGTGATTTTATTTTAAAAATAATTTTGCATAGCGATCTGGTTATCGATGGTGGGTTAAGTGATCGCCTAAAGGACATAACTTAGGCCACATTGTGAAGGACTCTATCTATACACTTTAAGTTGATAAGAGCCACTTGATTGTTGCTCTGATGAATTGGTTAGTGTTGCTTGGGATATTTTCGTCAGCAGCTTAGCTAAGCAGCTAAAGAAGTGCTGACCCAAGTATTGGAAGCGCATTGGTTAGCGATAACTAGAATTTAAATTATTTATTTATTTAATTTAGCCAATGAATTTAATAAAAATTCTTAAAGGCTAAGTTGAACACATTTTAAATATACATACGTAAGAATTGGAGAAAACCTAAGCTATGCTTCTTATAAAAAAGATTTAAAGAATACATTTATGGTATTCACAGTTTGCGGGAAAATTAATTTCGGGCAATTTTCCGTAAAAAATAACGATCTAACTGTGAGCACCCCATTGTATGTATATCTTTCAAACAATTGTGGAAAAATTTTCAAAATAAAAATGCCTCGCTCAAATGGCAAACAAACGTTGAACATCAAATAAAGAAATCGTCCCGATAGTGGCATAAAGTACTAAAAAAAATCGCTCCGGAGATTGTGTAAAAAAATTAATTTGACTTTGTTTTTTTGACTATTTCAATAAACATGCTCAGCAGTGCGTCAAATTCTGAAACTACCGGTATCTCTTGTTTTCATACAAAGCAAAAACAATTGAGATAC
Source organism: Melieria picta (assembly GCA_964056695.1). Classification (NCBI taxonomy): domain Eukaryota; kingdom Metazoa; phylum Arthropoda; class Insecta; order Diptera; family Ulidiidae; genus Melieria; species Melieria picta. The sequence continues at coordinate 34,084,210 of OZ057398.1, read as the reverse complement.
CATATGGGAAAATTCGGGAAAATTGTCAGGTGGGAAATTTAACATGCTAGATACCGCTGAACTGTGAACACCATAATTAATCGATTTAACCATAATTAATCCATAATTTGGAGATTCTATTGAACTCAATTAAGGCTCTGGAGATAGGTGCATTTCGAGCATACAGAGCCCTAAAAAGACAAACATGGAATAACTTTGAGCAACGAAGAGATCTGGCTGAAATATTAAGGAAAATCTTCTCGAGGAGTACGGGACAGTCAACAATGCCACGGGCTACATCAAGGACGAAAGACAAAGAATTGTTTTCCTACTTTGCAAAGATTTTAAGTTTATCAATAAGCATCTCAATTCATAGCTGGGCATAGGATGTGTAAAATTACGTAAATAGTTCTACGAATTAGTAGAAAATTTTTACAAATTCCCCATGAAAGAAAACAAACTCGGTACATCATAAAATAAGAAATTAAAAGCAGCTTTGTAGAACTACATTTGTGATCCAACAAACTATCCACTTTGCACCTTGTCTTTACTTTAACAAATTCCGCTTATGAACCAAGAAAATTTTCAACAATACACAAAAACAATAACCAGTCCATATAATCCCAATCCTATCGTCAACTGTATTTCCATTGCTGCCATTGTTTGCCAGAAGCGAAATGAAGCGGCCACTTTGTGCGCTTCCGCAAAATTAACCGACAATACGCTTCGCACAATTTATGAACTCTGGGGAAACATGTACGAACGTACAAACAACCAGACGCGAATGTACACAGCAGAGATGCAAATGTGCATATTGCATATGAAAATAACAGCAGCTAAATGTTGTTGGCACTGCAACACAACGACAGCAAACAGCAGTTACAATAAACCCAAACAGCAACAAGCACAGCTAAAACAACACCAACAGCAACAAGACAACATTAAGCAGCAAAAATAACCAAAAACGACAAAAACAACAGCAGAGACGAACAAACATTTAAATAGCGGTTTGTTGTTGTTGTTGTTGATGCTGTAACAGTGTGTAGCAGAATAGCAAAACAGCAGCAACAGCAAAAGTTTACCAAATGCCAAATTAATTGTGGCTTACAATGTAAAAGACAAATATTAACTTTTGGTTTTAGTGCGGTTTTAATTTCGATACAAATTTGTACATAAATTATGACATTTCAACAGTGCAACACGCACACACACACAGAGACAGAGAGACAGAAGTGCGCGCGTGTAGAATGTCGGCGCACACGTGCGGTCCGTTGTCCTCTGCCAGTCACGTGCAGTCGCACACGCAACGGCAACGGCAACGGCAGCGCCAGCGACACAACGGACCATTTTGTACACACACACATACACACATGTCATACATATACAAACACACCGACATGTGTGCATACAAATAAATGTTTTTGCACCGGCAAACGTGTGCCGTGTGCACTCTGTGGCCACATTCACAACAAGCGCACTTTCTTCCCACGCACCTGTAATGTCAACAACAAGGATAATAACAGCAACAACAACCGCTACAACAACAACAATACTAGCCACAAGAACTTTGTGCACAAATGCGCTTAAATTTCAAGTTGGCTGTCGACATACGCGTCGCTGTGCTTATTTGTTGCTGTATAAATTTGCCGGTGCCTGTTTCGGTGTGTGTGCATGCTTGTTGTTAGTATTATTGTTGTTCTTGTTGTGGCATTAAATTTTATTGTGAAATGTACAAATTTGTTTATGAAAATGTTGCCGGTGATTTTATGGTTCACATGTTATGCTCAACTCACTGCTGTCTGCAGTTGTATGGACGCCATTGTTGTAATTGTTGTTGTTCATAGTTTGTGACAGTGTGCCTCTGTGTGTGTGTATGTGAATGGGTTTAGTTTGTGTACTCATATAAATGTGTGCGTGTATTTGCTTGTAATTTCTACTAAGCCAGCAACTGTGCTGCTCTGCTCTCATTTATTGACACGCTTCGCAGACAACCAACAAACAAATACAGACAAACATCTACACAGAAATATTTAACCCTTTCGCTACAGGTTTTTATTGGGGAAAGTTAACATTTTAATTTTTTAATTTTTATACTCGGACCCTGTATTTTAGAGTGTTTTTCTATGAGAGCAACCACATCGTTGTGGCTGTAATAATTACTTAAACATAAAATTTTTTACGCATAACGAAAATTTGAATATTTCTTCATTCACTTCAGCCAAAATTAAAAAAAAAAGTATCTAAATTGCTAGTATCTATTTTGTATGCTTCTTTTTCCTTTACTATGTCAAGATATACCATTTAAAAAACGTGTATACTTCTCTTCTTTAAACTTAAATATTCAGTTTATTAATTTTGTATTTTTCCTAAAACTTCAAACTATTCTAAAAACCAACAAAAAAATGTATTCTTGCAACCATAGAGGATGCAGACGTCCACAAAGTAGCATCTTGCCATATGGCAACCAAATAGCGAAAGGGTTAAGCAGCAGCAAAATAAAACACCAAACAAAAACTTTATTTGTTTAATTTACCGCGAAGCGTTGAATTTTATTCAAAATCTCACACACACACTGCCTCACTCTGTCTCTAATTCTTAGGTTCGGTTGGCCTCTGGTTGCAGTGTTGCATTGGACAATTGGACAGGGTTTTAGTTTGTCATTTTGCGTTTCAGTTGACTTGCAAACTACACAAATGCCGTCAAGCACAAATGATTTCTATTATTTTCAGGCGAATTACTTTTATTTAAATTTAATTGACTGAGTCGACAAGCGGCCGTTTTTTATAGAGCAACACTTTTATGGCGCAATTAGTAGTGAGCACAGTTTACGATTCAGTAGCCACAGAGAACGAGAACGAGCGAGATGGAAATAGAGAAAAATTCTATTCTGATTAGTAAAAACTCTCTGAAACTGAGATAAAAAGAATTCTCGGACTGCTAAAACAAATAATCTAATGCGACTTTTACAGAGTAGAAAAACCTCGTTGAACCAATGCTGATAGTTTGTAATATAAAACAGAGATTTACATATAGTATGATAAATGATGCTAATAGTTTGTTTTAGTTAGATTAGAGTGGAAACCTTCTTTTGAAGCTCATAGAGTTATTTTTCAAAAATTATTTAATATTGTTTGATCCCCTATGTATTCTGATATTTTAATGAATTGAAACTCACCAACATTGGCTGCCTCAGTCGCAAACAACTTTCAGTTAGTGCTAACTGTTTAGTAGTTTCAGTGTCTGAAGCTTTCAATCCTTTGGTCAGTATTAGTTGGTTTCAAATTTCATCACATTCGAAGCAGGTTTAATAGAGTTTTAGTTTAGAAATCTGCAATAAAAATAGAAATACATATAAATTAATAAATTACTGATCACAATTTTCCAAATCCACATTAACAAAATTTGGGTTTAAATTAACAATATTTACTGTATTTTTGTAAAACATTTATACTTTGTTATAAAAAAATACACAAAACGTAGCAATTAAAGGATTAAATTACTTATTGATATTAATTTTATTTTATTATTTTATTTATTTTATTTCAATATTTATTACATTTTTCTAAAACATTTATACTTTGTTATAAAAAATACACAAAATTTTCTAATAAAACGATTAAATGATTTATTGATATTGATTTTATTTCCTTCAAGGTACTGCAGTGGAGGCAAGTAATACACATACAACGCTTCCTCCAATCCTGAAAATACTTTTCATTATACTTTATCGCCCTAGTCGCCTAAAAATGCTTTCCTGGAAATGGTAACTGGAGTTGTGGGAATAGAAAAAATTCACAAGGAACTATCTCAAGTGAATCTAGAGCTTGCGAAACAGATGATTGTTGTTCTTGACTTTATCGTAGTGAAGAAACCACGAGTTGTTTCTCCACAAGTCCGACCGCTTGCAATGAATATTTGCCCTCAAACAGACAAACTCTTTGCTCAACTAAATTCGACATTGCAAAACTCGCAGAACGCGAGAAACACTGACTTGTTTAAAATATTATGTAAGCACAAACGCCTAACAGATGGCGCTAAAATAGATATTTGAGCATCAGATGACAGATCTACCAACCCATAAAAGATTTTGACAATATCTCAAGCGTGGTTTGTTTGTTTGAATGGGAAATTTCGGGTATTTTTTAATCAGAAGGTATCTACAAGCTCGATGCGAAAGTGGCATCTTTTACCCGCAGATGGGATTTAAATCTGTATCTAACTCTCGAACCGTTGTAGTGTGTATCAGAACCCAATACCTGAAGGAAAATCTTTATCTTTTTATGCTCTTTCAAATCTCTCTTTCTCAAATCTCTCACTGGGTGTCGGAATATTGAAGGTACCTAACTGTAAAGCGGACAATCTGACAAGGAAAGCCACGACCAGCAAAGGTATGCAACTGACCACGTTTAAACTTCCTGCCAGAACTCGTATCTCAGAAGCGTATCTCATGTGGCTCTCTTCTTCTTCTCATGGCTCTCTTCTAGCTGGGCTATGTTAGCAGTTAGAGGAAGTGCTTGCTTTGAAAGGAGGGAGGTGCAAGTCAGGTCGTTAATAATATTAAAAATTATAATACCATATTAGCTCTCTGCGACTTTCAGCTCTTTAACCATAACCTAGTAAACCTTCAAGAAAATAACTGCTCTCTGTGATCTTCAGCCTACCACGTGATAGGGGTTGCTCCGCCTCTAAACTTCCCGAAGATGAGAGCCAACTGGCAGCTCTGGTAAATTCAACGATACCGCTTGGGGGCTACTTCTCTGGGTTCGCTAGGCACAGTGTTGCCAGATACTTTAAATTACTTTCTCCTAAATCTTAAAAAAACCCTGAAATCTTCTCCCAAAAATTCAAAAATTCTCGTTCATTCAGCTTCAGCTAAACCACACACCAGTGTTGCCAGATACCAGAAATGACTTTCTTCTAAATCTTAAAAAAATTCTGAAATTTCCTCTCAAAAGTTAACAAAAACTCCTAAAATTGTTTTTATAATTTGCGTCATTTTAAAGGAATTAAACTTCTCATAAAAAATAAAAATACATACAGGCCAAGAATCTCATAAATCTAGGAGGAAATCTTCTGATCTGGCAACACTGCAACAAACAAAACATATAAAAAGTGAAATCGGTATGAAATTCGCTTTTTTCATTGCATATTTCTTTATTCATTGCATGAACTATAAATATTGAAGCATAAAATGAAATAAAAATAAATCAGACACTTTAGCTTTCAATATTCAAGACTTTAGTGCCACTAATGATGTAAAATGTATTACCACCAAAATCTCATAAACTCTCTCCTAAACAATTCTTCCTCACAAAATTCTTCTAAAAAACCCAGAACAGTCTAAATCTACAAGGAAATCTCCTGATCTGGCAACACTGGCTAGGCAACTGTCGAAGCGATGTCCAAAGAATCGAAAGCACGTTCGTACATCATCTCCTCTGTTACTGTCCAAGTGAAGACGACCACAACTTGGGACAACTGTTTCTACAAAATCCCGGAAGAATATTTTATATTTTATTTTATTTTATTTATTTTTATTTAATTTAATTTAATTTAATTTAATTTAATTTTATATTATTCTATTCTATTTTATTTTATTTTATTTTATTTTATTTTATTTTATTTTATTTTATTTTATTTTATTTTATTTTATTTTATTTTATTTTATTTTATTTTATTTTATTTTATTTTATTTCATTTTATTTTATTTTATTTTATTTTATTTTATTTTATTTTATTTTATTTTATTTTATTTTATTTTATTTTATTTTATTTTATTTATTTTTTATTTTATTTTATTTTATTTTATTTTATTTTATTTTATTTTATTTTATTTTATTTTATTTTATTTTATTTTGTTTTATTTGATTTTATTTTGTTTTATTTTATTTTATTTTATTTTATTTTATTTTATTTTATTTTGTTTTATTTGATTTTATTTTGTTTTATTTTATTTTATTTTATTTTATTTTATTTTATTTTATTTTATTTTATTTATTTTATTTTATTTTATTTTATTTTTTTTATTGTATTGTATTTGATTGATTTGATTTGATTTGATTTGATTTGATTTGATTTGATTTTATTTTATTTTATTTTATTTTATTTTATTTTATTTTATTTTATTTTATTTTATTTTATTTTATTTTATTTTATTTTATTTTATTTTATTTTATTTTATTTTATTTTATTTTATTTTATTTTATTTTATTTTATTTTATTTATTTTGTAGGTAATATTTTATTTTTTATTTTATTTTTTAAATATTTATATTTTTTGTAGATGTTAAAGAGCTGTTTTGAATCTGAACATCATCCAAGAAAAAAATTAATAAGAGCGATTTTTAAAAACGGGAAAAAGCTGCAATTACGCTCACAGTGTCATCTGCAGTTGCCACGCGTCATTTTTTAACGCACAAATATATACATCTTTGTTGTTATTGTTGCTGTCACGCAACACCCTCGTCGAACACATTGAGCAATGTACTTGTAATTTGAATGACTCTTTCACCCCCGAGAAAAATTATTTGTCTTCCTGCAATTGAGCCGCACGTCTGCAGCCAGCTTCGACCTTGCAGCGCTGCGTAATGACAGTAATTAAGTTGTCTAATGGGAAAAATTTCAGACGAATTTCGTCATAACATCATTAAAATGTTGGCGTATTTAATAATCGTAATGTGCGATAGGTAATCTTTGCAGTCGGTGAACGCTGACTGGGGTGCAAAACAAACAATTCATGAATCTTGTCATAAAAAAATCATAAAAATATGAAAAGCAATGAGCGGAAGCAAAGAATGAATGGAAGAGGGTGCAAAGCGGAAAGGCCAACGTGAAAACAACAAAACGACGCTGCTGTCGTTGGGTGAATGCAGGGGATGAAGTTGAAGCAAATTTCAGCTTGTTTTGGGTATTTATGCACCTGAGGGCATGGAGGCGGTTAAGGGAAGAACAAGAAAGTTGCGCTAAATGGGAGGATAAGAGATAAAGGCAGTGATTGGCATACACAGTAAAGGCAAAAAAAAAGCTTTGGCTGGCGTTAAGAAAATAAATTGAAATGAGTTTCGAATTGGCGATTAAGATTAAAATCGAGTTATGGCGTAAAATGTTACTATGGCAAACAATTCGAGTGGCATTTCAAGGGATTTGTAGGTATAAGACAGTGTTTAGTTGCTATGGTAGTGTTTAGGAGAACTTTGGTTCTAGTCACAGTTGATTTCAGTGCATTGGTTGTTTTCAATTACAGCAGGTTGGAGCAATTTAGGATGAGAGTATAGTAGGATAGATTTTTTGCTGGAGAATTGTCTAAAGTCTCTTGGATTTTGGGATGATACATTCGATCTGGCAACCGTAGTGTTTATGAAAAAAGAGGAAAAATGATTTGATTTCTATTTGATTTCATTGAAGATCGTTTCGTGAGGGGTTACTAGGTGAGATTAAAGAGCTGAAGATCGCAGAGAGCTAAGATTGATTTTCTTGGAGGTTTACTAGGTTATGGTTAAAGAACTAAAGACTACAGAGAGCTAATATTAACTTTCTTCAAGGTTTACTGGGTTATATTCAAAGAACTGAAGATCACAGGGAGCTAAGATTGATTTTCTTGGAGGTTAACTAAGAGCTATGATACTATTGATTTTCTTGAGAGTTGCTAGGTTAGGATCAAAGAGCTGAAGATCGCAGAGAGCTAATATGGATTTTTTATTAGGTTATGGTGAAAGAGTTGAAGATTGCAGAGAGCTAAGATTGATTTTCTTGGAGGTTTACTAGGTTGGGATTAAAGAACTGAAAATCAGAAAGAGCTAATATTGATTTCATTTAAGGTTTACTAGGTTATGGTGAAAGAGTTGAAGATTGCAGAGAGCTAAGATTGATTTTCTTGGAGGTTTACTAGATTAGGATTAAAGAACTGAAAATTACAGAGAGCTAATATTGATTTTGTTTAAGGTTTACTAGGTTATGGTGAAAGAGCTGAAGATTGCAGAGAGCTAACATTGATTTCATTTAAGGTTTAGTAGGTTATGATTAAAGAACTGAAGATTGCCGAGACCTAAGATTGATTTTCTTGGACGTTTACTAGGTAATGGTTATGGAAGTGAAGATTGCAGAGAACTAATATTAATTTTCTTCAAGATTTACAAAGTTAGGATCAAAGAGTGGACGATCACAGAGAGCTGATATTGAATTTTTTAAGATTTGTTAGGTCATCGCCAAAGAGCTGATAAGTACAGAAAGCTGATTTTGATTTTCTTGAAGGTTTGTTAGGTTAAGAACAAAGAGCTGAAGATCACAGAGAGCTAATGTTGAATTTCTCGGTTATGTTAAAAGAAAACCTGAAATTAGCCGAGTTACGATTGATTTTCTTTAGTGTCCGGCCGAATATTTGGTTTCGGTTTCAATTTCGGCCCAAATAAGTGGTTTCGGTTTCAGTTTCGGCCAAAAAATGCCCGAACGGCCGAAACCGAAACTTTCTAGAATATTTTTTACATTTTATTGTGTAGCAGATTTATAGTGAAAGGAGGAATAATTTAGATACCACCAATGTAAATAAACTTCTTTTTTTATCAGGTGTACAACTTTGCTTCCGCCGTTTTTTTCCAAAATTAAAAGCTTTATTACGAAAAAGTGCTTACAGATGTATTATTCAAAGTATTGTCCGTCGCTAGCGACAACTTTCTCCCATCTGTCCGGCAATTTTCGGATCCCGGCTCGAAAAAAGGAGTCCTCTTTTGACGCTATCCATGAAGCAATCCATTTTTCCAATTCTTCGAAGGATTGAAAATGTTGATCTGCCAGGCCGTGTGCCATCGAACGGAATAGGTGGAAGTCAGAAGGGGCGACATCTGGGGAATACGGCGGGTGGGGCAAGACTTCCCATTTCAGCGTTTCCAGGTACTTTTTGACCACTTTTGCGACGTGAGGCCGAGCATTGTCGTGTTGGAGGATGACTTTGTCATGTCGCTCTTGATATTGTGGCCGCTTTTCTTTTAGCGCGCGACTAAGGCGCATCAGTTGCGTTCGGTAGCGATCTCCTGTGATGGTTTCACCCGGTTTTAAGAGCTCGTAGTAAATCACACCGAGCTGATCCCACCAAATACAAATCATAACCCACCATGTTTGTCTTCGACATCGAAATCACCATTTTTAAAACGTTGAAACCACTCCCGACACGTTCTTTCACTCAGAGCAGCATCACCGTAAGTTTCTGAGAGCATTCGATGCGCTTCAGCTGCATTTTTTTGCGAATTGTAACAGAAAAGTAAAACTTCCCACAAATGGCGAGAATTGGGCACATAAACGGACATTTTCGAGCGTGAATAATACGAAAACAAGAACAACTGTCACTGAAACGGCGATGCCAATTCGTTAGGCACTGTCCACACTCACTTTAAAGGCATTACCATCTATGTATTTCAACCAGCCTCAGCCGGTACAGCCACCTATCGGAAAACGGCGGAAGCAAAGTTGTACACCTAATAGCATATAATATTAAATTATTTAATTTTTAATATTAGCGAGTAAGGTACGATTTTTTCATGTTTATGTTTTTAAAAAATGAATAAATTGTTTTTATTAAAAAGTATTTATTTATTTATGTTATGTTTGTTTGTTTGTTCTTTATTTACTTAAAAAAATTCGTTTGTTGAAAAACAAATGCTTGATATGGTGATTTTTATTTCAACTAGAAAGTTTCGGTTTCGGCCCAAAAAAGATGTTTCGATCGGACACTAATTTTCTTAAACTCTTTTTAATGTTTTTATTTTTCATTTATAGGAAATATGAAAGGGGTAGTATTATCTCTTTTGTATTTGTATTATCTCTTTCTTTCTTTCCTTTTGATATCTTCTAATGTCTACGAATTCATTGAACTTTTTCCTACTCCCGTTTTTTTTTACAATACTTTATGTTATGATTTCTCACTCTTTGGCGTAATTTGTAGGACTTCTTAGTCTTCTTCTTCTGTTTTTAATTTTCCGCATACTGCAGTTTTTTTCTTTCATTTTCCTGTTTTGCTTTCAGCGACTTTACTTTTCATATTATAGCTTCCTTACTTTCTTGTTCTCTTTTGTTTTGTGGTTGTTGTTGTTGTTTTTTGAGTAAGAAATGTTTGGATTCTGCAAAGTTCGACTTGGCTATTTCTTAGTGTTGCCGCTACCAATTTGCTGTTTATCCGCCCCGGGGGAGCTGCGAAGACTGGATGTCGATGTGTGTGTGTGTGTGTGTGGGTCGGTGCGGTAGCATAAAGTAAACAAACAAATAAGTTGCTAAAACGCACCCCAAAATGATGTTATGCTGCAACAACAACAACAACAACAACCATAGCCACACTAGTAACGTAACAACAGCAACAACAACATTGCAAAGAAATAATAAGATGAAAATGTTTAAAGCTTGAAGCCAGCAGCACAAAAAGGCAGCCAGCCACTGGCGACAACAAACAACCGAAAGCCGAGAGCAGCGGTGGCAGTGTTCGGTGGCGTCGCATCCAGCCGGGATAAAATGTTATCACTTTACAAAATTGCTCATTAGCACGTGCTAATATGGTATTTGCCGCATGCGCCGCTCATCCCCTGCAGCCGACAGGCTTTGGGCGGCAGGAGACCCTCACACACACACACACACGCACACGTGCACACACGAATGTACGCGCCAGGGTGAACATGTACGAATTTGAGGTTAGGCGGCAACCGAAGTGCACAGAAGCAGCCGGAAAGCTGAAACCTGCCAGTTGGGTGACAGTGGTGCTTTTTTGGCCTTTCGGTTGAGCACCGTGGCCGCGCCGCTTGAAAGTGAGGAATGTTGGCATATTTTATTTTCATTTCCTGTGCAACGGTGCGTTGCTGTTGTTTTTAGCCAGCGGCTGCAATTCCACACCGCCGCTCGGCGTGTCGTTCCTTCGTCTCGGCGTAAGTAAGTATTTCGAAATATTCAAATTTAAATTTGGCGCGCGCGGAAAGTGGCTGCCGAGATTGAAACTGCAAGTTGCTGTCGCTGTGGGTTGTCGGTTATCGTCGGCTGCGCACTTGAGCACATGTTCGTAGCACACTTTTGGGCGTTGAGGCGCGCCAGTGTGAGTGAATTGAAGTTGATTGCGATTGTGGCAAGCAAGGCCGAGTGGCTGGGCGGCACCGGGGCGTGTGTAAGCTTGAAAGGATTTTATGAGTTTTAAATTGGGTGTAAAGTGAAAGGCGGAACGGCAACGAAACGCAATTTCTTGTTTTCGCCCACTTTGCTTTTATTTTTGTTGAAATTTTTTTTGTGTGGTAATTTGACTGAATGCCAGCTAACATGTGAGCGTCTCCGAAAAATCAGTGTTGAGAGTGAAAGGCGGCAACAAAAATTAGTATCACAACTGCAACAACAACAGGTAAGAAATTGTCTATTGCGGTGGCAACAACAAAAAACAGCAATAAAATCCTGGCAACTCAAGCCCCAAAAGTTGTCTTATGCCGACAACTTGTGTGTCTTTTCTGTTTTAGTCTTTGCTGCGTTTATTTGCTGATTGTTGTTGTGCAGTTTTGTAAAAAAAAACCCAAACATTGTCACACACACACACCCATACACACAAAATCAGCGTTATATGCTTCTTCTTTCCATTGTCACCCTTTTTCGTTGCGTCTTTTCGAGTTCTTGTTGCTGTTTTCGCTTTTACGCTGCAATTTTCAACTTGGCAACGTTTTTGCTGGCTGGTGTTGCCGATAACTGACGCAATGCGTGACGAAGCGTGCCAAAGCCGTGCCATGGCGTCAGCATAATGAACACATTAATCGGATATCATTTTAATTATTTATAGTGTATGTGGCAGCCGTCACTCAGTTCCAGTTGTTCCTTCATGTGTTGGTGTGTGTGTGTGTGTGTGTGTTGAAAGCCTTAAATAATGCAAGCGCAGCGTGATTGCGCGCATGAATTATTGACAATAAGCTATTAACGGTATTTATGAGTGTTGCTGTAACGGCACAATTTAAAAGCACTCGACTCGTGGTGGCCATTTTTGCGCCATGAATTCGACGATAAAAGCGGGCGTGATTTTTACAGCTGCATAACTTTTGGTGTCGCTCCTTATTTGTGCCGAGTGATATTTTAAGAATTTTATGCTGAATGTTTTAGAAGCGTCTGGTGCAGTGAGTGATTGACAACATCCTGCGGCATTTACGACAAGTGCAGAGTGTTATGTGGCCATGAACATTCACTCAAAAATTGGCTGTTAATGAAAAATAATGAAACATATTTGAAAACGATTTATGTGGCTTCGATGAATCTAATAACTTTTTTGGTTAAAGGTGAATTTTGTAATAAAATTTGAAATCTTAAGTGTGCACTGTAAGCTGAGTGTGTACCATAAATTAGGAAAAACTGACCAGAAGAGCAAACTTGAAAGAACACTAGAAAGCAGACTGGAACAAAAAAGGACACACACTAGTCAGGAGAATTTGCAAGCAAATTGTACGTAAATATTGAATTTTACTTAAATTCATAAACTAGAAAACGTAGCCAGAAGAAGAGTCTAGAAAGAAGACTGGAACCCTTTGGACTTTGTTCTTTGGGGCTACGCGAAAGACCAAGTCTACGCAGACAATCCGCAGATGCTATATGTAAAAAAGTCATCGAAAATTACCTAAAAAGAATCGAGGTGTGCCAGGCTGCTCGTGGCGGTCATTTGAATGATGTCATATTCCATTACTAATGCCACAAACCAAATATTATTTTGATAATAACGTTTCATCAAAATTCAAATTTTAATTGATTTTTTTTCTTTATTTACTTTTTCGGCTCATTATGAAAAACCCTGTATATGGTTCTTAAATCCTGAAATGTACTGAAATTCATAAACTAGAAAGAAGTAGTCAGACGAAGAGTCTAGAAAGAAGACTGGAACGAACAAGGACACACACTAGTCAGGAGAGTTTACAAACAAATTGTACGTAAATCTTGAATTGTACTTAAATTCATAAACTAGAAAGACGTAGCCAGACGAAAAGTCTAGGAAGAAGATTGGAACGACAAAGCATATGGTTTTTAAATCCTAAATTGTACTTAAATTCATAAACTATGAAAACCTTACCAGAATTGGAGACTTGAAGGAAGACTAGAAAGTAAACTGGAACATCAAAGGACACACACTAGTCAGGAGAGTTTACAAACAAATTGTATGGAAATTCTGAATTGTTCTTAAATCCATAAACTACAAAGACGTAGCCAGATGAAAAGTGTAGGAAGATTGGAACAACAAAGCATATGGTTCCTAAATCCTAAATTGTAGATAAATTCATAACCTATGAAAACCTTACCAGAACAATATACTTGAAGAGACTTGAAGAAAGACTAGAAACAGGCTGGAACAATAAAAGACACACACTAGTTAGGAGAGTTTGTAAGCAAATTGTTCTTCAATCTTGAATAGTACTGAAATCTGATTGACCTCGAAATTCTAGCGGGTAGCGTGCTGGCTTCTTGGACTAGAAATTTTGGGTTCGATTTCTATTTCTAATTGAACTCTCGTCTACTTGTCGTGAATGATTCACTTCAACATTTAGTGTTTTAAAATTTATGCCTTAAGTTGCTTGAACTTAAATATTGAACTTAAATATTGATCTTAGATATTGAACTTAAATATTGAACTCAAAATATTGAACTTAAAAATTTAATACAAAAAGTTGTGCGTGAGATATGAAGGATAGCTTTTTCACAGATTGAACTAATTGAAGAAAGTTTTAGCAAACAGAATACAAGTTTTTAAAGTTTGAAGGCAGAACTTATTATAAAGTTCAAAGAAAGGTCCAAAATAAGAAATTGAACGGTTCCAAGATTTAAAAGTCAAGTTCTGCCAGTTCTCATAAATTGAGTGATCGGTAGAAGTGACACATTCTCGAGGAAATTTCAAGAAATTACAAAATTACAAGGGATAGACTTCACTATTTCGGAAGTTCAGTGTTGTCTATGGAAAAATAATTCTTTCTATATTGTCATATGGAAGAAGAATTCTGTAAGAACCGTTCTTGAATGTAAACAAAATTATTTTTTACTTAAATTATATTTATTTATTTAGTTATTATTATTATTTTTAATTATTATTTTTATTATTTATTTATTTAATTTATATTTTAAGTTTTCGCTGTTTTTTCAATAAAAATTCAACTTTATTGTGAAAAAATGGTTACAAATGAATCATTCAAAGTATTGGCCATAATATTTTTAGTACTTTTCATGGAACTGTCATTATTTGTAATTTTTTTAAGAAAGATAAAATTAAAAAAAATCTCAGCATAACTAGAAGCATTTCCTTGCATCTAGACTTCACTGACAAAGCTTGAGTTCGTAGAAGTTCTATGATTTGTTCTATAACTAAACATAAGAAATCTCACCAACTTTTCTAAAATGTGCATAAATTATTTCAAATCTGGTAATTTGCTTAAATCAGTCATAGTTAAAAAGTGTTTTACAAAAATATGAAACTTTTCAAAAAATCATTAAAATGGCTGCAGTTTGTTTTTGTAGAAGCTCTTTTGTAAAAGTAGTCAAACTTTCGAGATTTTCAAAAATGGGCCCAACGTATTTGAAATCTCACTGGTAACCCGAGAAATCTAAAAATGAGCTAGTTTGCAAATTTTCAAAATAATTATACCGTCTTTTGAAAAGGCTTCAGAACCATAAAATGTATACATTTTCGTAGCAAATATTTTGAAATTTCAGAAAATGGGCTCGAAGTATCCGAGATCTAAGTAGTAACCGTAGAAACTAAAGTTGAAAGGATGCTTTTGAGATTTCCAAAAATAGCCTCAACAGCGAAAAATAGCAACATCATAGCTTCGTTAGTAATTCGAGAAATAAAAAAATGAGTAATTTTAAAAATCATTCAGAGCTATACAGATCTTCTTTTGTAAATGCTAAAGCAATCTGAAACTGAATTATTTAGGAACCAAGCTTTCGAGATTGCTGAAAATGGGCTGAATTTGTTATAAATCTCACTAGCAACGCGTCAAGGACAAAGTCTAAGGATGCCTTCCAAAAATGAATGATTTTGCAAATCATTCAATTGATTATATATTCTTGTGTAAAGACTGCAGAAGCCTAAAATCGATTAATTTTTGTAGTAAAGCTGTAAAAATTTCAGAAAATGGCATAGTTTCAAAAATTACATTTTTGTGAAATATTTCGTTCAAATGGCTTTGGGCCTAACGCAGAGGTCCTAGGCACCTAACATAGGTTCTGTATTGTACTAAATCTTCTGAAGTTTCCAAAGATGGAAAAAAAATTCTCAAAACCTCATCAGAAATCCAAGAAATGGCACGTTTTCCAAATCATTCAAATGATTGGGGAGCTAACAATGAGATCTTAGGTTACCAAAATAAGATATAAATTCCATAAAATATCACAAGCTTTCCAAAAAAAAAATACTCTACTTCTTCTTCTAAAATCCACTTGTATTCGAACAAGATCGAAGTTAACCTAATTTCTCAACAATAAACATTATTTTTCGAATATCTATGTAATCAAACAAGTTGAAAATGTTGGATATATTCAAAATAAAATATTTTAGAACAAACACGAGCCATAATTTTTAAACTTTTTTTAACTTTCATTCGTTTCTCATTTCGCCATCATAAAGCAACCGCCCAGAAAGTTGAAATTCGTATCAAACAAACGAGGAACGAATAAAGGTTAAAGTATGATTTTGAAAATGGAACACTTTTTTAAACTGTTCAATTCGCTTTCGGCCCAAACTTATAGACTCAGGGAACCTAAAGCTTCAATAGAAAATCTCACAAGTTTTCCAAAGTATTTAAAGGATTCAAAGGATTGAAAATATCACTAGTAACTTGATAAAAGCAAAATTAAATGTTGCTTTCCAATAATAAGAATGAAATGGTTGGAAGTAGGGATGGTCATAGATTTTTATTTGAGCGCTTTAACAATCTAAAATATATCATATTTAGACACTCTAAGCATCTAAACAAGATTTTATTATCCAGAAACCTTAACCCTTTCGACCCCAAAGTTGCCTGAGAGCAACTTGACCTATTTGTCAACTTATAGCAAAAGCTACGATTGATTTATGGGTTTAATTTAAGTAGGCACCAACAAATTAATATTTTTAGAAGTGAATTCAAAGCAAATTACAAAAATTTTACTGTTATCCTCAAACAAATTACTTATAATTTCCACCGATATCAGGGAAAGTTTGTGTTCTAATTGAAGTCAACGGATTGAGCGCGTTTGATCAAAACCCTGTTTCTTTAATAATGGTTAAATAAAATCAAAAAGTGATAATTTTGTATTTTTCCATAAATATTAAATAAATTTTTTGTAATTAGAAAAGATTGATACCAAATTTATTTAACCCGTTTTAAGCTAAAATTGTATCGTAATATCGAGTAATATCGAGACACAGAGTAAAATTCGGGGTCGAAAGGGTTAATGAGCCTTCCAAATCTGTACTCAAAGTAACCGAAATCTCATCAAAAACCTATGAGAATTGAAGTTGAAGAAAGAAAGTAAAAAAAAGCAGCAATACTTCAATACTTCATCATCTTTCTTTTTTCTCTCATAATAGCTCTTCGAAATGTAAGTTCACAACTACTTCAAATTCATGCTTGTGCACATACCTAACTATATAATATATACGCACAAAAATCTATTACAAGCCATAAACAATTTCTTCCGCAATCTCCAAGGATTATTGGCAACAGTGCAATGCCACACTTGAGTCACAATCTGTTGCCGTTGTGTTGTCTTCAAGTTGATTTTATTTACCTTAAGTTGCTGCAAAGTAATTACGCAAGAATTTACAATATTTTGCAACATTTATCATACACTCGCACACATACATAGACAGATATATTTATGCGCACACACATACATACTCGTATGACACACCTTGTGAGTCGAACTAATGCAAATTGGCAAAATCAACTTGAGCAGCAACTTATGTGCTAAGCAATTCGCCAGCGAGACAGAAGCCGCTTAGATGTATCGATGAAATGTTCAATTGGCTGCCGTCCGACGTCTCGCCTACTCCACAAAAAGTTCAACTTTTGTTGAGCAGGATTTATTAAATAAATCTGCTTAGCAGAATGTTTGCTTGTCGGCTGTCTTTTCGATGTTTGTCTTTATGTGTGTGTGTGTGTGCGCGCCGGCGTTCGTGTCTGTGTGCGTAAATAGGAAACATTGATTTCAAGTATATTGTTATTGTTGTTGTTGGTGCGTTTTTGAGGTGTTTGGTAAACAGAGAGCAAAGCAAAGCGCCGGTCTGTCCAACGACTGGCAGCAAAAGGGCCGTCGAGCAGATGGCAGACAGTGTGGCTGGTAAATACGCAAAGCACACAAAGTTGCGCAAATATGTTTGTGTGTGTGTGTGACAAGTTTAAATTGCATTGAAGTGCATTTAATTAAATATGCCCATAAATTAGTCACTAATTAAATTGTTTGATTAAAACAACAGCACCAACAACAACAACAACAACAGCGCAACATTTGTTCAACCAACAAGTGGCAAAGTTTGTAATTTAAAATTCAATTAACTTGCAACATGAGCAAAGCGGCACGGCGCATGAGTGGTGGCACTTGCTGCCACATAATGTATGCCTACTTGGAGTCGTTATTGTTGTTGTTGTTATTGTTGCTGTTGCATACAACAACAAAACACAGCAAGCACTAAACTTACTTAAACTGCAACCAAACTCGGTGGCCGAATGTGGCAGCTGCAGCGAGTACGGCGGCCGCATGCTAATCTAATTGCTGCTGCTTCACCACAACAACAAACAAAAATCCAACAACAATAGCCAATGCCAATGCCAATGACAGCGGTCGACTGTCACTCGACGGCATTTGATGAAATGCTCGAAATAAAGTAATTTGCACCGTAATTGCATTAAGCAGCAACGACAACAGCGACAGCGACAGCATCGACGACGACACATTGTCAGTCGCTAAAATTGCTGCTCAGTGTTGCTGCCTCATTGACTCCCGTCCATTCGGCGCAGTGAAGCAATGTGCACCGTTCGGGCATCTGTCCTGCCTTACCTGTGCGCCCAAAGTGACTAAAACAAAACTTTATAATTTGTTTACAATAGAAAAAAGTGGCGAGCGTCAGGCGTGCAGAGTTTTAATCGCATTCGAATGCTTTGATTTGCGGCTATCGACCGCCATTCCATTGCCCAGTCGACCAGCCAATCTGTTAGCGGTTCATGCAGCTATCGGCATTTATCAGCAACAGGCTTTGTGGCAAGAGTGCTGGCTTTGCTTATGTTGTTGTTGTTGTTGTTGTTGTTATAGTTACTGCTATTACCACACAGTCGCTGTAATTGTGCGCTCGACACACATAATTAAGTCAAACCTACAAGCTTTCAACAATTTTCGCGAAGCGCCAAAGGATCGGTAAATGGTAATTACAGCGAGCAAGCGAGCATTCTGTGTGTCTGTGTGTGTGTGTAGACGCAGAATGGCTGCTTGTCTATTTAAAAAAATAACAAGCACGCATACAATTTGAAATATTAAACCAATTTAACTGATTTTATGCTAAAAAAAATGGGTGAAAGTGAAATTGTTGAAATTCCTTCATAATTTTTAAAGAAATCAGAATAATAATAATATTCGAATAAAAATAATTACTTATAATAATACATCATACATAAGTTACTATTATAGTTATTTATTTATAACAATGTTGGATCAATATGACTGAAAAAAGTTAATGCATTATTTAAATTGTTTTAATTTTTGCATAATTAAAAAAAATATATATGCATGCAATTTTTAGCAGAAATCCCCATAAGTTGATTTTTGGAAATGAACTCAAAGTATAAATTCAACTACAAATGCCATACATATTTGTATTTTAAAGTTGTCTAAAATGTTAAACCAATTCAAATGAAAAAACTAATAAATGACTTAAATTGTTGAAATTTATAAATAATTTTTAAATAAACAAATATATGAAATTTTTAACAGAATAATAAATGACATTTATTTTTATAAATAAAATTCTTTTTATAAATAATTTTTAAATCAAAATATATATGAAATTTTGAACAGAAATTTACATACATATATGTGGCTTTGGAATGCGTAGAAAAACTCACCACTGTGTACAGGTTGACTCTGACGTGGGTTAGCGAACAAGTTAGGACATAGCAACAAATTAATTAAGAAGTAGGATCGGAAGTAAGCTTCTATATACTAATCTAGAACTGAATTAAGTAATTCGCTGGCCAAAGGTCTGGTTGTCAATTGAATAACCTCGAGACAATATGAAAGGTAGACTGGGACCACTTTTTAAAGACAATTTTCATTAACTTTAAAGTAGAAAATTACGCTAACTGGGAGAGAAAGAAACCATCAGAAAAATATGGCTTATGAACCATTAATGAGAAGAATATAATAATATAATTAATTAATATAATGCAAGACATAGTTAATAGGAGGAAGGTCGATTTTTATGGTTAACTTTCTGATAGTTAAACAGTGACAGGGGTATAAAAAGTTATTCATTAGTTTAACACGAGAATGTCATTTTGACTACAATATTGTTTACTGACTTTTTAATTTTATTGGTTTTAAAGTAGCAAATATGAATAAATGCACATGAGATTAAATTAAAATAAGTACTTAATTTTTAATTGTTTGATGGTTTTCAAAGTAAATTAATTTAAATATAATGGCGTACTTTACACATAAATGGGATAAAATAGAATGAAATTTGGAATTCGGAATTTGTGAATGAATTGTATGAGTGAATTTTGAATTGAAAAACTTGGGAATTGTCCCAGCCTACTATGATATTATTTTTTTTAAATATTTGCAATTATTTGAAATTTTCATATTTCGCAATTGAAGATGCATATTTGTCTATTTATCAGTAAGATTTGCTGAAAATTTTATATAGGTAGTCAAAATGACTCCTTAAATGCCCAATTAAGGTAAATGTTGCAAAATTGGGGTAACAATTTTTTTACAATATTTTTAATTTATTTATTCCATTTAGCTTTAAAAATTAGTAAAAGTCGCGTAAGATATTTTTTTAGCAAGCGATGCAATAAAAGTTATTTCCAATAAAAGACCTCAATGTAGTCAAAATGATTACCTTGGGCATTCTAGTGTTAATTGGTTTAGCTATTTTCTGAACTGAAGCCGCTTATAGTCGCTATGAACCGATTATGGTTGAATACGGTTCCATTGCTATCTATGAAGATTTGCAGCTTCTAAGGAAAAATTTTATTTATGACTAAAAATCAGTGTGTAATGTAATGTATCTGGATTTTTGGGAAGGCCTGTGGTTTTAAAAACGAATTGGAAAAAATCCCAAAAATAAAAACAAAAACATAAATAACAAAATAACACTATGGGTCAATTAGATCCTTTTCATTTGTGATCGCCTATAATTTTAAATTATTAAATTTTTTGACTTAAAAAATTCTGGGGCTTACTTTGAACATTGTTTTAACAATTAACAAATATTATGGGAGCCTTTGAAGTTTGAAACATACTTGAAAAATTTGCAGGAAAAAGGTTTTGAAACGTGTACTGTCGCCTAAAATATGAGTATGGGTGCACATGACCCAGTGTGCTTTTCAAAGGTTAATTTCTGGGCATTTAGGTCCATGTGTTGCAAATCGAGATTAAGATTGGGAAAATCATTTCAATGGGCAAAAAGATCGAACGAATTCAACAGTATCCTGGCAATGGTTCCAGTAGACTTGAGCGATATCAACAAATGTTAGGTTAAACTTTGATGTTAGGTTAATCACGCTTTTCTCTATCAGAAATGAGTAGAAGCATGTGAATGTCAATGGACGATTCGAAGATAGAATTTCCCTGTACACGGACGGTTCAGTCATAGAGGAGCAGGAGTCTACTGTAAGGATCTGGTAGTAGAAAAAGCCTTTAACCTTCCAGATTCCTTTAGTGTCTTTCAAGCAAAAGTTTTTGCAATAAGGAAAGCCTGAAGAATTGTTCTAAAATATTATTTCCGGGGAAGAAATGTTCAAATTTTTCACTACAGTCAAGCGGCCATTAAAACATCATCAAGTTGAGAGTAAAATCGAAATTAGTTAGAGACTATAAAGATTTGTTGAGGATGAGGTTGACTGATGAGTTGCCAGGTGAAGACTGCTATGAACTGAGAACCCGAGCGAGTGGCGCCGCCTTAAGTCAAGATAGTCCTGTATCTGTTTCTGATACAAAATTGTCTAATATCTTAAACAGATGCATGACTACTTAGATACATAGATGCAGCATTATTCTGTATCTAACACAGATAGAGGACTACTTCCTGCGGTTAGTGGACAATAGGTGGCGTAATTTGTTCAGCTACAAAATGAAAAACTCCAGTAGTTAAAACAAACGATCCACTGCTAAATCCGCCCAGGAATGTCTGAAGGCCAGTGATGACCATTCTGCCACTCGCGAGTGGCTAATGTTCATTAATGCTTTAGGCTGATGGCATTCATTGGCCAAATGGGGTACAGGCAGCGAGGTTGGGGATTCCCCACTATTCTTTTTGCAAAGCTGTGGGGAAGAAAACGAGTGTGAAATACTTTCTTGGCGGATGCTCTGCATTGAAAAGACTAAAATCCTTAGACTCCCTAGTCGATCTGTCAGAGACGAGATCGAAGGACTTCAAGTCCTGTTGGTATCAAATGAAATTTTAGAGGAAAATATTGCATACTGGGTTAGTTTTTCTTGAAAAATTTCACAACATTTTAAAACGCATTCGTTTTTTAAT
Organism: Melieria picta; assembly: GCA_964056695.1. Taxonomy (NCBI): domain Eukaryota; kingdom Metazoa; phylum Arthropoda; class Insecta; order Diptera; family Ulidiidae; genus Melieria; species Melieria picta. The sequence goes on along the minus strand of OZ057398.1, from coordinate 34,062,517 downwards.
TACTCATTTTATTTACAATACTTTTGTTTAGTGGGGAATGGTAAAATTCCAAATTATTTGATTTAATTATAGTTGCAACATTCCACAAAAATTTGTAATATTTTTTTGGGACCCTTTTTTTGTTTAATGACATTTCAAAAATCATTCGTTTTTTAATTACTAATTTTATTTACAATACTTTTGTTTAGTGGGGAATGGTAAAATTCCAAATGACACCTAATTTTGTTTTTACACGGTCTTTTTTTAGACGGTTTTGATTTAACACGGTTTGAAAATAAAAATTTTTTAATTTTTCGTGCTAAATGGAATAAAATCTTGTAAAAAAATGAAAAATTTTTTTATTTTCAAACCGTGTTAAATCAAAACCGTGTAAAAAAAGACCGTGTAAAAACAGAATTAGGTGTATTTGATTAAGTTATGGTTACAACATTCCACAAGAAATTTATTATTTTTTTTAAATATTGAAAGAAATATTTAAGAAAATATTGCATAGAAACGCAGCACATGTGGTGATAATTTGATGAACATAATTTTTACCCAACTTGGGTGGAAATTAAATATGAAAAAATATTAATTATGAAGCAAGTTAGCTTTAAAAATGTTAACAAATAAAAAGGAACTTCAATTCAAAATGTCTCTCGTTTTACAAATTTAGCATGTCGAATGGTACATAGCTTTCAAAAGTCGTGTATATTTAAACCTCTAGGTATTTATTTTAAAATACTCTTAAGACTTCTATTTTGAAAACCAAAACAATATTTTTTTCCACAAAGTTGCCAAAATAGCCAAAGTGTTTATTATTGTTCAAGTTGTATATCTACAAAAAATATTGAAAAAACTATGTTAAAAAGCCAAAAGATGCACAAATAAATATTCAGTCAGCTCAAATTAGTCAAGAAAGTGTATTGATAATTTTGCTCAATTTAGTCATAAAAATATTTATAATATTTTAACTGCTAAAGTGTGCATAGTTAATTGGCAGATAATTTCAAAAGTGTTGCCACTTTTTGTGTGCATAAATTTACATGTTATGACAGAAAGTGTTGTGCCGAAAATAGCAGCGACAACCAGATAAATAACCAGCAATGCCACAATTTTACTTACAAATAGCTCAAGGCAAGTGTCAGCACGCGCTCACTCACACCTATACGCAAACACACATACACACACACACATCAACCTAGGTACTTATGCAGATGGCAATGCATTTCGCTATCGGCTGCATCAATCGCATTTCAGCAAAACAATAAAAGGCAGCACAGACACACACACATACACACTCGCATACACAAACAGACGACGGAAACGCTTACGCCGGTTGCGAGGAGCTCGTACGTGCTCCGAGTGTGGTATTGTTGTTGTTGCTGTTGTTGTTGATTATTGTTATTGTTTGTATGCAACAAAAGCGACAAACGGAAGGAAATGAACATATCAATTTATGTCTGTTTGTCTGTCTCTCGCACACACACACACACACACACACACACACACACTTGCAATTGCTGGCACATGTGCAGAGAACGCACACTTGACATACACTCGAAATAAAATGCACAATATAATGACAATACCAACCAGAACAACAACAACAAAGCGTCACATTCTGTTGCTGCTTCGGCTGCTTTGGCTGTCGCAGCTGTCATCTGTGCGGCACACTCACACACACATGCGCGCATATACTCAGTGACATTTATAGTCAAAACAATCAGGCAGACAATCAGCAGCAGCAACAGCTACAACAACAATACCAACAACAACAATCAACGGAGCAGAAATGTCAAGAATATGCGCACAACAAATGCATATGATGGAGTGTATTTGTTAACAACAACAACAACAAGTAAATCGTCAAAAAAGACAACAACAACAAATGCCGCAGCCATGGCGAAAAAATGCAAGTTTCTCCATCATTTGATAAAGTGCCGCACGGTGGCAACGCTGGAATCGAGAACAGAGCAGCGGCAGGTGCTGCAGCAACTGTCATGTGTGGCATTTTGCTGACTCGGCGCCTTTTGCTTCTTTTGTTGTTGTTGTTGTGGTTGTTTGAGTTGCGCACGGCTCATGTGGCAAAGCGGAAGGTGTCAGCCGCATGAAAGTTTCGAAACGTGCGTCTGTCTGTCTGTCTGTCTGGTTGCATTCGGAACATTTCCGTTTGTCGCGCAGCGCACCTCATCGTCATCCTCGTCGTCTTATCGCGCCGGTAGGCAACGGCAACCATGCACCACACTCGCTTCTTGCCAACTTGCAACTGCTGCCCGTTCATGGCCTTTGTTGTCTCTATTCATACGGCTGCTGTCCGTCCGCGCGCGTTTCTCTGTCTCTCTGTGCGTCTGTTTGTCTGTGCTGGCTGCCATAACTTTCGGTTGATTTGTCGCTTTTGTCTATAGGTCCCTCCCCGCTCTCTCTGTGCCTTACGTTGGCTGCGTTTGTGCAAGTTGTCACTCAACTTTGTCGTCGTCACGTTTGTTTCAACTTCATTGCAATGTTTGCTTTTTAAAATCGCACACAAAAAAGTGCGAACAGCAACGGGAAGCTGTGGCAGGCAGCGAGCTAATGAAATCTATTAAGGCTACTGTGCTTTGCTGGAACGGGGGCGTGGTGGGTTGGGGACAAAAGTAAGAGGTTGGTGTTTTCGATGTTTCTTATCTTTGCTGCTGCTGTTGCTTTGTGTGCGTGTTAATGCCACTTTGGCGATCGACAGTTGCTGCATTCACGTGTGGAGTTTTTAATTTCAACTTTTGCATTTGTTGGCACTTGAAGTCTTGATTCATTAGCGACAGTCAATGTTAAAGGCAGTTTTGTTGTTTTGTTTGCAAATTAATTTCAAAGCATGTTTTTGGGCACTGTGGCAAAAATATGCGATATATAGAAACAAAATTAACAATTATAAAGCGAGAAATGGTCCAATCTTTAACATTTTATAATGAATTAGGATGTAGTCATAAATAAAATAAAATAAAATAAAATAAAATAAAATAAAATAAAATAAAATAAAATAAAATAAAATAAAATAAAATAAAATAAAATAAAATAAAATAAAATAAAATAATATAAAATAAAATAAAATAAAATAAAATAAAATAAAATAAAATAAAATAAAATAAAATAAAATAAAATAAAATAAAATAAAATAAAATAAAATAAAATAAAATAAAATAAAATAAAATAAAATAAAATAAAATAAAATAAAATAAAATAAAATAAAATAAAATAATAAAATAAAATAAGATAAAATAAAATGAATTGAATTAAAATAAAAAAAATAAAATAAAATAAAATAAAATAAAATAAAATGAAATAAAATAAGATAAAATAAAATGAATTGAATTGAATTGAATTAAAATAAAATAAAAGAAAGCAAAACCAAACAAATTAAAATACAATAAAATAACAAATAATAAATATTAAATATTAATTAAATAACAATAAATAATAAATTGTTAATAATAAATTATAAATAAATAATAAAAAATAAATAAACTATAAATAATAATAAAAAATAAATAATGAATAATAAATGATAAATTATAAATAATAAAAAATAAATAAATAATAAAAAATAATAAGTAATGAATAATAAATATAAAATAATAAATTATATATAAAAAAATAATAAAAAATAAATAAATAAATAAATAAATAATAAATAATAGTTCTAATGCTTGTCAGAAAAATTATTCAGATCTTATGTTTCAAGCAAAATATTTTTTGGATTATCACCGGATAAAAGTATGATTGCAGAGTTAGTGATTTTGCAACATAATTTTCTAGTCTCAATTTTCATAATATGGAAATATTTCTACCGAGAATATTTTGGTTTTCAACATTAAACTGAAAGGGTTAAGCAAGTTTTGTACTTTTCTAATCTATGTTTTTTTTTACAACAAAAAAACACCTCATAAAGCTAAACCTGATCTACAAGGTGCTTTCCAAAGTAAATAGGCTCAGGTAGAGCGACTTCAGATGTCACCATCTATATGTCACTTAGAATGTTGGAAAGATACATTGATTCTCGATTTGCAGTAAAAATTTCATGACATTTGATTCACTGAAAGCAGAGTTCTTGAGTATGAAGTGAGATAAGGTTTGTGTACTTGGTAGAAAAATAAAACAAAGAGTCAATTGGCATACATTTTATTTAAACTTATCAAAACTTTCACCATAACATTTTAACTGATGCACCAAATTCCTAGTGATGATTTTTTATGCCGTGGCAGAGTTCATGAGTGACATAAGCGATTTTGAAAGAGTCGTGAGAACCTAAATGATGACCAACATGTTGGCCAACGCGTGATTCAACGTGATTCACTGCAAATTTAATCAAAACTGTGCTTGAATTCATCAAAGATCAGTCAAAGTCTTTATTGAAGTTCTTCTGGGTTTAAGCATCTTAAATCAATTCATCAATTTATCAATTTATTACAACTTAATTGCAAATTTTGCTATTGAAAGGTACAAGTTAACCAATAACCTTTTATCGATAGACATTTGTGACCACTTTTTTGAGTAAAAATCGCATTTTAACCATTAACCGTTTCCGCTTTTCGTCTTAATTGGCACTGTGCTACTTTTATCTTTTCGGAGAAATGCATTTGCTGATGAAAAGAAAACTTTTTGAGAAAGAAGAAGAAGTCATTGAAAAGTCTTGCTCCGACAGCCTGAAGAACATCCCGGCCGGTGATCTATAACCCCTTTATTGAATCGGTTTTATATGTTTAAAAAAGTGTTGTCAATTATTTAAAAAGTTCTGTTTACTTGGGCAGACACCTTGTCCATATGTACAAATTTAGGATTTAGAAAATAAACCAGCAACAACGCCCACTAAAAGCTGCAGTTTGTTCACTTGAAATTTTGTGTTTTTGAACGGCGAATCAATGCGTCATAGAACTCCTTATGCCATGTAATGTATTCATGATGAAATTATTATCTACGAATTGCCTAAGCATGACACCATTTCAATGGCAGTGAACTAGAAAATTGTTGCCAGCGTCAAATGGACTGCAATGCGCGTCGTTTGAGCGAGCAGTTCGATCGAGATTTTATGCATAATTTAATTTTTAGCGCCGAGTCGAACCTTGCCGCATACACCAACCCCATTCTTCTCTCCTTTTTCACTCCTTTGTTTTCTCTTTCTCTCTCTCTGTCGCTTTACATTCCGTATATGAAAAGGCGTTGCCGCTTGCTTGGCCGTTTGTTTTTCATGAAGTTTGCTCATGTTGCTGCTGCGCTGCCACATTCATTTAATCATCGACGCATTGTACGCTATCGAATTCCGGCTGCAATAGAGCGTGACATGTGCGCAGCGTGCGACGTACGTTGTGGCGTTTAATTGTGCTGCAATGATGGGTGCGAGATGCTCGGCCCAGCAACGCGGCCGAGCCACTCATTCCACTTGGCTTCATTTGGCTGCGTTCGTTTTGGCGTCGCACAAGCGAGACACGCTACAAACTATGACACTCACACACACACAAATACACACACACACGCATGCGAATTGACACCGGGGCAGACGTATAGCCCCCAGCCGGTTCGTTTGCCTCATTACACGCCAGCCGGGTGACTCTCAAATGAATTTAGTTGGCTCGATTTGACTTGTCTAATTTCTATTTGCATTTTGCGTTCATTTGCTTGTACATAGTATGTTCGAATTATTCAAAAAGTGATTCACAACTTGGCGAACGACACGCTGAAGCGAGCAAAAAAAAGTTCAACATCCCCGCCGCACTTAATCGATATGCAAAATAAGCGCTCACAACTGTCTGCATAGCTGTGGCAGTGGCGTGTGTGTGTGTGTGCGTGTTGCATGTTGCGTATGTCTATCTTAATTTGATCGTCTGTCCATTTGTCGCACTGTCGGCCCACCGCACACATCCATTGTGTCCATGCGTCCAACTGCCAGCGGCATTGCGCGCATATGTGACGCTCATTCCCAGCGATTTTTCGCTTTTCGCTTCCTTCGCTCAAGTGAACAAGTACTCACTCACACACATACGCACATAAAAACATACAAACACACATCCACACACACATTCATAGACATTCATCTTTTCCTACGTACACACATTGGGGACCATTTTGTTGTTGTTTAAATGCTTTTTGGAGCATCTAACGTTGTTGGTGCTGGCATCACACAGATTCGCCGTTGCTGCCGGTTCGAAATGGCCGCGTGCGCTTCGGAGCGCTTCGGCTGCGCTTCATTCAACTTGAGGAATGTCTTTTTGCCTTTTGGGCGTTTTTTGTTGTTGTTGCTGCTGTTGTGTTGCACTGGTTCGTTTCGGCTGTTGTTGTTGCATGATTGTACGCGCAATTTTACATATGCGAGGAATGCGGCCCAGCCGACTGTTTCGCGTTCTTGCTTGAGTGCGAAATTTCGGCTGACATATTCGCATGTGGAAAGAGATAATTCCCTCAAAAGGACAAAGACGAATCGACTTTAGCGCAAAATACTTGCATTGAGAACAATGAAAGTGGAAAGCAACTTCATTAAAGTTGCATAGGTTTAGTGGCAGCCAGCTGGTTTTAGGACAAAACCGAAATTAATGATATCGAACTTAATAATTTTGGTAGAAATTTTCAATGAATCTTTCACTGTAGCTCGGTGCTTAATGATTGGCAAAAGTCTGGTTGGGGTTTGAGTTCCGATTGAGCTAATATTAAACAATAAAAAATTTATTTTTTTTTTAGACTTTCAGGGTGAGTCATGACTGTGAAAAAGTCATCAGAGAATTACACCAAATTGTAAGAGTATCCAAGAAACAATGAATTTTTGGTATGGACAAGTAGAACAAGTAGAAGTGGAAAGAAGTGTGGTGGTTAATGTATAGGAGATTAGATTAAATAACTTCAAGTTGACCTTAGAAATTCAGACCGAAGTTCATTCAATTTGTTGGGCATTTTTCGATTACATTGTCTTATGACAAAATATAGATTTTATAGGTAACAGGCTGCAGTATCCCGTACCGGAACCAACTTCTCTCTGAGGAAAACTAGGGTCCTTTACTTTGATGTACTATGAGTTAGTCTATAAACTTATTAAAGAAAACATACTGTTCGAACACTGATTTCTAACCATTTAATGGAAGTAGATGACATAGTAAGAAACTCCTCTTGGTATCATAGGAGTTTTGGCTTTCAAAGACCAACAAGCTCCACGCTAACATCGATTTCTAGTCTATACATGGAGGAAGATCTCAGAGTTCAAAATTTGTTGAACTCCTCTTGGTTTTACAAGATTTTTAGTTTTAGAAAACTGAAAATTTTGGCAGTCATTTAATGAAATCTTCACTATACTAACATCGATTTTGAGCCTTAACATAGAAGTAGATCTTGAGTGAAAAATTCAAACGTGCCTTGGTGAACTGCAGCTTTCGAAGATCAACAAATAAGTCAATTCGGTTATAGGGCATCAAATCAGTTAAGAGACATCTGCCAAAGTGGCGAAGACAAGAAGGAAGTAGATACAATATACCACTTACTAAGAGACTCTTCGTATTTCTAAGAAGAAAAGACTTCGCTCCTTGAGGCCATTTAATGGTTTATAATTATTGGATCTACTCAGTTTCATCGAGAGATCGAAGAAGTTTGAGATTGAACGGAGGGAACATGTTTAATGGATCGAAATGGCTAAGTTGTCTCTTAAAGTGGTCTGAAATGTAAAGGAATGAACCTCACTTATGGATTCGAAGTACTTTATAGTAGAAATGCGACTACTGTTGTACGCATTCTGCTCAACCTTACCTAACCTAATCTAACTTACTTAGACATCTGACGAAGTGGACTACTGTGTGTGAAGTGAGTCAATGTTTTTAACCGGCCAGTCTAATATAGGAGAAGTACAATTACTGGATCCACTCAGCCAGTGGCGCATACAGAAATACATTTTTGGGGATGGGAGCTGGGTTTTGATACAACTTTTGAGCTCAATACCATTCGAAACCATATTTTTTACCAGTAATTTTTGAATTTTGAGCCACTGTACTCAGCTCCATGCAGTGGTCGAAGTAATTTGAGATCGAAAGGAATGATCCTACATCATGAATTTAAATGGTTTTTGAGCAATTTACCTTCACTGAGAGGTCGAAGTGCTTTTAAGTTGAAACGGAGGAACATGCTTTATGAAATAACTTCCACGTGGAACTGTGACTTCATGTAACTTACTTTGAAATGTGTCGAAGTGAGTCAAGGTGTATGAACTGGGTCAATGTTTTTAATGTTTTCGGGCCTGTCTATTATAAGAGAAGCACAATTACAGGATCTACTCAACTAATTCCACAGACCGCATTCGTTTCAGATCGAAACGAAGGAACCTGTTTCATGAATTGAAATTACTTTCAAACCTCTAAGTTTCATTGAGAGATTCAAGTGGCTTTTGATTGAAACCACTGGTCGAACTGAGAGGTTGAAGTGCCTTTAGTTGAAACGGAGGAAAGTGCTTTATGAAATAACTTCCAAGTGCGACTGTGAGTATTTTTGTACGCAACCTAACTTACTTAAAAATTTGAGGAAGTGCATTAATGTGTGTGAAGTGCGTCAATGTTTTCAGTGTTTTTTGTGACTGAATAATGTAGGAGAAGCACAATTATCGGCTCTATGAAAATTATTGAAGAGACAGCATTCGTTTAAAATCGAAACGAAGGATCCTGTTTCATGAATCGAAATTACTTTTAAACCTCCGAGTTTCATTGAGAGGTTGAATTGGCTTTAGATGAAGGAGCCTGTTTCATGAATTGAAATTACTTTTAAACCTCCAAGTTTCATTGAGAGGTTGAAGTGGTTTTAGATTGAACCGATAGAACCTGCCCTATGGATTCGAATGACTTTAGAATCGAAGTGATTTGAGATCCAAAGGAAAGAATCTGCTTCATGGATTGAAATGACCTTCGAGTCAAAGTGGTTCAAGATTTAAAGAAAATTATCAGCTTTATGAATCTAAAAAACTTTCGAGTGAAAGTGTGACTAATGTGTCGCGCACTTTGAGCAACCTAACCTAACTTTTTTTGAGTTGTGGTGAAGTGGGTTGCCAAAGGGCGACCAAAGCACACCAAAACTGCACTGTTTTGCAAAACTGAGACTCGAAAGTGCTGACTTAAATAATATCGAAAAGAATAAAAACATGGACATCACTTCTTTCGCAGAAATCGAAAACTGGCTTTTAACTTGGATCGCTCAAAGATGGTCAAAAGACCAGAAATTTGTTTTAATGAAATTCGAAAATTGCCCAAAAGATGGGAAAAAGTAGTAACAAGCGATGAAAAATACTTTTTTTTAATTTGTTCATTCATTTTGTTTAGAAAAAAATACATTTTCGGACACAAAAAATGGACCGAACTAGTTTGAACTCCCAATAGAATTCAAGTTTAACTCTGTTGGAGACAAAAATTTAGATTTTTTGAAAAAAGAAAAACTCGTAAAAAAAACTAAAATACAGTTTAACTCTGCTTGAGTTGGTGATGCAACAAAAAAAAAATATTTCATTGCACTGATTAACATTATTTTAATTAGATTTGAAAACTTATTAGATAATCTTTCGAAAGCTTTTTTCAGTTTGGCCACGTAATGACTTGCAGTGAAAATTTTTGCTTTCAGTATTACTCGAGTTAAATATAGTACTACATATATTAAAAAAATTGACCTTCCATCCCTTACATATGTAACTATTTACATATAAACCGACAATTTGAAAATCACGTTCGTTCCATAGGCAGTGAATTTATTTCGTGGCTTATCAGTTGGATTCAGTTCATTCGAAATTACGCAAAATTGCCCAACATTTGTTTAGTGAGAGCACGACACAACAACACTATGACAACAACAACAACAAATCACACTTTTTGCGCTGGCGATTATTTCGTCAGATTGTCGAGGTACTTGTCGCCATCATTTCGTTCTCGTTTTACACTTGACGCTAGTTAAGTTTATTTAAAACGGCTGGTTGTTGTTGGTTTGCTTTAGTTGCTGCTGTTTGTAGTAGGAAATCGATGCGAAAGAAATCGACGAAAATTCAATTTATTTCAAGCACAACGCAGCACATGCAGAAAAGAAATTAATAGCAGTTGCCAAATGTAAATGTAAACAGCGACCGTGAAGTTGAAACGCTGAAAACGCGCAGTCAATCGAACGACTAGTCGAACTGTCTGTCAGTCAGTCGGTGAGATGGTTCGCTCAGTGAAAAGCATTGCGGCCGTAATGCGATACTTTGCCGGTCAGCATAGCAGCAGCAACAATAGCAACAACAACAACAACGCGTTCAACTTTAGCGTTTCACGGATTAAGTCATCGCGCTTTTGTTTTTGTTCTCACCAGCTGGCCGACTGCTGAACTGTTTGACTGTTGTGTGCGCTGGTTGGTGGTTGGTGGAGTCATCGCCGGTTGAGTTGGCGCTCTAATTGCAATGCAACAAAAACAATAACAACAAAAGCAACATGTTGTCAACAGAGACAGAGCGACACGATAATTGCGTGATGTATAGAAAGAAAAAAAATATAATAAAAAAAAAAACAAGTAAATAAAAATGAAAAATGAAATGCAGTTTTTGGTTTTTGTTTTTGAGTTCTAGTTTTCATAATGTTTTATGTTTTTTTAGTATTTATTACATTGTTTGTATTGTTTTTGTTTTAGATTTTCTGTTTGCATATTAGTTTAGGTTTTTTAATTTTTGTAAACAATTGTTTTAAGGTTTATTTTTATTGTCTTATTTTATTATATTTTTGCTTTTTATTACTCATTCAAGTTTTTGCTGTACTCAAATATTTTTGTGTCTATTTACTATATAGTATTATTTTATGTTTTTTAGTATTAATTTAATTTTTTGTTTTAGTTTTATAATTTGTTAGTAATTTTTTTAAGGTTTTTATTTATTGATTTATTTTTTATTGCTTTATTTTTTATTGTTTTATTTTTTACTGCTTTATTTTTTAAAAATTTTATTTTCCAATTCTGTTTACATTACTTATTAAAATTTTTGCTTTGCTCGAATAGTTTTTGCCTTTACAAAACCTATTTTGGGTTGAGTTTTTTGTAAAACTTCTATAACCGCATTTGTTTTCTGCTGGACATTCGTTTTTGTTTTAACACATTTTCAATGCAATTTGCGCTCACAACAATCAACGTTTTATTAACAGCTGCACCAACAGTGCAATGACTGCACAAATGTTGAAATTGAAATTTGGATCGGTTAAGTTGGCTTATGATATGCCTTACAGCAAAATTTTGTTTAGGGCTTACATTTTCATAGTTTTGTGGATTAGTTAGTACTAGAATGAAACATTTTGTTTTTAGTAAAACACGTAAAGTATATTTCAGGAAACATTAAAAAATTTTTATTAAGTTTTAGTGGCTTTTATGGACCTACATATATATGACTTATTAATGGTGTAATTTTCTAATGGCTTCAGTATGCATGAAACTGTGTATTTTTGACTAATTTTTATGGAGGTATTCACACTACCACATTGTAAAATGCCAGAAAAAGGTTGTAAAGTGTAAATTAAAAATAGAAAAAACATGTAAGCAGTTCTTTTTTGAAGATAGGAAACAGATAGCTTTGTTGATCTGCTTTGTTGATGCTTATAATTTCTTTTTTAGTAGGAAAGTAAAAAGGAATGCGTTTCTGTGAGTTGAGGTCTTGGGATTTATATCATGATTTCTTAAATGTTTCGCTAGTTTCTCAAGTGTCCAGATAAATATTTATTTATTTTAATTTTTTTAATAGTAAGTCAACAAAATTATGATACATTTTTGAGAGATGATATCTTAATGATTAAATTATGATTTCTGCAATTTTTAACAATTTTTTTTAGTAGTAAATTACAAAAATATGCGTTTTTGAGATATTGATTGAGATTGAGATGTTGATGACCAAATGGTGATTTCTGACACGTTTTTCTGAACAGTTTTGCAGAAGAGAGCCTCGACTGGTATGAAGAAATGTGCTTTTTAATCGTTTTGTATAAAATATTTTCTATTAACAATTTCTCAAGCGGATGGTGACTGATTATGAAAAGTGGATCACTTACGAAAACGTCAAGTGAAAACGGTCGTGATGGAATAACAGTGAAAACGGTCAAGCCAGGATTGACAATCAGGAAGGTTTTGCTGTGTGTTTGGTGGGATTGTCAAGGAATCATCTACTATGAGCTGATCTTCTCTGGCCAAACTCTTAATTCGGATCTGTACTGTCAACAATTGGACTGTGAACGTCTGAAGGAAACAAACACCCACAATCGCAATTAATATTTGAACCCAAGGTTGGATCAATTCGAATTAAGCACACAAAAACAAAAGTGTTTAGTGCAATTTTTCTTCGAAATGAATGAAAAAAGGGTTGTAACAAGGTGTTGTGATTATTAATTTAAGATCAATTTTGTTTCAGTTTTGCTTACAAAAATAATTTCCCCTATAATAAAAATGATTAACTGGTTTATTTAGAGAAAGAGAAAGAGAGAGAGAGAGGGGCATCTCTCTTAGCTCTGATTTTGAAAGAAAACAAACAAATTTAAAATACATTTATTATTTCTAACTAGTTTTCTAATTCAGAAAAAAATTTAAACGAATTTTAACTTCAAAACTGAAACAAAAATTATTTGAAGGATATAACCTGTTCAAGTATGTTGCATATTTTTTGGGTGAAATCAATTAGTGAAAGTGCTCGCAAATCAGAGACGTCTGGAGGGATCTTTTGTGATTAAATGTAACCAGATATAATAAAAAATGTTATTATGGCCAGTTAAGAAGAGAAAGTTATGATCTCTTATTGTTTATTTTGATTATATGAGCTGAAAGGGCACAATTGAACAGCAAAAACGTTACTTTGTTTGGACGTTTCGCTAAAAATTTCCTCATCGCTTCACAAAGAGAAACCTGAAATACTAGAAAACATTGGTCAACACTTCCATTATGTTTTGGTTCCCACAAAGAAACTTAAAATGTTACGAAACATTGGGAGGACTTTGATAGGCTTTCAATGTAGCGCACAGTGTTGCCAGATTAGGAGAATTAATGCTAGATTTGCGATGGTCCTGACTTTTAAGTTTTGAGAATTTTGAATTATAATTATGAATATTACAGTGTTGCCAGGTTACAATAATTAATGTTAAATTTATGATGGTCTCGACTTTTTAGGTTTTAAGATGAAGAGTTATTTTTTAGAAGCTAGAAATGTTTAAGAGAAAGTTTAGCGGATTTTAATTTTCAAGATGCTGGAGATTTGTCGAGCGTTTAATGGATTTTTTAAGAGATTTGCGTAAAACTTAGTAACATTAAATGAGCCGAAATCGCAAATAATGCATCTTTTTATGAGTGAAGTTAGTTCAAAATGCGAATTTTCGTAATGAAACTATTGATGCCATTAGAGAGATTTGAATGTTGAATGTAATTTGAGACATTTGAATGAATGATTAAATTAACAAAAAAACTATGTAATTTATGCAATGTTATCGTAGATGAAAAAGGGTACGAAAACAATTTTTGAGGCGAAACAATTGATCTCATTAGAGAGATTTCAATGTTGAGAGGTTTGTTGTAGATATAAATGGCACTGACATCCAATTCGAAGAAAAGTTTGTTTGATTTTTGCGTTGGAAACTTTTGCTTTGTTTGATACTCATCATTGTAATATATTTTTCTGAAATTAAAGGGAGTGCCAACCTTTCCAACTGAGAAGTATCGAACCGCTCCGTTTCAAGTAAATGAAGGTTTTTATGGTAAATTTTCTAATCCCAGTGCAAATTTTCATTCCCAGTGTAAAGTTTTTAGCAAAGTCATCGATATACAAATTGTTTTTTTTTCATTTAGGAGAGTGAGGAGTTGTTTTTTTTGGCGATTTGAATCCAAGATTCTCTGACTGGTTGTGTTGCAACTTACCATTTGTGCTGCGGCAGATGTCTTCGTATAAATATAATGTTAAAGATTTTGATTTGAGCTGGCAAGACCTTCATACATATTTTTTATATGTTTTGTTATGACTAAAGTTGACAAAACAGATTTTGAATTTCACACCTCTTCACACTGTTAAATTGTTAGATGCGAATTTTATTTAAAAATGCAACAACAAATAGTTCGATTTGTTTCACATAAGTGGTTCAGTTGTTTGGGAATTATTAACCAACACAGAAACTTTTTACCTTCGACCTCAAAACACCTCAAACGTGCCGCATGTAGCGTACACAAACTGTTGTTTAGTTTAACAATTGTTGCTTTTGTTGCAATTGCTGCAATTTAGAGCGCTGCCTTTTGTATGGCAATTGGCACATTTCACACTGTCGACATGGGCGAAATGTCAATTTGTTGTTGCTATTGTAATGCGCGGCGCTTGTAACACACTGAGGCCGATTGAGTTCGGTTGTTTTGGCGCGCAAAAATTTTCTATCACTTGTAACAGTCTTTGTTGTTGTTTATTAGTTTTGTTGCCGGCCGAATCGCGTGACTGTTGTGTTGACTGGATGACGCGAATTGCTGCGCGCTGGTCGCGCTGCGTGTACTTCCGCGTTGAACGTTGCGAAACGAATGACAGACCGAACGATTGCCATCGACAATGAAAACTGAAAATTGAAAGCGGCAAAGCGGCAAAACACAAACGCCGGCGACGAGTAAAAGCGCTCAACGACAACGCACGACGGACAGCCAACCGAATCGGCTGCTGCTGCTGCTGCTGCTGCTGCTGTTGCTGCTGTCAGGGGAAATGATTTTCCCTTATAGAATAACTACAATAAAAACAACAACAGTAGCAGCAGCAGCAAACGCACAAAGCGAAAAACGGTAAAAAAATTTTCCAACCCCCGAAAAATGTCTGGCACATTGCTGCTGCTTCTGCTGCCGCAGTCGTCGCTGCTGCTGTTGCTGCCGGAAAAGCTTCAAAGCGCCGCTGCACTGCCTGGGGGGCAGCACTCGACGACGACGACGACGACGATAACGACGACAGGAAAGTCGGCTGCTGTTGTCTTCGTTGCTCGTGTGCGCGCTCTGCCAACCCCAAATCGGTCGATGAGTCGAGCATTTAGTCGGCCAGCAACCGGCAAGCGCCCAGCAACTGAGGCGCCCGAAAATCACTGCCACATTTCGTGGCACGTTGCGTTCGTTCAAGGCCCGAATTGGGCCGGTTGATGGCAGCACCGCACAGGCGCAGCAGCGACAATGGCAACGAGACGAATTTGTTGCCAGCGCTAAGCGCTCGTTGTCGCTTCGAAGTTCCAACTATCAGCAACGCAATTGTGCTGCTCGAGCAGCGGCGGCGGATGTGTTGCTGCTGCCGCGCTGCTCACTGAGCGTGACACCCAAAAGCATTAGACGACAACAGCGCCGACCACGGCAGCTGCCAGTTCAGCCGTGAAAGCATGGAAATTCATCATTTCAGTTTGGACATTCGCAAAAAAAAAGAAGTGCCCCACAACAAGCAATAACAACAATAAAATCGCTTAAAACGTGGGTGAGACCGATAAAGAGTGACGCTGCGCGAATGAGACAGCACGTTCGGAGCGTTGGCGAGCGAGATGAAAAAAGAAGAGAGCGAAAGTTTTTGACATGAACATTTTTGGATTCTGATTTGAAATATTCCAGTTGGACAATTCACGTGACCGTCTGCCGATGTGCGCCGTTATTCATTTATCTGCCTTATCGCGTCCATTCTAAGCCATTTTTTGGGACCAACTGTGCTTGTGTTGGAGTTCAATGCGTTGTAAAAGTACGCAAAATATTTGTTGGACATATTTTCAATGCATAAACTGCAGTGACGTAGTTCAACGTGAGGGTGTGAAAATGTGAAAAACCTTTTAGAAGTAAAAAAGTAAATGTGGGGTTTTCCAATAAAAGTGTAGGACTTAATTTAAAAATTAAATTTATATTTATTGAGCAAGTGGTGAGATTTTTAATTCGAATTGTAAAGTAAAATGGTTCCTGTTAAGTATGGAATAACATATGCGACAATTGGCCACTGCTGCTCTGATCACAGACCTTTGCTGTGTTCTTGACATTTTCGATGACATTGTAAGAAAAATGTGGTTCTATTTCACCTTTGAGGCGTTGCATCTTGGCTTTGAGCTCAGAAGTAGTTTGCACTTTAAATGCATAGACCAGAGAGTTCGCAATACCCTCAAGAAGAAACACAATTATTGGGTCACCTTGTATTTATAAGTAAACGTTTTGAAGAAGAGAGGGACCAGGAGAAGAGAGGGACCAGAAATTGTGTTAGATGACAAATATGACATTGAAACTAGTGAAAGACATCAAGACGAATATAATAAGAGACAGAAGTAAGAACAGGACCGACGAAAAGGGAAATGATACAGTAAACCCTTTCGACCCCGAATTTAATCCTATGTCTCGATATTACTTTTTGGTATTTAAATCATGAAAAACTTGCCTAAGAAGTGTGCACACGACATTTGAAGTCGCCACGCCTCTTTGTTAGAGTTCTAGAGCTAGTTTACTACTGAACAATTTTAGCTTAAAACGGGTTAAAAAAAATTTTGTATCAATATTTTTTAATTACAGAAAAATGATTTAATATTTATGAAAAAATACAAAATTATCACGTTTTAATTTTATTTAACCATTATTAAAAAAACAGGGTTTTCAAACGCGCTTAATTCGTAGACTTCAATTAGAACACAAACTTCCCCTGATATCGCTGCAAATTATTGGAAATTATTTTGGGGATAACAGTAAAATTTTTGTAATTTGCTTTGTTAGTTGCCTACTTAAATTAAACCCATAAATCAATCGTAGCTTTTGCTATAAGATGACAAATGGGTGAAGTTGCTCTCAGGCAACTTTGGGGTCGAAAGCGTTAAGTTTCTCACCCATAAATACCATTTTTCAAGCTACTTAAGCAGGTTGAGTACTTAACCACACATAGCGCATAGTGTTCACAAATATTGATTACTTAAGCGGGGAAGGTACTAGAGAGGGAAGGTATTTAAATGGGTTTCACTGTATATGGTCTGGGACTGCAAATTCCTTGACAGTACGTGATTCACCACTTTTTATGAAGAGTTTTCCCTTCTGCGTAGAAAAAAAACCAGCATCAATGGGAACAAGGAAAACGATTTTGAATGGATGAAAAGCTGGTAGGCGAATGGAGTGAAATGAAGAGCTGGTAGACTGTTGAAAGGACGAACGATTGAGCATCAGTAAGATTCGAACAAGGAAAGAGAAAAATACAAATTATGACAACTTGATTTGGAGAGAAAGAAAAAGTATAGATAAGAAGTTGGTAGGCGAATGTAATGAAGAGAAGAGCTGATGGGATGATGAACGGTCGAACAAATTAATATCAAAACGATACGAAAGACCAGCCGGCCTCGATAGTCCAGCGAGTAGCGCGCTGGCTTCTCATACCGAGGCCCTAGGTTCGAATCCCAGCACGGACTGGTGAAACGCTCGCCTATTTCTATCGCTATCCACATGAAGCTGATGAGAATTACAAGAATTGCAATGGCAAATCCTCAAAATGTGAAAGAAAAAACTGCCAACCGCCGTTCGGATTAGGCGTTAAACTGTGGGTCCCCTCCCCCTTTCACCATCGGCTTGAATATGTTGAAAACAAACAGTCTTACATACACATTTAAAAAACGGGTGAAATATGTGGTATCACAATGGATCTCACAATAGGCCCCCGAGTGTGTCTCTTATAGAGGCAGCCACCATTCCCTAACCTTACATAACCTATACGAAAGATACAATATGATGGGATGCGATATATGGAAAACTATTATAAAAGTACTGACTTGACTTGATTTGGAGAGAAATGGAGACTATCGATGCGCAGTTGGAAGGCGAATGTTAGAATTAAACAAAGAACCGATGAGCTGATGAAGAGACGAACTAATAAGGATTAATATGATGGAAACAAGGATATGGAAAACTAAATGTACTGACTTGGCTTGATTTTAAGCAAAATTATAGTAAAAAAGTATAGAAGGATCTTTGAATTAAACGATGAACTATGAACCTGGTATTGAGTCGAACCAAAGAGCATCAAAAAGATTCGAATAAAGTTATGGAAAAATATTAGAAAATACTGGCTTACTTAATTTGATTAAGGGAATAGGAAAAAGTATAGAAAGGCAATTGATAGACGAATCGAACCAAAGAACATCAAAACGATTTATATAAAGTTATGGAAAAATATTAGAAAATACTGGCTTACTTAATTTGATTTAGAGAATAGGAAAAAAAACAAAACGACAGTTGATAGACGAATCTTTGAATTAAACATTGAACGATGAAACTAGTGTTGAGTCGAACCAAGGAGCATCAAAAAGATTCGAATAGGGTTATTTGATATAGAGAAAAGGTAACAATTTGATGGGCAGCTGATAGGTGATTGTTTGAATGAGACGAAAAGCTGTTTGACAGGTGAATGGACGAAGAATTGATATGTTATACTCATAGGGATTTGCTAAAATAAAAGTACTAACTTGACTTGTTAGGAGAAAAAGACTGAACAAATTTTGAAAACGCACATTCACAGAACAATGGATAGTAAAATAAAGTCATTCATGTGTGTAAGATAAGAAAAACTGACCAGTTATGATGGCAATTTTAATTCTCACTAACCGCATCATGAATTGAGGTTTGTTGGAGGATCGTTCTCATAGTTCAAATTATGAATTTAATGAGCCTTTTTCAAGATTCAGTCGGGTTATAAACAAACATTTCATGGTATTAAATTTTCGGTGAATATTGTTAGATTTAAATTTTTTATGTTTATATGAACTTCACAACTATTGACTTAGTCTGTAAAGAATCCACTGTAGACTGAAGAATATAAATAAATATACAAATGGGTGTATTGAACCGAAAATATTTGAATACGAAAGGCTTCGAAGCCAATGAAAACCTCTTTCATAAATAGGAAAGAGAAAAAATAAAACGATAGATTGATCAAGTGATCCCGTTCACTTTTTCAACTGTTTAGTGTTTTTCGGATCACCTCTAATTGGGTTTTATAGATCTTTTCATTTCATATATAAATAGTAAAGAGAAAGGCAAGTAAAGTAAGACAAAAGATTGTTCGGGGAAAATTAGTCCAATTTTCAATTGTTTCTTATACTTTTGCAATCAGTAATCACCATAAAATTATTTTTATTTTTTAACATTACAACTATGAAGACTGAGTATTTACTGCCCTCAACTACGTCCCTGAAAATCAAAGGCTGCTAACGCACTCTTACCCTCAACAATATCCTTGTGATGGATTAGACATTTGGGTGGTCTTTACTGGTTTTTTTGGTGATATGTTTTTGATTGAATGATTTGTGTTTGTATTTGTTGGCACAATGTTTGTGTGTAATAAATTGTTGGCAATATCTGTGGTCAACAAAAGGACTAGTGGACAACAGCAAAATTTGAATTATTTGCGTTTAGATGCCAAGCAAATTGGATACAATTTTTAAATTTAAAATTTTTAGTTTAAATTTAATTTTTAAGTTTAAATCTTTTTTCTTTCGATTAAATTCATTGATGAATACTACATGAATCTAAAAGCACTGCATCAAGTTTGTATTAACAATTTTGGCCTACAAACATTAAAGCAGAACACAATTGCACTACCCAAGCTTTGTAGCCTTTTTGGTTTTGGTTTTTTTAAGCGCTGCTTTAAGCGACAGTTTAGTGACCCCGCTCTTCGTTACAAATATTTATTACTTCAAAACAAAAACTTGGATTTTCGATGTAAATCAGCCGCATGTGTGTGGCATTGTTATTGTGGTGCCATGCCTGACGCGTCGCAGTGAAGCGTTGCTTGCCCCATGCGCCACTTGACCCACACACACACACACACACACAGACAGGCATTCTGATGCGCATTTAAAGACTGACGCAAATTGGTTAAAACTGGCCACCAACGAATTGGCAAAAGGGGGGACGACAGCCGGGTGCTGCGTTAATTTTATTAACCGGAAGTAAGTTGGCTGCTGCGCCCAGCTCACTTTGACAGCGTTCGCTGGTATGTGAGTGTGTGTGTATTTGTGTTGTGTGTTGCGCTCATTGTGTTTTTTTGTGCCTCTTTTATTATTGTTATTATTATTACTGTCATTGTTGTTGTTATTTATATTGTTATTGCTGTTCCATATGGTTTGGTTGTGGCAGCCAAAAGCAGGCCGGAAGTTTAAGCCTCGCTCATTTGATTTGATTCGCCGCACTGCGCGCAATGAAATTTGTTAGGTTTTCTCATATGATTTGTTTTTGTATGGTTGAATTTGCTGCATTGTTTTGTTCGGTCAGTGACAAATGAATTTCATAATCGCAGGTTAAGGTAGCTGAAAAGTGCAGTGAGCATCGATGACAGGTGAAGTTTGCAAGGAAAAAAGTGTTTTTATATGTTTTAAAAGTGTAATTTTTTAATTTTATAAATTATTATTTTTTTAAAATAAAATTTATGCTGGTAGTTTCTGATAATAGTTGCATTTTTATGTTATTATTATAAACATTAACAGCTCGAGATTGTTTTAAATTATATTCAATTTTTCATTTATTAATAATTTGATTAAAATTTGGTCAAATAAATAATATTAAAAAAATTTTTTTAAATTGAATTAAAAAAAGTACAAATTTATTTACTTTAATTAAAAAAAAATAAAATATTGTACATGTAATATTTGTACAATTTGTGTAAACTTTATAGAGAATAAAAAATAAATGAAATAAATGATGAAATTTTTGAGCAAAGAAAAGTGTTATATTTTGATGATTGATTGATTGATGATTGATTTTGATTTGATGATTTTGGTTTGTTGATTTTTAATTTTTATAGTTTATGCAAATTAAAAAGGATTATACGATATGGAAAGGATTATATGATATATGTACTATTTGTATAAACTTCAAAAATGAAGAAGAAAACAAAATACAACTTTTGACCATTTCAAAACCTGAACTTATAATCAATCCCTCATATCTTGTCTCAATGTTACTGTTTCATAAGTTTGATAATGAATTAATAATGTTTCGACGGTCCCAGTAGTCTTTCAAAAATCCTTTAGAATATAGTATTTCATACACATTATTTGCTCTAATTTTCTTCATGAAGGGATCTACAAAGGTTCAGAGGGACAGTGGGTCGAGAGGTTTGTCATGGACACATATTTTTACTTTCAGTTTTTTGTCATTTTTTGCTGAGGAAAAAATGCGGCAACCACCGCAGGAAACATGATTTTCCTATATTTGATGTTGCCTGAGTTGAGGTTCGAATTTCAACACGCAGACTCGCAGGTCCACGTACCAACTAGTCTTTGGTCATAAAGATCAGCACTCAGCCCTTTAAATGTGTAAGATTTGTGTGGGTTCTAGAATCTAGAGGGACATATAGGTTAAGGGGAGATAAACTACTGGAAAATGAACTTGTGCACGATATTGATCGGAATGAAGTTTAAAATTCAAAATCCACCGGCTGATATGAAGAAGCAACACATCAGAAGTTTTCAAAACCATGGAAACGCTGCCTATGTACATCAAACTGCCTTTTGCATATTTTTTTTGCAGTAATTGTTCAGCATCACCGACGGAGCCTAGAACTCGATTAATTCATTAACGTTTACTTTACTCCAAGAGACGATAGATTGGATCTTAAGTGGTAAATATTATTGCATTTTTGAACTTTTTCCCATTAAATGTGATTGATTGAAGAAAGAATGCTTAAACCAGAACAAACTACTTGGAGTTGATTCGGTCAACTGTTACACAGTTAAGAGTTCTAACAGTTAACAATTGGTTTTTACCACATAAGAAAGAATATATTTAAGTAATCAGTTTCCTTTTAAAATCTACAGCTGTAACTGTGTGTAATTTGACGTTGAATAACGCATCTGGCAGCTTTGTTAGCTAGGAGGATATCCAGTTTTTTCTATATATTTTAGACCATATTACTGATTCAACGTTCAGTTCGTGTATAGAAGAATGTTTTAGTATAAAAACTTGACTAATTTTACATAATCACAATCACAATACATCTCAAAATTTTTTTAACTTGAACTATTTTTGAAAATTTTAAATTAATATTAAATATAAATTTTAAATCTAAAGGGATAAAGCATTGGAGATTTGCGAATGATTAGTTTTTTGAACTTGATCAACACACGATAAAGTAGTTTTTAAAGAATTCGTGTGGTTACACTCTTTTACAAATTAAAAAAATCCAAAACACTAAAGAGAATTGAAATTAATAATTTATTAAATTATTGGGAACAATTTCCTTATATCATTTCTTCCCATCACACAACAACAAGATAATAATAAATAAATAATAAATAAATTTATAAATTTAATAAATTATTAAGAACAATTTCCTTATATCATTTCTCGTTGTTGCGTGATGGGAAGAAATGATATAAGGAAATTGTTCTTAATAATTTATAAAATTTATTTAATTTATAAATTTATTTATTATTTATTTATTATTATCTTGTTGTGCTGTTATGGGAAGAAATGACATAAGGAAATTGTTCCCAATAATTTAATAAATAATTAATTTCAATTCTCTCTAATATTAATTCGCTTCTAGTTGTTGTGTGATGGGAAGAAATGATATAAGGAAATTGTTGCCTTATATCACAATTATAATTTATTAAATTTATTTAATTTATAAATTTATTTACTATAACGCAATTGCTGCCAATAATTTATTAAATTTATTTAATTTATAAATTAGGAAATTGTTCCCAATAATTTAATAAATTTATAAATTAAATAATATCATTTCTTCCCCATATAAGGAAATTGTTCCCAATAATTTATTAGAACTCTTTAATTTATAAATTTATAAAATTATTGGAAACAATTTCCTTATATCATTTCTTCCCATCCCACAAAATTTCTCATCTTCTGTTTCGTCTTCCATTTATAAGAAATAAACTAACACTACTCCCACTTTAAAACAAAATGAAAAAAATAAAAAGCAAACACACGTCAAATGCAGCTCACACAAATACTTGAATGAGTAGTTTTTATCCACCGATTTGCTTCACTATAAATACATTGAAATGTGCACTGAATTAATTTTAATAAAATGTCCAACATTTTGTTTAACTGCTGTTGCTTTTGTTGCTGTGGCTGTGGCTGTCGATGTTGTTGTTGTTGTTGCAGCAAATGCAACAAAATTGAAATCTACAAGCGAAATTCGCTCAACGTTCTTGCCGGCAAATTTGTTTGCACTCATAATACCCAATAAACCAACAGCAGACATGGCACGGAAGATGCAGCGCGGGGGGGGGGATGAGCTGATGCGCGATGCGTTGCGCCGGGGGTCAGTATAATAATAAATACAGGCAACAGAAACAACAACAACAACAATAATAACAAGCAACCAACCAACCAATGTCAATATGTTTCTTTCTTCCATTCATTCAATCGTTTTATTTTGTTGTATGCGCCGGTGTTGTTGTTGTTGTTGTTGTGTTAACAATAGCATAAATCTGTGGAAATGTCCACTTCAATCTGCGCAAGCTGCATGAAAAAAGATACTGTGCACAATAACAACAACAACAACAACAAACAGGAATGACAGGAATAAACGGCAACGTGCCAGAGTGGAGTTGCTGGTGGATTCCAGCTGCTGCTGCTGCTGCTGCTTGCAACGCTATGGCAACGCAACAATAGCAACAACAACAACCACAACAACCATAAAGTAACAATTACAATAACAACAACAATGATAAACCATTACGCCACTGCCAAAGGCAGCCGATTCGCTCATAGTTGGCTGCAGCGCAGCGACGAGCGGCGGGGGGCGGCGGTTTGGCGTCGCGTGAGTGGCGGAGCGGTGTTTGGTCGTTTGAAGATGAACTTGTCGTTTTTTTTTTAATTTTGCTGTGCCTGAATGTTATATTTTTGTGTCCATTGGATTTCCATTTGTAGCGCTGCCGAAGTAACCGAGCAGCAACCAAAAGTGTCATTACAACAGCAGCTGGAGACGTGGTGGCGCGGGGCAACTGGGGGCCGAGAAAAAAAATGAAAATAACTACAGAATGTTGCGCATTGTTGGGAATGGAATCTGCTGGTGCTGGACGCACTGCTCCGTTTAATTCGTTTCATTACAGTTCACTGAATATTTGGGTTCCACCTTGGCCGCCGCTTCGTCCCGCTCCACTCAACGTCGCTCGGCCGGTTGCCGCTCGCTTATCGTCGACGTGAATGAATTGCGCCTAATGCCTGAGTGCCGTCGCTGCCGTTGCTACCCAGCGGCCAGTGAAGACCGCACACGCCTTTGATGGGCGCCTGCTGGCATAGTGAGGTTAGGTTTAATTTTCAGCACAAGCCTTTTATGTGTTGGCTTTTGCTGTTGTTTTTGTTGTTGCTATGCACTACTGCTATGCAAGTCTAAATAAGTTTAAATTTACTGTTATGCGTACTGTATCACAACGGAATTTTTTTCGGTCTGCCTAACGTTTGGCTCGTCGCATTTCTGCAACTGTCTGTCTGTCCGTTTGTCCAGTTGTTCGGTTGTCCGTTTGTATGTACTGAGTCGGCAGGTAAAGCTCGTCGAATGCTGTGTGAAATTGCACGTAAAGAAGCGTTGGTCGCTCTATGGCTGACTGGCTACTTTATGTCCTTTGGCAGGATTATTTGATTCAGTTGCATTCTGGCATCGATTCGCAGAAAATTTTACTAGTGATTTTTACAACCATCGGGTTTCGTCGGGTATTGAACTATTGGCTGCTGGAAACGATATATTGGGAGTATTGAGTGATGTTGAGGAATTGAGACCGAAGTGAACTCTGTTTCAAGATGGCTCGCCATGTGAGAACTTTCGTAGGGGTTTTGTGTCGTAACCGATCGAGCAACCTCGATAGCCAAGCGTGAGTGCACTAGCCTATCATCCCAGAGGTCGTGGGTTCGACTCCTACCTGGTACATGGTCCCGCACTCTTCAAACATTTCCTATTTTTTCTGTCCTTTAAATATTATTTAGACCAGCAACATATTTAGCTGTAAGGAAAGCGGCATTCGCGAAAACAGCGCAACAAACCGATCTTAGCGAAGTCTCCAACCATCTTTCTGTCACCTCCTTTACATGACAGATGGCGCTATGAGCGGTAGCTCACAACAACGGAGGCGTTGTTCTTAAGGGGCGGTAGATGACAGCCTCATCACTTTTTTTTTTTCCTTTGTCGGAACGATCTAGCGCAGCACTCAGACAATTATACGTCCATTGTACTACGACTTGTTGTTCCCTGTTAATATGCTTTAAATCTACCTGACTTCCGAAGAAACCTTGATAGATCCTGGGGTGCCAAGGAGCCAAGGTGGTCGCTTCTTAGCACATCAGTGCCAAACGTCTCAAACCTGAAACGAGCGAACGCGGGGCAGAGACACAGGAAGTGTTCCGCCGTCTCAACGTCCTCCCCACAGGCAGGACATAGGGCACTGTCAGATATGCCTACCATTTCCATGTGCTTTGCCCATAGAAAATGGCCCGTCATTAACCCGACCATCTGCCTGCAGTCCCCTCTCATCTCTCATCACTTAGGACAACCTGTGGCAGGCCAGGAACCCGGGGGCAGAGCAGGGCCCTGGGGCAGGCCTGCCAGAGTAGGTGGCAGTAAAATACAATCGATTATTGAAACCAAAATAAACCAATGTCTTGTAGAGGCCCTATATTCCCGAGAGAAGTGAGCAAGGGCGGAAAAAACGTAATCATCCAACTCCCTCCTAATAACCATGTCTCGGGCTATCTTGAAATAGATTTCAGTGACTAATGGTCCATAATTCGTTCTCTATTATGAACGGTTGTTCCAGAATGCACATCCTTCTACCAGCCAGAACCGTACACTCGCCCAAAATGTTCGCGGCTGTCTAGTCATCTTCGGGGCCACAGTCTACAAGTAACTTTCTCGATAAGGTTTAATCATGCCAGATGTCTGCTGAAGTTACCTGGCAGCGTTATTAATGCAGTCAGGTATCTAGGAGCTCTTGGACTAAGACTAAGAACTCTTCTGGCTTTGCTGCTTTTTAGCATCTTTAAGGATGTCTTAGACTGCCACATTGTCCATTAACGTCTCCCAACTGTCGACCGGACCCTCAGCTCTTCACATGGTTAGTCCAAATCTGGGCTATGGTATACCAAAGTCTTGTTGTGACCTCTTCTCAGATAGACCATCTTCCATTGTTCGGTGCCTCATATTCACATCAGAGTCTTCCTGTTACTGCGGTCTCATCCGTTGAGTAGTTGAGCGCGTTTAAAAGCCAATTTAGAAGTTATCGTTGGCTGCTGCATGCATCAAAAATCCGACTCTGATTATACAGCACTACAAGGATGACCTTATTCGACGCCTGACTTTCAAGTAGTTGATCCAATGCATGAATGAACCCCAGCATCTCTGATTGGTAAACCGATCTATAACCTTCCGAGTCTGTGTTATCTTTTGACATGCTCTCTGATTCAGTTGCATCTCTGCAGTTTATTAAAGCTTCATAGTCCTCGATAGTCCAGCGGGTAGCGCGCTGGCTTCTCATACCGAGGCCCTAGGTTCGATTCCTAGCTCGGGCTCTACTTCTATCGCTATTCCCATGAACCGGATGAGAATTACAAGAATCGCACAAGTGCGCTCTTGGCAGGCAATGGCAAATCCTCCAAGTGTGAAAGAAAATCTGCTAATCGCCGTTAGGATTCGGTGTAGGTCCCATCCCCCGCCCTTTCCCCATCCGCTTGAAATGTGTGCTGTAACATATGTTGGAAAAAACAGTGTTGCATACACATTTCAAAACGGGTGAAATATGAGATATCACTCTCCTCTCCTTCCCTATCCCCCCATGGGTATAGTACAATGGTCCGAAATGGACTGGTGCTATGAAAGGGTTGTAGCCTTCCTGCCCACCCTCAAGAAAAAAAATAAAACAGCTTCACAGTTCGCTATCAGGTAAACAATGAGGTTTCCCTACTTCCTCTCTCTCTTTCTCCGTGTCTCAACTAGTACTTCGTACAATAACCACTTTTCATCACTCTTCATTTCCTGTACCCCGCAGCTGCAGCCACTTCCTTTTTTCCTCGCTTTTTTTTGTACACAAATGTCTGAGAAACAAATTTCAATGATGAAAACCAAATTTCCACAGTTCGCAGTCATATTTAGCAACAAAATTCAAATACTATGCAATAACATGTTTACCAACATTTTGCAGCGAGGCTGGCAGCACTGGCGGCATGATTTCATTACCACGAAATATTACAATCAATAAATTTCACTTAAACGTTGCAAAATGCTGTAAAACACAAACAGCCAACAAAACCATAACAACAACAACAATAATAATAACAATAACAACAACTGAAGCAGCTGAGGACTGCCAGCAAATAATAGCAAAGTGCAAGTAAATTAAATTTGCCTTCGTCAATGAAGCCGAGCCACCACCTGTGAGCGGTGTTGGCGTCAGGCGCCACCGAAAAATTTTCAAAGATGTTCAAAACTTTGGCAACAACAAGTACAACAAAACTGCAACAGTACCAAACCACAAAAACAAGCATAATAATATGTACAATAAGAACAACAACAACACCATTATTAAGTGGCAACCAGCCGCCGTCGGCTGCAAAACTTTCCAGCATTGACCTGTTACTATTGTTGTTGTTGTTGTTGGCCGTTTGTTAGGTCAAGCGCTAAAAGTTTGCGCTTGCCAGGCGGCTGTCCTCTACTTCCTCTTCTTCTCCGTCTCTTTTCTTATGTTGCCGGGTGTAAAACACTTGGCCGAAAAGTTTTGCCGCCGCACACTCTCCGCTTCTTATTGCTCTTTTCTCTCCTTTAGCAACGAAACCTGCTAATACTTCCGTTATGCAGACAGCCTATACTTGCTCTGACTTTGCGGCTGGCATTGAAATTTGACGGGAAGTGAGTTCAAGACGCTGAGGAGCTGTGGGCCCGAAGGGCAAAAAGTGCAATTTTGGCACTTTGGCTTTTTCGTCGGGCAAGTGAAATGTCTTCATTCATTGGCTTCCGACCGCTGTTATGCTTTTGACTTTAGTCAACTTTGTCGAGGTGCCGGAGCAGCGAGGGCATCGAGTTGCAGCAGAGCGAGAGAAGAGCGAGCAGTGCGTTGCGACGCACAGTGGGGTAATTGATGCTGAAAATGCCGATTAATTTAGGCTATTTAGATATGAAATAACTATTAGGTTTAGTTAATCTAACATTATAAAGTAAAAAACAAATGTTTTTGGGTATACTTTAGTGACATTTTTTTTTTAAAAACGGTAAAAAACTAAAATAGTTACAAAAGATAAATCTTGCACATTTCTAATGAAAGTTAAGTTGAACAGTTTAATTTAAACATTTCATCGCCACTTCTTGCAGCCAGTTCAATATCATCATTATGATGATGATTATCATCATTATAATCTTCATCATCAACATTATAAGCCTCACCATCACCATTATCATCGTTCCTCATTAGTATCAACTCCATAGTTAGCAACTTTGGGCATAATATACATACGATGCACTTTTTTGTGGCAATTTTTTCATACTTGATACAATAGAGTCAGAATTAAAAAAAATATATTACAAATGTTTTCAATGGTATTTTTCAGTCCACTATCGTAAAAAATTCTCCCTGCAACACTTGAAATCGTTATTCCGTGCTTCTTCCGAAGGTTGGCCGATTGGCAATAAAGCATGCGATATGATTTGCGGTCGATACAAAAACTATTTGTGGAAAATTTTGGGCATATTTTACCAGGAATAACATTTTAAAAAATATTTTACAGTTTTTCATCCATAGCTGCGAAATTTTTCTATTTCGATTTGATGTTCACTAGAAACAACCATAAAATGGTGTGAATGTTTTTATTTAGTCTACTTCGATTTCTATTATTGATGCAGATATTTCTGCATTTTGAAAAAACAATAAAAACAACAATAAAACCTTTTGCTTATTTGTTTTCATCTAAAAAGTAAATAATTACAAAAAAAATTATTTTGCACATTTCTATTTGTTCTCATACATGGCCCATTTGGGCCATGAGTTCGCACACAAAAATCGAAATGCTGGAAAAGTGCGCAACATTCGCGCAACTTTTTTTTTCATAAAATGTTACTGAAATATCTAAGCTATACGCTAATGAAAAAAGTTTTGCTCGATCTCACAAGACTCACAACTATATGTCTATGACAGGGGCGTAGCCAGAACTTGGTCATGGGGGGGGTTTTAAAAAATTGTTTTTGCCAGTTTAGTATTACATGTTTTTTAAAGTAAAGTGCACTTTCCAAATAGGGCATTTTGTTGTGGCTTTTGTGACTTAATGCATTAAAAACTAAATTTTTTCCCTGATTTTTAGTAAAAATTTCATGAAATTTGGTGGACTGAAAGCGAAGTTATTGCATCTGAAGTGGAAGTATGTTTGTGTCATCGTACAAAAATGTGCGTCGAACACAGATCCAATATTAGCTATTGTTTAAAAAATGTTTAAACTTTAACCGAAGCATTTAAATTGATGGACCAAGTTTATGGTGATTTTTGTTTATACCGTGGTGGAGTCCATAAGTGGTAAAAGCGATTTAAAAACGATTCTCAGAACATAAATGATCACCAAAGTGTTAGCCAACTGAATCCGCGATCACCGTAGATCAAAACTGGGCGGTAATTCATAAAAGATAAGCCAAAATTTTCATTGAAATTCTTGAAATTGGATTTAACCTTCGCTTTACTTGTACCCACCCGGGTGATCTGTTTAATATTCATGTTTAATATCTGCACAAATTTTAAGGTAATTTTCAATAACATGAAAAAATATTTTTTTGAAATTTTGTTCATGTTTAAACTTGAATTTTGTAATTTTGTATACAAATGTACCTGATTAAAACTCACGATACATTTTTTTTTGTGTACCTCATTATGTGTTCAATAAACCCTCTGGAAAGAAATCTAATATTTTCCATAGTCTCAAAATAAATCATTAGTTAGGCCTTTTTTCGAAATACGAACTATCGCCAGAGGAAGATACTAAATACTGAAGTATGAAAAAACAAATATAAATTATTATATATTTATTGTGAGTTTTACTCAAAATAGCGGCTTAGTAAGGCGAAGGTTAAGCATCTCAATAGCATAAATTTATTGCATTTTAACTGAACATTTGGCTATCGAAGGATGCCATCCCATCTATTGACACTTGTTTTGACTGTTATTTTGTTTTCACATGAATGCATTTGCCGATGAAAAAAAGCGTTTTGAGAACGTAGAAACCATCCAAAAGGCTTGTACCGACATCCTGAAGGACATTCCGGTCGACGAACTAAACTACTCTTTAGACATGTTTTTAGAACATGCAAATCGCTGCATTAAGCCTAAACGTGACTATTAAAAAACAAATTAGTTTCGGTAAAAAAAGGGTTTTGTTAATATTCTTTTAAATATTTAAAGATGAAAAGACCTTTTTGCTAATGTGGGAACGTACATACGATGCATAGTGATTCAAAATGTTGACAAATTATAGGCTATGGGGGGGTTCTGACACCCTAAACCCCCCCTTGGCTACGCCCCTGGTCTATGAAAAGGTCCAAAATTGAATAATTATTAAGCTTTTAAACAAAAAATCAAATAAAATACTTATACACATTTTTTAACAAAACAAAATACACACTGCATTATTGAAATACCTGAGCATGAAGGTGGCATAATTAATTTTTAGATACTTTTTGAATTTCACAAAAAGAAATCGTTTTGAAGTAAAGGAAAAAACGCGTTTATCGCTGTTCGCACAAAAACGGAAAATAAATGTCAACTTTCAGAGTGCTTTACGGGAAAACGGTTAACTATTTTGCAACAACTTTTTCACATTGTGATGCAGAATTTTATCCACTTTAACCCGGTACCAAAAACATATTTGTATCTTTATTTTTCGTTTTTGAATTAATCGGCACTTTACTTATATATTACCCCACTGTGCGACGGTAGGAAAGTTTGTGTAAAAGGATATTGACATCGGGAAAAGATGCAAAAGTACAAATTAGATTTATGTATGAACAACAAAATCATATACACTCCAAGTAAAATGGTTAATCGTTGGCGCTAAGCGACTAAAAATCTATGCGGCAAGTTGAACTTTTCAGATGAATTGAGTTGTAGAAAGATTGAAAGGGAATTGGGTTAAAGCGATATTGTATGATCTGAAAGAAGTTGTATTTGCGAATGATATTGCGTCATTTACGATTTTGTTAATCACTAGAAAAGTTCTCTATAAGACCTCAAAGTTTTCAAAAGTAATTAAAAAATTAAAAAATAAATAAATATATAAAATAAAATAAAATAAAATAGAAAAAAAATAAAATAAAATAAAATAAAATAAAATAAAATAAAATAAAATAAAATAAAATAAAATAAAATAAAATAAAATAAAATAAAATAAAATAAAATACAATAAAATAAAATAGAATAAAATAAATCAAAATAAAATAAAATAAAATAAAATAAAATAAAATAAAATAAAATAAAATAAAATAAAATAAAACAAAACAAAATAAAATAGAATAAAATAAAATAAAATAAAATAAAAGAAAATAATATAATATAAAATGAAATAAAATGAAATGAAATAAAATAAAAAAGAATAAAATAAATCAAAATAAAATAAAATAAAATAAAATAAAATAAAATAAAATAAAATAAAATAGAATAAAATAAAATAAAATAAAATAAGGTAAAATAAAATAGAATAAAATAGAATAAAATAAAATAAAATAAAACAAAATAAAATAAAATAAAATAAGGTAAAATAAAATAGAATAAAATAAAATAAAATAAAATAAAATAAAATAAAATAAAATAAAATAAAACCAAATAAAATTAAAAAAATAAAATAAAATGAAATACAATAAAAATAAAATAATATACATAAATAAAATGAAATAAAGTAATAAAATAAATAAATAAATAAATTATTTGAATTAAATTTTGTTGAATTGAAAATGATTTAGTTTGCAATTTTGTCTCATTGAATTGTGATAATATGACTGATAATAATGCTGAGCTGATACTTTAATGGTTTCAATTTAAAAAAAATCGAAAAAATGTTTAGCCTGAAAGGCTAAAAATGTTTTATTTGAACCAACAAAAGATAAATTGTGAATGGTTAAAACTAGAAAATGCAGTTTGGCTGGCATTGAAAAATGCATCTCGAAGAAAATGTGACGATCCCTTTCTAATTTTATTTAATACGAATTGCTGATTTTTTTAGTAATAATTTACCTGTTACATTTCAGTTCTCCTACTCATTGGCAGTTTTACTGAAACCAATGGGCGTACCCAGGTAGGGGCAGGGGGCTTTTGCGCTCCTAAAGCTCGAAATTCTATATTTTTTATATATAAAAATTCTATATTCTATTTTATTCAAATTCTGTATTATGAATTTTTTAATGTAATTATGTCTTGTCCCCCCTAAATTTGTTCCTGGTACGGTTCTGATGAAACCCCTTCTCAATCAATACAAAAAGAAACTGAAAAGGAATAAAAACACGTGTTTTGATTTCAAGTGATTTCACCAATTTTGAAGTCAATTGGTCATTCGTTCTCATGTGTTGGTCAGTTTTTCTAAACAAACTTTCTGACCCCTCAGATTACGATGTTCGAAAAACTTAAAGCTTGTGTTGAATTGTTTCTCATTTGAAATGCTTTCACCATATTTGAGATCAAAAAAACCCATTAAATCATGTTTCAACATACAAACTTTTAACCCGTCGTTGACCTCATTAACTCAAGTTTTACATTAAAAAAAAAATAAAATAAATAATTTCAATTGTTTTCCCCAATTTTGAAGTCAATAAGACTATCGATTTAGGTTTTTCTTAGTCTTTCCGTATACGAACCTTAACACATTTTCGACCCCGCTAAATTTTGTTTTTGAAAAAATTAAAAAAATACTTGTTGAATTATTTTTGAATTGAAATATTTGCACCAAGTTTAAAATCAATAGGCCCATTAAATCACATTCATTCATATAAAACTTTATCCATGGTTTGGTCTTTTAGACCCCGAATTTCAAACAATCCTGTCTTAGCAGAAGTTCGTTTCTAAAGTGGTTAGGTCTACTTTACAGTTTATCCATACAGTTCAAATTTCATGTTTGTAGCCTTAGCTGACAATCAGTCAGTCAGTTAGTCAATCAGTAAGCCAGGAACAAATAATTATATGAACATAGATTAAATTTCGTTTCTAATCTAAAGGGTGACCAAATACGATTTTACTTTCCGCAACAATCTTACAAGTTTATTGTTGTTATTTAGTTGTAAGTTCTGAAAACTTTATTCGCTCAGATGAGGTAATGATTCTTGGAATCTTGTATGGTTATAATATTCAAATTCGAATAAAGTAGACTAATAACTCTTGGTATTAACCACAGTATACAGTAGACCAGATTTTGACACGACTTCATATTTTTTCATAAATAGAAAAAACCTGACACATATTTTGTCAAATAGATTCTCCTTAGCATGAACCCAATACCCTTCAAATCGCTCTCTGATTCATTGAAGTGCAGCCCACACTCTCGATTACTTTTTAGGGACTCGCTGGACACGCTGGACAATACAGCAACATTTTCCTAGAATTTTCTTGGAATTTTTAAATTTTGTTTGAAACCTCACCAAGTTTGATAGACAATAGTTCCATTATTCAGTGTTATTTTTTTTGGGCATTATGACAAATAATTTTTAAAATTTCTCGCTGTTTGTCATACAAAAAAGAGGCTGCCATTCTACCTGGTTCACTTGAATAATTTCACTATGGTATCAACTATAGAAACAGGTTAAGATATGAGAAGTTATAAAATGGAACTACTTAAAGGTAGTAAAGAGCACAGAATAAACTGTATATATATACATTTTTTGTTCATTGATAGAACTAAAACAGAAGGAAAAACAGTTTAAAAAATGTTCATGCAAAATTTAGTTAAATAATTTTTAAAGTCTTGCAAGTGTTAACTTGTTTTGATACGCTTTTCTTTATGACGCTAATCAGGTGCAAATTGGAACTGCAATGAAATTGAATGTGTCGTACATATTAACACCAACACAAACGCAAACTGCCATGCACACACAGTACATACAAACACACACAGATACTACAGATATGTAGTATTTATATATAAGTACGCACCTCAACACCGATGACTGATATGTGCGGGCTTTAATTGACATTTTGGCCAGCACACAGTGCGCGCGCACACACACACACACACACAACGAAACAATTAAGCCGAATTGTCGGGGCGCACACGACGCGACGTCATTCAGCATCGCTCAGCACAATTCAGCACGTTGCGACGGAGCAGTGACGGCGGACAAGTGACGGCGACGGACGGCAAGTTTGGCTTTGAAAATTTAATATAGCCCAATAAATCAGTTTGAGCGCGCCGTGGCAGTGCGTTGACAATAAAAACAACTGCAGTCAGCTCAGCGCTGGCCGTATCAACGCCAGCAGCGCGTCGTCCATCATAAAAGGTGAAGGCGTTGAAGATGAATGATGTCGCTCGGGCGGCCAGTGGCGGCATTTGCGGTGGCCGCATAGCGACGAGATGACGAGCATGTGTCAACACCAATACACATCAACACACACACACATGAACACATGTGTGGTTAACCAAAAATGCCGCAATGGACTAACATTTCCTCGTCAATATGGCCGCAGCAGCAGCAGCAGCAGCGCACAGGGAGAGATATCAAAATACAACAACACTAACAACAACAAGAGCGACAGAAATTGTGTTGCTGTTGTTGCTGTTGCCAGCAAACAATCATTTCCGCCATGCGTTGAAAAGTGTTGAACCGACTGACTATCTGAGTGACAGCAGGTGTTGCTCTACGTTGGCGAAAAGTTGGTGGTGCGAAAATCTGCCGATACTATCGCTCCGATACAACACTAAGAACCGCAATGACAATGCTGATCCCCATGTTGCACGCTTTTCTCTCGACTGTTTTTGTTGTTGTTGCTGTTTCAAGCCGATGTTCTCTGCAAGTGTTTTGGATGTTTTTGTGGCATTTGTCGTGGCGGCAGCGATGCGGTGAGATTAAAAGTGACTTTGTTAAATTGTCAAACATCAATTTGATGACACATCGTCGCGCTTGCGAAACGTGGTCGCTTGATTTTTCGACGACAATGCGTGTTGTTGTTTTGCATTGTGTGTGACTTTTGTGTACTAGAAAACGTATGCTGTGAGTCTAGAATGAAGTTGTCGCCAGCGATGTTGCGAATAATGATTTTTTCATAGGATAATAGCAATTTTTCAAAAAGTTGTTTGATAAAGACATAAGTATGTACATATATAGAAAAAACACGTATGTATGTGGAGAGAAATTTTGAATATTAAACATAAAATAGTTGCAGGTATGGGTTAACTTTTAACCAAAATCGACGTTCTGTGTGAGTTGGGTAAAGTTAAGTTCCAAATTTTTGTGGTTTGTTAAAGAAAACTACTGAAAATAGTTCTGGGACCACTGCAGTTTGGCTAATTAGTGAATTAGAACGCAAGTCTAGTTGGGGTTTGAGCTCAGGTTTCAGCCCTTATTGAGAAAACGCTTTCTTTCAGCACCTTCAACAAAAAATGGTCAACCGTCGCCTAAGAAAACCAAATCGTATATTTTATTTCTTATATTCTACCAAATTCATGTTATATACGTCGTTTCGGCCATGTGTTTTTTCAACAATACATTTAAATTTTGCTTCGTAGAAACCCAAAATATGACAAACTTACAACTTTGTTTGTATGAGAGGCGACATCTGGTGGCAGTTTTTGGCAGTTAAATTAATTTTGTATTTTTGCACTCAAGAATGTTGACGATTGTTGAAGAAATCATTCCAATCGGTTCAGTAGTTTCCGACATACGATATTTCTTCTCTTGCTAAATTTACAACTGGGAAGCTGATTCCATAGAAAATTACCAGTTTCGTATGGCAGCCCCCTTAAGATTTGAAGACAGCGATTGGGTATATATAGAAAAAACATTTGGATGGAAAAATAAATGGGAGCTGGTCTTACATTTGATACATCTGGAGGCAACCTGGGAGCAATTGGAGCCCATTTTATAAAAACGATAATTTTGTATGGGAGCCCCATTAAGGGTTGGAGTTAGGGGGTAAGTATGTTCGAAAGAACTCTTCAATATGAAAAATTAGTGGGGATCAGTCATAGATTTTAACCCTATAAGAGAAAATTCTGAGCAGTTATGAAGCAATGTGTCGAATTTTCAAGCACTTTTGTGAACTTTGAACTCGATTTATTGTCATTTAACCCCATTCTAGACCACCAATTTGTTGGCTGTTCGAAAGAAAAAATTTGCGGGGCTGACTCATAGATTTTAACCCTTTAAGAGCAAATTTTGAGCAGCTGCGGAGCAATTTGTGGAACTTCCAAGCACTTTTTCGAACTTTGACGTCGATTTAAAGCAATTTAACCCCATTCTAGACCACCAATTGGTTGGCTGTTCGGAAGAAAAAATTTGCGAGGTTCATTCATAGATTTTAACCCTCTAAGAGCCACTTCTGAGCAGCTGTGGAGCAATTTGTCACATTTCCCACCACTTTCGTGAACTTTGAGTACGACATCATTTAACCCTAATTTGCTGGCTTATGCACTTTTGCATTCAACCTCATAAAATGAGAGGTTCCACAGCATCGAGAACTCAGTATTAAGAATCTCCATACAACATCAAATCATGTCATGCCATGTCAATAATTACCTATAAACATCACCGACCAATACATACAAAACTAAATTTTCTCACTTTTGCAAATGTATTGAAGCAAAAATCAAAAATGTATTGAAGTTAGTTGCTTTTGTATTTTTCTCTACAAGGACAATGATGACGAGGAGACGACGACAACGATTGTGCAACGCATGTCATCAGCTTCCGCCCTTGCAAGCAGAGATTTCATTATCGCATTAATGAAATGATATGCATAAATTAATACGAATTGCTCGGGGCCGAGGCGTTGCTGTGTAGTTGGTGCCTCCTAATTATGTGGGCTCGATGGCCGGCAGCGTGTTGTTCTTATTTGTCAGCTGCGCCATTTCCATTTCAGCCGTCTAGCGTCTACACGTCAGTCTACTTTCTTCCTGTCTTCTCACTCCAATTTGCCTAACATTCCAAGACGGTTCGAACGCTTTTATTTGCCACGTGTTTTTCTTGCTACTTCTCACACTCCATGCAGTTCGTTTTTGTTGTAGTTCACCTTCAGGTCCATAGCTTTTCCCTACTTTTACTTTCTTTTCATATCGTTTGTTTTATACTGAAAGTTCTAAGCTTTGCCTGCCTGGCTTACTTCCTGTTTTGCTTATTTACTCAGCGAGCCTTTGTCTTTGCCCATCTTCACTCTGCCCCACGGCGAGTACTTCAACCAGCGCATTTGCCCATCAACAACCCAAATAAATCGCAATTAAAATGTTAATTATCAATTCTATTAGTAAAGTACGAAGAAGAAGAGGAAGACGCCGAGTAGAAGGAGGCTTAAGTTTTTTTTGGTCAATTCATTTGCAACTAAAATATTCGGCAGCCTACTTAAGCGCCCATTAAATATTTTAATAAGCAGCGAAAATATTCTCCCCCATGTTTTTCAATCTTAGCCGCCGACTTTTTGCGGTATTTAGTGAACGTTGAAAATGCCCCACAAGCACATAAATTATGCCGAAAAATTCAATTTTGTGACAATTAGTCGAGATTCGGTGGCTAAGAATTCCAATTAACTTTCGGAAAGACACAACCGACAGCAACAACAACAACCACAACCTTATAGGCAAATCTTAAAACCGAATAAATTAAAGCGCAAACTGTGACAGCCAATCGAGAGAAAGAGAAAGAAAAGTCAGCCGAGAGGTTAAAGACGAACTTGAAGACCGCGTGGAGACGCAACGAGTGCGGCAAAGCGCCGCTAAGAAAATTAAAATCCGCTACAAAACTTTACCAACTCAAATCATAATTAATTTTTGCAATCCACACACACACTCACATACATACATCCATTTTGGAGAGCATAACAACAAAAACAACAACCATACTAATACCCAACAGTTGCGTGTATCTAACAGTAAATTGCTGCGCATTCAGCAAGTGGGAGTTACTTATACATGGAGTGGGTGAAAAAG
Source organism: Melieria picta (assembly GCA_964056695.1). NCBI lineage: Eukaryota > Metazoa > Arthropoda > Insecta > Diptera > Ulidiidae > Melieria > Melieria picta. The sequence continues at coordinate 34,024,468 of OZ057398.1, read as the reverse complement.
AGAGGGCGGAGGGAAGGGAAGGGGATCTAAAATGCTTTCGCCACAAAAGCGCATTAAATTAATTTTCTGCAGGTGAATTTCATTTCAGACAATTCCTAGCACCAAACACTAACAACAACAACCAAACCAACAAAAGCAATAACAATATAAATAACAACAACAACAACAACAACAACCACAACCACAACGTACTGAATGACGCCACTTATCCGTTGTCCAGGTGCGTAGTTTTGGTTGACGTTTTTTGTTATCTTCTGGTGTGCTGCATTTTCCACATCGTCGCCGCAGAGCATACAAAAATGTGTGGCAACAACACAAAATGAAAAAAATACACACATACTCGTACAACACTATGCAACAGTGGCTTTTGTACGTAGGGGATGAAAACGATAACAGAAGATGAAAGTTGAAATTTCATGCAAAAGTAAAAATGGATTTTTTTGAAATTTAAAATATGGGAAAAGGCAAATCAAATAATTTTCTATTTCTGAATTTCAGATTTCTTCCATCTCAGACAGACCTCTGCTGTCTGCATTACTCCTGGACGTTTTTTATTGACTAGGATTCGATTGGCCTTGAAAAATTCATTAAGTTCTCAGTCTAAATTGGAGAACTTCAGGATGACTAACTGCAATAATTACGCAGCATGGAAACTTCAGGAGACGACTAACATCGTTCGAACTTGCTGAGAAAGTTATCCAAAGACTGTGGTAAGAAAGCTACGAAATATTTGGTATTTAGTTTAGTTTTAGTGTCCGTCAGTATTGGCGAAGAATATTGGGCCTACTCCGACAGTGGTCCCAAAACCATTATTCGCCTCCCATGCACCATTATTCAAATCCCATGCACCATTATCCGCATCACAAGAACTATTGTCCGTCTCCCATGAACCATTATCCGTATCCCAAGAACTATTATCCGTATGGCAAGAACCTTTATCCGTCTCCCATGCACCATTATTCGTCTCCCATACTACTATTCGTTTCCCATACACCATTATTCGTCTCCAAAGAACCATTATCCCTATAACAATAACCATTGTGCGTCTCCCATGAACTATTATCCGTCTGGCAAGAACCATTATCCGTCAGCAAACTTACTTGAGAAAACATGTAACATAGCTAACAGTAGGGAGATCGAAAACAATTACTGACATTTGAGAATCATAAACAAGGATTAAAAGAGAGTTACTCGATCTACCTTCAGTTAGCTAAGCAGGAAACTCTAGTTTGAAAAGTGATCCATAAGCTGGTCTGCTTCGACTAATCTGCTGGTAGGATAACAGTTGGCAAGAATCCCACATTTGTATATATAATCGTAAAGAGGGCATCCATAATGCTGAAAAGAAAGACCCAAGGTGGTCGCCTCGACTAATCTCCAGACAGGATAGCAAGAGTTGGTTTTAGTCGATAGATAGAGTAGAATAGAATTGATGGGGTTTGTTGCACTGAGCAGAGAAGTGATCTATTGTGCCCCCTTGTTGTTAGAGAATATCTTCTAGACCCACCGACCTAATGAAGCTTAGTAACTTACCGGACCTTGGTGCTTGATGTTCTTTTCTATAAGCCAGAACTGGCCCAGGTAGCGCATCCTGCAACGATATGCCGCATCGCAGTGTAATATAATTTGTTCGGGAGTCTCCTCTGCTGTTCCGTAGAGTCTACAGACGCTAACCTGTTCTAGCCCGATAGTAGGCATATGTTTCCTAAGTCTGCAGTCTCTAGTTAGAAGACCAATATTCTGTCTAAGCTGGTCTTTCTTTAACTTGAGGAATGCATTCTTTACTCCATTTGGGGTTATAACTTTTAATAAAGATTGTGAACTGCCTAAGATCCGAGACGGTAGGCCAGTGTTCTGAGTTCTCGATTTTCTCCTCAAGTCTTACTGACTCTGCTAAGGCGCTTTTTCTTAGTCCAATGAAGGGCTCCGGTCTCAGGGGGCTCGTGGCCGAAGCAGTTCTAGAAAGGCTGTCTGCCTCCTCGTTTCCGTCAATTCCTCTGTGTCCTGGAACCCAGAGGATATTAGTCGATAGATAATCATGATCGGAATCATGGACGGAAAGGGACCCACTAGGCTGAGAAGGATTCCCATTTTGGTCTGCTTCGATGGAACTTTCTGCAGACTAACAGGTCGATTTTAGTCGGTGAGAATCCGACTCTTGGTTAAATAATCATCAAACTATGAGGACAAAAAGAGGCCCACTAGGCTGAAAAGGATTCTCATTATGGTCTGCTTCGATTAAACTTCCTGCAGGATAGCAGGAGTTGGTTTTAGTCGGCAAAAATTTGACATGTGGATAGATAATCATGAACCGAATTATAGACGAAAAGAGACCCACTAGACTGAAAAGGATCCTCATTAGGGTCTGCTTCGATTAAACTTCCTGCAAGGTAACAGGAGTTTATTTTAGTCGGTAAGAATCGGACATTTGGTTAGATAATCATGGACTGGGGGACAAAAAGTGACCCACTAGACTGAAAAGGATTCACAAGGTGGTCTTCATCGATTAATTTCCGTGCATCGACTGATCTCCCGGCAGGATAGTAGAAGTTGGTTTTAGTCGGTAAGAATCTGAGATTTGGATAGCTAATCATGAACAGAGAGATGAAAAGAAAAGGGGTGAAAAACTTCCGCAAGGTTATCTGGTCTACTAATTTCTAGGAAGGATAACAAAACATGGTTTTAGCCCGGTAGTAATCCAAAATGCCAATGGAAACGGGTTCATTTTTAATGATTTTTAGAATTTTTAACTATGAATTCTATCTAAGAAAATTTCCACCTATTGCAAAGAAAGCGATTCATTTTTGCTTCATGTAAGAAGTAAAAAATGCAACCCTTGTTGTGCGGTGTATTGAAGCCCAATCGAGCGAACAAGCAAACGCCATGGACAGTGCTGCAACTGACGCGCATTTGGACACTCGTCCAGTCATCCGTTGTGGCAGGGGAAATATTATTTCAACACGTTTTTCTTTGCGCTTCTCGCATTACTCAATGCCGTCGATATTTTTTCCCTTTAATAATTTTTGTCTCATCGCACTTTTTTCTTGCAATATTTTCTTGCTATACATTAATCGACTTTTACGTTATATCCACATATTTGTTCGTCGCTCGGCGTTCGTCATGTGTGTGTGTGTGTGTCTGTTTTGCTGCCAGGCCAGCGTCCGACTCGGCGTTTGTCTATGTGTATTGGTTCTTGTGGTTTTGCTCATTCGTTAGTGGATAGTGCCAATATGTTTGCTGATTGTTGTTGTTGTAGTTGTTGTAGCGTCTTATTGGTTCAATGTTTGTTTAATGGAGTTTATAAGTTTATGAGGTAATTGATGTTCAATTTGGCAAAAGTCGCAGCGTTGGCAGCAAACCACAAAAAGGGCTGTCGGGCACAGGAAGTAAGAAAGGAAGTTGGAAAATAAGCAATGGAGCCATTGATTGTGTGTGTGTGTGTGTGTGTAGTTCTTTGTGGTGTGTAGTTTCTGGCAAATTAAGTACTCATGCACTCGTTTCACTTCCAAGTTGCTCATATGAAATTTAAGTGCTCGCCATTAACAACTTCAAGTGGCAAAGTTTTTGCTTATTTCATATCTTATTGAATTCGAATTGCTTTGGTGGCAATTAAGTTTCGAAACTGACAGAATCTGTGCTATTATTTTGAGGTTTATTTGGGCAATGGCTATGAAGTGTTTATGGAGTTTTCATGAACAACACATGTGTCACATTTGGGTTAATTAATGTAGAAAAGAAGATAAATGCGAAGCAGTTGCGAGTTCAGAAGCAAACACAGGGAAGGAAAGTTGAAGTCCTGCGTGTCTTAATTGGACCCACACAGGTACTAATCCAACATTTTACGCATAGTTTGACTTGAAGCTGGAGTAGTTTGGTAGTCGAGCTTATTTTTCTTAACATTGGAAAAGGGCTTTTCAGTATTAATGCTCAAACTTTGACAGAACTTTGACAGAACTGACATTCTTCCGATGGTTGTGTAATGTCATACAATAACTTAAAGAAATTTTTAAATATGGGAATTTTCTGTTTAAAGGTCCCATAACACCGTGAGACAGTACTTTTGACCCATCCAAAACATTATAGAGGCGTGAAACTAGGGGTCATTCATAGTAAAGTGGCATATTCAGGTTTTCGTTTTCTGATCCATTATTCTTTAAAAAGGAGTTTAAAGTTCAATTCAAAAATTTTGTAAAAATATTTGCGGATATTTGATGAAGATATGGGTACCAAATGAATGAAAACACTTGTCGTTTATGACTAAATTTTCTATTTTGACCAGGACCATTTTCAGGACCAAAATATGTCAGTAATTAATTTGTAGTATAATACCTCAAAATTCTATTTTTCAATCTAATTTCGTAGACAACAAATTATTGCATATTCCATATAAATGAAAACTAATTTTTTTAACTGTGCTAGAATTGGGATAGAAGAATCTTTGAAAGGACCTGACTGATTCGCGGTTAAATATGGTAGGGGTTTTCCGACTTTTTCAATAGATTTTTCGGAATTTTCTTTTCGCATAAACCTGAACTGACTCAAGACGAATCCAACAAAAAAATCCTCATGAAAATCGGCCGGTCCGTTTGAGTGTGATGCACTTACACACATACATACATCCACTTTCTTTTATATATATAAGAAGAAGAAGAAGAAGATATGCCATAAAAAGCTATATGCCATGCTACTATATGTGTAAAACATATAGTTTTTCCAAAGAACTTCGTTCAAAAAATTCAAGGATATCGAACGGTACATATTTCAAAGGATCTCACTGACATATTTTGGATTTGAAAGTAAAAAATAAGAAATGAAATCTAAAAGCTAAAATTTTCTTTGTCCATTTCATATCCATATTTTCATCATTGCACAATCGCAAATATTTAAATAAATTCCTTGAAATATTTTTTTCCTTAAAATTGTAAAGTCCTTTTGAGGGACTTCGGACCAGAAAATGAAAAACTGAGTATGCCAAGTTACTATGAATGACCTCTTGATAAAAGTGTTTTTTTTGTCGCTCAACATTTTCTTCATGCATAAAGTTCCATGCTTTCCTATGCATTCAAAATCAGCTTCAATCTTCAGTCTTTGTGGGCATTGAGCACTCCAACCCCATAAACAAATTAACGCCAATAAACTTAGATACGAATTTTATTTCCAAATTAGCAACTTTATCGCTCCAAAGCAAAAACAAAAACATCAGCTATACTCTCTCAGAGAGAAAAAGGGGGAAAAACACATTTAAGAAAGCACAGCAAGCTTCAAGGATTGCGTATCCTTGCTGCGCCAACTTAATGCGCGGCATCTGTTGCCGCAGCAATTTACATAAAATTAACAAATACGTCACGTGAGCGCCGACGCACGTTCGTGGCCCGCTTTTTCCAACAGTTTAACGATGCGTTGCGCGCAGACAGCGAAAAAAAGTGCCAAGGGAAAAAAACCACACTAAGAATTTATGGCAATTTAATTTTACAGCCGTTTTTATAGGAAAAACACCAACCGGCCGACTGGCCAAACGTTCCACAAACAAAAAAACAAACAAACAAATGAATAAAAAAATAAAGAAATAAAGCGGCGGCTCGAGTCCACACAAAGACGAAGGCACTTAACTCTGGAACGCGGAGGGACCTGAGCTCGGACAGCTGATGCGCCGGTCGGTCGGGCAGCCGGCGCGATTATCTCCTCGCGCATATTAATAATAATTTCGTCATTAAATGGGGCGCAACAATTGCTGCGCAACTCCAAGCGCGGAGTGAGGGAGGCGGAGGCGAAGGCGAAGGCGGCGCCACAATTCACAGGTGTAAACGATACGAAAACGCTTTGTGCATTCGAATGCGGCGCAACTTTGGCGGCGACAAATGGTCGTTGAGCGTTGGGTGCTGTTGCACGGAGAAGTTGGCAACGTGGCCGCACAACAACGGCAGCGCACGCAAACAAATGTTGCTCATTTACTGTGTGAAAACAACAACAACAACAACAATGATGCCATAAAAAGCGAAATCTGTTTGCAGCTTGGCTGAGGCGCTGCAGATTCCATTTTAACGCCTCATTAAGTTGACTTCGGCGTCAAGTTACTCTTTCTTTTGGTTGCCGTAGCTTGTTGTAGCTCTTTTTATTGTATTTTTTGTTGTTGTTGTTGTGACTACCTTTGGCCGGAATTTTATTATTGTCGTTTGTTGGCACGGCGAAAGCGCCAGAGCGAACGCAAGAATGCAAGAAGGACGGATGGACTGAAGGACGGAAGGAAGGAAACGAGACATGCAGCCGAATGGGCAGGAAGGCGCTGAACGTAAATGCGCCAGCGATAGTTATAATAATTTAGCAATTTCGCTGGCTTAATTACGCGCCACATTTCATTTTTCCGTCAGCGTGCAACGTGGCGCGCAGACAACACCAACAACAAAAAAAAATAAAAGAAACCAACCAAGCTGCCGCCGCCGCCGCCAAAAGATGCGCATGTTGAGGTAGTTATAGTCAAAACAACAACAATAACAACAGCAAAAACAATAACAACAACAACTATAACGCTGCGTAGCCAACAGCTCAGATGTCCGCTGGAGATTCCCGTTTTAACGACCGCAAGCTTATAATGGCCTAAACCAATAAAACGGCGCATACCCGGTTCCGGATGCGCAGAAAATCAACACAAAAAATTTATATATATAAATGTATATATAAAGCACGAAGAGTTAGCAACAGTAGAAATGGCAAAAGATGCCACACAGAAGGCAAAAATACCAAAGACACACCGCAGCTGCCTCACCGCTCGTGTTCCATTTCGGGCACCTGGGGCACGTTACGTAAACGTTTGGCTGGCTGGCTGCCTCTACGTTTCTACTTCACAGACGTTGTGTTATTTAAGTTGTTGTTGTTATTGTCCACATTGTGTTATATAAACAATTTGCGGCAACGACTGGCCGCATCCGCGCGCCGCCATCCGGCTGGCCGGTTTCATTGGGACCATTGAAGGAAAACACCGAAATTGCACGAGAGTAGAAATGCGGCGGTGAGCGGCATTCGGTCAGGTGGAAGCGCGTGAATGGCGTTTGCTCGATGTAATGAAGAAAATTAAAAATTAAAAAATTTCACAAGGTATGGGCAATTTTGTAGTTTTGAGGTAATTAAAGAAGTCGAGATTTATTTCGAATGGTTGACAATGCACCGTCGAGAGTTGAAGGCGTTGGCGCGTTGCTTTAATAGTAAAGATTTGAGTATCCTTGTTGGGGTTATTTTTTTAATAAGTTTTGGAATTTAAATGTAAGCCAAAGGTTTACACTTGTCAATGGTATTAAATTTGAAATTGCTAGGCGTCAAAGGACACAGTGCTGCATGAAAAATGTTGCATAGTTTAATTTATTTATTAATATTTTTGGATGAAGAAAACCTAACAGAGAATCTTCAAAATTTAACTGAATAGATACAGTTTTTTCTATTGAAAGATCTAACTGTATTGGACTGAGCTGTGAAGTTCTTTTTTGGTGAACAATTTAATTGGTGTTCTAGCCGATTCACAGTGATTCGACTCCATACAACCGCGGGACAAAATTAGAAAGAGTGGTCCGTTCTTTATAAAATTTGGTACACTAGTTAATCCTGGTTTGCTGAATTGAAATCCCCATATTTTTTCTTAAACTTTTGCAGTTTGGCAATGTCTGAGACTAAAATTTGCAAATTTCGTCATTGTTGGAGAGCTATAGCACCAAGTGTGCTGGCTACATTTTTCAGATTTTTCCTTTATTCGGTAAAGTCAACATTAATAATTGCAAAGAGTAACAGAAATTGTCTTAGGGCCCTTTAGTTTTGCAATAAAACTGATAATAATAGACGTATGTTTTGCATTTGTGCCATTTTTTCAATTTTTCATGCTGATTGCATACTTTTAGGGATAAATGAAATAAATTTTGTCGAAAAATAGGTTGAGACCACTTTTCAAATTGAATTATTTTCTGAGATGAGTAGCATGTAATTACACTATCTATTCTTAAAATAAAAAAATCCAGGAACATACTTTCACATAATTTTTAGATAATATTTTCCTCTAAGTTTTGCCAATTTTCAGATTTTTAATTTAGAAAAATATTTTAAATTAAAAGTGAAGTAAAAGTCTCAGCTTTGCAAATTTTGAAAAAAACATTAAAAGCGAAAATGGCCACATCATTTCTTAATCCATATTTAAAGTTTTAGCAACTTCTTGCTAACCATGTATGTTTATGATTTTTTTTACTCAATAGATTAAAAAACATAAAATATGTGTCAACTTTGAGCTGCTTTTGCACAGACACTAATTAATTTTTGCACAGATTTTTTGGAGTTTTTTTATTGGAGTTTCACCTTTCACGTGACATCAAAATCGTTAAATTCTGAGACTTGAAATTTTTTGAATTTTGTCTATGGAACGAATCACTGTGCGATTGGTTGAAATTTAGACTTGAAGGCATTTGAATGCCAAATTTTCTGTACTATGCAGGGATGTGGGATTGGTAAGAGCGACAACATGACGGCTACATACGAGTATGAATTAGTATGTTTTCAGATTCTAGAAATAAGTATTTTATTTCCGTACACCGTGTGGAATTGCAGCTCCTCATTTTCACCCTCTGGCAGTAATTTAACATTAGTTTCTCTTGAACTCATACACTATGATCAATAAGTACCGGGACTGTGTATTTTAAATTTTCCGCCGTTGCCCGGTGCAGGTAAAAAAAATTTTTTTTTAGATCGGTAGGACCTTAACTGACATCTGTGTCAAATTTTGAGCGGGATTGCATCATTAGTTTTTGTTTGGCAGCTGTTAGCGTCAGTCAACTTTTTGTACTTCGTCGCATTTTACAATGGATAATTTTGTTGATCAACGTATTTGTTTGAAATTTTGTCTTAAGAACGAAGTTTCTTGTGCCAATGCGCTTAAAATGTTGCAGAAAGCATTTGGGGAGTCTGCTCTATCAAGAACCAGAGCGTTCGAGTGGTATAAAATGTTCAAAAGTGGTCGTGAAGTGGTCGAAGACTTTCCTCGTTCTGGACGTCCTTCAACATCGAATACCAACGAAAATGTTGAAATTGTGAAGAAAATCGTGCTTGAAAATCGTCATGTGAGCCTCAGAGAGATTTCTAACGATCTTAACGTTAAGAGTATTACCTTGAAGTATTGAGGCGTTTGAGAGATGCTATTCGTAGAAAACGACAGGATTTGTGGGCCGATAACAGCTGGATTTTGCACCACGATAATGCGCCGTCTCACAAAGCACACATTATTCGCGATTATTTGAACAAACACAGTGTGAATATCATCGATCAGGCTCCCTATTCTCCAGATATGGCACCATGTGACTTTTTCCTGTTCTCCCGACTCAAGTCACCGCTTCGTGGAAAGAGATTTGAGTCCATAGAGGTCATAAAAGAAAATGCGACGCGAGAGCTGAAGGCCATACCTGCTTCGGCTTACCAGAAGTGCATGGACGATTAGATTAAGCGTTGGCATATGTGTATTGCTTCAGATGGGGCTTATTTTGAAGGGGATAAAATAAATTTACCAGAAGAATAAAACAATTTTGTTTTTTTGACACAGTCCCGGTACTTATTGATCATAGTGTACTATGCTTCTTCCCATTATGATCTAACGACAGTAAACTTGCCTATTACAAAAATTCAGTACACTAGCGATAAGAGGTTTATTTCCTTGGTGAACCAATTGGTTTTCTAGCCGATTTTTCGGAGACTAGAAGGGATTAGATCCTATAAAGATGATGTACCCCAAAAAAAGCAAACATGACGCACAGTGTCGCGAGTCCATAGTGGCGAGGGACAAAAATAGAAGGAATAGTCGTAGTACGACAATAAAATTTTGTACATATGATTTTGTTATGAAGAGAAGTTAATACGCCAAAAACTACTTCAATCGCCCCACGGACACGCCCACCTCCCATACAAACCAAATACTAAGTTGACAGTATCTCGGAAACTATAAAAGATATATTGATGAAATTTAGTACAGCAACTCATATCATCAATATAAAGGTATACCTATACTTAAAAATAAAATAAAAATAAAAAATTAAAAAAAATATAAAGGTACAGTGTAATCTAGGTGGAGTGAACCCCCGATGCTACGAACACCCCGATAGAGTGAACATAAAAATTTTTACATTGAGTACTCTATAGAGTGAACAATTCTGAATCTCTTTAGAGTGAACACAATTTAAAATAAATTACTTTAGTAACTTCAAGTTACTGCCAACCAGAATTTCGGGCTGTTGAAGAGAACAACTCTTAAAAAATTCATTGCACAATTGGTTTGTGCGGCAGCTCCAGAAAAATTTTCCTGTCAGTGGAGATATGTTAAAAGAAAAAGCAAAGAAATTACATGCTGATATTAATGAAAAGGAAGGCGGTTTTAACGCCAGTTGTGGATGGCTAGCCGGATTTAAATCACGCTGTGGAACTCGTCTGTTAAAAGTGTGCGGCGAGAAATTGTCTTCAGATAGCCCGGCTGAACCGTTTAAACAAAAGCTCAATAGTACGATTTGTGAGGTACAACTTTATAAAAGCCAAATTTACAACGCGGACGAGAGTCGACTATTTTGGAAGATGCTACCCGAAAGAACTTGTAACCAGTAACCAGTGCAGAAAAAACGGCTCCAGGCAGGAAATTAGAAAAAGCCAGAGTTACAATTCTTGCATGCGCAAACGCAACTGGACAAACCACGCTCTTTCAAATCTTTCAACATTCCGGTAGACTACCGACATTCAAAAAATGCAAGGATGACAGCAGAAATTTTTAAAGAATGGTTTCAAAAGTGTTTTGTTCCACAGGAGAATTTAAAAAAAGAAAGGCAAAATTTCAATTTTTAATACATTTCTTTATTATCCCCTTCAAAATACTCTCCTCCTGTATGCCAACGTTTGATCCAATTTTCCATACATTTTTTATAGGCCGCCAAAGGTATGGCATTCAGCTTACGCAGCGTAATCTCTTTTATCGCTTCTATGGTCTCAAAACGCGTTCCCCGCAATGGCAATTTGAGTTTAGGAAATAGAAAAAAGTCACACGGGCGATGTCTGGACTGTATTGTGCTTGGCTGATGACATTGGTCGAAATTCCGACATTGGCCAAAAATTCCGAAATAATCAAGGCTGCTTTTAAATGAAATTCAGCTTTTTTGGCACCAGCCGAGAAGCAACGCGTTTCATGCCCAAAATATCAGTTAATATGTGTTCGGCTGATCCAAATGAGATGATCAACAACACAGCAATCTCTCTAATCGATACACAACGATTTTCCAACACGATTTGCTTCGCCGATTCGATTTTTTTTTCGGTAACAGACGTTGATGGCCGTCCAGGGATGTCATCGTGCTCTAGGCTCTCTCGGCGCCCTTTGAACCTTTTATACCATTCGTATGCTCGTGTTTTCGACATACACGCTTCACCATACGCCTTTTGTTACATTTTCAACGAATCGGCACACGAAAGTTAATTTTTAACACACAATTTTTGGCACGCGTGTTGTTCCAATTCTTCATCCATTATAAAAATCGCCACACATCAATTTTTCGACTTCTTCGTATAGACGCCAATCGAATAGTAATCTTACAATATGCGTCAAAATTTGACAGAACACCAATAAAAGTATTCCCAACGTTGAGAAAATAAATTCCAAATTACCGTTAATTTTTGATCATAAGGTATACTCGTAAATACGTAATGGTGAACAGAAAAACTCAATCTGGATATAGTGAACAATCTGGATTCTATGAACTGGCCTTGCATTAATTAGTTCACTCCACCCAGATTACACTGTATATACAAATACGCTTGTCATAAAAAAGGAAATATTGAAAAAAATACAAATGTCTGTGCAAACTTATAAGTAAGTAAGTAATTTGAAACCCAAATAAGAAATAATAACACCTCTTATTAAACTCAGTAGAGCATATATTTCCATTAAAAATTACAGTTTGTTTATTTGTACTGCTAGGATAATCGGTTTTCGATCATGAATTATTGGAAATTAAACCCTCTATATCTATTTTTGACAAAATTTAAAAACTCCTTTCTTCAACTTCCTCAGATATTATATATTGCAGTATATCAGAGTTTCGGTTTTCATGTTTCATTTTCGTATTAACTGCTATAATTGGTTCTGAAGACATTAACAAGTTTTGCTTCTTTTCGAAAGTTGCCTTGATTACCGTATTACAGTATTACCGAAGCCTTCCATCGAATCTACCCTTTTTTTGTAATTGTTTTAAATCAAGTGGTGTTTGCATATTACTACAAATAAAAATTTATAGCCCAAGCGAAGCGCAGCAGCAGTGGTCGCTATGTTTTCCTGCCAACCATGCTGCAAAAAGGACCCCATTTTTGACTGCATACGGCACTGAAAATGCTAAATTTCTTAAAAACGTGCAAGTTTGTGCAGCTCAAGTCCATGGTTTCTATTAATACATACTTTCAGCTATATCAAACTTTAGAATCTCGAAGTAGTAAGAACTAGTTTTTTTCTAAAGTTTATCTAAAGTTTGATGACACTGCACTTTTATTCCTACGAATTGACGTTTCTTCAAGTAGCGGTACAAGGAATATGAACAGCAAAACAAAAGAGGGAAAGCTTCCACAGAGTTGCAAAAATAGTATACTTATAGAATATATTAACTTAACATAAGGTTCCATGGGAAATTTTTCAATAAGAGGCCTCGAACTTACATTCATCAAATTGCAATAATTTCTACCCAAGTCACCAACCTTTACAAAGTGCAAGTTTGGTGGCCTGCCATCGGTATATAAATTGATATTTTTAAAATTCGTTTTCACATTTTAGTAAATTCAGGTATTTACTTCAGTACTACAAACTTTTTTTTCTACATTTACGACATTAATTTTTTTTATTTTTGCCCCTACTTGCGACACTGTGTGACGGCCCATTAATTCTAATTGGATGTATCTAGGGATACTTAGTAGCCGCTACCTATCTACCTACCTATTCATCTACATACCTATCTTCATACATTCCTCTTTTCATACATTCCTCTCGTAAAACATGCCTACCTTCATACATATCGTTTTACCTACCTTCGCACCACCTTCTCATTATATTCCGAACTTTCTACCCACAATGGGATCTAATAATCTACGATCTTCCAGATGCCTTCTTAAAGCTTAGTCGTCCCTGGCAATGAAATCAAAATTTCATAGAATAGCTGATGATGAATGACCTTGCAATTGTTCAATGGACACTCTCTGTAGTACTTGAGGAAGTTGTTTCAAATCCTTGAAGAATGGTTCTCCTAAAGTACCATAGAACCTTATAAGTTGTATACTTGCTCGAGGCTTAGATATTAAAGACGAGCTAAGACTGAATAAGACTGAATCAAAGGCAGAGGTGCCGTACCGCTCTTCAAGGCATTGGACACCACCAGGTCACTTTGAGTTGGGTTCCGGGCCACTCAGAAGTGGCAGGGAACGTAGCAGCGGACGAGATGGCAAGAGAAGGGGTCGCACAGTGGGGCGTCCCCATATATCGCATGGCCAAAAATAGTAAACGTGGTTTAATTTTGACGAAATTTGGTATCCTCCCATTTTTTAGCGTAATTAAGAAAAATACGAAAACTTGTGAAAATTGGACCACTGCCACGCCCACCCCCCATATTGAAAAAATCTTTGTTATTCGATAACTTGGCCACTACTAACACTAGAAAGATAAAATTTTATACACAATATCACTAGGGTATAATCTATAATTGTGCCAAAAATGGGCAGGACCACGCCTATTTTAAAAATTCGTATAAGCCTCAAATGAATTAATCGGTACATATGTATATTTTGACATTTTTTAAGTTTTCGATGTTTTTCATGTTGGCCCCTCTTCAATTCGCTCTTAAGTTTATTTTCCACAAATATTTGCATGCATTTGTAGTGCCAGCCGGTCGAGTTAAACTACGCGACGGCAGCTACACATAAAATAGCTTACGAAATTGTACAAAAGATGCCACTATAAAAAAATGAATTACATGCGGGTCTGCAGGCCTCTGCAGCTGAAACTTTGTAAACGTGTTCTACATACTTGTAATTTAGTGAAACAATCGAAATTGGAAAGGCTGCCTAGGGCTTTTCGAGATATTTAATTTTGAAGTTTGCACTTAAACTTTTTCTAGGGCTGAAAATGGCTCTACGTTCAAATAACGGTAGTTAACGAACAGTAATAACCAAAACAAAAAAAAAGGCATTGCCTGACTATAAAAACCTGAAGCATAAAATACAAAATCAGGTATATTAAAACAATAACTGTAACCATAAGAAAAAACATCTTTAGTTCCGCAAGGGTAAATTTCTATTTTTCCTTAAATTTGTGTTCACGCAATATATGAAGTTTAAAACTTTCGTGAGACTACAAAACTTAAAATTTTTTAAAAATTCCTTTTGATACAGCTTAGCTTCGATCGTGCTTACTTATTAAAAAAAAAAAATATATTTTTATTTTTTTATTTTTGTCCACGGACGCCCCACTGTGGGTCGCCTTGTCTGCCACCTCTGTGTTTTCTCCGACATCTGCCCTGTATATGTATATTGACAGGTTGACCAAAAAGTAAATTGAGTCGTTATGGCGATCAGCAGCTCGTTGGAGTCATCACCGGACACTGCGCTATTGGATCTATGCCTATCCAAATGGCGCCTTTCGTCCAGTGATATCTGCCGTAGCTGTGGAGATGAAGAAGAAGTAGAAACGATACAACACTTTCTGTGCCACTGCCCGGCTCTGCAGGAACGCCGACTCCGCACCTTGGGGTGAAGATTCCTGACAGACCTGGCTTGCGCGGCAAAAGTTGAAATCTCGAATCTGCTGTCCTTCGTTAAGAGGTCGAGCTGGTTTCCCCCTGACTGAGACAGTTGGTTAGTTCCAGAAAACCATAAGAAGGGATTCACAATGGATCATTTTGGGCTCTGAGTGGAAGGGCGGTCCTGCTGCACACACCCTTCCCTATCTAAACTAACCTAACCTAAGGCTGAATATCTGAACACTGTTCTTTCTTCTACATTAATTCATAAGAATGTTCATTAACAGCCTTAAAACTTTTACAGGGTGTGTTATAAGTGATATATGCTCTGCTGATTAGGAGGATTTTATAAGTTAAAAAGCTGTGGGCTTTAAAAGCAATCTTCCAGCCTGCTATCAAAGTTTATGTGATACTTTAAAAAAGAACCATGGCTCTTATGATCTCAAAAATAATACCCTTAAAACGTAGCTGGAGTCTTCAGCTTTCATAAATGGGGCCAACCTCCTCGCCATCTGTAAGAAATCCGAACAACTGGTGCGGGATAGCTGGCCAGGCCGTCCGCTCTTTCCTCCAGGACGTTTTCCAACCACTGATTCTCCACTGCTGCCTTTCTCTCCTGAACATTTCTTCCCATTCTTCCCTCTTCGGACTTTACAAATTACATAGCACAACAAAAAAACACTTTTTTCTGTTGCATGCAGTTTTTCTATATATTCATATTTTTGATCGTAATTTCTAAACCAAAAAACCGATTGCCATTATTTTCACCTTATCGCATTAACAACAGCGCACGGCTTCTTTTTCGATGCAACTTATTTTTATAAGCTTTAAAATGCCGCGGTAATTGGACCTCACAGTCGGAAAAAATTGAATTTTAAGGCGTTTTCTTTGATGGTCAAAAACATACACAATTTTCGTAAATTAATTAACGAGTTAGGTGTATAATGAAAGTCGACACATCAAGGAATACAACACAGCCAAATTATTTGGCGGAATACACATTCGCATCGAAATAATAGCAAAAATGTAGTATAGCCATTTTCATCACTTGTCATACTTTTTCCTTAAAAAAATAGAAGCCTCAAAATATGCAACATTTTTAATTTTTTGTTGTTCCGAGCAATTCAAAATTTTTTATTTTAATTTTAAGGGACATTTTTAATTTTAATTTTTAATTTTTTAAGGAAAAAGTATGACAAGTGATGAAAATGGCTGTGGTACATTTTTGCTATTATTTCGATGCGAATGTGTATTCCGCCAAATAATTTGGCTGTGTTGTATTGCTTGATGTTTCTTCTTAAGATATTCATATACTTCGTAACTTGATTTATGAAACATTTCGCCATCAGAAAAAACGCCTTAAATTTAAATATTTTCCTACTTTGAAACCTTATTACAACGCCAATTTAGAACGCATAAAATTGATTAATATCAGAAAAAATAAAATAAAAAAATAAAAATCATGCCGATAGGATTGGTTCAGAAATTACAGTAGAAAACGAGAAAAAAGCCGAGGAAAATTCGAAAAAGGGACACGCCCATTTTTTGCGAAAACTAGAGCTGTTAGATAAAAACGGAGTATGGTTTTGAAAACAGCGTGGAAAAACGATTCAGATTCATGTAAAAAACTCCATGCAACAGACATGCTATTGTGCAGTGTTATTATTCAAAGTCTTCCAAAAACACAAATTTTCAAAATAAGTTCACTGTTGACGCCAGTGGGTGCGGTATCTCTCTGGTTATTACCTGACAGTAATAACCCGATTGTCACTTCATAAAACGCTTCACTGCGTTCAGCACACAATTTTATGAAAACCTTATGAAAATCATTTCACTAAAATTAACTTAATAGCAAAGACAACAACAAAAATGTTATCTAGCAGGAGCAGCTGGTGGCGGCTAGTGGTGAGGTCGCTTTGGTGCTTGCGATTAGCACAACGGCGCCATAAGTATCAACAATAATGAGCACAATGCAGCTGATGACAATAACAATGATGATGATGATGATGAAGGCAATGATTATGTTGCCCGACAGTATTGGCAAATTAACAGCGCGCGCACATATTTCGCTCTAACAAGACAGGCAAAAACGCCAAAATATCTAAAGGATTAAAACTAACCGTTCAACTTACCGCAGTTTGTGCCGGCGCTGAAGGCGAACGGAGGCATCGCTGCAAGCCAATGGAGATTCCTTGAATGCCGGCGCACCGTCGCAATTAGCGCACAACGCGACGTGCGGACCCGAGCGGCTGTCATCAGCTGTTGTCGGTGCGCTGCAATTTTGTTGCTGCAATTTGGCAGAGTCGGCTACGGCGCTGACATGGACACGGTGCGTTGGTGTCTGTTGCTGTGTCGGTGTGTTGGCGAGTGGCTGCAAATGAAAATGTGGAAAGTTTGTGTTGTTGTTAGTGGGTGTTGGTTGGTTGGTTGGTTGGTTGCTGGTGTAAATTTGAGTGCAAAAGCATAAAAGTGGCGGAAGTAAGTGCAAAAGTTTTCTACTAAAAAATTAGTTAAAACAGCAATGAAAGCCGACGAACGCAACAACGCAACTAACTGACTGAGATTCAGCAAAGTGTGCGCACAGTGCTTCGGTGATGGTGTTTGTGTGCGAAGCGTTGTTGTGGTTGCATAAAAAAAAAAGGAAATATATATTTAGTCGAAAAGGCGCTGCGAGCAAAGTTGGCTGAAATCGTAGAAGCAGCCGTGTTAGTTAAGTGTTTGCGGCAATGAAAAACTGTGGCACAGTGTGCAAGTTGGGGATGGCAGGCAAATTGAGTCGACAGTGAAAGTTTGCCTTTTGCAAAATCGTTGCTATGAAATGTGTTTTTGTTGTTGTGCATATAAGCAATAACATTTTCGTAATTACCGCAGGCGTAAAGAATGAGTGGAGCGAGCGATGGAGACAGTGGCAGTGTGAGAGTGCGTGAAAAAAATCAACAGCCTCATTATGTCTCATGTTAACGTGTAATGTGGAGCAGCACAACATGATCTAAATGCCTTCGAGCTTGCAGCATAATGTATATGCCTTCCAAGACCGAAACTATAATCAAGTTAAACTGGCACCATTCCTCATACGCGATGCCATACCGCCAGCAACGTTCAACTCAACTAACGCTTTGCGGTTGGTTGTCTGTTAATCTCATTTTAATAAACTGTGTTTAAACTTTTTAATCACCTCGAAAATTTTTCGTCAAACATGCGCCGAATTACACCGACACACACCGACACACACACACACACACGCGCATATATCCCGGCTTGTGTCTGTGCTGGATTCGATGAAACTCTATGCGCCATGTGTCGCTTATTGCAGCCGCACACATGCGAGTCGAGCAGCCAGCCGGTGCGTGCAGCACTTTACTACTTGTTAATCCTGTTGTGCCAACTTAAATCCGCTGGAAAATTGTTATGGTGTTGCTTTTGTGTCATAAAAAACAAAATCAGTGGCAACAACAACCAGCACAACACAAAAAAGGAACACCACAACAAACGCAACACGGCACATCGATGAAAATTTTGCACATAAAGTACAGACACATATTTATGTATGTAGTGATGAGAGTAAGTACCCAGTAGGGAAATTCAGCACTAGTGATGACCATTCTGCTTCAAGCAAAGAACTTAAATATAATTGTTTTTGTTGAAAGTAGCACAAAAAGGTCTTGAAAGCACCACTGAAACTATTGAAAATCCATGAAACTATTTTAAATACTATAAATTCCCACTTGATTCTTTATAAATTTAATAAATTAACACATAAACTTGAATAAGTGTTGTGTTGCTAAAGATTGAGAATGTTCGTTCTTTAGTTCGGCAGCTCCAAGTATGCTGAACCCAGTGTGAGGAAAAGCGAGAACAGATACTCAACAGAAGCTCAACGGATGCATTCACAGCTTCTTCACGGGATTAACTAGCATACAGTAGCAGTGTTGCCAGATACCTGAAATGACTTTCTCCAAAATCTTAAAAAAAAATACTGAAAATTCCTCCCAAAAGTAAAAAAAAATCTCTTAAAATTTTTTTATAACTTGCGTCATTAAAGTACCCATAAAAAAATAAAAATATATACATATACTTTTTTTAATGCAGCAGTTTTTTATTCATCTTCAGCTTAACAACAAAAACTTAACAAAAACAAAGCATATAATAAATGAATTAAATAAAAAGTATAATTTTTGACGGGATTTCATTGTGATAGCAATAAGTGAGAACGAGATAGAACGAGCTTACATTTTGTAAGCTTACAAATTTTTAACACAATAGGATGCTTTGACTATTAACACTTCTGTTACCTTAGGGTCATTTTCGAGTAAAATTTGACTTTAAAGAGCCGTAACTTTCTTATTTCTGGTAAAGAATTGTTTTCCTTTGGACTCAGTGACTAATTTTATGCCATTTGAATATACGCTAAATTTCATTTTATTTGCAACACTGGTTTACGTGCAAATGAGCAACTATACAAATTTGACCTTAGGGTCATTTTATGACCCATAGTACTGAACGCAATAAATTCGTCGATGCGATGTGAATTTTATTATATTTGGTTTCAAAGTGTCGTGGATAATTGTTTCTGGCATTTTTGTTTTGTTTTATGTTGGTAAGAGGGCGTGGCGCTGGCTATACAACCCTTTCTACTATGGAGTAAAATCGAAATTATGAGTCATACAGCATTGCAATTTCGTGCAGTGTCCCCATGAAGACATATTGTTCCACTGGAAATATTTCATGGGCGTTTAATAATGGGCGTGGCACTCTTTTAACGGTCCAAATTTTGAACATAACTTCGGAACTATAAGTCGCACATCAATGACACTAAAATCGAACTTACTATTGGGTCATGTTTTTCGACAGGGGAAAAGGGAGGAAGGAGAAAAGGGCATTTGGTAAAGGGCGTAGCTTCGCCCACACATCTCAATGAGCAGTACAAGAGCTTTTAAGCTTCAAGGGATCGAAACCCAATAGTACCAAAATTTTATGTTTGCTGGTATGAAATCTTAATTGAATCTTTCAATATACTACTGTGTACAAAGAATACCCGGAATTTGTTTATAATTCAAAAAATCTTTATTTATTCTTCCAAATCAATTTCATCGCCTTCAAAGTAGTCCCCCCCCCCCCCGATGCAATGCACTTATGCCAACGGACTTTCCAATCTTCGAAGCATGCCAAATAGTCACCTTCCAGTATGGCCTTCAATGCGCGCGGCGATTCACGTTGAATCTCTTCAATCGATTCAAAACGGTGTCCTCGAAGTGGTCTTTTGAGTTTGGAGAATAGCCAGAAGTCACAAGGAGCTAAATCAGGCGAATACGGTGGCTGTGGAACGATATGAGTTGGCGAAATGCTCACGAAGAACCAATGCCATGTGAGATGGTGCATTATCGTGATGCAAAAACCAAGAGTTGTCTCTCCATAAATCCGGCCTCTTTTTGCGAATAGCTTCACGCAAACGACGCATAACGCTCAAGTAATATTCCTTGTTGACAGTTTGGCCCGGCGGAAGGAACTCATAATGCACAACACCACGATAATCGAAGAAATCGAATTCCGGGTATTCTTTGTACACAGTAGTAAGTTAACATACTGGTTTGCTTACCACATAGCAAGCAACAACAACACTTGGAAAACTCGTCACCAAAATAGTACTTAAGGCTATAACGTTTTTCAGTGATGAGGAAAAAAGGAGATACACAAATTGTAGATTTTATTAAAATTAGAGTGTTCATTAAAATGTGAAGTCAAAACAAAAAAACAAATAAAAAAGTGTTTAATTTTAAACATATAATGTGTTTCACCTTAATTAACTTATATGTATGTCATTTCACACTATCATCTCACAGTGTTTTCTACTCATAAATAGTAGAAAGTAGTAGTTAGAAAGTCTAGAAGATGTTTAGAAATTTTGGAAAGTAAAAGCTGGCTTAACTATGTGTAGCTGCTCCATCATCTGGCAGCCTGCAATTTCACACTATAAAGACCGCAAGTTTTCCATACCTACAAAGACTACTGATATCTCGAAAACTACACATCGGATTTGGCTAATTGTAATTGTAGAACCCTAATTGTAGAACTAATTGTAGAATCCGATAAAAAAAGAAAAGTCATCAAAGCAAAAGTTGAAAGAAATACTAAAGAAAATACAGACATTTAAAAATGAGAAACCATAAAAATTACCCCAATGCACAGTGATTCGTTCCATAGACAAAATTAAAAAAATTTATAGTCTCAGAATTTAACAATTTTGATGTAATTTGAAAGGTAAAACTCCAACTAAGAAAACCCAAAAAAATCTGTGCGAAAAAATAATTAGTGCAATTGCAGGAGCTGCTCAAAGTCGGAACTTTTTTCACAAAAAATTGTAAACACATATTTTCTGTTTTTTAGTCTTTTTTAAATACATGGTTACCAAGAAGTTACTAAAACTTTCAACATAGATTAAGAAATGATGTGGCCATTTTCGCTTTTAATGTTTGCTCAAAATTTACAAATTTGAAGCTTTTAATTCACTTTTAATTTAAAATATTTTGCAAAATTAAAAATCTGAAAATTAGCAAAACTTAGAGGAAAATATCTAAAAAGTATGTGAAAGTATGTTCTTGGATTTTTTTTATTTTAAGAAGCATTCTTTCTTTGTCGGATAATGTAATTACATCCTCCGATATCTTCCGATCTCAGAAAATAATCCAATTTGAAAACCCGTAAAAAAAAAACCCGTATTTTTCGACAAAATTTATTTAATTTATCCCTAAAAGTATGCAATCAGCATGAAAAATTGAGAAAACTGCACAAATGCAAAACATACGTCTATTATTATCATTTTTATTGCAAAACTAAAGGGTCCTAAGACAATTTCTGTTACTCTTAGCAATTACCAATGTTGACGTTACCGATTAAATGTAAAATCTGAAAAATCTAGCCAACACACTCGTTGCTATAGCTCACCAAAAATTACGAAAATTGCAAATTTAAGTCTCAGGCATTGCCAAACTACAAAAGTTTAAGAAAATCAAAATGGAGATTTCACTTCAGCAGACCATGATTAACTAGTATACCAAATTTTGTTAAGAACGGACCACTCCTTCTAATTTTGTCCCGCGGTTGTATGGAGTCGAAAGACCATTGCAATGGTCTTTCTAGTATTAAAGGGTTATTTCCTTTAATTTCTATCTAAAACCAAAACAAAAAAGAAAATATTTTTTTGATATTATTATTATATTTATTATTATATTATTTATTATTATTATATTATTATTATTATTATATTATTTTTAATATATATTTTTTTTAATTTGCAGACAATCGGAAGGACTCCATCTTTATAATACTAGACCCAGAAGTCTAGTCTGCCCAAATAACACTCAAATTATCACTTTAGAACACCTGAAAGGATGTGTTTTTTCTGCTATAATAAATAAATAATCAATATATAATTTGTAAAGCATAGTTTACATGACTTGAGGTATGCAGAAATACATTTTTTCACATTTCATGTTACGCCAATCGGATCAAAATGGCTGGAGTTATTATGTTAACCATTTAAGTAAACTTGGCTTTGAGACAGATGCAAGTAAAAATGTGTAAGAAATCATACAAATCGTGTTAAAAACGTGTGTTCAAAATATTTTCCCCTTTATAGTTACGGCTTCCAAATTAAATTAAAGACATTTGTCCAGTCATAATTTTTATTAAATATGAATTTAGAAATATTAATCCATAATTTAAGCCAATTAAAAAAATTATGTTAATTTTTCCCAAAGCTATGGCACGTACTATTGACTCTACTTACGGACAGTGGCACTAAGGGGGTTCAAATTTACTGCATGGTATGAGTCTTTGAACTAGACAAAAGACCCTATTCTGAGCCAGCTGTCGAATGTTTAATTTTCCTTAATCCCAGAGTGCTTAGTTACCCACTGTTTGGCTTCGTCAATTATGAAGTTACAACGTAAGACAAATTGTCATGTGACAGTTTTCTAGAGAACCTTAAGCGTTTCTGGCTTTCACTACAGATCCAGGCAAAATCAAATTTTATTCTTTAAACTCTGCTCAGTGATATAACTCATTATTCATAAGTAATGCCAAATAACTCAGACTAATATAACGAAGTAACTACTCCAAAGATACAAATGCCTTGGAACGGAAGCAGATATTCATAGATCTTTAGCAGACATTGGTTTGACAGATGTTTTATAGATGAAATGCCTGTTGTCTTATGAATCATTAAGGGTCGCAGTCTATAATGCCGCCTTATAAATCAAAGCCAACCTAACCTCAAAAGGAGGAAATGAAACATTGCTCCAGCTGCTTCAACAAAAAAAGCAGCACCTGAGTTGCTCATCTCATCCAGGACGCAACATACACAACTTTGAAAAATGTTAACTGTTATTGAAAATTTATCGCAATATCTCAATTAGTTCCACAGTTTTTTTAAGCTAGGAAATTCATCTCTGAGTACTTAAATTGTGTTCACAGCTTTATGAGAAATTGTTCCAGCACCGCAATGAACTGTTGCCTGGTTGAGCTGCGTAATCAACGAAGGCAGTGCAAGGCTCGACGCGTAGAAGCCCACTTGGGCAGCGTAAATGCCATTAAAACAGCCGTGTGTCAGCTATCGAACACACATGGCTCCACTTTAATCAATATGAAAAGGTTTGCTACGTTCCGTTTTTTTAAGCCAAAATTGGCAATGAAGCAACTCAGAAAGAGAAAGAAACTGTATCAACTGTATGCTTGTTTTTCATGAAAGCAAAAAAACTATTCAAACATCTACAACAACAACAACAACAACAAATGCAATCACACGTGTGGAGTGTGAGGAAGTCATTGGAAAAAAAATTAAAGACCAGTCGAGGCGTAAAAATCCATTCACGGGCACTCGGCAACATTTTGGTTGATTTTTTTTCTCTTGTCAAATGAAAAGCTGTGAATTGTGTTGGATGTTTTAAATTTTTATAAGTTTTCTTATAAAATGTGTAAAATGCTTTATTGGCTGCTGAAATTTTTTATGAGTGAAAATTTGGATTTGGGCTTTGCTGGATTTGTATGGAATTTGTTACTTGTGAGAATTTTGAAGAACTTATTTTTTTTTAATATAATATTAAATTTAAGAACTATTAAAGAGAAGAAATGTTTCAATTTGTTGCCTTATTGCCAATTGAAATGTTTTGTGACTTGAAATTTTGGATTTCTGGATTTACATAGAATTTTTGTCTTGTGAGGATTTTGAAGAAATAATTCATTTTTGAAATTCATTAAATTTAAGAACTGATGAAGTAAATAACTTTAAAAACTTATTGCTTTATTGCCAATTGAAACATTTTGTGAGTTGAAATTTTTAACTTCTACCAAAAAATTTTGGATTTTCTGGATTTACATCGAATTTGAGTCTTGTGAGGGTTTTGAAGAATTAATTTATTTTTGAAGAAATATTAAATTTAAGAACTGATAAAGTAAATAATTATAAAAAGTTATTACTTTATTGCCAATTGAAATATTTTGTATTTCTACCAAAAAATTTTTTGAAGAGTTAATTCAGTAACATCGCCACTTGCACCAACCAACTAACCAATTTTTTTTTAACTTTTAAATATATGGTAAAACAAAGTGGAGAACTATTAAATTTTTTTGCTTTATTGCCAATTGATTTGTTTTGTGAATTGAAATATTAGATTTTTTCTAATTTGCTACAACGAATTTGTGTCTTGAGAGTTTTGTGAACAAGAGAACAATTTTTTTTAAGAGCTAATAAATTTGATTATGTAAGGTTATTTTAAAAATAATTTTAATATAATTCCGTTTAAAGTTGTTGTAACAAATGTTTTTGAAATTTTGTGAATAAATTCTGCATTGCCAGCGCACTTTAAATTACACAAATTCAGGCTTCACTTCATTATTTGCGGCTATTTTCAGAACCACAACAACTACAACCAACAAACTCTAATAGGCGCTAAGCAAACAGCCCCGCCCCCGCCGTTGCCGGTATTTATGCAGCTAATGAATGAAATTAATTACACTTTGTGCAAATAAACACTTCACAATTCGTTCGTTTCAGTGGCGCAGCCAACAATTCGTCCGCAACAGCCACCTGCAGCCCCACAAAAGCGCCTCGTCGCCTGGTCGCGCTGCGGCCTTTTCATGCGCGTCGCCAATTGCGTCCGCACAGCCGACCACATGCAGCATTTCCCGCATAGCTGAAATTGGCTTTCAACGGCTGACCGAGCGGCGCTGCTGCCGCTGCGGCTGCCACTCAAATTCGAGTCACGACATTCATATCATTCACACTCACCGACCATTCGGTGACGTTCGCCTTTGGTTGCCTTTTCAATTGCTGTCGCGTCGAGTCGAATCGAGTCGTGTCGAGTCGAGTCGAGTTGAGTTGAGTTGAGGTGGCCGCAGCTGGTCATGTCTGCTGCATTGGCCATAGATCTGGTTACTCTGCACCGCGCACCCATCGAAAAATTGTCGACCCATTTGCTGTGTTGTGTCTGCCGGTCGCTGCTCTGTGCCCCACCGCCCGCCGGGACACAGCTTGCTGTGTTTGCATGATGAAAACATCACTAAAACTGATGGATGAGCCAATGTTGCGTGGCGGCGCACGCACTCGACCAACACCAGCCGCCAACATAATCATCGCCAGCACAGCGCCATAAAGATGATGTTGTGTGCCGGTGGCAACACCGACCGACGGCAACGCTGCCCGCTTTGGGGCGCTGCACGTGGCTGCAGCATTTTCCCGACTATCATTTTGCACACATTTTGGCCAGCGTCCTTTTTTTTTTTGGGTATGTTTTTCTGTTTAGTTGGTATTTGCAAAGGTGCTGCTGTTGTTGTTGTTGTTGTTGTTGGCATAGTCAACAGCATCAGCACGTCGCACTGTGATAACATTTATTTGCGCAACCAGGGATTTCGGTTGTGGCCGCATGCCGCGTCGCCGCTTCGTTCAGCTGCCATGCATTCACCTGTCTGTCTGCTAGTCTGTGTGTCTGTTGCTCTTTGTGTGTGTGTGTATTTTGTGTATTTTTGTATATTTGTGTGTCGCCGTGCGCTTGTGGACATTGAGCCGCTCGGCCAGTTGTCGGCCTGAGGGACAGACAGACATTTGCACAAATCAAATCGCACCGTTTGGCCATAATCGATTTGTGAATTCGTTGCGAATGGAATCGAATTTGCCGCAGCTTCGTTGAGTTCAATTTTTTCGCTCCATTTTAGACTTTCACAACCACTCACACCTCACAGCCACAAACACACATATCTGTCTGCATTTGTATGTACTGACAACAACGATTTTCCAGTCGAGCTCATAGGTGTAAATATTGGTGTCGGCCTGTTGGTCGCTGCAGTTCGACTGGTTGTTGCTGTAATCGATAGCTCGCTGCCTGCGTTGCTGCTCTAACTGCACCCAACTCCAGACGTACAGATGCGCCCAGACTGGCTGATAGGTGTTTGAGTTGTTGTGTTGTGTGGCTGTGGTAGTGTGAAAATTTCGGTCTGAGCGCTTAAAATTTGCAAACGCCTCTTTGGCGTTGATTGAGAGCGCTCCGGTTGCTGTGAGCTGCTCAAATTGCATAATGGAAGCTTAACACTTGAAGTCGACTGGGATTTTTCGCTTTTCGGGGAGGCAGCGCGTGTTAATGCCACTAAATCTACACGCAATTCACGGGTTAGTTCAAGTACCGTTTGCCACGCTGGGCGGACAGACACTCGTGGAATCTGGTTCAACTTAATTAGCATTACTTCATTCGAGTAATTACGTTCGAATCCCAAGAAATTTGAAAGGTCAAAGGGTAAAATTTCAATACAGAACAGAACAGATGGAAGAATGCATATCGTGAGAATAGTTACTGGATACAGTGTGCTGCACTATAGTAGAGTTATTATTTATTATTTATTTATTTTTTATTATTTGTTATTCATAACTTATTATTTACTATTTATAATTTATAACTTACTATTTTCTATTTATTATTTATTATTAAACTATTTATTAGTTATTATTTATTATTTCTTACTTATTATTTATTATTTTTTATTTATTTTTTATTATTTATTATTATTTACTTATAACTTATCATTTACTATTTATTATTTATTATGTATTATTTAACTATTTATATGTTATTATTTATTTTTTTATTATTTATTATATACTTTGCATTATTTATTATTAAACTCTTAATTATTTATTATTAATTTTTTTTTATTTATTATTAAACTGTTTATTAGTTATTATTTTTTATTTATTACTTGTTACTTAATCTGTATTATATATTATTTATAATTTATAGTTTTTAATTCATCATTTATTATTTATTATTAAACTATAAATTATTTATTATTTATTTTTTATTTGTTATTATCTAATATTTATTATTTATTATTTACTATTTATTTTTTATTTTTTATTATATTATTATTTATTATTAATTATTAATTAATTATTATTTATTATTTTTTATTTATTATTATTTATTATTTTATATTTTATATTTTATATTTTATATTTTATATTTTATATTTTATATTTTATACTTTATATTTATTATTTATTATTTATTATTTATTATTTATTATTTATTATTTATTATTTATTATTTATTATTTATTATTTATTATTTATTATTTATTATTTATTATTTATTATTTATTATTTATTATTTATTATTTATTATTTATTATTTATTATTTATTATTTATTATTTATTATTCATTATTCATTATTCATTATTTATTATTCATTATTTATTATTTATTATTCATTATTTATTGTTCATTATTTATTATTTATAATTTTTTATTTATTATTTATTATTTATTACTTATTATTTTTAATTTATTAATTATTATTTTATTATTATTATTTATTAGTTATTATTTTTTATTTATTGTTCATTATTTATTATTTAATATTTATTATTGATTATTAAATATTTAATAATTAATAATGAATAATTTCTAATTTATAATTTACAATTTATAATTAAATTAATTATTATTTATTATTTATTTTTTTATTATTTATTATTTATTTTTGATTATTTATGATTAAACTTTGTATAAGTTTTTATTTATTATTTATTACTTATTATGTATTATTTATAATTTAAAAATTATAATTAAATTATTTATTATTGATTATTTATTATTAATTATTTAATAATTAATAATGAATAATTTCTAATTTATAAATTTCAATTTAGAATTTATAATTAAATTATTTATTATTTATTATTTATTTTTTATTATTTTTCATTTATTATTTAATAATGATGATTTTAAGTGTCCTTAACTAGTATTAAGTCATTGTATTCATTAATTTATTTGACAATTTTTTCTTAGTCTGTAAGGTTCTATACACTATAGACTTAATAAACTTGAAATGAAATGAAATAAAATACGTTCAGAAAACCTTGTTCCATTCTATTCTCATCACTTCTCACCTTCAATGCACAAAATTGAATAGAAACATAAACTTGACTACTCACTTTTGGCGCTCAACTAACGCCAATCATTGGCCCTGCATGCTGCAAATGTTATTTGAAATTATTGAGGCAACCTCATAATCTGGCGCGGATATTAGCAAATGGCGCGCACAAGCACACAAAGCCCAATTGAGGGCGCTGCCAAATCCAAAGAAATCGCATGAATGGCTGAGCGCATTACTGAATGTTCGCTCTTTGATTGTTGCAAAAATAAACTTTTAAGCCTTCGATTCTTTGCCATACAATTCAAAGAAAACCTGCTATTGTTGTTGTTGCTGCGCTTTTGGTTTTCCTAATAAAGATGTGTTCTTTTCGAACGATTCACTCGGTTTTGTAAAAAGTTAGAGGCGGAGGGGTACAAAGCGCCAGTTGGTGTTTTGTGAAAAACCAAACGAAGAAATGAAATGAAAATGACACAAAAAATGAAAAATGAAAAGAAACGAATAACATCACAAAATGTTCAAAATTGGCCTTTTGTGCAAAATAAGTCCTCATCATTCTGCTGAAAGACCTGCGCGCTGTGCTGTTGTTGTTGGTGTTTTTGTATGTGTTGATGCTACTGTGGGTGCGTAGTGTATTCGACTGCCTGTCGCTTTGTCTGTTCGGCTGTGTATGTTTGCCTGTGTGTCTGTGTATAAGTCGGTGGGTGCGGATTGTGGCGGCAAATCCTCGTCGTGCAGCAGCAACAGGAGCAGCTCCAAAACCAGTCATAATACCAGCAACAGCCAATGAAAGCAGAAATTGCTCGGATTAGGCTAAAGAAGATTTAAGCAGGCGTGCAATGACAACAGCAAAAGCAACAACAACAATAATAACAGAAACACTAGATACGGTAAATGTTGAACACTGCCAATGGGGCCGAAAACCAAAATCGAAATGTAACTGAAGTACGAAAACTGAAGCGAAGTGTAATGAAACGTAAGTGACAGTTGGATTTCGACATTGGAAGCAGAGAGACCAGAGTGAGCCAAAGGAGGGGAACTGAGATGTTGTAGGGAGTATTAAAGTCTAAAGAAATCGGAGGTGTGTACTTGAATATCTGCATACAAAAACAATTTTTTTTTTAGAATTTTCAAACGATTTGAAAAGCGATAGGGGCCTGTGGAACAGCAAAGCTGGTTCTAGTGGAAGAAAGCAAAAGAATGCATTGGTGATGTGTGGATACAAAAAAGCAAAAACTGCAGCTTAAGCGGGCATAGGGGTTGGTGTCAAATTGGAAGATGATTTCATGCGGCACTGCGTAATGGATTTTCCAGTGCTTATGACTGTTTGCATTTTTTGTTGTTTTAGTTGCATTTTGTTCATGTAGTGTTAGTAAGCGTAGCTTATGGGGGCCGATACATGTAAATAGTGTATTTTTTGAGAATTTTTTTGGGGGATAAGGAATTTGGCAATTGATTTTTTTTGTTTTTTAATCTTTTATTAACTAATTAAAGGTTCTTTTTCCATTTTTTTTTGACCCGAGAATCCAAGATGGCGGCGGCGCGTGGGATCAAAAAACCCCCTCCAATCTGGATTGCCAAATTCCTTATCCCCCAAAAAAATTCTCAAAAAATACACTATTTACATGTATCGGCCCCCTTATGGTTCAATATAAAAGTTTATTCAACTACGCGATGGCAAATTTTTTGAACAAAATTTTTATCAGGTGTACAACTTTGCTTCCGCCGTTTTTTTCCAAAATTAAAAGCTTTATTGCGAAAAAGTGCTTACAGATGTATTATTCAAAGTATTGTCCGTCGCTAGCGACAACTTTCTCCCATCTTTCCGGCAATTTTCGGATCCCGGCTTGAAAAAAGGAGTCCTCTTTTGACGCTATCCATGAAGCAATCCATTTTTCCAATTCTTCGAAGGATTGAAAATGTTGATCTGCCAGGCCGTGTGCCATCGAACGGAATAGGTGGAAGTCAGAAGGGGCGACATCTGGGGAATACGGCGGGTGGGGCAAGACTTCCCATTTCAGCGTTTCCAGGTACTTTTTGACCACTTTTGCGACGTGAGGCCGAGCATTGTCGTGTTGGAGGATGACTTTGTCATGTCGCTCTTGATATTGTGGCCGCTTTTCTTTTAGCGCGCGACTAAGGCGCATCAGTTGCGTTCGGTAGCGATCTCCTGTGATGGTTTCACCCGGTTTTAAGAGCTCGTAGTAAATCACACCGAGCTGATCCCACCTTTTTCTCTTCCACCACCATGTTTGTCTTCGACATCGAAATCACCATTTTTAAAACGTTGAAACCACTCCCGACACGTTCTTTCACTCAGAGCAGCATCACCGTAAGTTTCTGAGAGCATTCGATGCGCTTCAGCTGCATTTTTTTGCGAATTGTAACAGAAAAGTAAAACTTCCCGCAAATGGCGAGAATTGGGCACATAAACGGACATTTTCTAGCGTGAATAATACGAAAACAAGAACAACTGTCACTGAAACGGCGATGACAATTCGTTAGGCACTGTCCACACTCACTCTAAAGGCACCATCTATGTATTTCAACCAGCCTCAGCCGGTACAGCCACCTATCGGAAAACGGCGGAAGCAAAGTTGTACACCTGATATAATGGTACAACTATACAAATTCTCAGGCAAACTGCTTGTCTTACTTAACACTAGAAGTACCGAGCGGTCATTTGACGGTTTTCAGTTTTTGATTAACCGTAGCTCGAAAACGGGTTAAGTTACGAATCTTGTTCTCCTTGACTTTTAATATTTTGCACTAACAATATTTTGCAAAATATTAAAAGTCAAGGAGAACAAGATTCGTAACTTAAACCGTTTTCGAGCTACGGTTAATCAAAAACTGAAAACCGTCAAATGACCGCTCGGTACTTCTAGTGTTAACAAACAAAAACCACAGAAAATGAAAGAAGGACTCATACAAATCCCATGAGGAGCATTATGATCTTACTCAATTAACTTTTTTCCAGACCAAGGAAATATTTTGACTTGCCCAAAAGTTTGCGCCAAGTTTTTTTGGATTCAAAGCACTGAGATCGGTTGGGATCTGTCTCCAAGTGCTCTCAGGTTCTTTATCCTCTTTTATCTTTAACCCTAATATGTATTTTGAAGCCTTTAATAATATTTTTAAGCATCTTGTCTTTTCAAGGAAGCGTTAACCTTTTCCGGAAATTTGTACGATATAACGTACAATTTTTTCGAAGATTTTATATTTGACAGCGAATGCATTTTTTATAGAACGACTTTTTAATTTTTATTAAGTAGACTGTGTTGTATCATTCTGTATAAAAATATTAATCATACATCTGTGGCTACACAGTGTGAGTGAGTTTTGTAAGCAGCTCTTTGCATGAATTAAAAAAAATCGGCAAATGACGAAGATTCTGCGGAGGAATTTTAAAATATGTAATTCTTGTTAGTAGCAAAAAGCTAAACAATTTAACAGTTTGAATCTCAGGTGATTTATAATACTTATTAAATTTAACGTTTTCTGCGTCTAAATATTTTTCTCGAGTCTTTAAAAAAAAAAGGCAAAGGTTGCAAGTTGTGTTTACATTTTTTTAAGTTATGGGTTTGGTAGCGAAATTGTTGGGTTTGCTTGAATGCCACGCCCATCAGTAAATCATATGACTAATAAAATTCGACTATTCGGCAAATTTTGATTAAGAAATAAATTTGCTAGACGATTTTGTATTTTACTGGGCAATCACAGGTTGTGTAAGGTTAGACATGCGTACTTGCCACTCCCACTACGCTAATAAAAATCGGCTGTATTCAATATTTTTCTGTAAAGCTATATGAATATTGAGTGATTCTGTGTTTTATTGAGAGGTAAAGGACTCTGCAACAACAACAACGGTTGCATAAGGCCGAATAAATGTGACTCAACTGTTTAAATACATATATTTAATATATGTTTTGATCAAAATGAAATTGCGTTTTAATTTTTTGTTCATAATTTATGTTTTCTTTCAAAAAAATCAATGAATTGTTCATAAAACTAAAAAAAAACGAAACAAAAATTTCATGAATTTTTACTCCTGTGCGGACCATTGTACGATATAAGGTACAAAATTTAATGAGCTATAATTCTTAATTGAAATTATGTTTTTGATATTTTGATGAATTTTATTGCAAAATTTTTAAAAACAGTCAATATTTTGAAGGAAAAATTTGTATTTCCAGAAATGTGGAAATTGACCGGAAAGGGTTAAACAGGTAGGTAGGTTGTAGTGCCTTTATATGCGACACACTTAGGCCTCTATATGGCTCCTTTGTGACATCACAAATTCCACCCGTTTGAAATGTGTATGCAACACTGTTTTTTCAACATGGTTCACACACATTTCAAATCCATCCATTCCGCTTCCATTTTTACGCCAAACCCGAAGTGCTTTTTTTTGACATGTAAAGAGTGAACTGATTGGCTTTTCGATTTGATGGACTTTTGCCTTAAAGCATTAAAAATTATTACAAAAAAAGGTTAATAGATCTTTAAAAAGTTTATTGAAACTTTTGCTTTAAAACATTGTTGAAGTCAGTGGTGCACAAAGGATTTCATTTTGGGGGTGTCATACAAATCTTTTGAGCTAAATAATTTCTGGAACCATATTTGCAGTCTTTATTTTTTGTATGAACAGATATTTGAAAGGGTTGTGAATCCCACAACAAACTACCAACGCCTGCGCCAAAAGGGCTTTGCGTACCCCCAATTAAATCTTCAAGGCGCCACTCTAACCAAATAATCACTAATATTACAACAACAATCCTATAACACATTATTCTCGCGCCGTCAATGCTTCTCTAACTCCACCTTCGCCCCACTCACTACTTCACTTTGAATGGCTTAGTTAAAAAAAAAATAAATAAAAAAATAATAATAATCTCTTTGACATTTCTATTTGTTGTGCAGTTTGCATTGTGTTCATTTTCAGTTTTTATTTTTCCGAGTCGTTTTTTCCATTCATTTCACTTTGGCACATTTCGCTGCTAAATTGCTTTGGATTCATTGCGCAACAACAACAACAGCAACACCAAGCAATAAGATGTCTTGGCAAAATTTAGCGCCCAATACTCGGATTTCACACTCGAATTTCCTATCGCCCAATTGACTGTCCACTTGCTGCGCTGACCGGGCAGCCGACTCCGCCTCCAACTTGGCTGTCTTCAAAGTCTGCCAACTATTTGCGGCCCACAGGCAGTCGCAGCTTTTGCAGCGTCATCTCCACTCTACACTTCCTGCGCTTGTCACTTCTGTTTTCTGTTGGTCGCTGCTTGCGCCGCCCCTCCTCCCCGCCGGGCATTCCTCACGCCAGTCCACTTCCGTTTCGGCTCGTTTGTTATCTTGTTAACGTGCCCTGGCCGGACATACCAATTGTGATTGTGTGCCAAGTTTCCTTTTAGTGTTTTGTTGGATATTGAAACATTACAACAACAACAACAATAATACAACAAAAACAGCAACAATAGCTGTGTGCGTCACATCCGTTAGTTGCGCAATTTGATAAAGATACCCGCTCGCACGCAACACAACACACACACACACACACAGATACTGCCGCCACCATCCGAGCGCTGGCAGCGAACGGTCTGTTGTTGCCGTTGTTGCTGGCGGCGACCAAAGAATTTTGACTTGTGTCGGAAGTATTGCAGAAAGCCGAATGTCCACACACCGGCACATGGCTGTGTGCCGTCGTTGTTGTTGTTGCTTATGTGCTTCCGCATGTCCTTGCAATTTAAACAATTTCAACGCCAACATAAAGACAACTTTTACTGCAACAATTCGTTTGAAAGTAAATTTTGATGCTGTGCCTGCGTTCGGCTCCGAAAGCGTTGGCCTTTTATGTTGCTGCCAGGGCGCCGGGTTGGCCATATTAGGTTACGGCCAGCGACGGCACGGACTGGCTAAAGTTTTACGCTTGTAAACTGTCACCCATTACGGCCAACAAATTACATGCAATCCTGTGCGATGAAAGCAAAAAAACAAAAAACACGTAGTTTCACTTTGAATTTGCCCCCATCACCGACCATTTCCTCTTATATGTCGGCGGCTTAACCCACCCAGCCAATGTAAGAGTATTTTGTCT
This sequence comes from Melieria picta, assembly GCA_964056695.1. Lineage (NCBI taxonomy): Eukaryota > Metazoa > Arthropoda > Insecta > Diptera > Ulidiidae > Melieria > Melieria picta. The sequence goes on along the minus strand of OZ057398.1, from coordinate 33,990,180 downwards.
TTATTGGTTTTCCCGCATTTTTAGTAACTGTTTGCAGATTTGTATTGTGAACTTTATTTGGTTCGAACTTGTTAGCAATTTAATGGTTTTCCAATGACATTGAAAGTCTTAGACAAAGAATTGAATTTGTGAAAATTTTCTATATTTAATATTATCTATTAGGTGTACAACTTTGCTTCCGCCGTTTTCCGATAGGTGGCTGTACCGGCTGAGGCTGGTTGAAATACATAGATGGTAATGCCTTTAAAGTGAGTGTGGACAGTGCCTAACGAATTGTCATCGCCGTTTCAGTGACAGTTGTTCTTGTTTTCGTATTATTCACGCTCGAAAATGTCCGTTTATGTGCCCAATTCTCGCCATTTGCGGGAAGTTTTACTTTTCTGTTACAATTCGCAAAAAAATGCAGCTGAAGCGCATCGAATGCTCTCAGAAACTTACGCCTTAGTCGCGCGCTAAAAGAAAAGCGGCCACAATATCAAGAGCGACATGACAAAGTCATCCTCCAACACGACAATGCTCGGCCTCACGTCGCAAAAGTGGTCAAAAAGTACCTGGAAACGCTGAAATGGGAAGTCTTGCCCCACCCGCCGTATTCCCCAGATGTCGCCCCTTCTGACTTCCACCTATTCCGTTCGATGGCACACGGCCTGGCAGATCAACATTTTCAATCCTTCGAAGAATTGGAAAAATGGATTGCTTCATGGATAGCGTCAAAAGAGGACTCCTTTTTTCGAGCCGGGATCCGAAAATTGCCGGAAAGATGGGAGAAAGTTGTCGCTAGCGACGGACAATACTTTGAATAATACATCTGTAAGCACTTTTTCGCAATAAAGCTTTTAATTTTGGAAAAAAAACGGCGGAAGCAAAGTTGTACACCTAATACTTACAACTTAATTCCTTCAAGAATTCACTCTTAAAGTGTTGTTGCAAGTTAAACATGGCTGTTCTCAAAAATAAAAAAAGGAATAAGTACAAAAAAAAATTCCATGTAAAATCAATTAATTTTTCGTTAGAAGTTTCAGCGAAAAGAAAATGTTGGTTTGAGGGCAAAATCTCTGCGCAACCACTACGCAAAGCGGATTAATTAAGGCTCGCTCAGTTGCATGCAACACAAAACAAAAACAACAACAACAACACACCCATACACTTGACATACTCAAAAACGTGTCAATTACACAAGTGGCAATTGACTTTGCCTCTATTGGTGCTTACTGGGCGCGCACAAAATTCATTACATATCTACATATATGTGCGTATGTATGTGTACATATTTATGTACATGTATGTACACATTAAATAGATATACGCACCTTATAAGTGCTTTAAGTGAGACTAACTGCCGCTGAAGCAAGCAAAATGTGGTATGAATAGCCTTTTAAATAGATCTATGAATAAAAAAAAATCATATAAATTTTATAAATAACTCTGTTAATTAAAAAAAAATCAATTTCCTGTACTAATGATACCATAATTCATTTATAATTAAATGAGGTAGTTATGAGTACTTAAATCAATAAAGCATTTGCAATACCAAACATTGTGGTTTATAGTATGTTTATTAATACAATTTTTTTTAATCTATTAAAGTTATGTAAAGTAGTCTTGTGAAAATTATGAAAATCACTTTGTTTAAAAACATAACAATTTTAGTAATAAAATCGAATCTTGAGGGAATAGTGCCCTACTAAAGTAAGTAAGAAGTAATCGATTTTCTATAAAGAGTTTTTTATAAAGTGTTTATAAATAATGTTGATACAAATTTTTTGCTTATTGTGTCACTAATTAGTTAAATGAATATAATTCATTAATATTGAATAATATTTTATGATTTTTTTTTTGCCCGTGGCGTTGAGTTTGGAGGCTTTTGTGAAGTCTTGTTATGATTTTACAAAATATTATTTTTTTTATTATTATAAAAATATTTAAAAAATTTATTTAAATTTTTTTAATTTAAAAAACTGCAAAAAATTTACACAGAAACTTAGAACTTGATGTCTATTGTACCTTAGATTTTTCGTATTGCCTTGACTAGCATGTGCTCTCTATTATCTGAAAAAGATGTAGCGGGTCTCACCATTTGGTGATCTTGCGGCCTTCAATCAGTCCGCCCCTGTCAGTTTCTCAAAGACTGATGCTTCGTTTTTTTAAAGGACATAGGTACGTAGTTGGTGCTGTTCACTATTCTGCGACTGTTGCTTCCTTATTTGACTAGCGAGTGCCCGGGCCTGGGACTAGCTGAAAAAAAATCTGACTTGTGAATTTGCGGCCTTCAACTAGTCAGTCTTTGCCAGTTTCCCAAATACTCTGGGTTTTGCTCAGCTGATCTGTGGCCTTTGTAAAGGAAACAGGTCGTTAGAGGTTACTGTTTCCCACACGTTCGCTATTGCCTCTCTACTTGACAAGTAAGCAATCGGCCCGAGACTACCTCAAGTTTATCTGGGGGTCCGGTTGGGTGATCTTCCTGCCTTCCCCAAATTTCAAAAAGTCTATTGATTTTAATTAGCTGATCCGTCGCTTTTTTAAAAAGAAAATTTTTCAGCAGCTCAAGTCTCAGTAGCTCAGTCTTTGTAAAAGTGGTTTTGACCAATTTACTACTTTAGTTTCTTAGATTTAAGCCGTTGGGAATTATAAATAAAAAAAAATCCATTGATTTTTGTTAATCAATTGTTTCTATAATTTTAGATGGTACTAAACACAAGAAAATCCATTGTCATTGTCTGCATTTTCTTTATTTTATCAACTTTTGTTTTGGTGTCTTTATTTTTTGTACTAATTGCAATTCAAAAAAGAAATTATGATTTCAGAGTTTTAAATGCTACTTATATATAGAAAATAAATAAAATAAATAAAATAAATAAAAATAAAATAAATATACATATATAAAGAACACTTTTACAACAACAATTCGTTTCGAAGTAAACGCCGATCTGACATCAAGAATTTGTAAAAACAATTTGTGCTTCTCTGATGTTCCTTCAGTGCTACAAAGTCCTACTGTGCTGGGTTTATGCACATAGAAATTTTTAGGGAAACGGAAATGGATTGACTCGGTTCGGAAATGTATATCAACGAAGCAGGCAACTCTATGCAACCTACTCCTGTTGGTTTGCTTAAAAAACTCAAGGCTTATGGACTAATCGAAGAATTTCAAGAGCATTATGAAAGGAAATAAAATTGGAGAAGAACAATGATTCTTTAAGGGTTCAATAAATTTGCACTAATGGTACTTAGAGATGTTATGGCAAAACACTCTGGAATTGTATTAATGCTCGAACTATGACGCAAATCTTCTAGTATTTTCAGCACTAGTTGTCAGAATGAAGAAGAGTTGAAATTGATTTAATACTTCCCAAGTCAAAGATGGGGAGACATTCGAAACAAGTAAGTAGTAGAGAGTAAAGGTTCACAGACTTAACAGAGATAACGAAATGAAAAATATTGGAACTATTTGGTTGTATCTATTTAGGCGAATAAACGGTTGGCTTGGGGTGTTCGGAGGGAAAGTGCTTCGCAAAATCTTTGGCCCTGTTTATATTGGCAAAGAATTTTTAATACGAAAAAACAACGAGCTTCAAGAGCTCTTTAAAGACTTGGACGCAGCACAGCGAATCATGCAACGAAGAAGCTCTGGCAAAAATTGGGTTCGAAGCGGCAGTTGGAGTTCGACGATGAAAACAGAGACCATGTCTCCGGTGGAAGGACCGGTCAAGTCAAACGAAAGCAAAGCCACCTGGAGAGATTTTTTGCGTAGGCCATAACCCGGTAATGGATTGTTATGGTCAGTTAACACTAGAAAGACCGCAATTTTTTTATATCTACAAAGTCTACATATCATATCTGCTGATATCTCAAAAAGTACACATATAATTTAATTAATTTTAATTAATTAAATTAGATTAGCTAATTTTTCTCAAAATTTATTAACCCTTTCGATTTCGAACACTCGTCGCCACGCCTCCTTGTCAGAGTTCTAGAGCTAGTTTACTTTTGAACAATTTTAGCTTAAAACGGGTTCAAAAAATTTTGTATCAATATTTTTTAATTACCTACAGGAAAATTATTTAATATTTATGGAAAAATACAAAATTATCACTTTTTTATTTTACTTAACCATTATTAAAGAAACGGGATTTGGATCAAACGCGCCCAGTTCGTAGACTTCAATTAGAACACAAACTTTCTCTGATATCGCTGCAAACTATTGGAAATTATTTTGGGGATAACAGTCAAATTTTTGTTATTTGCTTTGAATTCACTTCTAAAAATATTAATTTGTTGGTGCTTACTTAAATTAAATAAGTAAATCAATAGTAGCTTTTTCTATAAGATGACAAATAGGTGAAGTTGCTCTCAGACAACTTTGGGGTCGTAAGGGTTGCAAAAAATAAAATTTTCCACGATAAAAAAATAAAAGTGACCAAATCAAAAGTTGACAGAAACACCAAAGAAAATACAGATATTTAAAAATGAAAAACTGTCAAAATGGCCGCAGTGGCATTTCTAGTGTTAAATAAGTGGTCTTCCTAGTATTAGTAAGACCAGCAAGTTTAACTCTGGAGTACTAATGTTTGTAACAGATGTTCTACAATATTAAAATTTTAATATGTAAGAAATAATATGAGAAAAATAAATAAAAAATAATGAATACAAAATTAAAATCCGTCAAAATGACCGCAGTGGTCTTTCTAGTGTTAAATAAGTATTTTAATAAGACCAGCAAGTTTAACTCTGGAGTACTAATATTTTAAAATATTTGAAATATTTTAATATTAATATTTTGTAATTTGTTGTAAAGTAAGATTAGCATTTCAAGGCTAATGGATGTTCTATAATATTAAAATTTTAATATGTAAGAAAAAATATAAAACCCCTTTTTTCTGTATATGTAAATACGAGCATATATTAGTATGTATGAGTTTCCAGATATGCGACATAAGACAGCTCAGCGAAATGCGCTGCATGACTTCCATACGCCAACCCACCATTGGCGAAAGCGCGTGCAGTGATACCTCAAAGGCCACGCACCTCGTAGCGGATGTGAGTTCAGAAGCGGCAAGAAAAGAATGTCTTTTATTCGATTTTTTATGGTCAAATGAATATAAATGCGATTTGCACTATTCGTCTTCGTCTTTTCTGATTCGTCTTTTTCTTTTGCAGGCAAAGCGCTTCAGCTGGCCGCGCTGCCGTCTGATTTGGCGCGCCTTTCATGCTTTTCAGTAAATTCAATTTATATTCATATTCATGCACATCATCATTCGAGTCTATTATTTGTAGATTTACATATCTGCCGCAATCGCTGCTGTGCCATCTACAACTGTACACATGCAAACACACACACACACACACACAAACACACAGACACACATTCGAACAACTGTCGCTGTAGCTGGCAGTTGGTGGCCCCAACTGTAGCCAAAGTGGCGCTCTAGTGTAATTGTTGTTGTTGTTGTTGTAGCCAAAGGGGACGGCTGGTTATTTATGCGCTGAACTTGATTCCTTTTTGTGCTTTGAATTTGTCACGTGAACCAAATGTGAAGCGCACAAAACGAACACACAGAGAGCGACGAAAAAATGTGCGACACAAACACAGTTGTCATGGTTGTCAGCTGTGTGTTTGCGTGTGTGTGTGTGTGTGAGTGTTGGTGTGCCGGCTGTAGCGTGCACTCACAGTTAACACGTCGCGCTTTAACACTCCACTTACAGGCGAATAAAATGAAATCACTGCCATGGCGGAAGTGCAGTCATAGGTGAAATGCTACAAGCACACACACACACACACACATCCAAACAGACAGACATACTGTTTGCATGTATGTGCGTTGTGTGCATGCAGATATGAAGTTGCGAAATTGCAAAATAAAATCATGAATTCTTTTATAATATTTTTATGAGCGTAAATGGAAAGTGCAAATGCAAAAAAATTGTGCCGCGGACAGACAGCGAAAGCGATAGCGGCGCAGGATGCTGCTGCGAGGAAGCGGCACTGCATGTGACCTGTCGTAATGCGAACGCGGCACCGGGTCGCATGAGGTTAAGAGCATAATGGCAGCCAACGAACCAGCCAACCAGTCAGGCCACCGGCGCATAGCAGCAACGCACCGAGCACAACAATGGTTGCTTTAGACAACAATGGATATTGTGATTTGGTAATTTTTTTTTATCATTCTTTTTCATTCATTTTGAAATTTTCGGATTTTGCTTAGTTTAATGTCACACATTAGTTTTTAGATAAATTCAGGTTTAAATTTTGGTTCGTATAGTTCGATGCGGTAAATAATTTGTGCTCGTGTAGGTGGTTGTAAGCCTGAAAATATGCCACAGTTTTGACCAATTTAAAACTTACTAGGGTTCAGTATGTAAAGACTTACATTTGAGGCCATTAAATTATGATCCTGCCATGAAATTTGCATTTCCCAATCAAAGTTGGACATTATATAAAAAATCCGAAAGTCTAAAAAATTCTCTTCAATTTTTGTAGTTGATTTCTATATTCGAAACTGCGTGTTTGAACTGTTTTAGACTTCTGTTCAACACGAATCCGACAAAAAAAAATATCGTTTTTAGCCAATGAACGGCTTTTCGGCGGAATAACTGAGACTTTCTGACACTTCTGTCAGAAAGCTATTTTTTAGTTCTCCTGACCTTCTTGTTTATGAAATACAGTCAGTTGAAATATGTTGATAAATCAGTTTAATTGAAAGTCGCTCTTCAACATCGTTTTACTTCCTGTGAGATATCTGAGACTTCGTTTGCTGGAGAGTTCTTCTACAAGTTGAGCCATATTTTAGGTCGCCAGATCTTCTGGTTTAAGAGCTACGTGCAGTTGAACGGTTTTACAATAGTCAAATTTTTCCAAAGTCGCCCTTCAAAGTCGCCCCTTGTTTTACTTGACCTTCTTGTGAGATACCCGAGACTTCCGACCCATTGTTGGAAAGCTGAAGAGTTCTTCTACAAGTTAAGCCATATTTCAAGTCGGTAGCTCTTCTGGTTTAAGATTTATCAGCAGTTGAGCGATTTGAGAAAAGTCCACTGTTTTCAAAGTCGCTTAATTTGGACTTCCGTTGAGACATCGAAGGATTTCGACCCACTGTGTGATAGCTGGAGAGTTCTACTACAAGTTGAGCCAGATTGTAAGATCTGCTTGCAGGCAGTTGAACGATTTTGTAACAGTAAATTTTTATTCAAGCCGGCCTTTAACATCAATTTTCTTGGTCTTCCAGTGGGATATCGAACGATTTCGGTCGTTCCGTTTCCGACCCGTTAATTAAAAAAAACCTGTAAAATATCTGTTTTGGTTCCTTACACGTGTGATATTATCTACGACTTTTATTATGTTACAACAATAAAAAACCAGCATTATGCCAGCCGCGATCGGCTGCAATGAGCCAGACGGCTAGACATCGAATCGAAATTGTTAGCGGAAGTTACTTAATTTCTCCAAATATTTTGTCCAGTATAAACACAGCCACATAACTAAACCCAAAAATACGCACACTCATACACACTCAAATACACACACACACACACCAATACAGACAAACGAGTAGAACTCGACATGGCTCTGCACACTTCAGTTGGTGTTTGCCCTCAATAGATGGCAGCGGAAATGTCTTCACTTCCTCATTTATGCTATTAAAATTTTTTTGTTGGTAGCCAAAAATATAAAAAAACCAAAGAAGAAACGCCAATAAAGACAGCGAGGCATGCGGCATGCGGCAATAGCAGTAAAAATTCATACTTGGGCGTGCAGTCGGCACGTACGTGCGCTGCCGCTGGAATGGCGCGCGAGATGCCGCCGCATTGCCCGACTGTTGCCACTCTAATGAAAACACAAATTACTTCCGCACATTGGCACGTCCTTAGAACGGAACGAGCTGGCATGGCGCAAAAATATGAAAGCGCCGCCACTTGCCACATGCCACTTGCCACATGCCATTTCGTATTGCTATCATTGTCGTACCGAGTCGATTCGAGTCAAGTGTATGCATGTGTGTGTGTGTGTGTGTGCGGCCGAAAATTATGCTTCAATATCTTTGTAAATTTGTCTGACTGTATTACAATGAGTGTCTGAGCGAGCGCCACATATTGCCAGCTGCCGCATGACAAGTGCGCGCCCAGATCGCCGTACGTCGATAATAAACCCATACAAATGCAATTATTAGATTTTCCACTTTGTAGCCCAAAAGCTCAGCCGGAAAACAGGACAGCGGTGCAGATAAAGCGAAATGCTCGAAGGGATCGATGGTTCATGGTGAGAAATTTCTGGCAGTGTCATTCGTAGCATCACAGACACTGATACATACACACACACAGACATCGATGAGATTAACATTGATGGCACTTGTGCGATAGGTTGTCATATGGCAAAGAGTTGGTTGACTGGACTGGACGAAAGTTGTCCAATGCTGCAGACGATGAATGAAAGCATTGCATGTTGCAGCAAATATTGACCTCACATGTTTGGTTGTCGCATTAAATGTTTAGTAAGTGTGTGATTTGTGGCAGCAATTTATGAATGGGTGGAAAAATTTTCATTAGGGTACTTTTAAAAAATGTATTTATTTTAGTCTTCTGTCTAGTAGATGTTGAAAAATTTTTCATAGTTTCTTCAGTGTTTTATTAAGAAGAATATTTATTTATTTATTATTATTATTATTTATTTATTTGTTTATTTATTTATTTATTTATTTGTTTATTTACTTATTTATTTATTTATATATTAAATAATTAATTAATAATTAATTAATTAATTAATTAATTAAATAATTAATTAATTAATTAACTAATTAATTTGTTTATTTATTCATTTATTTATTTATTCATTTATTTATTCATTAATTTATTTATTCATTTATTTATTTCTTTATTCATTCATTTCTTTCTTTATTTATTTATTTATTTACTTATTTATTTAGTTATTTATTTATTCATTAATTTGTTTGTTGAATTAATTTTACTTGTTTATTTATTTATTAATTAAATAATGAAATAATTAATTAATTAATTAATTTATTAATTAATTTATTGATTTATTTATTTGTTTATTTATTCATTTATTTATTTATTCATTTATTTATTCATTAATTTATTTTTTTTATTTATTTATTTCTTTATATATTCATTTATTTATTTATTTATTTATTTACTTATTCATTTAGTTATTTATTTATTCATTAATTTGTTTGTTTAATTAATTAATTTGCTTATTTATTTATTAATTTAATAGTTAAATAATTAAATAATTAATTAATTTATTTATTCATTAATTTATTTATTGATTTATGTATTTATTTATTTATTTATTCATTAATTAATTTAATAAATTAATTTATTTGTTTATATATTCATTTATTTATTTATCCATTCATTTATATCAGGGGCGGATTCAGAAAAATATTTTGGGGGGTCTCAAAAAGTAATTCTTTAATATTCATAAAATGCCTTTTAATTTGTATGTAGTTTTAAAGTCGATCCTAATATTTCGGGAGAGGGTTCAACCCCCAAAACCCCCCTGAATCCGCCACTGATTTATATATTTATTTATTTATATATTTATTTATTTGTTTTTCTAAATTATTTATTTATGTATTAATTAATTAATATTTATGTATTCCTGTTTCTATCTGATTTCTAACTAAAAGCTACGTTTCATTCTACTTTAATTTTTTCAATTTCAGACTAATGAAAATGTTTTATTAAGACAACTTTGGGGTTGTGTATGGAAGTATCCCCTGAGTCTTACAAATATGAAAATGAGTAAAAGTTGAACTGAAATTGTACCTCAAGTCGATCTCAAAGTCTACGTATGTCCATTGGCAGCTTTGTTGCTCTTCCGTTTATCATAGTTCAAAGTGTAATTCCCTCCTTATTCCCTCCTATTTCCCAAACTATTATAAAGCCGTAGCTTTTGCATATATTCCCAGTTGTTTCTTCCAATGCATACAAATACAAATACACTTTGACAAGATTGATTAAAAAAGTATAAAATTGGCAACGTTCAGCAAAGTCTGAGAGACGAATGTGGCAATGCAGTAAATACGAGCGGAAATAATTCATAAATAGAAGTGAGAAAAGTACGAAACAGCAACAACATCATCAATATGAACATCATAATCGTCATTGGCATTTACAACAACAACAACAACAACAAGAGCTCACCATAAATGCCCACACCAAATGAAATGTCTGAAATAAGCAGAGTTCAGCGCAATGATGTCAGCCGCTCAGACCGACCAACCAACCGAACTCAAACGTATTGAACGCAAAGCAATTGCACTGAACGCTCTCTGTGCGGCACCGACACTTGGCCAGACAAACAAACAAACAAACAAACAAATGAACGAATAAACCCACAAACAAATGCGGCACATTGATGTATTCGCTGGCAGATTGACGCTGACATTTCGCTGAACGACGATGCTGCTGTGAGCGGGAAGGAGCGAGCGAGAGGAAGACAGACGTGGCACAATGGTTCGGTTGACGTTGAATTTTGCGCGAGATTTTGTAATATTGACGCGGCTTTTAAGTACAACGACAGCAGTTACTCAGCAATGAAGTTGATCGAGGGGCGGCAGACGAGAAACGGGGACTGAACTGTGGGAGAACGAGACCGACGCATGTAATTCGTTGCTCTTTATTGGCTTATATGAATAAATGCAATTATTGCCATAGTAATGACACGTAGCATCAAATGTGGCAACGAGAGAGCGCAGCGCGGGGCGTGCCGGATGTAAGAAAATCGATTTTGGAATTTTATAATTTTTCATGGAGTGTGAATTAGAGGAAACGAAAGCTTTGAATATAGGAAAATGCGGAATACGGAAATGTATGTAGAGTGAAATGTTTGAAGTTGTATAGAAATTTGGAGAAATATTTTAAGAAAATGAAGTAATATGAAGTAGTGAGGAGTAAGTTTTTTTGAGTTTCTTTTCTTTGAGTAGATTCTGTGGTACCAACGAGCCAAACACTGCTGCGTTGGCTCAGCTATTTGAACCTTACTATAGGATTTAGTCATAGAAACCGGTCCATCATCGATCACCGGGCAATCGGTTGCCTGCAATTCCTCTTGCATACTCGATGTCCAGAAAAATTTGAGTAGATTCTGTGGTACCAACTAACCAAAAACTGATGTTTTGGCTCGTCAGCTATGCTAAACTTTTCTATGTGATTTAGTTAAAGAAAACGTCCCGTCACTAGGCCGGCCGATCGTCCAAAAGGGGCTTTGCTTGATCTCGTTCGATCTCGACCCGATCTCCGGAGAAATCTTTGTAGATCCTGTGGTACCAATGAGCCCACAGTGAGTCTCAGTGCCAAATGGAAAAATGTCTTTACGCGGGGAAGAAAGTGTGGTCCACAGTCTCATCATCCTGTCCGCAGACAGAACAGAATATACTGTCAGCTATGCCTACCTATTCTATGTAATTTGCCCATAGAAAAGGGCTCGTCGTTAAGATGAGCAACTCCTGCAGTTCCTCCTGCATGAAGACAGTGGGTTTCGGAGGGGGGTTCAGGCGGCCCATTTGTTAACAGTGGCTTTGCAGGTCTCAGATGGGAGTAGCAAAACAGGTTCAGGGCCAGCAAATGCAGCTCTAAAGTCCATTCTAGCTAAGAAGTCTGAGGTCTCGTTACTCGCAATTCTTGTGTGTGTTTCGTGATCCAAATAAGCGTGAAGCTATTATAACTGCTGACATTGTTAAGTCCGGATTTTCCGGATTTGACTATCGTGGAGTTGTATAAAGGAGACTTGGAAATTTTTTCATTTCCCGCAACTAGTTCTCTACTACTTCTCAACTACTTCATGTATATAGCAATAGAAGTAGACTAGTTTGAATCAGCCCAACGCACAGTGATTCGTTCCATGGACAAAATTCAATACATTTTTGTCTCAGAATTTACCAATTTTGATGTAATTTGAAAGGCAAAACTTCAACTAAGAAAATCCCAAAAAATCTGTGCAAAAAATTAATTAGTGTGTATGTAACAGCTGCTCAAAGTCGAAACTTTTTTCACAAAAAAACTTAAACACATCTTTTCTGTTTTTAGTCTATTAAGTAAAAAAAATTTTAAAAATCCATGGTTAGCAAAAAGTCTTTAAAATTTGTAATATGGATTAAGAATTAATCTGCGCATTTTTGCTTTTAATGTCAATGTTCTCAAAATTTGCAAATTTGGGGCTTCTACTTTACATTTAATTAAAAATATTTTTAAAAATTAAAAATCTGAAAATTGGAAAATATCTAAAAACTATGTGAAAGTATGTTCCTGGATTTTTGTGTATTTTAAGAATCGTTTGATGATTCGTTCCACAGACAAAATTCAATACATTTTTGTCTCAGAATTTAACGATTTTGATGTAATTTGAAAAGAAAAACTCCAACTAAGAAAATCCCAAAAAATTTGTGCAAAAAATTAATTAGTGTGTGTGTGCAACAGCTGTTCAAAAAAAACTTAAGCACATCTTTTCTGTTTTTAGTCTATTGAGTAAAACAATTTTTAAAAAATTCATGGTTAACAAGACGTCGTTAAAATTTTCAATATAGATTAAGAATTAATCCCCGCATTTTCATTTTTAATGTTTTCTCAAAACTTGAGGCTTCTACTTTACATTTAATTTAAAATATTTTTAAAAATTAAAAATCTGAAAATTGGAAAATATCTCAAAACTATGTGAAAGTATGTTTTTGGATTTTAGTGTATTTTAAGAATAATTCTATCTTTGTCGAATAATGTTAAATGTCAGTTCTGATCTTACCTATGTTTCTACAAAATATAATTTGTTCATCCCTGAATGTATGCAATCAACATGAAAAATAAAAAAAAATGCACAATTGCAAAACATACAACTATTATTATCTTTTGTATTGCAAAACTAAAGGGTCCTCATACACATTCTGTCATTTTTTGGGATTATCAATGTTGATGCAACTGATTCAATGTAAAATCTGTAAAATTTAGCCAACAAACTTGGTGCTATAATTTACCAAAAATGGAAAAAACTTTAACTTTAAGTCTCAGCCATTGCCAAACTACAAAATTTTAAGAAAAAAAATATTAACTAGCATACAAAATTTTACTTAGAAAAGACCATTCTTTCTAATTTTCATGGAGTCGAATCAATGTGCAATCAAGTGCCTCAAGTATTGCTTGCAACTTAGCCTGAATCACAGATGCATGCAAACCTACATCAAAGAATCGTCGAGCCCCACTTCATTCGGCATCAGTGGTGCACAAAGGGGGTTTAAACTACCCCAAACAGAAAACTTGCTAGTATAAAATATGGTATTCTTCTCAAAAGTTATACTCAAAACCCCCTCCCCCAAATGAAATCCTTTGTGCGCCACTGTACGGCACAGACATCAGAGTTGGAACCTTCTACTTTACTTAGTTGACCCTCTTTTAAAAATAAAACGCTAAAACTCCAAACAGTTTCGTTTGAATTTTGGATTTGACTACCGACTCCTCGCAGCGCAGTGGGCGTGAAGTGTGTGTCAGCGGGCGCGAGAATGACGCGCCCGCAATATTCGTAATGCGAAATGTCGTGGCGGTTACCAAAATGTGTTGTAAAAATCTTATTATCACACCATTATGCCACTTGCAGATGCTTATTATGATGAAGATAAAAAACGAAGCTTTTAAATGAACCCCCTCAAAAAAAAACAACCAAATAAAATGAAAAAAATAAAACGGCAACGACATCGACATCGACTGGCGGCATGACCGAAAAAGCGTGTAGAACAAAACGGAACAGAAACTCGCGTCACAGCGTCGCAGTGTCTGTGCGTCTCGCATTTGATTTGTCTGCTGATGCTGCTGGGTTTCTTCGTATATTTTTTGCTTTTTATGATTTTTATATTTTTATATTTTTAGTGCTTTTATGTGCGTGTATGCAAAGATATTTCAGTGCCACATCGGGGCAGATGCCAAGCGATATTGCGGTATTAAGAGTGCTTTGGCTGGCCGGGCACACTGACACATGCATGCACAATCATACACATACACACACATACACTTAAACACTAACACACATGCGCCAAGTGACAGACGGCAATTGTCATAAATTTATTCATTGCATAGACGCGCTTAGCTGCATATAACGAATACGCGATTTTTTTTCATTCTCCGAACCCAAAATGTGTGTGGAACATTGTGCGACGAGAGGGGGGGCGGGCACATTTCCGCGTCTTACACGTCCGGAAGTGCGCGTTTTATTGCGCGGAAATGGCGTTGCGTAATTGATTTCGCTTTTGTCACATTTTGCATTTGAATGGCGTCTTTTGTGTGAAATTCTCGTTTCACTGTACTGGCATTTATTAAGAAATTTTGTTTTATTTAAATCTAGTTAAATTAATAAATATAAAATCGATTTTGCACTTGGATTGGACTTTTGTTCATATCATAATTGCCATTTATTTCGGCCAGCACTTGAGGCATTTTAATTGAATAAAATTATTAGCAAAGCCATTACAACTGATAGTGTCTCTGTGTGTGTGAGTAAGTGTTGCATATATTCCATGTTGGGGAATTTGTTAAATGTACACTTAATACTGTAAAGCTTGGCACAATTACGGCCACCGCACAGTTCGACACATATTTCGACAATTAATGTTCAACAGGATCACAAATCTGCACAAACACACACACACACACACATACAGGCGAACTAATAGAGTCAAATCTACTCGACTCGAAGCTGCAGCAAATATGCAAATTTGTATGTGTGTGGGTTTGTTGTTTTTGCTGTCGTGTTTTGTATGCCAAAGAGTAGTTAAATTATTTGCGGAAAATTATTAGACTTGGGAGCAAAAGGATGCAGTATGTTGGTTTTTAGTAACTTGCAACTTGTAGCAGCTGCAAAATGGGCAATTTGCAGTGTCCAAAGAAAATTGAAACTAATAAGAATGGGTCTATAATATACTTTATACTTTATCCTGATGCAAACTTTTTAATTCCTTCTCATGGGTAAAAAATATGCGAATAAGTAAACAAACATTCGGCTCTTAATATTTTAATAAAATTCTTAATACATACATATGTCGTATTTGTTTAAAACAAAATTAATGTAGTAGAAGTTTCGAGGAGTGCTGTCAGTACGACAAAGTCGTATGAGTAACATTAATTCAATATCCATGTTTTCCAAATAATTCTAATTCTAATAAGACATTTTGGAGCCAAAGTTAAAGTAAAGGAACTGTAATCTCAAATAAAACAAATGCAAAAAACTAAAGAAAAAAGTATGCTGGATGGCGTCAGTAAGACAAAGGCGTATGAGTAACATTATTTCAATACGCGCGTTTTCCAAGCATTTTTGTGTTTAACTCTTTCGCTAATTTTTTGACATAAGGCAACATGCTACTTTGATAAATAAATCATAAATTTAAATTTAAAAATAAAAAATTTAATACATTTTTTTGTTGTTCCTTAGAATAGTTAGTTTAGTTTTAGTTTAAGGAATAATATGAAATTAATAAATTGAATATATAAGTTTAAAGAAGAGAAGCATGCACTTTTTTGAATGTTATATCTTTACATAGTGTAGAAAACAAAACAGAAAATGTTAAGAGACATTTTGAATTATTAATAATAATTAATTATTTATAATATTAATAATTGTAGCTGAAGTACATATTCGATTTCTAGTTACGTGTAAAAAATTTTGTGTTTAAGTAATTATTACGACCACAACGTATGAGTAACATTATTTCAATAGTCGTGTTTTCTAAATATTTTAAGTTTTCACATAAAAATTTTAGACAAACACTTTAAAGCCATTAGAAAGTTGCTCGCCAACGGAAAGTGTGCTTGCAGGTATCAGTAAGTCGAAAGCGTATGAGTAACATTATTTCAATACGCACGTTTTCCAAGTATTCCTAATTTAAATAAGTAAAACGGAAAAACAGAAAGCAGGCTGGGTGGTGTCAGTAAGAGAAAGTTTTCCAGTTAATATCATTTTCTAAATAAATTTTAGGTTCAAGTAAGGTCTTAGGTTAGGTGAGGTTTAAAATTAGAGCAAAAAACTGCAAAGTGAACAAAAGACACACTGGATAGCATTAGTAAGACTGAGGCGTGTGACTAACGTTATTTAATTAGCCGCGTTTTACTTTGAATTTTAACAAGTAAATTTTAAAGCCAAAAGTTCGAGAAAAAACACTTCAATGCCGATTGGAAGCTTGCTGAATGGGACAAGTAAAACAAAAGCGAAAGACTAAAGTCAACGGAAAGTGTGCTGGGCAGTGTCAGTACGACTAAGGCGTATGAGTAACATTATTTTAAGACCAACGTTTTCTAGTTATCTTAATTAATGCAGCCCAACTATAAATTCAATGGAAAGCATTGTTTTGTATCAGCAAGACAAATGCGAACAACTAAAGAAAACAAAAAGCCTACTGGCTGGTGTCAGTAAGACTGAGGCGTATGAGTAACATTTTTTCCATACCTGAGTTTCCCAAAAATTGTATTTTTTTATAAGAATTTAATTAGAGCCAATTCCTTTTGGAACTGTAGTTTCAATAAAAAGCCTACTGGACGGCGTCAGTAAGACGAAGGTGTATGAATAACATTTTTTCAATACTAATTTTTTTCAAATATTTACATTTAACATTATTTCCATACCCACGTTTTTCATTTCACTTTCATTTTTAATAAGAAAATTTTTAATCTTAAAGTTATTTTTTATCCAATGCCTTAAGATGTAAGCAAAATTTGAGAGAAAAAAGTGCAAGAATTTTTTGGCAAAAATTGTATAACATTTCTTGAGCACTCAGGTGTTTCAAATATTTTAATTTGTTATAGTATATTTTAAACATAAAAGATATTTTTATACTCAATGTTTTAAAATATGCGCTCAAGTTCAGAAAAAATATTTAAGAAAATTTTGTACAAAAATTCAAGAAATTCTAACGTTCCCGTTTTCAGCTTTAAGCGCAGAGCCTGAACAGAAATTTCCATAAATCGACAATTTGATGGATTTGCATGTTATAACCCGCAGCAGCTGTCGATTACAAGAAAATTCCACAATAATGCATCAGCAAGAATGAAGCTCCGGCAAGCGCCAAACACGAACGCCAGCAACAATTTAATTTACAAAAGCCGCCAAAAAAGGGCTAAATCGAGAGCATAAATAAAATTAGAGCACCGCAAGAAAAAAGTCAAAATAAATTTTTGTTAAGAAGCACAACAAGTGAGGAAAGTGCGCGGGCGACAAACACTGCTGGAGGGGAAAACGGGTGAATGCGAATTGCCAAAAGCGAGTGTACTTGCGTGTAAATGGGTATGCATGTTTGTGTGTGTGTGTGTGTGTAGAGCACATATGTCGGCTATGATTTATGCACATGTGTGCTTATGTTTGTTGTGTGTGTTTTGGGTGTGTGGCGCGCGCATTGTTGCCTCCCCTTCCGTCTCCAGCTACTGCTGCTGCTGTTGCTATCTGTGTTGTTATCTGCCAAATGTTGCTGGCATCTTGTGGAGTTGTAGCACAATGAATTCTAACTAACCGTCATTCGTTTTGTGCAACGTTTTTTTGGCGGAATTTGTTTCACTTTTTTTCTGCTTCATTTGGTTTTTTGATTTTGGGCCAAAATCCCCTCACAGCCAATGCCGACAATGTGGGCCAGCAAAAAAAATAAAAAAAGCGCAAAGGCAAAAACGTGTACATATGTAAGCGCGGTTGAAAAGTGAAATTGAATGTGCCAAGCGGAAGAAGAGCCAAAAGAGACGGAAACAGGGCGAGTGAAAATTGCGCTTAAATTGGCATTCATTCGCTTTTTATTGTCGGGTCAAAGGGAGTGAAAAGAGCAGCACAGCCAAAGTTAGAAGAGGGCAGCAGACAGAGCTGCGAGCCCAACAAATGTGAGTACAAATCCCCAAAAATTTTAACAAATCGAAAGGGATTTCCCCGGCTCACTATGAACCAACATGAAAATATCCAAATAAATGTGAAAGCAAAGGCGGAAAGAAAAAAACCGAAATGAAAACAAAAGTAGATGAGATCAACAAAAGCAGAACAAACTAAAAACAATGCAGGAAAATGCGCTGCAAATTGATTGAGCTCAAAGGTTTAATGTTTATACAGGACTTTAAGATTTATTGCTTGGCCTACAACAACACCGAACTCAGCAAATACGCACACACACACATCACACACACTAACACGTACTAACAGAAGCCTTTTTGGTTACACATGAACAAGAAATCAACACAAAAATTGGCTGCCATATGGGAAAGTCGTCTGTCTGCCGATCTATTTATATACATACATTTCTTGTTATGTATGCGTGTGTGTGTGTTTGTTTATTTACGTATGCAAAATTAGAAGCTAAAATTTCACTTTCCTTACACCGTCAAAAGCCTCACGGCAATGTTGCGCACCCAACTACGCCGCCACTACAACAAGTACCGATGTCGATGTGAAAAATGGGGCGCACATCGAGGAAAAAGGATTCGGCGGTGCTGTAGCTTAGGGCAGATATGCGTAATGAGTTTCCTGTACAAATACCACATACAAACATGCATACAGAGCACACATACACACACAAACATACTCACTGGTGAGCGAGCAAATTCAACTCAGCAGCGCAACGCGTAACAAGCTTTCAGATGCCTTCAAAACGCCTTTGCCATGAATTGAAATTTTGTATAAAAATCAAACGTGCCTTGAAGCCGCTCGCTTGGCATTGAAAATAACATATACAAAATTTTGTTTGATATAAGACAGCAGCAGCAGCACTCTTTTAAGAAATCAGCGAAAAAAGTTGCGCATACGCAGCGGTGTGCCAATGGCTTAAACAAATTCTATTTACCCAATATTTGCCAATATAAGCAATAAACATGTTTAAATAAAATAATTGTGCGCCACTCACACACACATGCAAACACACATACAAATATTTACGTAGAATAAACAGCTGCTACATAGACAACCGCAAAGAGCAAAGTCTGGTCGAAAATTGAAATAAATTGAATGCTTTAAGGCAAAAGGACGTCGGCCACAGTCGACTGATGTGGTCTTTCGTCTGAGGGGCGTTGAGTTGTGTATGACCTAAAGTGTATAAACTTTCTTGGCTTACACCTAGTTGCCAGTAACTAAGATTTCCCTAGTTTTTTATTAAAAATTTTTTTAAAATTTGATTTATAACAAATTTAATGTATCACCAGCTAAAAATCTCGCTGTTATTGCTGATTTATATTTGTATGTAGAATATTAAGTTAAGTTATGGTTTAATTACTTCAGCTGCGTCAATGTTTTATTAATTAATAATAATTCAAAATTGTACACAGAAATTAAAATTAATTATTCAATTATGTTAGACATAAGTATTTAAAATATTTATTTGAGTTGAAGAAAAAAAAATTAAGATTTATTTATTTATTTAAAAAATATCAAAATCAAAATATCAAATATCAAAATATAAATATAACGATTTTTTTATTTATTTAAAATATATCGTAGAATTAATTAACAATTCATACAGACTAACAAACAATGAAGAAAGATAAAATTAAAATACAAGTTAATTTAAATTTAAAATTTTAATTTTTTGTTTCTATATTACAATCTGTTCTAAAGATAGAAAAAAATTAGATTTATTTAAATATTTAAAAAATATCGTAGAATTAATTAACAATTCATACAGACTAATAAACAATGAAGAATGAAAAAATTAAAATACAAATTAATTTAAATTTAAAATTTCAATTTTTTGTTTCAAGATTACAATCTGTTCTAAAGATAGAAAAAAATTAGATTTATTTAAATATTTAAAAAATATCGTAGAATTAATTAACAATCCATACAGACTAACAAACAATGAAGAAAGAAAAAATTAAAATAAAAATTAATTTAAATTTAAAATTTAAATTTTTTGCTTCAAGATTACATTTTTTTCTAAAGATAGAAAACAAATTAAAATTAATTTAAATATTTTAAAAATATCGTAGAATTAATTAACAATTCATACAGACTAACAAACAATGAAGAAAGCAAAAATTAAAATTAATTTAAATTTAAAATTTAAATTTTTTGCTTCAAGATTTCATTTTGTTCTAAAGATAGAAAAAAAATTAAAATTAATTTAAATATTTTAAAAATATCGTAGAATTAATTAACAATTCATACAGACTAACAAACAATGAAGAAAGATAAAATTAAAATAAAAATAATTTAAATTTAAAATTTCCATTTTTTGTTTCAAGATTACATTCTGTTCGCTTTTAGCTTGGTATTTTTTTTTTATAAATGTACATAGTTAATTAAGGCTGCGCTTAAAAAGCTCAAATACAATTAATGTTACTCATACGCTTGGCTGGCAATTAACTTAACTTTTAATAGCTTTTCTACTCATATTTTCTGTTTCTGAAAACCGCTTATTAAAATTTCATAATTTACCATTCTTTTTATTTTATTTTTTTACTAAAAATAACTTCTTCAAGTTTTGACAAAATCATTGATCACACCGTGCGGCAAAAATTAAAAAAAATTTTCACACCGGAAAAAATCCATATGGGCATGAAACTAGAGACCAAACATAGTAATACTGCGTACTCAGTTTTTTATTTCTACATCCTTTGTCCTTTTAAAAGGACTCACAAGTTTTGAAGGAGATAAAAAATAAAAAAATATACAAAATACTTAACCTCGTTAGAATATGGCGATATGTATGTCAAATGAAAGAGGAAAGGCTCAAGAATCTAAGTGAAACTGAATTTTTATCTATTTGTAAAAAAAGGATATGAAAAAGGTACTTTGAAAAATTTAATCCTTTATATCCTTGAAAATTTACATCGAATTTTCTTCAAAAGTAAGTATGTTAAAACCCAAAATCTCGTTGAACACGTGTCAAAATTTCATTATTCTCGCTTCATTGATTTTGTATCTTTTTATTATTTAAAATACTGATACTCAAATAAATTAGAATTTTTGTACTTCATTAGAATTGCAGTTTCCGCCTTTTTTTTTAATAACTTTCGAACCAATGAAGTTAGAGTAATGAAATTTTGACACGTGATCAAGGAGATTTTGGATTTTAACATAGTTACTTTTCAAGAAAATGCTATATAAATTTTCGAGGATATAAAGGATTAAAATTTTGAAAGGACCTTTTTCATATCCTTTTTATGCAAATAGATAAAAAATCAATTTTATTTAAATTCTTGAGCTTTTCCTCTTTCATTTGATATACATATCGCCGTATTCTAACGAGGTTAAGTGTTTTTTATATTTTTTTTAATATTTTATCCCCTTCAAAATTTTTAAGTCTGTTTAAAAGGACAAAGGATGTAGAAATGAAAAACTGAGTACGCAGTATTACTATGTTTGGTCTCTAGTTTTACTCCCATATGGATTTTTTCCGATGTGAAAAATGCTGTCGCACGGTGTTATGGAATCGCTAACCATGAAGCGGCGCCATTATGAGCAAGAGATGCAATTTGTCCTCGTGCAACAAATTTATGTAATGTCAACACTTTAACCTAAACAACTAAAAAATAGCAAAGAAAAACTTTATCAGCCATAAAGAAAACAATTTTTAATTGAAAAAGCAAGCGAAACACGCACGTAAAACTAATTAAATTGTAAGATCGGGAACTTTGTGCGCAATGCCCTTCATGCCTTCACGCCCTCTCGTGCTTCGACTGGCGACAACAATTGTCAACGCGCTCAAGTTGTGAATTCTCATTGCAGTTTCGCATATTGTGTCGACACGAGTAACAGAAAAAATAGCATAAAGTGTGGCAAAAATACGCAGAAAAATTGTAGATAATAACAGAACAAGAGAGATAGAAACGCGCTGAAACGCAAAGCAACTAACTTTCTGTCAATACGAGCAACAGCAACGTTCAACTTTATCGCTTTATTGCGAAAAGTATCGCTTAAGTTAGTTGAGTGGAAACTTTGAAGATTGTGTGTGTGTGTGTCTTTGTCTGGCCGCACTTGTGTTCGAGTGCTTAGTAATGTGCGTCTGTATGAGTGCGCATAAGTGTGTGTGAAAGAAATTGTTGCTTTAATGTTGGCGAGCACACACACACACGCACACTCGAACCAAATATGCAGAAAAGCACATAATGGCAGAAACGTCAGCTGGCGCTTCGGTTCGGTGTGGGCAGAAATTTCAATCTCTGTCAAATTGAATGGCTGTAAAAACGTTTACCCTTTGCAATGCAACTCAACGTGGCGTCGGTTGCGGCGCATTGTTTTGGCTTTGTCACAATATTTGCGCCGTGCAAGCGAGCGTGAAGAGCATTGCATGATTTCTGCAACATTTCTGCTGCATATTGAAAATTGCTATGCAAATCGCTAGTGGCCACATAAAAATTGTGCGGACGACATGTGCGTCGAGCAAACTTTGGCAGTGACTTTTGACTTTTGTTGTTTGCTTTGTGCGGTTTGCTTGCTTTCTAAGTTTTCAATGCTGATTTGCTTTTTTAAAAATTTTACAATATTATATTACAATGCTTTTTTTGATGTTGTTGCATTCGTGCAGAGTTGTATTGTTGGTTGGGTGAAATGTGTTTGTATTTGTTGGGTTACTGTATTTTCAGTTAAAGATATCTATTTCACTATTAAAAATTTTTGTATTTATAAAAAAAATGCTTCAAGTTTGACGTGCTTTTCCTATCCTCGAATAGTAAAATGTTGAATATTTAGTTTAATTTAATTTTAAATATTTTTTTACAAAGCTTTTTTTGATGTTGTTGCATTCATGCAGAATTGTACTGTCGATTGTGTGAAAGGTGTTTGTATTTCTTAGGTTAGCGTACTTTAAGTTAAAAATTCTTGTTTTCTTATACCAATGTTTGTATTTATAAAAAAATAATTTCAAGTTTGATGTACTTTTTCTATTCCCAAATACTGAAGAATTTAATATTTAATTTAATTTAATTTGAAATATTTATTTTACAAAGCTTTTTTTGATGTCGATTGTGTGAAAGGTGTTTGTATTTGTTAGGTTACTGTACTAAAAAATTAAAGTTAATTAGTTAAAAAATTCTTGTTTTCTCATACCAATGTTTGTATTTATAAATAAAATGTTTCAAGTTTGACGTTCCTTTCGTATTCCTGAATAATAAAATATTTCATCATTGAGCATTTGATGTATTTTGATCTCGAAAAACACTCCAACCCCGAACAAATCGCTACAACTTGAACAAAAGCTATATTGGGTTGGCAAGAAAGTAGTTTTTCAAATCACAAAAAGATGTCGATTGCGATTATTTTGAAGGACTATTGTCACCATTAGGATTCTTTCCTTTTTGATTGTGATCGCATTTAGCTTGTTTTGGAAGAAAATTGCATGAAATTTAAGCCTTAAGTTCAGTGTAATTTAGAAATAAATGCAGAAACGGGAACTGTTTTACTCTTTTATTTGTGTAAAGCCAAAAAAGCCTCTGAGGCTCAAAAAGGATATGTGAAGTTTATTGCAAAATGCTTAGCGCCCTTTTTAAAATTGGATTTCAAACTTCCGTTCTGGAGATTTTTCACTTCAAGATGAACAACGTTCTGGTCGACCTATCAAAGTTGCTCACAATCAAATCAAAGCCAGAATTGAGTCGGATCGTCGTCATTTAATCTCCCTGCAATCTTTCGTACAGTTGAAAGATTGCAGAAAGGTTAAATGCATCACACACAACTGTTGAAAAACACTTAGAAGGTCTTTATGACTTGCAAGGAAACTTGATATTTAGGTTCCTAACACCGTGCGACAAAAATTAAAAAAATGTTTCACACCGGAAAAAATCTATATTTGCGTGAAACTAGAGACCAAACATAGTAATACTGCGTACTCAGTTTTTCATTTCTAAATCCTTTGTCCTATTAAAAGGACTTAAAAATTTTGAAGGGGATAAAAAATAAAAAAAATATAAAAAATACTTAACCTAGTTAGAATACGGCGATATGTATATCAAATGAAAGAGGAAAGGCTCAAGAATCGAAACAAAATTGATTTTTTATCTATTTGTAAAAACAGGATATGAAAAAGGTCCTTTAAAAATTTTAATCCTTTATATCCTTGAAAATTTACATCAAATTTTCTTGAAAAGTAAGTATGTTAAAACCCAAAATCTCCTTGATCACGTGTCAAAATTTCATTATTCTCGCTTCATTGATTTTGTATCTTTTTATTATTTAAATTACTGCTACACAAATAAATTAGAATTTTTGTACTTCATTAGAATTGCAGCTTCCGCCTTTTTTTTAATAACTTTGGAACTAATACAGTTAGAGTAATACAATTTTGACACGTGATCAGGGAGATTTGGGGTCTTAACATACTTACTTTTCAAGAAAATTCTATATAAATTTTCAAGGATATAAAGGATTAAAATTTTCAAAGGACCTTTTTCATATCATTTTTTTTACAAATAGATAAAAAATCAATTTTATTTAAATTCTTGAGCCTTTTCTCTTTCATTTGATATACATATCGCCATATTCTAACGAGTTTACGTATTTTTTATATTTTTTTATTTTGTATCCCCTTCAAAATTTTGAAGTCCTTTTAAAAGAACAAAGGATGTAGAAATGAAAAACTGAGTACGCAGTATTACTATATTTGGTCTCTAGTTTCACGCACATATGGATTTTTCCCAGTGTGAAAAATGCTGTCGCACGGTGTAATGAATTCAAAAACATTCACTAACACAACTAATACATTTTTCCGTTACTCACCTCGACTTTTTATTGTCTCTTTTTTCACAAGAATTATTGCTGGTGATGAAAAATTACTCATTTACAATTACATAAAACGAAAGAGTTCCTGTAGCAATTAGTGACCAACACAAGCAACATCGCAACCTGAAATGCATAGAAAACAGATAATGCTATAAATTGTATGAGATTACAAGGGGGTTGTATATTTCGAAATGCTTTTAAGGAATCAAACGATCGATTCAGATGTTTACGGTCAACAACTAATAAAACTGGAGGAATTAATCAAAGAAAAACGGAAAAAATTGGCGAATGACAAAATAATCATATTCCAACAGCAACAATAAAAGACTTCACACATCTTTGGTGACTTGTAGAAAACATGTAGAGCGAGTTTGGAATTCATTACATATTTACCTTATAAAACTGAGCTTGCACTTCCTAAGGATATAAAGGATTAAAATTTTCAAAGGACCTTTTTCATATCCTTTTTTACAAATAGATAAAAAATTAATATTATTTAAATTCTTGAGCCTTTTTTAATTTTTTTCCGCTTTTATTTGATATAAATATCGTCATATTCTAACGAGGTTAGGTATTTTTTATATTTTTTATCCCCTTCAAAATTTTGAAGTCCTTTTAGTATTACTATGTTTGGTCTCTAGTTTCACGCACATATGGATTTTTCCCGGTGTGAAAAATTTTTGTAATTTTTGTCGCATGGTGTTATCTTGAACCCATCAAGACCATAAGTACACCTAATTCTGTTTTTACACGGTCTTTTTTTACACGGTTTTGATTTAACACGGTTTGAAAATAAAATAATGTTAAATTTTGTTACACGATTTTATTCCATTTAGCACGATTCAAAATTTTTTGGGCTTAAATTTTGTTTGTCAAATTTAATTTTTGCGAAATATGTTCATATCACAAATTTAGGGAAATTCCCTTTTTGTGGATACAAGCAAATTTACTAATCAGAGCAATTGAAATGTGTTAATATTTTGTGAACTATCAATGCAATCAGACGTATTTGGTAAAGACATTTTTTATAGGCAAATTAGTTTTTCCAATGTTACATTTATTTTAATCTTAACGCATTAAGATAAAAGGTAAGCCAAAAAATATTTTATATTTATTCAGTTATTTATATTTTTTATTTTTGTTAAATATTTTATGTATCCCTGTTTTTCACTAATTTTAATAGGTTTTAGAGATAAGGTACCAATCACCTATTTTTGCATGCGATCAATGTCTTTTTTTACACGGTTTTTCCTGGAACCAATCTACCGTGTAAAAACAGAATTAGGTGTACTGTCTTTGAATCAATCGTAAAAAACACAGATCACTGGAACCACCGGAGTCTATGCTGTCACTATGAACTATTCACAATAGCCAGGGCCATTTAAAAAAAAAACGGACCGCACTAGTTTGTACTTCCAATATTATTGATTGAGAAAGTTCATTTGTGATCGCTCCAGCAAAGAAGAAAATTGTTATGAAAAATCATCGAAACATTATGAGAGAAGAAGAAAAGGACTGATGCCTGAGTCTCACTTAGGATCTGTGGAATGACGGCAACGACGACGATCTAGATTTGTTCAAATTAGTCATAACTGATGACAGTGGCGCGCACAAGATTTTCAAACCACCGCCCCCTTCCGAACCCACTTTGTGACCATTGACTGATGACGAAACATGGATTATTAGGTCGAAATCAAAGCTCAATAATCCCAATAAAAGATTTTTACTGTTAGAATCTTAGGTGTCGGTAAAGGTGAATTAGGTTTAGTAATATTGATTTCTTGATTTGGAACGCATGGTAATAATTACATTTCAGTCACTTAGTGTCTTGGGATTTTATCCTTTTTTTTTTGTTGTTTTCACTGAAGAGAGACCAGTTAACCCTTTCGACCCCAAAGTTGCCTGAGAGCAACTTCATCTATTTGTCATCTTTAAGCAAAAGCTACGATTGATTTGATGGGTTAAATTTAAGTAGGCACCAACAAATTAATATTTTCAGAAGTGAATTCAAAACAAATTACAAAAATGTTACTGTTATCCCCTATATAATTTCCAGTAATTTGCAGCGATATCAGGAAAGTTTGTGTTCTAAAAAATGTATTAATATAGATAGGCCACCAATTTTTTTAAATATTTAAACTACATTTTCAAAAATGAATTTTTTTTCAACGAAAAGGAAAAATAACCAAACTTAGACAGGCAATTAAAATCGGGCAAATCGACAGGCAACTTTTTTTAAATGGACTTTCCTCTCTTAAATTCGCCAAAAAAATTCTGCGTCTTTTTGCGCCTTTGGAAAATATGCAATTTTTTCGGAACTACTAATGTTATTTTTTTTTCAATTATTATGGAATTTTTTCATTATTATGGAATTTGTTTGCTAAAATGTGATTTAATGCTAATATATTCTAAAGAAAGATGGAATATCTAAGTTTGAAGAAGCTCTAATTTTGAAGAATAATTTCTATGATAGTCTCGCCGTTATAAATTGAGCCGCATTGCATCTTCATGGCTGTGTCATCTCCTTGTTAAGCTGTGAGGATATCAAACAAAAAAATTACTTCCTTTAAGCAACTTCACCGTCCTTCTTCCACCCTTTAAAGGCCTTTAGAAAAACGCTGAAATACGTATTTCGTTATTGTTTTTTTAGTATATGAATATATACAAAATTTTAAAATAATACGACCAAAAAACAATGTCCACCCATATAACCTTCACCACCGCCTTTCCCCCCTTTCAAGGTCGACGTTTTTAAAATCGCTCCTTTTTAAGGTTTGGCTATCTAAAATACAACTTTTGAACAAATTTCGTCATTATAGCTTCAGCAGTCTGGGCTCAGTGATGATAAAATAATCGGTTATATATTTCAAATTTTTTTTAAACTATATATTTATTTTGGAAATAAACAAAATTTTTGAAGTCAACAGCCCAAAATGACTTAGATTGCAAATTTTCAGCGAATTTCAAGTACTCCTTCTATTTTTGCCCCAATTTTGTATGGAGTCGAAGCACTGTGGGACTGTTCAAAGTGAACTAAGCTTTGCTAGAAGCTTAAACTATACCGGTTTGAATTTTTGAACTGGGTCTGAATTTCTGTAGTATCACAAGGGGCCTTTGTGGTAAGCTCCCCTCAGAGCAGTTCTTCTACCTACCTGCCTACCTACATAAATATATATAAATCTTGAATTGAGTTTTTAATTAAAATAATCTTTACTATTTTCAAAACTACTACTAGACTATCCACAAACTACCAGATTATCCACAAGCTCATAGTTAATCACTTTATGCGCATTAGAGCATTTACAAAAACAAAACAAAATAATCTAAAAGTAACCAACCAAATGCCGCTTTGAATTTAGTATTGGTCGACTGGCGGCCAGAATGCCTGCAACTGTAGTCGATGCCAAAATGCAAACACCGCCGCAGCGTCAATGCGACACACGAGCCCAAGCCGCAGGCAGTTCACAGCGAATGAAAAAACTAGAAATCGTAGAGCAGCAAACAGCAGGATTTGCTGATTTACGAGAGGCAGACGCGTGTCTACAAACACACCGCCCGATTGCGTGTTGCAACTTTAAGTGGAATTTTGCAATTTCATTTGCCACCTGCGACTTTTACAAACGCATACACACACACACACACAGAGCCAGACACACATACACACACACCCACTCGTACAAAATCGCAAAGGCAAACAGAGACGGCAATGACGACAACGGCGACAGCAACAACAACAACAACATCGAGTATAGCGAAATGTATACAAGTTAAGTAACTGAAAATGTTGTTTACGTGTACTTTACAGTTTCAGTTTCAGTTGCAGTTGCAGTTTCATTTATGCCTCCCACCATTGCCCCGCCTTGTCCTGTCACTCATATTCGCTGTCGGTTCGGTTTCTTTAACCGAACGCCGCCGGCAACACACCGACGCGCATCGTTTGTGTCAAAGTGAAATAACAAATAATAAAACAACAACAACAACAACACGCACTGTAACAACACCGAATATGGTAAAGAAAAAATGGCGAAAAAGTGTAGAGTGGCGAAAAAAATTGTGTCTCAGAACTTTTAATTAGTTTTTGCTTAAAACCGCTCAAGCTCGAGCTTCGGCTCAGGGCGAGATTGAGTTTGCGTTGGCATTGGAGTTGGATGCGCAGGTGGCTAATGCTTAGCTAGTTGTTGGTGTTGTTGTTATGATTTTTCTGAAACAATTTGCCTGCTGCTTGCTGCTTTTTTTCGGTCTGCACATTTTGATTTCTGACCAAAGTTGTTATGGCGCGCACACAAATCAGCTCAGGTGTTGTTGTAAAAGCGACGGTCGTGCGGCTTACAATTGCGTTGTGGGGAGAGGAGACGGGGAAGAGTTGAAAGAAAAGAGCGCCAGAGCGGCGGATTTAAGGCGAGCAAATTAGCGGCGGCTGGCTGGCTGACTGGCTGCCCGGACTTACGCATAAACCAAAACAAGCGGGCAGGCGGCAAAAAGCGAGGCAAAAGAAGCAAATTGTGGTGGCACAAACGAAAAAGGTGTGTAATGGAAAAAAGGCGCCACGCAACAGGCAACCAAAGCAACGGAAATCATTTGTCCTCGCTCACACCCGCTCAGCTCTGCCCAGGCTCGGCTACCTTTTCAGTTTGCATTTTGCGCATTGCCATCAACTCGCTGGGCCAACTTTTGCTGCTAAATCAGTTTGATGGCGAGCAGCTGATTACGTTGATGATGAGGCGTTCGCAACAACAACAACAACAGTAGCCAGCAACAACTGAGATAAAAGTGAATTTTGCGCCGTCAG
The DNA here is from genome assembly GCA_964056695.1 of Melieria picta. NCBI lineage: Eukaryota > Metazoa > Arthropoda > Insecta > Diptera > Ulidiidae > Melieria > Melieria picta. Next base: position 33,960,730 of record OZ057398.1, on the reverse strand, counting down.
TGCAAAAAAACCGAACTGGCTGCCAAAGTGTGTGGGTTGAGGAGAAAAAACATTCACCAATGAAGAGCAGAAAAATGTTGAAGCGAGTGCGTGTGTATGTGTGTGTGTGTGTTGGGGAGAAATCAATTGTGGGGCAGGGCGCCAGTTGTAAAGTTAATAAATAAGTAAAAAAAAGTTTGCATCCGTACGCACCCGAATATTTTTGCCACTCAATTTTTGTTGTGCCTGTTTTTTGTACGGAAACCAATCAAAAATGTTTAAAATTCACATTTTTGCGCCGCTTTCACTTGTTCGCCTCTGTCGTAGTTGTTTTAACATAGCTGCAACATTTCGTAGTGGGTTGAAACAAATTGTTGTTGTTTCGAGAAACGCCCCAAATTATGCTTTAAAATTGAATTTTGCAATCAACAAGTGGCAAAGTTCATTTTCATTTGTAAATTCATTTTTTTGTAAATTGAAAATAAAATTGAAGATTTTTTTAATAAAATTGATTTAACACTAGAAGTACCGGGAGCGGTCATTTGACGGTTTTCAGTTTTTGATTAACCGTAGCTCGAAAACGGTTTAAGTTACGAATCTGGTTCTCCTTGACTTTTAATATTTTACACTAAGCTCGATATTCTAAAATTTTGCAATCACTGCGCCGATCTGTTCTCTTTATATCATCGCTTAATGCTTACAATGAAAAACTTCTGCAGATTCAACCGATTTCGTTAAAAGCTCTGAATACCGTCATTTGACCGCTCGTGGTACTAGTAGGTATGAGCAAAACCCGGTACTCCTAGTGTTAAATTTATAAAAAAAAATTGAAGTAAATATTAATGAATTTTTTTTTTATTTTTTGCATAAATATGTTTAATTTCGAATAAGTAAGTAAATTAAATAAAATAAATAAGAGCACAATTATTATCGAACACTGTTCTCGCTTCAGCGCTTAAAAAATTCGCAATCATTGTGCACATTTTTAGTCATAACTTTAATACTGAAAAAAAGAGAGTTGGAAATTAAGAGTTAAACTCAAAAGTGTCAAATTTCGGTCTGAAATGCCTGAATTTATTAACCCTTAAACGGGTAACTTCTTCTTTGACAGTCTAGGGGATCTAGGCAATAGGACTATTCAAAGTCTACTTGGCTTCATGAGAAACTCAAACTGATTCAGTGATCACAATGGGCGTTCACGGCCTAAGTGGGCTCCGCCTTATGGCATCCTCCTCCTTCCTAACCCTCAAATGCATCAATTATTATTATTTTTTTCCACTACTATACTTATTTTTACTTTCACTATAATGTCTATTAAATGTTAGGTAACTGAGTTTGCATGTATGGTTAATGGTTTTGTATTTGAAGGTTAAAAGAAAGTAAGAAAAGTATTGTACTACGAAAAACTTGAAAGGACAATTTAAAGTCTCACGTTCTTGTTCCAAGAGATATTGAATATATTTATGTAATTTTAAATTTCTGCAAACTTATTTGCTGTTAGCTTGAATGTATCAGAATAAGTTTATAAAACAGTTAAAGCTTAGACGCTTCAATTAGGTTAGACATTCTAATCTGTGCGCAATCAACCATTTGTTGCACACAGAAAATATTAGTGTGGCTCCAAAATAATCTGAAATTTTCTTCAACGACTAAATATCGAAAATCACAGAAGACAATAAGAAACTACTGGCAAAAAAAATTTTTAAACATTGATCGAAATCAGGGTCAGGGCAGAAATTAGAAAAGTTGGAAAAAAAAGAGTAGTTAAGGTCCACTGAGCCAACAAGGATAATGGTGACGCATAGCTTAGAACAAGCAAAGTGTGTGAACGAATTTTTTTACTGTGCCTCGCCTCAGTGAGCATATTTTCAACAGGAACCAACTTTTTCATTTTGATTCCTTTGATATTCACAAATTTTAAGCGGACATTAGTCGAACAGAAGTTCTTTACATGAGATCCAGTGAGATCAATTCCTAAAAATATTTTTTTGATAACAAAATGTTTGGTGATTTTAAATGATATTTGCGTCATAAGTTGCATAGGGATCCCCCTTAATAAAATTAAATCCTGTGTGCGCTTCTGCTGAGATAGTCCTTGCCACAGTAGCCGTAATTGGATCGCAATACGAGTATTATATATCTGACAGGTCGTTGTACTATATAATACCTTCTTACATTTATATTGTATCTTGTTTTGATTTTACTGAATTTAAACTACGAATTTGAAATTTAATGGAATTTTGGGTAAATTACACACATTTTATAAAGTATTCATCGGATTGGGCTCCTGCGGCTTTTTCTATTCCCAAAACTGAAAAGAACTCTGAGAGGATGAATATTTGGCACGACTAAGCGGATAAAGGCTCCATGGCTGGAAGAGCTCAAAAAGCTCTTATCAGAAGTGCTGTGATTTCCGAAATGTTCGAATTTTTTGACTTTTTTAATTCACGTAAAAAGTCAAAAAAATATTGAAACGACATCTAATAACTCGAATGTGATTTTTGCCACTTTTTTCTTCACTTAAAAACTTTGAAAAGTTTTATTCGCATACAAATCTATTTTTATTAGTTGCTTAAAATTTCCATATAATCCATAAATCCACAGCTAAGCGATTCACCTGAACAACTTCATCAAGCTTGTTTACGATTTTAATTTTAACATCAAAAGTAAAAAAAAAAATTTTACGTTTTTTTCGATATTTCAATATTTTTTTTTTACTTTTTAATCGAAACTGAGCCAAATGTTTACATACGTAATAATCATTCACGAGCGTGGGGCCAAACGTTGCCAATTTGGTGGTTCCCCAATTTCATTTAATTTGTGTAAGCAAAATAAACACCAAAAAGGGAGGGAAACAGAAAGAAAAGGAAAACCCTTGCAAATTCGAACCGCCAGGACCATTTTTAGAGCATTCGATGCTGTAAAATAAAAGGTTCGAAATTCTGGAAGATTCGAATTTGTGAGAGTTTGAACTTGTGAGCGTCTACTGTATTCTCTTTTTAAAAATTTTATTTAAATTTATAATGAAATTCTTATAATTTGTTTCAAAAGCATTTAATCGTTTTTTGCATTTGAATAATTATTCTTCGAAATAGGTTCGAAGTAAGACCGAACTTGGAAGTGCAGTAAAGTAAACAAATTGAACTGACGCGGACGTCTAAAATTAAATTAAAATTATTTTTATTGTATATTGAAGTTGTTAAGTAATACTAGAAATATTTATAAGATTTTTCAAATTTCAGATACCTGAACTAAGAACAGTTGTTATAAACTTTTTTACTTATTATTCAAAAAGAAACTTAACATGAGATAAGTGCCTTCATAGGCACCAACTTGAACATCCTTACAACATAGTTTAGTAAAATGTAGTTAATTTTTTAATGTTGAATTGAGTTTCCTGCAACGATTTAATGGAGCTCCAGAGTGAAATTCGATCCTTGCACCAAAGCCACTTGATTACGTTCTCCCTTTTCAGCTCAGACAGCTTGTTAACTTTAAAATCTTAATTTACAGCTAATTTAGAAAGTCAGACAGACAACTAATGCATACAGACGACAACGACGTTTTGACAAGTACTGGTGAGTTACATTGCTGCCCCGTAGGAAATGTCATAGGAAATGTTTGCACTCAAGTTTGAGATTCTGCAAGTCATCTCCTCTGTCACTGCATGGCTCTTTCTAGACGAAGGTAGAAATCCTTAGGCTCTCATTTCTTCGACAACTTGGACAACTTTAGATCAGTTAACATAAGATATTTGTTAGGTTTTATCTATAAAAAAAACAAAGTCCAGTAAGTCGGATAACTCTTTCCTTGTGATATCACAACGGGCCTTTTATGCAGCCTAAGCGCGTCTTTTGGCGAGACACATGTCCAGGCGACCACCTTAACCTAACCTAACCTAAGCTTGAGATCCATCCAAACTTAAACCTTTACAGGAGTAACTTAGAGAACAAATTTGAATTCTTCCAGGCACTGTCAGACCAGCATATAACAGCAATGCCTTTACTAGATTCAGAACAAATCTTCATAGCGTTTATGTACATGCAGTGAATCTCTGGTCCGCAATTTTATGTCCCATTCAGAGCTGCAAATGTTTCTAGCTCAACAGTTTAAATCGCAAATAGAAAGTCTGAAGTGAAATGAATTTGCTTCCTTAAATCCTTAAAATAAGACCTTCAGTTCTGTAAATGAATATGAAATTCATGTGGAAAACATTAGAGAGAAAAACGCTTAATGAAACTTAATGAAAATTAATTGAATTTTGATTTGGAAAAACTGAAACCTTTTAAATATTTGCCACCAGAGATGCGTCAGGCTTTGCGCTCCCTTTGTGCTCCCTCAGAAGCACTCGGTGAGCACTTCATCCATAAGGAACGATAAGCGCTCTCCTTGTGCTCCGGTTAAAGAGCTCGATAAGCGCTCCATACAAAAGGATCAATAAGCGCTCATTTTGATTTTTCCTTTTTTATGAAAAAACAAGAACTGTAAGTTTTGTAATGTTCGAGTATTTGAGGGTATTGGGAGCATTTCTAGTCGATTTATTTATTTATTTTATTTTTTATTTTATTTTATTTATTTATTTTTTATAATTAACATTATCATTTATCATTATTTTTTATCATTATTTTGATACAACAGCGTCAGATAATCCTTTCACATATGCACGTTTTATTTATTGTACAATTGAAAATACAATTTTTTTACAAGGTTTATTTTATCATTCTTGATTTTTTGAATTGTTTAACTTTGTTTGTTCAGCATACTGAAATTTATTTTTTTTCAAATGTTCACATTGTGCTTCTCGGGGAGCACGCTCCCTTTGCTTCCCGTTGGGTTACGTAGAACCAATACACCAATTAAATTCAAAATAAGTAAGTAGTGGTATCAATTAAATCGACAAACAGTTTAACTTAGCAGTTACTTGATCTGTTTCACCCATTAGGGTCTGAACGAATGCTTTCTTAAGACTTATTGCAGCCGAATTTTAACACGTTTCATTTTGTATCTAAAAGAGTCATTTAAGAAAGTTTTAAAAATTGCATTCAGGAGCCTAATGACTTTAATAGATATGCCACCATGTCCTGCTGGGTCGATTCAATCAAAAGACAATGGCAAATTATGTCAAAAGTTAAGCGCGAATCAAATTCAAATTGAGTTCAAGCCCAAAATCCACCCACATATACAACAAGCAGAAGAAGAAGAAGCAAGCGAAGATAACAAAGAAGAAGAAGAAGCATTACAAGAAGAAGAAAAAGCCGAAAGAAGAGGAAGCTATCGTTCCAAGCCATCCTCACACAAGCAGTGAGAGTAATGACTTGATGCTGCAAGTTGACAGAAGCCAGCAACAAAATTTCGGAACGAGAAAACGAAGGCACAGTGCTGTGCTGTGTAACCCTTGGTTGCGTTGCTGAAATTTAAATTAAGTTCACATTAATTTCACAGCTCGCAAAATTCCAAAAACAACCAACGCTTTGCATTGCGTGACGCGTTTTGCAGCGCCAGCAAAAATTCACCTGCCGCGCAATGAGCGCAAATGTTAATTACTGGCAATACGCCGACAACTGAATGGCTGGTTGACTCGCTGACTGAGCGACTCGGCGACGGAAGTGGTGCTGACGTTTGACCCTGTTGCGCGCATTTGACGCGTTGTTGGCGGCTGGAGTTGACTCAGCCAGGATGGCTGGTTCGTTGGTTCGTTGGTTGGTTGGGTTGTTTATGTGTTTTGTTGTTGGCAGTGGCACCGATGCTGATGATTAAATAAGTTGACGCTGTCGTTGTCGCTGTTGCCATTGCCTATTGGCTACAGCGTTGTTGTGGCAGCGTCATGAGCCTGCAACTAGCAATAGAAACTCGATGGTGTTGTTGTTGTTGTTGGCCCTGGCAGCAACAGTTAATTTGACTTTGCCGTAATGATGTTTGTTTAATTTGGTGCGTGACGTTGAAGCTGTCGCTGTCGTCGGTGCTGCGACTGTGTGCCAGCGGCCAGCCGGTTGACTGGTGAGGGCAGAGGCGCGTCTAGTTGTTGCTCGAGCCGGTGCAGGCATTGACAGGCCACGCGCAGAAGATTGCAGATGATTTAATATTCGAGAAAATTACTTAATGGCGCTTTGATTATTTGAATTATGTTGTTTCATGCCTTCATTCAAGGGTTGGAGGGCAGCAATAATTTAAATTTGTTTGCAATGCAATTAAGTAGAAATCAGCAGCTTTTAATTGGAAATTAAAACATGCTCAATTAATACAACAACAACAACGAAAACTTCAACAAAGCACTCCAACATAATAATTTGCAATTTGCTACCTTTCGAGCTAAGCCTATTAAATGCTAAGATTTATTTATTTATTGTGCCGTGAGTGGCAGCGTAAAACTCACGCACACACACAGACACACACAGACACATACACAAGCAACAACTCGGCTTTAAAAAGCCATTGGCGCAGAAAAAGTCTGCAGTCAAATTATATGAAGTTAATAAAGCAGCGATAGCAGCAATAAATGTCACATCGAGGCATTTAAGTGTATCCACACGCGAACAAGGTAAAGTTTTATGCACACGCACACATACACACAAACACACAGAGAATTGTTTGGGCACGCACTGTCGAAAAGGCAATCGCTGCGCCAGCATAATCATAAAAATAAAAGTAAACTCATAAAACATCATAAAGTAAAGTTGCTCCCACTGTCGATCTCGCGTACTCGGGGACGTATGAGTGACATCCCTTGTAGCACATGTGAAAAGGCCGCCCGCTTGTGTGTGTGCGTGTGTATGTGTACAAGAAAGCAGCTTGTAAAAAATCACAAAATCAAATGAATTGTTGAAGGAAACGAAAATTTCCCCAGTGAATTTGCCATTTTTTTGCTGCTACTTATTAATGAAAGGCATCCTTCTTTGAGTGTGGAGGAAGACACAGTTTTTCTGTAATGTAAAAATATATTTTTTACTTGAGAATTGCAAATGAGGGATTTAAGATCGAAAACAAATTTGCTTTGAAGTTTTTAAAGTTTTGCCTTAAAGTTGTGTATATGTAAATTTAGTTGATGTGATTTAAATTTTAGTGCTGAAGCAATAATTTTCATAGATGATTCAAGAATGGCTGCAGCTGCAAGTGTCTTTTGTTGTTTTTCAAAACTGAATGAGGTGTTTCTTCGTTTTTTACCTTTTGACAGTCTACATCGAACTTATGGATTGAAGTTTTTTGTCTTATCATAACCAAGTCGCCGATCATTTGACTTTGAGGTTTTCTTCCAATTGAAATCGAAACATCAACCATTAAAATTCAGTATGATTTTAGGTTTTTGAATGATTTAAAGCGTTTGGTTTGTGTAAAATTTAGCAATATCGAAACAAAATTTCACAGTTCAACCACAGCTACTATATCCACAGATATATAATTTAAAGGATTTTTCCTTTTTTGGTTAAACACATTTTCAGTTTTGTCTTAATTCGGGCGTTCAAGCTAATCTCTGAGCTTTGATGTATTCAGAGACCTATAGTAGAATTTTATGGCGGATATTTTCGTGGCAAATTTTGTCCTTAAAAAGTCCTTGTTTGTGGACATTTTTGGCATTTTAGAAAAAAGGGTCAAATTGACCCATACGAATAGGAGCTACAGGGTTAAAATGCTCCACAAAAAAAATATTCGTAGTAGTATTTTACATCAAATTGCTGAACACAACATATACCTAAAATGTGAGGTTACATGGTTTTCGTATGCCGATTCACCATACGAATGTGTAAAAAGGGGAAAACTTTGACCCCCCTTAAAAAAAATTCGGACGTAAACTTTTAAAACGCTGATGCAGTTATATTTTTTTTGGCCCCTTCTACCAGAATCCTTTGTCAGAACCTTGTTATTTTTTTTTTGTGTTGTACAGTGTTATTTATGATTTTTTTTGGTTTAGTTTCTTAGATTTTAACGCTTGAAGTAAAGAGATAAAGAAAGAAATAAGAAGAATCAATAAAACCATCTTCGTTCATGGTCCCTCCTCTATTATTTTTATTAATATGTTCACTAGACATGATTTAGTGTTGTATGGACATTCTTAATAATGAGTTTTCGATGCTGAAGAACCTCTCATTATTTGCAGCTAGGTGGAAAAGTACATGAGCCAAAAAATTTTGGAGCTAGAGTGGAGTTAAATGGCGTTGCTTTGAGTTCAAAGTTTACAAAAAAGCTGGGAAATTCGACAAATTGTTCCACAGCTGCTCAGAAATTGTTCTTAGAGGGTTAAAATCTATGACTGACCCCCACTAGTTTTCCCTACTGAACATTTCTTTCAAACATATTTATACTCTATCTCCAACCCTTAATGGGGCTCTCCTACAAAATGATGGTTTTTATAAAATAGGCTCCAACTGCTCCCAGGTTGGCCCCAGATGTGTCAAATGTAAGACCAACACACATTTATTTTCTCTTCCGATTGTTTCTTTGAAACATATCTACCTGCTATCTCCAAGTCTTAAGGGTGCTGCCATACAAAACTGACCATTTTCTATGGAATTTGCTACCCACTTGTAAATGCAGTAAACTAACCGAGGAAACATTGTATCTCGGAAACAACTAAACCGATTTGAATGATTTATTCAACGATTGGCAAAATTCTTGAGTACAAAAAATACAAAATTAATTAAGATTCAAAAATTCACTTCCAAATCATGCCTAATGTCATGCGTTAGTCGGACCGCTCGTCTGCCCATCTTCCTGTCTACTCAATGCCAATAACCTTTGGACAATATTGGTATATACATTTGTGATCAGGATTAACTGAAGAATCGATATAGTCATCGTCGTTGTCGTTCATATGAACATCTCTAACTTTGTCTGCCCTCTTTTTTTTCTATTAATACGTCCATTCGTTTGTCCGTACATCTGCCTGTTCACCTCTATCCGTTCGTTTGTATTTCACTTCTTAAGTCCAATAGATTATTCGTCAACTGATCATCCATACTTTTGTCCCTTCATCTGTCCTCATGTCATTGTTTTTACTTGCCCATTAATTATCCTTTCCATCTTTTTATTTGCCCACATGGCCAACTATTCCCTTGTGATTATCTTCGTAACCCATACGTCTGTTTGCCCATTTCTCTATAAGTTTGTTCGTCTCTGTATCTATCTCTTCATACATCTGTTAGTATTTCCATTTATAAGTTCGATGGTCCATTTTTCCAAAGACCTGTCCTTCTGACCATATCTTCGTTCATAAGTTTCTTCATTCAAAAGTATGTCTGTGTGTCCATTTGTTCATCAATTAGCCTGTCAATCAGTTTATCCGTCCATATAGCCAACTGCTTTACTACTGCTCAGCATTTGTCTTCGTAATCCATACGTCTGTCCGTCCGTCCGTCCATTTCTCTGTTAGTTTATTCGTCCCTTTATCTATCTGTTCTTACATTTGTTAGTGTTTCCATTTATAAGTTCGATGGCCCATTTTTCCAAAGACTTGTCCTACTGACCAGTTCTTCATTCATAAGTTTCATTCATTCTATTCATTTGTCCGTATGTATGGGTGTTCATTCGTTCATCAATCCGTCTTTTCATCTGTTTATTCATCCCCATGACCAACTGATTTTCTACACCTCTGTATTTGTCTTCGTTAGAAATACGTCTGTCCGTCTGCTTTTCCATCTGTTTTTCCGTTCTTCTATTTATCTGTCCCTACATCTTCTCGTGTTTCCACTCATAAGTCCAATGGTCTATTTGTCCAAAATCTTGCCCATCCAACCAACTATTCATCCATAGCTTTGTCTTTTCATCTATTCAATTGTTTGTATGTTCGTTTGTCCTTTAATTTGCTTTGATATCTGTTTCTACGCAAAGTCGAATATTTTTCCAATAGTCTCTGTTTCTTTTCCTTAATTTGTTAACCCATACGTTTGTGCGTCAGCTTCTCTATCAATTTATCCATCCTTCTATCTATCTGTACATTCATTCGTTAGTCTATTTAGGTTCTACTACTTTAGGTTCTTAAAAAAACATATTTTAGAGCATTTAGAACTTAATTTTTTTAGCATACTTTTAGGTAATTATACAACCAAAAGTTGAATTAATTTAACAAAAATTAAGTTTCTCATATTTTAATAAGTTTGATTAAAAAAAGAATAGTTAGATTTATTCTGTTTATGCTGAAAATGTCATAATGACGCATTTGTTTTGTTATATAAACGCACAAACGCTGGACTGCTGCGCCTCCGAGCACAGGTCGCACAAAAGCCTTGTGGGCTAATCTTAAATGTTTTGCTGCTCTTTGGTTTCCGTTTTTTTGCGAGCATATTTTGCATACGTCATGGCGAAAAAGCTGCTGCCAGGGCATGTGCAAAGCAGCACAGCACAACACAATAAGAGCGCCAAATCCGCGCAGACAGACAACATGTGCAGCGTGACGCAGCGGCGTGCAGCGGGCGAGAGGCGACAGGCAACGGTAATCGTGCGACTACGTAAGAGCGGCCAACTGTGTGTTTGTGTGTGTGTGTGTGCGTTGTAATAAAATTTGAAAGGACTCATTAAATTAAATGCAGTGTAAAATGCGCATAAAACGGCAGCGAGTGGCTAACAGCCGCTGTCAGGCAGCCAGTCAGCCCTCGCTCTCCTCACACACACACACACACACACACACACAAACCGATTCTTCTCTTGGCGCGACATAGTGCGGCTGAAATTGTGCGGCTGACTGTTGAGGAGGTGAAAATGGCAAAAGCCAATTCGAGCAGCGGCACGAAAAAAGGTAATAAAGCTCAGCGGGAAGGGGCCCGCAGTGAGCTGACAACGCTTCAATCGCTCAATCATTTTGTGCGCATTTATGTGTTGTGCTGCTGCTGCTGTTGTTGTTGTTGTTGTTGTTGTGCATATCAGCGAGACGCATATGTGACGCATAAGTAGCGCTTAAATTTTAAGCTGTCTTTTGTGTGCGTCTTTCGACAGCGCAACAAAGTCAACGCAACGTGTCGTCGCCATATGTCGCCAATGCGTGGCGCTGCGTTGCTTGCAGGCGATAAGTAAAATGTTGCCATGAATGCGGCATGCAACACAAGTGACTGTCTTGCGTCAAGCAGTTGGCAAAAATTAATTACAAGCTGCGCTCGAACGGGGGGTGGGGGAGGGGAGAAAAGAAGGATTTTGAAGCGTTCTGACTGGTTGTTGATGGAAATTGGTTGGAGCCGTGTTGTTGTAGAAGAATGGGGCAGTAAATATTGGCGCACCAGTGATAAAAGTGTGAGTGGAGAAGAGTAATGAAAGCCAGGTTTTGCGTTAGATTAGGACTGCTTTTGGTGTTCAGTTTGCTGGCTCACAAAATCATCAATTGTCAAGTCAATCGCCTAAGACCAACATTAACGTTACGTCATTGACAATAGTCAGCAACCAGCAGCTTGTAGCTCTTTTTTTATTGCAAATGATAAAAATAAAAACCTTCCAAAAAAATAAAAAATACAAATTTTAATCTTAATTTAAATTATCCAGTTTTAGTGTTCGCGTTATTGACTCATTGGATGCATTGCTCTGGTGTTTACGCGCTTTTTTATTTAATTTAATTTTTGTTGCTGTCTGTTGCCAACATTTACATTTTATTACGCACATACAGATATAGTGAAATGTGTAAAAAATAACGGCGCAGCGAGCTAGACGGGCGTGTGTTACCATAAAATCGATTAATCATAAATAAACACGCGCTTCATATGAGTTTTCCCCCCTCAACATGATTGCAGCTCTACTTGCGCTCACTTCTGCACTTGCCGGCGCAACTGTCTTGATTAAGGTGACCATTGGTTTGTTGTTTTCCAAAATCTAGTATATATCTTTCTATCTTTTTTGTATATTTCTCTTTCAGTATATATATCAGTGTTGCCAGATCAGGAGATTTCCTCCTACATTTAGGAGATTCTTGGCCTTTTAGGATAATTTTTAGGATGATGAATTGTTTAGGAGAAAGTTTAGGAGATTTATATTTTATGTTAGGGGATTTTTAGGATCCTTAGTGGATTTTTTGTAGATTTTTGGATAATGAAGTATAAAAGTGAAGTATAGTAGAATGTATGGGGAACACTGGCAACAAAAATTCAGTATTTTTTTAAGATTTAGGAGAAAGTCTTTAGGTATCTGGCAACACTGATATATATCTCTTTTAGTACACATATGTTTCTTCTGGTATATATCTCTTCTGGTATATGTACATTAGGGCGGGTTAATTTTTTTTTGATGAAGCGTATAGCAAAAACGTAATCTATAGGTGATTCTGAGAAATGTTGCTCAAGAGACCATAGCTCTAAGTCGGATTTGGAGCCCCCCAAAATTTCAAAATAGATATTTTTCAATATATACATAGAATAATTTAATTAAATTCGTCATAAAATCGGATAGAGTTATAGTAGATTTCTCAATCTGGGCTTGTTTGAAAGGTATTTTTATCACTTTTCAGAATCTGTATTGATACCAATATTTTTTTTATTTTTAGTAGACATATTAGGAATTTTTTGTCGACAAATAGCCTAAAATGAACTTTTAACTAATAAATTCCGAATTTTCTGCGATTTTTTGTCGATAATTTTTTTCTTTCCTTATTCTACAGGTATCAATACAGATTCTGAAAGGTGATAAAAATACCTTTCAAACAAGCCCAGATTGAGAAATCTACTATAACTCTATCCGATTTTATGACGAATTTAATTAAATTATTCTATGTATATATTGAAAATATCTATTTTGAAATTTTGGGGGGCTCCAAATCCGACTTAGAGCTATGGTCTCTTGAGCAAAATTTCTCAGAATCACCTATAGATTACGTTTTTGCTACACGCTTCATACAAAAAAATCGTTCCATACAATTTGACCCGCCCTAATGTACATATGGTATATCCCTTTTAACACAACACTCATGATTTCATTTGACGGGATACTGTACACAAATTTTAAACCCAATACTGTTTAAAACCATATTTTCTACCTGAAATGTTTGTAACAAAGAGATGTTTGGGCTGTTTGAATCCTTAAAATCCCACTTCCTTGCGCCACTGTCCTCACTTGACCACTAAGTTACTAATAAAAGAAAAGAATTTGCAATGAAAATAAAATTCGCGGCCTAATGTTCTAACCACTGAGCTACAGTAGAGGCCTGCAGAAAATTCACGAAATCCCGAAATCCCCGAGCGAGTTACCAAATTCTAGCAATAAGTTTTGGTTTCTGAATACATTCAAATCAAAGAAAGCTGTTGTTCTTCTTTTAGATTAACCTTGAAGACTGAGAAAAAAACTATGGTTTATGTTTTAAGTAAACCTGGAAGACTGAGAAATAGTTGTCATTCTTGGTTTAGATAAACCCTGAATTTTAAAGACCAAGAAAAAGCTATCATTCCTGCTTTAGGTAAATCTTGAAGACTGAAAAAAGTCATCCTGCTTGTTTTATGTAAACTCTGAAGACTGAAAAAGCTATCGTTCTTGTTTTAGTAAATCTTGAAGACTAAAAAAAAGCTGTTGTATTTCTCTTAGGTAAACCCTGAAGACAGAAAAAGCTATGGTTTTTTTAAAGGAAAACTTTGATGAGTAAAAAAAACTATGGTGTTTGTTTTACTTAAACTTTGAAGACTGAAAAAAAGCTGTCGTTCTTGCTTTAGTAAATCTTGAAGACTGGAAAAGTTAATCGTATTTGTCTCAGACAAACCCTGAAGACCGAAAAAAGCTATGGTTTTTGTTTTGGTATACCTTGAAGGCTGAGAAAAAGCTGTCGTTCTTGTTTTAGGCAAAACTTGTTTGTTTTAGTTAAACCTTGAAGACTAGAAAGAAAGCTATCGTTCTTGTTTTAGGTAAACTTTCCTGACGGAGAAAAAAGCAATAATTTTTGTTATAGGTAAACCTTGAAGATTGAGAAAAAAGTCATCGCATTAGTTTTAGGTAAACCTTGAAGACAGAGAAATAAGCTATTGTTCTTGATTTAGTAAACCTTGAAGACAGAAAATCAAGCAATCTTGTTTGTTTTAGGTAAACATTGAAAACTAAGAAATAAGTCATCGCATTTGTTTCAGGTAAATCCTTGATTCTGGCCTTCAAATAAAACACTCATTTGACATGCAGACAAATTATTGAAAACGTTGTATCGAGTCCGAAGTTGATTATTTTGAATAAAGAAAAAAATTGTTTTTGCCTAGAAAAAGTATCTTAATAGTTGTTAGAAACTCCTGTTTACTTTGGAACGCACCTCGTATACGAATTAGTTCTAAGAAACTCCGGACACTGGTCACTCTAACCTGTGACGCCTGTCGTCATAGCCAGACGAAGCAGGACATATGTCCTTCCACATGCACGCACACAAACACCGATGCATGCGTGTAGTTTGTATGCGCTTACGTCTGCTTGGCATTTATGATGCACACACACACACACAAACACATTTACATAGACATACTCATACTAAAACTAGAACAGTCAAAGTAGAAAAGAACTAACGAAAAGATGTCTGACAGCAGCGTGAATGACGTTGTTGGCCATAAATTTACAAAAAAAAAACAAATTCACGCTCAACGCCTGCGTGCAACTTTAATGCATAAGTAATAATTTTTGAAATTTGTTATTCTGCACTTTGCTTCATCTTCGAAATGGTTTTACTTGCACATTCGATGAAATGCCATTGATGGCATTTTTGCATTTTTGCGGACATTAACTTTTAGCTGCTTTGGCGGCTTAAGCATTTTTAATGGTCATTTTCGGCTTAAAGAGGACTCTAGTGGAATGGAATTGAAATATAACTTCCAAGTGTATAGGTCCGCCTCGAAGTGGTTTAAATAGGAACATATCTTCAAATTAAACTCTCATGCAATTTTTTGTGACGAAAACTAAATCGAAAATCGTTTTGCTAGCATTAAATAGACATTTTGAAAAACCTATACTTTTCAAACAAACCCAAAAATAACTATCAGCCCTATTCGGAATGTTGCACAAACGGTCTTGCATCGCAATATTTGCAAAATGGTGTAGTATATTTTTACTCTACACTAACAAAATACATAAAGATGCATTTGCTAGACCCTTGCAAATATGCAACACTTAGAACCCATAGTTTATATTTACTATGCAAATGCAACACCAAATTAAAAAACTGACAGGAAAAAGAAGCAAAAAGCGAAAAACAAATTGTTAAACATGGGAAAGAAAGAAATAAAGAAACAAATTGAATGAGATAAGCTAAATAAAAAATTGGGCAAAAAGGACATAAATACTTAAGATACTAAATTATCTCCAAGGACCTCCCGAAATAGAGATGAGGAAAGGCCAAAAACTCTGCGAATGCATTCACAATAGTTGTGAGTTTTGTGTTTTGCAACACGTATTGCAAATCAAACAGAAAAAGACCGATTCATGGCAAATGTTTGCTATTTCAAATGCAAAGATTTGCAATCTCAAATGCACAAGATTGTGAATAGGGCTATTGTATTTTTTTGAGGATTAAAGTGACTGGTTGTAAACGTGGATTTATGTAGGAAAGGTCCATAATATTTTATTCAATTATCTGGTTTTAACTTTTACTATGAATTTAATTTTCTTTAGGAAATGTTTTCTTACAAAAAAAAAACGAACAAATGAATTAATGTTTCTTTAGGAAATTTTTCCTTGCAAAAAAAACCAACAAAACCGTTAAGGTCTTTAAACACCTTATTTGTTCGTATGAAGTGCTAGAAAAATTAACAATATTTTTAAATTTTTAAATTTGTTTTTGATTTTTATTATTTTTTATTTTGTTGTTACGATTTTGTTTTATTTTGGTTTTTTTTTAATTTTGCTAATTTATCAAAATTTGTTTACACACAGCTTAGCTTCAAAAACTTTTGAACTGCGATTTGTGTACATTGGTCTCAACAGAAAAAACAACAACAACAACAAATTGTTTCCAGTTATAAATAAAAAATATGGCATTGTACATGTATTTTTGTTGTTATAATTTTACCAAAATTCTGTACCAGAAAACTGACAACACGAGTCGTGGTTTTCAGAGATGCGCTGACGAAAAGCTGCCACAAATTTTCTGACCACATCAAATAAAACATAAGTCCAACGTTAAGGTGCCAAAGTTTTGGTGGAATTTTCAAAGTCGAAGATAAAAATGTATAAAAAAATAAAATACAAAAACAATAACCGAACAATCGAAATGCCCAAAATGTCCGACGAATAAGCAGCGAGACAGAGCCAAACAGCCAACTTGTCGCAACGATAATGCGGACCACAACAACAACAACAACAAAGATAACAGTTGCGAGTGGGAGGGGAACATATTACAAGCGGTGTGAATGGCGACTTGACAAAAATCCCGTTAACGTTGACAGTCATAAAGCGAGCGTTAAGGCTGTTTGAGCAGTAAGAAAACAACTTTTACCGTCCGACGCCCTTCACCGCGCCGCTGACCACACCACTACCACCCCTCACGACTCGTTGGAAAAGTGAAAATCTGCGCATTGGCGCCTGTGTTCGTATCTATGTTTGTTCGCTGCCCATACAAAAAATCACAAAAAAACAACCATTTCAGTAGACTTTTTAATTTCTTTACAATCTCTTTTCCTGTGAGGGGTGGCGGGCGGGGCGGATTGTTAAAGTACGTATAAACAGCTTATGAAACATAATACGCACTAGTGTACAGTGTTAGTGTTGTTGTTGTTGTTGGTGTTGCTTTCAGTCGAAATGCCGAGTTGTCCGTTTAGTCCTGAGTCCGTTGGCCGTTGGCCGCGCAGTGCTTTTCGAGGGCAGCGCGTGCTCGCATAAATGCTGACTTTTTGAACTGAACTTTGGGCCATGTCTATTGTTATTGCTATCATTGTTGTTGTTGTTGTTATTGTTTTTGTTGTTGTTTGTTCGCTTGTGTTTGTGTATGCGATAATGATGTGAATTTAATTTGCTGTCATTCTTTTGCCAGCTGCTGCCTGCTGTTGTTGTCCTCCCCACGATTGTTTCCCATTCTCGAATGTTTCTCGTTGCTTCTTCACTTCACTTCGATTCACTTTTGCGCAAATTTCATTACATTTCATTTTATATAATTTTTATTATGCCGAAAAGTGTGTCGGATGTGTGTGTGTGTGTGTGTGTGAAAAGTTCGTTTTCGCTTCATTTTTACTCATTTGATTTGATTTGTTGCTGTCGCTTCTGTTGTTGCTGCTGTTGTTCTTATTGTTGTTGTTGTTTTTTTACTACTGCCACTTGAGCTGATTTTGTCAAGCTGCAAAATCAATAAACGTGCCACTGTGCCACAAGACGCTCGTCCAAGTAAACTTGTGAACTCGCATTTGAATATAATTTCTGGATCAATTTGCGCCGAAAATTAGAATTACAAATTTTACGATGCGGGTTTATTTTTATTTTTTTATTTTTGTTGAAAGCATCATTTTCATTATTTCGAATAGATTGAATAAAATTTGATGTGCAATGTTAAAAGTGATTTTCATTGAATTACTTAACTGCGTGTCGATTGTATGG
The DNA here is from genome assembly GCA_964056695.1 of Melieria picta. NCBI lineage: Eukaryota > Metazoa > Arthropoda > Insecta > Diptera > Ulidiidae > Melieria > Melieria picta. The sequence continues at coordinate 33,943,303 of OZ057398.1, read as the reverse complement.
AATTTCAATTGCAGCCAATGTGGGCGAATCGCAAGTGGACTCTGATCGGATTTGTGGGAATTTTTACTTTCGCATTGAAGGAAACAATCATGTTGAGACAGGAACATTGTTTATATGTTTTGTATAAATTTGTTTGTGCACTTTGGATCGATAACTATGTTTTGAGTTAAAATTGTAATGTCGATAGTGTTGGTAGGTAGGTAGGAATGTGGCAGCCTCAAGACAGAGAACACTTGAGAGAACATTTTGAATACTACTGAATACTCCACATTGAAGCTGAGCAGCTTAAAGCAATCATTCATTTCCTGGATCAATCTTGGGCCCTCGTCAATTTTGGATTTCATCAGAGCAACGCTGCATCATCAGTCGAAGATTTTGAGCGACTTTCGCGAAAGTGGTCCTGCACAGAAGAGTGCTCGGTCTGGAATTGCCGAAACCACTTTGAGAAGCTTGAAAGAGATGGTGAGTTCTCTCTGAATGCTATTTGAAACTCATTAAATATATCCGCAGGATTAACGTTCGCCGAAATTTATAAAGACTGTGAAACCGAGTTGTGATGGTTGTAGAATTTGCATCAACTTTTTTTCATTCAGGTGGGTTCAACAGTTGGTTTAGAGTTTCTATGAAGAAGGACATACACATTTCAAATCTTTTTTTCAATATTTGCGGTTGTGCAATGATGGTGGTTATGGGTATGAAATGAAAGAGGAAAATTGCCTCCTTTTAAGTAAATTTTTTATTTGGAACTTTCAAACCCAGAGTAAGTCAGCAAGGTAAGGAAAAAATACATGTTTTGGATCACAGCTTGTAGTTTCATACCTCTAAATTGTATTCTTCTATTTGTATTCTTCTATTTTTATCGCAATGTTACTTGCCTTGCAAGTGTGTTTTAAAGTGTCGATATAATAGATTTTGTGAATGACTATGATTGCAAAGAAAGATTTCAAGAACAACACATATTCAAAATTGTAAAATTTTTTTATATAAAAAACATAATTTTTAGAATAACTTTTAACCAGGGACATAACTATTATAAGTTTTTTAAGAAAATAATTGCAATGTAACTATTGCAATGCAACATAAATTTTGTTTGTTGATTATAATTATTATTTACGACAATTAATTTTTACGTTGCGTAAGAACTGTTATGAGAAACAGATTTTTTTTCGTTTTCGATAATTATTATTTTGGTATTTTTTTTACGTTGATTCATAACTTTTATTTATGATTTTTTGTTATTTACATTGCCGATAACTATTTTTTTAAAGACACTTTTTTTACGTTGCTTTATAACTTTTATGAACGAATTTGTTTTACGTTGCCTTATCACATTTTGAGTATGAATTGATTTCTAATTGTTTAGTTGTTGGTGGAAATTGGTTTTCTGCAGTTAATTTGAGTTTGTCAATTTGAAACAACTAAAAATCAATTCATACCCAAAATGTGGAAATTCAACATAAAAAAAAAATGTTTTTTCAAAATAATAATTACCGGCAACGTAAATTTAAAAAATCATAAATAAAAGTTAAGCGTAAAAACAAAATTTCTCAAAATAATAGTTATCGGTAATGTATGCAAATAAAAAAATCATAAATAAAAGTTATGGAGTAATGTAAAAAAAAATCCCAAAATAATAATTATCGACAACGACAAATATACTTCTTTCTTATAATAGTTATTATGCAACTTAAAAATATTTATTACATGATAATAGTTACAGGTCATGTAAAAAATTTTTTACTGGGAATAATTTTAGAAACAATATACATATTTAGAAACTTCTTTAAGGGCAATTTTTTTATTTCCAAAAAAATGAAAAATAATTATTTTAGGTCTCTGCTTTTAAGGGGGTCTTCTGGTTACGAGCTGAAAATTTAAGTATATTTTTCGGAGTAAATTGCGAAGGAACTACTTGAGATAATCCAGTAATTTTTTTTTAATTTTATTGATACATGCTTTATCTTGTAAGATCAAATTTTGGAAATTAAAAGTCATCACACTCGCGACTTTAGAACGACCTTGAGGTTGTTGCCTTTTTTAAACTTGTTGGTAAGACTTCTTCAAGAAATATTAATCGAATTCGATCAATTTTTTTTCAGTTATTCAGGAGACATATGGCTATGTTTTCCCGTGTACGATTTTGAAATTTTTATTTTGTTCCATTTTTACACTCACCAATAGACCAAAAAACATGGTCGAAAATCAAACATTTTACAAAAAACCTCCTAGTTTTGAAAATTTTCAAAATAAAAAAAATCGTACACGGGAAAACATAGCCATATGTCTCCTGAATAACTGAAAAAAAATTGATCGAATTCGATTAATATTTCTTGAAGAAGTCTTACCAACAAGTTTAAAAAAGGCAACAACCTCAAGGTCGTTCTAAAGTCGCGAGTGTGATGACTTTTAATTTCCAAAATTTGATCTTACAAGATAAAGCATGTATCAATTAAAAAAAAAAAAATTACTGGATTATCTCAAGTAGTTCCTTCGCAATTTACTCCGAAAAATAGACTTAAATTTTCAGCTCGTAACCAGAAGACCCCCTTAACTGCAGTAGATGTGACCATTTGAAGATGACAAAGCAGAGGCATCTAAAGAGAGATTTTAAGGTCGGCTGTTACTTGATAACACCGTGCGACAAAAATTAAAAACATTTTTCACACCGGAAAAAATCCATATGGGCGTGAAACTAGAGACCAAACATAGTAATACTGCATACTCAGTTTTTCATTTCTACATCCTTTGTCCGTTTAAAAGGACTTCAAAATTTTGAAGGGGATAAAAAATAAAAAAAATATAAAAAATACTTAACCTCGTTAGAATATAGCGATATGTATACCAAATGAAAGGGGAAAGGCCCAAGAATTTAAATAAAATTGATTTTTTATCTATTTGTAAAGAAAGGATATGAAAAAGGTCCTTTGAAAATTTTAAACCTTTATATCCTTGAACATTTTTATAGAATTTTCTTGAAAAGTAAGTATGTTAAAACCCAAAATCTCCTTGATCACGTGTCAAAATTTCATTATTCTCGTTTCATTGATTTTGTAACTTTCTATTATTTAAAATACTGACACTTAAATAAATTAGAATTTTTGTACTTCATTAGAATTGCAGCTTTCGACTTTTTTTTAAATAACTTCCGAACCAATAAAGTTAGAGTAATGAAGTTTTGACACGTGATCAGGGAGATTTGGGTTTTAACATACTTACTTTTCAAGAAAATTCTATATAAATTTTCAAGGATATAAAGGATTAAAGTTTTCAAAGAACGTTTTTCATATCCTTTTTTTACAAATAGATAAAAAAATCAATTTTATTTAAATTCTTGAGCGTTTCCTCTTTCATTTGATATACACATCGCCATATTCTAATGAGGTTAAGTATTGTTTATATTTTTTATTCCCTTCAAAATTTTGAAATTTTTAAAAGGACAAAGGATGTAGAAATGAAAAACTGAGTACGCAGTATTACTATATTTTGTCTCTAGTTTCACACACATATGGATTTTTCCCGGTGTGAAAAATGCTGTCGCACGGTGTAATGGGTTGATATAGTCAGCTCAAAAATCTTACATTTTTAGAAGAGACAAACAATTTTCGATCTTCCAGAAGCAATGAAATTGACATATAAACAGACAGTACAGTACAGTACAGACAGACAGACAATATTATATTTTTTCAACTAAGAGAGTCAGTGATAAGAATGAAATTTTTGAAGTATGTGAATTGATTTATGGGACAAAGTCTATTTTGGAAAATTTTGAGTTGTGTTTATTTTGTATTTAGAGTGCGATATGTATGTATCGTCATCACAAAACTAATCATAAGTTAACAAGTGTTTCCTTAATCAATTTTGAAGATGTTTTCACCAAAAGAAATTCAATTTTAGAACAAAAACTTGCTAATTGAAAAATTACAAGCTTCACTTCAACTATGAAAAATTACCACAAATTTTCTGATGTAAGTATATAACTATATTAGGTAGCACATGTTGGTTGTTGAGCAGATGTATGAGAAGTTAAGTGCTTAACGAGGTCACCAATAGACGCCATAACTCGTCTGAATCTCACAGTATTATCGAAGACAGACAAAACCAAGCACAGCCGCAAACATTCATAAAAACGCCACTCAACATAATCGTGGTCAGGTTTTCATGCGACATATCTATTATTGTTGTATATTTATATCTATGCATATGTGCAAATATATGTCTTTATGGTCTCATGTATGAGTGTGGGCGTGCGTGTGATTTGTCTCTGGCATATAGGAAAAAGTCACCTCAAGTATTTTGTCTACTTGATTCTGCTTAATAAAATTTGCGAGCATGAAAGGCCAAACGGCAGACAAATAAAGCAAAATGGAAGACAAAAAACACAATAATAATAATAATAATAGCAAAAGAAACGAGAAGAATGACAAGAAAGTGGCTGCAACTACAAAGAAAAAAACAAAGGCAAACATTTTCATAAAACAAAAAAAGAATACAACAACCCTCGTGCGGAGTTGTTGAGTAGCGGCCACGGCAACCCACTCTGCACGTTTCAAGCATCGCACTTGGGACGGCGACTGACTGCGTTCTTGTCGCTTATTACGGCCAGCAACTGCTGCTGCTGCTGCTGCTGCGCGTCAATGTTGTTAAAATGAATGAACGCGTTTCTTTTATTTTTATTCATCCTTCTTCGTGCACTGCTGCTGCTTTTTGCCTTAATTTGTCCTCAATGTTCCTCGCACTTTTGCCTTTGCGTCGCTATTTTTGTGGCTTTTTCTACCATTTTGTGTGTTATTTGTTGTTGTTGTTGTTGTTGGTGGTGGTTTGTCTGACTTGGCAAATGATGACGTGTCGTTTGTCGTTGCCGTTGTCGTCGATATCGTGCGCCTTGCTTTCTGGCTGTTGTATGCGTGTCCGTGTGTGTGTGTGTGTGTGACTGTATATGCCAGTACTTGTATGTATTAGTGTGTGTGTGTATGTGTGTGTTACTTATTAAGGCATTAAGGATATGCGCGCTGCTGGATGCGCCGAAGCGTTGTGTGTTGCAGCGTCAGACGGAACAAGGCGGGCGGTCGGTCCATACGCGGTTGGCAACAGTTTTCATAAAATTCAATGCCGACACTTCTACCTAATTTCATTTCATGTTGTCTTCTCGCTTGTCTGTCGTGTATGTAGTTTCGTGTCTTTTATACGCATACAAATTTCATTTTTATTTCCCTACTTTTCACACCGCGGCCGCATTAAAGTGAGCGCAGCCATGTGTACCACTTCAGTTGTTGTTGTTGGTGTTGTTGGTGCTGCTGCTGTCAATGACAGGTTTCCCACAGTTTTGATGTACTATTTCCAGCTATGCAGGAGGCTGAGTGTAGGGTGCGGCTGGAAAGGTGTGAGCGACGCGTAATTGGCGGGTGACATGTCAAGTTCCTTGCATGAACTTGTGACGTTTTCATGGAATCGGGCGCTTGTTGAATGGGCGGTTTCGAAGGTGTCGTCTTGTGGCGCTAAGGTTGTTATGGCTGGGTTTAAGCTAATTTGCTGTAGTGTCGTTACACTTTTTTGCTTCTTCTTCTTCTTCTTCTTATCTTTGTCTCAGGCTTTAAGCTGAAAGTAGTTGGGGCTAGCTGAAGTTTAAGGTTCAGTGGCCAAGTCCAGAAATAGCAGCAGGAGTGAGAGAGAGTGTTGCAATTGAGATAAGATTTGCGTAAAGCAGATTTTAAATGTTGCAAGTACTGAAATGTATCGAATGCAACATTGGAACTGTATACTTCTTACTGATTTGCTAAGCGACTGAACTACGCACAAATAAATATTTGTGAAATTTTGAAGTTAAAATTAAGAGCTAATGTTGCTCGCTTCCAACCTTAGATCTTTTACAAAAGCATTTAGTTATGACACATAAATCGAAACTTATTATAGTTATTCCCTATGAAAATTGTACTAAGATAATTAACCCTTTCCGGAAATTTGTACGATATATCGTACAATTTCTTCTAAGAATTTTTATTTGACAACGAACGCATTTATTTTTTATGGAACGGCTTTTTAATTCTTATTAAGTAGGCTGTGTTGTATAATTCTGTTTAAAAATATAAATCATACACAAAATTACATAAAATCCATTATTTTCAGCTATGTGTATGTACTGTATGTGCTCTAAGTCTTAAACGTTTGGAGATCACGTTTTAATTTTTTTTGTGGAGAATGAGTACATTTAAAGCTTTAATTTACGTTGAAGTAATTAAAAAAAAAAGTGTCGAAGTTACTCAAATATCGATTTCAAATTTTCACTTCCGGTTTACTATACGTAAAAAAAATTAAAATTTAGAATTCGACAAAAACAAAAAAACAACAACTTTTTTACTATAAGAAACAATACTTTTTAGTTTTTTTTACAAATTAATTGATACAGATAATAAGCATCCAAAAATTCATGACTTTATGCTTAGTCAATTTTTAGAAGCTCATAACTCAGCAAAAAAACATCATACGAAAAAAAAATTGGGTGTACACATCCACGTCTACTAGAAGTATAACTGACCAGAATATAAACAAAACTCATTTTTTGGGTTCTCCGTTTTACGTGAAATGCCCCATATACCATAAGAGATCTGCTAGAATTCATTCACGATTTAAACTGGCTTAATCGGACTATCGAATGACTTGCAGTAGAAACATATCCCACCTTTGTTGTTGTGGTATCATAATGGGCCTAATCTGAGGCCAATGTGTGCCTGAAGACAAGTTCCCGTGCCCTGACGGCTACTTTAATTTAACCTACTGTTTCAAAGCTATATTTAGTTTTTATTTTTGGTATTTGTCAGTCGTGTAACTACAACCACGGATGCCACTTTTGGTCCAAATAGAATTAGTGATTTAATTATTCATGTTTTTTTATGATATGATGTGATTTTTTACATGGAGAGTTTATGTAACTCTTACTTACGAACCTTTGTCAAAATGATAAGATTGTGTTACCTTTTATACAATAAAAGCATTCCTGAATGATTTTTGATATTTTTCCTTCACAAAAAAAAAAAAAAATTTCGTATGTTTGAGAATTTGTTTCTTTCGTTTTTCTCTTAAATCTCTAAACGATTTTTTCTTTAAATTATTTATTGAGAATTAAGGTTCTTAATCTAACATCAATGTTGGTTATCTTAGGTTCGATTACAAATAAAAAATACATCTGGATGATTTTTTTAATGCTTTTTGTTCGATTCAATGTTCGAATCATACACATTCAAAATAAGAAAATTAATAAAACGAATTAATTAACAATAAAAAAATTGAGAAAAAAATATGATTTTATTTTTAAAAATTTTCTTTGTATTTTTTTAACAAAATAAAAAAAGTGTTACTAATAAAATGATAAAACAAAAATTCCAAATAAAATTAAGTTTAATACCATTTAAAATAATATGAATAAATATTAATCAAAAATCGACCGAAAATATAACAAAGAAAACCTTGGCAATTTTTCAGAAATAATGTTTTTAGAAAAAATGAACAAAAATGACAAATGTTTGTAAAAACTGCTGTAAAAATAAGTCGATTCAGTTTTCAGTTCAGTTCGATTCGCACACATCCAAAATAGGAAAATTAAGAAAATTAATTAATTAAATTAACAAAAACAAGCAAATTAAGAAAAAAATCTGACTTTGTATTGAATTATTTTTTGAAGTATTTTTTTACAACTTAAAAGTTTTAATAATAAAATCATAAAAGAAAACTTCAGAATAAAATTTTTATTTAACACGAGTTCAAAACGATTTAAAATGATATGAATAAATATTACTCAAAAATTGACCAGGAAACATAGTAAAGAAAATCTTGGCAATTTAAAAAAAAAAGTTTTCAGAAAAGTTAGTTAGGACAAATGTTTGTAAAAACTGCTCTAAAAATAAGTTTCGTAATCTGAGCTTAAAATAAAATAAAGTAAAATAAAATAAAATAAAATAAAATAAAATAAAATAAAATAAAATAAAATAAAATAAAATAAAAGAAAATAAAATAAAATAAAATAAAATAAAAATATTATAAAATAAAATAAGAACAAAATAAAATAAATTAAAATAAAATAAAATAAAATAAAATAAAATAAAATAAAATAAAATAAAATAAAATAAAATAAAATAAAATAAAATAAAATAAAATAAAATAAAATAAAATAAAATAAAATAAAATAAAATAGAATAAAATAAAATAAACTAAATCAAATCAAATCAAATCAAATCAAATAAAATAAACTAAAATCAAATCAAACCAAACCAAATCAAATCAAATCAAATCAAATAAAAAAAATAAAATTAAATCAAATAAAAAATAAAATAAAATAAAAATAAATAAAATAAAATGAAAAAATAAAATAAAATAAAATAAAATAAAATAAAAATAAATAAAATAAAATGAAAAAATAAAATAAAATAAAATAAAATAAAATAAAATAAAATAAAATAAAATAAAATAAAATAAAATAAAATAAAATAAAATAAAATAAAATAAAATAAAATAAAATAAAATGAAATAAAATAAAATAAAATAAAATAAACTAAAATCAAATAAAATAAAATAAAATAAAATAAAATAAAATAAAATAAAATAAAATCAAATAAAATCAAATAAAATCAAATAAAACAAAATAAAATAAAATAAAATAAAATAAAATAAAATAAAATAAAATAAAATAAAATAAAATAAAATTAAATCAAACCAAACCAACTCAAATCAAATAAAACAAAAAATAAAATTAAATCAAATAAAAAATAAAATAAAAAAAAATAAAATAAAATAAAAGAAAATAAAATAAAAAAAATAAAAATAAAATAAAGTAAAAGAAATTCCAATAATTTGTAGTAGCTTTTGCCTACCTGAGATTTATTATGCATTAAAGGTATATTTGACATCTTTTAGTAAATACTCGCATCTCGTTTACCTGAAACAACAACAACAACAATGTAAAGTTAAAATAAAGTAATATATGACAAAAAATAAAATTCAGTGCATCCTAAGTTAAGACAAATTAAAATTAGTTTGTTTGCTTTTATGACTTTTTAACTCAATAAAATATATTCGTTCAATTTTTAAGCGCAACAGTTGTAAACGAAATGTTTCCCCCTTTACGACACAAATATAGGCCTTGACCTGATGCTGTGCTGTGCCAGCTGGTTTGCACCTCATCAAAAGTTGACTTAATGAAGTTGTTGCAACTTTATAACTTTCCATTTTACCCATAAAACTTTGACTTTGTTGATTTTTTCATTTACGAAGGCAAGAAAATCCAACAACACAGAACTGCTGGCAATAAAACAGTCGCCAAACGAATATCGGCTAAAATTTTTATAAGTGCGTAAAGCGGCGAAATTCGAACAAGCCAGAAGACAACTTTAAGGCGCAATGCAGAAGTGCGGCGAGACACAAAATTCGCCAACCCCTAAAAATAAAAAATAAAAACGCGCGAGCTGCGCAAAACAAAAGCCAAGCCAAGCGAAGTCAAGCAGCATTGCTGCTGACAGGTGAATTGCGGGCAACTGCCAGCGACCATGAAGCAGGCACACTACAACAAAGGGCCAAGTGCGCCAGTGTGGAGCGGCGAGGCGGCGAGGCGCCGGGACGAGGGCTGGCGTTGTCGGCCCGGGGCTGTGTTGCGCATCCGCGCCATTATTAAGATTGTTAAAAGCCAAAGATATTGATTTATGCAGATAAGCTCCATTATGCCGAAGTGGCAGCGGCGTGCGGGTTGGGCTGGGGAGGAGAAATTGAATAACGCCGAAAGGAACGTCGCGCGTGCTCTAAATATTTCTTGTACGGAGGTGTTGGTGATTGTTGGGAATGGGCGACTGACGACTGGCGACTGGGTTCGAGGCCTATTCGCTGACATTTGCAGCAGTTAATCAAAGCAAAATAACAACAACAACGACAGCAATTTACGAGCTGCCAATGCTGCCGCTGATAAGTTCGCGTTTGCATTTGCAAAGAAATTGAGAAATTTTTTAAAAATTTAGTTTTCTCTGCTACGTATCGTTCGAAATCGTTCGGTTTTGGGTTTTTCATATTTTGCTGCTGTAATGTTTTGGCCATGTTCGAAGAGGTTGCGCATCTTCAGCTCAGCCTTGAGCTGCTTGTAGTTGAATTTAATTATTCAAACAATTGTAATGTAGAGCCACCAACAACAACCGAATGGAGAATGTCAACAAAGTTCGGAACAAGAAGAAAAAAATAAGTGAAATGCTAATGGGATATGAAATGATGGAAGGGCGAAGAAGAGGTGTTGGCATATGAAATGCGAGTAGTGGAAGAAGCTGAAATGAAAGTGGTGAGGTATGAGGAGGGAGAACTTTATGCGCACTGGTAGGCAGGTAATAATGAAAGTGAAATATTTTCAACAATAAAACCCAAAAAATGTACAGTCCAGTCCACTTAACTGTAAGTCGATTATTTCGGCTTTCTAGTTGCAGTTATCTGCGTTTTAAGTTTAGTTTAGTTAAGTGAACTTAATTAAGGGAATTTATTTTTAATTATTTCAATTAAGCATGCTTCGAATGAGTGAAAGGAAAAGACATTCTAATTCCCAAATTTTCGAATGTCGTTGAAATTTCTGAAATTTTCCAACCGCGCCAAACAACAAAATCAGCTGAAACACTTATCAGGGATGTAGTAATACGGCGAAATTACAAATCAAATTTTTTTATTTTTAAATTATGAAATTTGGCACAAAATTTTTTCCCTTAGGCGGAGTTGAAATATTGTAAATTTATGTTTTGGACCCAAAATAATCCTTCACTTAACACTAGAAAGACCATTGCAGACATTTGAACGGTTTTTCATTTTTAAATATCTGTTTTTTCATTAGTATTTTTGTCAACTTTTGCTTTGGTGTTTTTTATTTTTTTATTGTGGAAAATTTTCCATCTTATTTAAATTTATTTTGCGAAAAATTAGCCAAATCCGATGTGTAATTTTCGAGATATTAGCGGACATGATGTATAGTTTTTATAGGTATGAAAAACGATCTTTATAGTGTTTACCGAATTTTTTAAATATCTGCATTTTCATTAGTATTTCTGTCAACTTTTGCTTTGGTGACTTTTATTTTTTTTATCGTGGAAAATTTTATAACTTAAATCTTATAATTTTTAAACACACCTAGTTACCTACCTAACAGAATTATTCAGTTATGCGAAATGAAAATCGATTCTATTCTATTTCATTTAAGCAGATTTTTCAGTTAAGTGACTTGCAGTTAAGCGGTCCCGACTGTAGTAAGAACTTCACCATATTTCGACGTTTCATTAGCAGTTCGCTTCAGGGTTTCGTTTATTATTTTTTCATAAAAGTCAAAATTTCACTATCATTCAATTCATTATCCTTTCATTGGCCTTTTTCCTTACTAACTAATATAACCACAAGTTGGCTGTGTAGGGCGCATAATAACAAGCTGGAGCGTAAAATTTATGAATTATTCATTTTTTGTTTCTTAGACTTTTTTCCTTCTTTTTTCACTTTTCCTCTTCTTCTTCTTCTTCTTTCTTCTCTTTGCAGCAGAAATTAGCGTTTAATATGTAAAACGTGAAAAATGTCTAATATAAACAAACACAATTACTATAACAACATAATTAAGCAAAAGCATAAAATTGCCAGGCGTAAAAGTTGGCAAGAGAGCAAAAGTGAATGATGAAAATATTGTGAATAAATTAAGCAAAAACAACAACAATAAAATAAGGCAGAAAAGAGGAAACGCATCGAACGAAAAGAAGCTGACGCTGAGCGAATGACTGAGCGAGCGATTAATCAAAAGCGAAATCTTATTTGTCGAAAATCAATGAAAACAAATCCAATAAGCTGGCAATAATGTCAATAAATGTGTGTATGTGTGCATCACACATACAGAAAGACAGACAGCGACATTGACTTGTGCGCATGAGGGCGAAATCTTATGCTCCACATCCGAAACGAGTAGTAATTATTATCGATTTAGGCTCAAGTCAATTTCAATGGCTTCGCTTCATCATCAAGGCATGTCGCAGCAGCGGCAGCAACACCAACACCAACAACAACAACAACGATAAGCAAAGGTATTGGCATTCGCATCAGTGTCAGTGTCACCATCTCTCGCAGTCAGCAGAGTACACATTTTTTGCTTTAGCGATTTGATTAGACAGACGGCGGATGGGCACAAGGGCGAGAGGGCTCCATGACACACAGACATACACTCAGTGTGTGGGGCATGTATGCTGGGCCCTAAGTAAGTGATACGCACGCACAAGTACACACAAATAAACTTGAACTCGACGCAAGTAAGTAAAAATATTCATGGCGTATACGCAACGTTAGAGTAGAAAAAATTGCCAGCACAATAAAATAGCGACCGATATGTGTCTTTGTTTTTTTTTGTTTTGTTTGTTTTTTCGTTTGTTTGTTTGTTTGTCGAAAAAAGCAAACATTCTCGAAAGTCGAACCGAGTCAACGAAATTGAATTGAATTGCCATCAAGTAGCGCAAATGTTATTCCAGTTATGCTGCCCTCCATTTGTGGCACACTTTGGCCACCGAACTCCTCTTTCCCTCTCTCCCTCTCAGCCAGCACATTCCAAGACAATCTGTTTGACGAAGAAGTTGCGCACTCAACACTTGCTCACTCATGTGTGCGAGCTCCATCTCAGGCCTCGTCAGCGTGTATGTATGTGTGTGTGTGAGTGTAGGCGTATGTGTTGCTGGTTGAATGCTTTTGGCTTTCACTTTGGTGCCATGACAAATTGTTGCAGATTGTGCGTGTGTATGCGGATTATTTCAACATTCATGCCATTGCCAACTTGTTGAATGATAACAAAAACAAAGCACAACAACAACAACAACAACAATAATAAGCGATGACAATGAAACGAAGACAATAAAAAATAAATGTCTTCTGGGCACAGAGAGGCATTGTGTTGCACGTAAAAGTGCTGAGTGTACAGCAAAATTAACCAAACAATAAAGAATACAAGTTAAAAATAAAATATGCCAAAACAATGCACGATAACAAAGGCCTGGAAGCGTTTTCATTTTGATTTGTTGAAATTCGAAGCTACAAATTTAGGCTTTTTAAATAAAAATTCATATACCATATGTACCTACATATTTTATTTGATTTGTTGTTGATTTTTCTACTCAAATTTATTGTTAAATTCATTGCAAGTAAAAATGTTTTATATTATTTAAAAAACATTTATTGTCATTTATGATTATTCAAAAAAATACTACTACATTGCCAACAAACAGCACAAGCACAAAGTTATCTGATAGAGCGAGAGCACAGTGAAAGGGAGAAGGCAGATAACGATCTGAAGTTAAAGAAAGCAAATCAAGTGAAGCGCCATTGGCAGCCATTGCCGCCAGTGTCACTAACAGCAACAACTGTCCAACAACAACAACAACAACAACAGCAATAATACAATAAAAAAAATACAAAAACAACACACCAGCTGGTAACAACAATCGCCTTGACAGCTTCGGTTTCGCTGTTGTGTTTTTGATGATCATTGTTGTTGTTGTTGTTGTTGGTGTATTTTGCTTGCGTTAGGACATGAAGCACTCAAATTGATTTCCGTTTCATTCCGTTCTCAACTCGGCGTGCCTTATTGTGCTTCATTTCATATTATTTCGCATTTGGCGTTTGTCATTTGCGTTGTCGGTTGACTGGCGCTGTCGGCGTTGTTGTCGTTTTACGCCGATTTCCTTGCGTTTTAGGTTAGGGTTGTTGGCTGCCTCACTGGCTGACTGGCCGTGCGTTGATATCTTTCTTCTATTTCTATGCTTTGGTCGTGCTTGTATGTGTTTGTGTGTATGTTTGTGTGTGTGTGCAGTGTGCTGATTGCGAATTGTGATTTTTGCCTTCAGCCTTCGACCCCCCGCTGCCGCCGCTTTGAGGCAAATCTTTTTGCCCAACGTTTAGGCAGATTTATTTCACTGTAATTGTGCCGAAAAGGCCGCATGCATGACTTCCTTTGCTTCTTGTGCATGCTCAAGCGGCAGATAGACAGCCCGCCATAAGTGCAAGTCGAAAGTGTGGAATGAGAATTGCGGTTGTTGTTGTTGTTGTGTTGTTGGATATTGCCGCTTCTGTTGTGCGTGATACCAGCAACCGCCATGACAGCCGATAATGATGAGCTTAACGAGCTTAACTCACGACAGTCTGTTGCTGGGGTCGAAGTGGTAAGAAATGTTAATTGTTGTTGTTGTTGTTTTTTCATATTAATTATCGATTGCTGTTGCAATGGTGGCCATTTTATGTTGCGGTAAATTTTAATGGTTGTTGTTGTGTGTTGTGATGATAGTTTAATGTATGCGTTGGTTGTTGTTTTTGTATTGATTTGATCGCAGTTAACTTTCGAAGTTAAGTTGTTGTGTTTAACTGAGCAACAGTTGTTGTAGTTGGCGTTGTTGTATTTTTTGTTTTGCTCTTTTATTGCTAACTATTAGTGTCCGACCGAATATTCGTCTTCGGTTTCGGTATTCGGCCTATTCGGCCAATTTTAAATCTTCGACTTTGGCTTCGTACAAATTAGCCGAATACCTTAGCCGAAGGTTTTCGCCCTGTAATTCACGTAAATTTGCTCTGTTCGTTGTATTTTGTATTTGTATTTGTATTTTATCAAATATCGGGTTTTATCGATATTTCGGACTCAAGAATGCGATTAAAAAAATTAAGCTATATTTATGTCAATGGTGAGCAAAATAATAAGAACAATACTTTTATTATTATGTTGGCACATATATTATTTCAAGCAAACTGTATTGTTACAAAAACTTTTTATATACCCACATTTTCTTAGCTGTAATTTTCACAAAAATGTTACTGTTTTACAAAAAATCGTATTAAAAAATTTGTTCATTAACCATAGAAATGGATAGCGGTAAAACTTGCACAAATATGGAAAGACAAATGATTAGAGCGATGGCAGAAGAAGGAAAAACATATCGCGAAATATCCACGATATTTACGATATCGCTCTGCAAAATCCATAACGCCGTAAATTGGACGCTAAATCCAGAAACTTGAGGCCGAAAAAAGAAAACGAGCGAAAAAATGGATAGGCGAATTATTAAAGCGGCGAAAGACGACCCATTTAAGTCCTCAAAAGTAATTGGACTTGAATGTGGTGCAGAAGTTAGCAGCTCTACCATTTGCAGAAGGCTACGGGAGTCCAATTTATACGGCCGGGTGGTGCGCAAGGTGCCGATGTTGCGGGCAAAAAATGTGAAAGAAACCAATCGAAGTCGCACAGCGTACTTTTTAGTGATGAAACCAAGGTAAACCTAGTTGGATCGGATGGCAAGACACCAAATACACGCAGAAGACTGTTAAGCATGGAGGTGTAAGCATTATGTTATGGGGCTGCTTTGGATGGTACGGTGTGGGGCCCATACATCTCATAAAAGCAACCTGGACAGCCAAAAATACGTTGACATACTGTCCACTGAAATGCTTCCCTATGCACAACAAGTCATGGGCCTTGGAGTCATTTTCCAACAGGATAATGACCACAAACACACATCTCGCCTGGCCAAAGATTGGTTTGCAGCGCAAAATGTTAATCTTTTGGAGTGGCCCGCGCAAATCCAGACCTAAACCCCATTGAACATTTATGGGCGGACTTAAAACGCGCCATTGGTAGGTACTAAAAGATTTAATAATACGGACGAATTATGGGCTGCAGCACAAATGCAATCCCTGTACAGCGATGTCGAGACCTTATTGACTCCATGGATAGGCGGTGCATTGCCGTGGAGGCCAGCAGGGGCTACAACACAAAAAATTAAACAAAAGAATGGATTTCGTCTTTTAAATAGCAAAAATAATATTAACATTTAACTTGTTCTTATTATTTTGAACAACTTGTTTTCTACGTTTTTGTTAATTACATTCTTTTCTTGGGCGGCAAATAATCTTGAAAATAAAACAATGCTTAGCCACTGTTAACAAACCTATAAATAAAATGGTCTGCAAACTTGTATGGTAATTTTTTAATTGGTTTAATTTTTGGGCGAAGTTAAATGCATACATATTCTTGTTCTTATTATTTTGCTCACCACTATATATATAAATATTCTTTAATTAATTCTTAAGTGGAACAAAGAAATGAATAGAGAAACAACGACTAAATTTATAATTTTTTCCCTTAAAATAATTTTTATTAGTATTTGGCTTTGGCTTCGGCCTTCGGCCTAATATTTTAGTTATGCCGAATATGTATTCTACTTCGACTTCGGCCAAAAATATACCTTCGGTCGGACACTACTAACTATGCATAGTTGTTGCTGGTGGTTGGTGGTGTTTCATGTTGTTTAACATGTTGGCGGTCTTTGTTGGTTGCAACTTTTGGTGTATTGGTGTTTACTGTTGTTGTTGTTTTTGTTTACAATTAAGATTGTTATTACTTATTGTTGATTGTAATTTACGCAATTTTTTAATTTTTGATTTTTATAATTGTCACTGTTTGCGGTTGTCATTAGTTGTTAGTGTATGTTGTTGTCGATAGTGTAGTTTGTTGTATTGATGATTACTGTTGTTGTTGCTCTTGGCAATTATTATTATTATAAGTAAGTTATTGTTGGTTTTTACGACCATTGTTGGTTGTTACTTGTACTAATTTTGGTGGTTGGTTTGTTGTTTACTTATTTTTGCTGTTGTCGCTGATTACAGTTGTCGTTAGTTGTTAATGGCTGTTGCTGGTTCTAGTGTTGTTTGTTGTTCTAGTGTAAACTAGTTGTTGTTGCTTAAGCAATTATTACTAGTTACCGTTGTTGATTGTTATTGGGCTATTTTTAGTTATTGTTTTGTTGTTTACAGTTGTTGTTGTCGCTGATTGCAACTGTCATTAGTTGTCAGTGTTATGGGTTTGTGTTAACTGTTTGTTGTTTTGGTATTTGCTGTTTTTGTTGTTGAAGTTCACAGACAATATTAGTTGCTGTTGGTTGTTTTTTGATTGTTTTGATTGTTGTTCCGGGTGTTCATCCTTTTGTTTGTAATTAAAATTGTGTTTTTTGTCAGTGTAGTTGTTTTCAGTGTTGTTCTTGTTCCGATTAACAATCAATATTAGTTTTCATTGTTAGTATTTACTTGCGCTATTTTTCTGGTTGTTATTCCGATCTTCACCATTGTTAGTTACTTTATTTGTTGTTGTTGCTATCAACCACCACTTACTTGTTGTTATTGTTGGTTGTAATTCGAGCTATTTTTTGTTGTTGTTCTGGTTGGTTGGTTGGTTACTTGGTTGTTTTTAGTTGGTTAAAATTTCTTCATTTTACTAACTTTGGTTGCTTTATTTTTTGTTGGTTAATTTATTTATCCAGTTTTTCGTCAGTGTAGCTGTTTTCAGTAATGTTGTTGTTGCTATAAATAATTAATATTAGTTGTTGTTGTTGACTGTAATTTTTCTATTTGTGGTTGTTTTTCTGTTCTTTACCGTTGTTTGTTACTTTGGCTATTTTACTTTTTGTCAGTGTAGTTATTTTTAGTATTGTTGTTGTTGTTAAAGTTTCTTCATTTTACTTTGGTTGTTTTAATATTTTTGTTGGTTAGTTTACTTGCCCTGTTTTTAAAACTCATTTTTTGTTAGTGTAGTTGGTTTCAGTATTTTTGTTGTTGCTATAAACAATCAATACCTATTAGTTGTTATTGTTTGTTGTAATTTGAGCTACTTTTGATTGTTGTTGTGGTGTTCACCACTGTTGGTTACTTCGGTGGTCTTAGTTTTTTTTTAGTGTAGTTATTTTTAATATTGTTGTTAAAAATGTCTTCATTTTGCTAGCTTTGGTTGTTTAATTTTTTGTTAGTGTAGTTCTTTTTAGTATTGTTGTTGTTGTTGCTGCAATGTTGTTGTTAAAAATGTCTTCATTTGTGTTTTAGTTTTTTATGGTTTTGGCTACTTGAACTCAATGTTCAACTTGTTTAACTTGTTATTGTAATTTTGTTGTTGTTGAGCCCATTGTTGTTGTTGTTGTTTAGCTTGTTTAATTTATTCTTTTTGTTATTGTTATTGTTGTAAGAAGTCATAGTGTTGAACCGTTCCTTGAACTGTTGTTGTTGTGAAGTAATTAGTACGATTATTATTTATGTTGTTGTTGTTAACAAAATTCTAATTTATTACACAGCAGTCAACTTGGCCAAGTTTTCATAGCTTCTTGTTCTGTTCTTGAAGTACTAAAAGTGCCAGACTTCATACACAATGGTTGTTGTGAAGAGTTTCCTGTTATTGTATTTTAACTTGGAAAACTTCTTATCTATGCACTAACAAAATTCAATTTGGTCAACAGCATCTTTTATTCATTCCTTAAAACACTCAAGTTCAGGTGGCTATCAAAGATTATAGAATTCATTTACCCATTGGCCTCAAAAGAATCCACGACTTAGATTGCAATCTGCTAGGAACAACTGAAAGTTTAGTTGTGCCGCACAATTTGCGTAAACGTCTGTCATCATAATAGCCTCAATTTGTTGTCGACTTTTAGGCTCTTAAATTTCATGTCGCTTCGCTTCTGTTCAGGTCACAGCTATTCATTTGTGCGGTAATTAAATGACAAAAATTGAATTAAAACAGCCGAATGTCTGCGCAAGCAGCCAAACCAACTCAAATCTCATTTATCAAAAGTGTCAACAACAACAACAACAACAAAATTGAACACAAAATCAAATGACATAATGGCCGCGCCCCGTGTCGCTGTCGTGTCGTACATCCCAGCGGCAAACAATTGAGCATTTTTTGACACTTTACCCTCGAGAGGAGAAGAAGAAGTGGCGTTGTTGAGTTTTTTCTTTGAGTTTTTGTTGCTGTCAAGTGGCACGGCTGACGTTTAAGCTGAAAAGTTTCATGACAAGCGTCGGCGAAAAAGGTTTGTTGTTTTACATGTTTTGCTGTCAGCCAAAATGCGGCAAATCAAATCAAATCAAAAGTTTTTCGTAGGCTAGGAATATTTTATTGTAATTTTAAAATTTTCTTTTGCATAAATTTAGGCGCTTTATTGTATTTTATTAGATTTTTATGGAAATAAAATAAAAAGTAGCCAACTACGCGCTTGGTTGCTCTTTTATCTATCGAATTGAAGAAAGATACTAAAAATTTGTTGGAAATAGGTGGCAGAGGAAAGTAAGAAGAAGAAGAAGAAAATTGTAAAAAGAAGAAGAAATTCATTCTATCAAAAATTGCTTTAAACATGGTCAACACCAGTGAGCCAACAGTGCCTAAGTTGTGTGTGTTCGAAGCGCGTTTAAGGAATTTTCCGCGACGGCAACAAATTTTACCGCTGACAGAAACGCCAAACAGTCATTCAGAGTCGGAGACAGAGAACCAAAGCGGCGCCCGAAAATTGGTGGAGCCTTGCGGTGCTTAATGTTGTTTTTACATTTTCGTTGGAATTTTGTGCGCTGGCTTGCTGACTGTTTTTCGACGTTTCAGCTTGTGACCGTAATTAGTGCTCTGCGGCATAAATGAGCTAAATGAAGCTATAAAGGTATAAGAAGAACAAGAAGAAGAAGAAGAACTCGATTCAGAAGAAGCAGCAGCAGCATCATAGAAACCGGTGCTGTTGCATGCAGCACCAATAAAGTGTCGGCGTGTGCGAATATTTATGAAGTCGAGTTGGAAAACGCTTTTAATTAACTGGCGTATCATTTGACGGTTGGGCGACGCGGTCTGCAGGTGTGCATTCAAGTTGTGCCACAAAAGTTTTCACTCGGCACAATTGCGCATACATCAAGTGGCTGTGTGGAGTGGGGCAAAGCAATGTCTTCAGTCTATGAAATATTTGTGAAAATTATTTTGAGTATTTAAAGAAAGCATTCGACAATGAGTCAGAGAACGAGGATGTGGAGAGGCCTGGTTCTACAGCGATATTTCGAAGTCTTTATAAAATGCAAGTATTGCGTTTGTTTCAGAAAAGACGTCGAATTGTTGTTGTAAAACGAACTTGCTGACACTACTATTTAGGTAATTAGGTACTTAAATCTATGGTGTAGGCATTGTGAACAGCAATTTTACATTACATTGCATTTAATTTTTCTTCTGAAATGTTCAAACGAACTGTTGAAAGGCACATTCTAGAAGAAAATATAAGTCTTTGACATTGTCTTACCTAGAAATGGTTAGTTTACGGTGGCTGCCTCTGAGACACATTTAACACTAGAAAGACTACTGCGGTCATTTTGACGGTTTTTAATTTTTGAATATCTGTATTTCAGTTAGAATTTCTATCAATTTTTGCTTTATTGACTTTTGTTTTTCTATCGTAACAAATAATTTCAATTAAATAATAGTTAAATAAAATTATTTTATAAATAATAATAATAGATTTATAAATAACAAAATAAAATAATTTTAATTTTTTTTTTTAATTTTTAATTTTATTTAATTTAATTTTAATTTTTTTTCGTAATTTTAAGTAATCTTTGTTATGAACTTGTGGCATGCAAAAGAACTGCTTTTTAAATGCCGATGTTTTTGTAATTAAATAAAAATAAATAAATAAATAAAAATATTATATTCTTCTTTTAATTATAACTAGTTGTAACTCCCGAAATTCGGGTGTAATAAAAAAATTACCATTTGGTTTATGTTATTAAAATTTAATGTATATTTTTTGCATTATAGTACTTCTTGAAATACTACATTCGCCGTCTGCGTTACCATGTAATAAAATAACCAATTTTGGTTAAATTTAACCAAAACGGCAACGCTGACTCTAACTACATTTTTGTAAGATTTGAGTTGGACTCTTAAGAATAACGTGATCAAAACAACATAAAAATGCAAAATTTGGGACATAGCAACCAGTGTTGCCAACTTAGTGCTTTTCGCACTAATTTTAGTGCTTTTTAAAAATTTTCTAAAATAGAAAAGTTGGCAACCGTGCTCTCACCACATGCGTGTGTGGAACGTGTGGGTTCCATGCACGATTTTGATTGTTTGCTTATTCCCATCTTCTTGCTCAAGCGCACAGCTTTCTGATTGGATTTAATAAACGTAAAGAGCAATGCTGTTTCCAATAGGGAAATTAATGCAATTTTCGATGCAAATATCTCCCGATAGGCTTTATCAATCCACATTTTGACAGTTTTGTGCAAATATGCTCATTAAGAGCTTTAAAATGATGTATCATATGATATTGTACGATGTGTGGATAGCAAGATCTCAGCGCCCTTATTCAAATAAATATATAGATTGTTTTCTTTTTTTCTGTGAAAAATTAGCCAAGGCCGATGTGTACTGTTCGAGATATCAGCGGATATGATATGCAGTTTTTGTAGGTATGGAAAACTTGCGGTCTTTCTAGTGTTGAGTAGTGTTTTTATTTATATTTTATAAATCTTTATATTCGAAGCATACTTGTAGGGGCCAATTTAACATTGTTTCATTTCTTAGTGGCTTTCTGCTTTGATTACCTGCCCTCACTTCCATACAATCACCGCCTTAATTTATATTTACATTCAAAATTAATTAACCCAACATTCCTATCCGTTAACATATTTGTATGTCAGTTTAAAATATTTTCAAAACCATTTAAATTATTATCTAATAAGCTTGTCAACTCCTATGCTGTGTTTACTGAATTCTATGCGCACAACAACACAATACAACAACATTTTTTTTTTGTAGCTAATTTGAATGGTTGGCGACCACAATACGCTTATCAACACGTTGTTGTTGTGGTTGTTGTTGGGACAGATATTCTTGTTATTGTTGTTATTGTTTGGCAGCATTGCCAATATTATAAATTACAAAAGCCATTCATTAATTTTAATTGCATTACAGCGGACAGGTCAACTACCCGTTTTAAGTAACCGAAGACGGTTCAGTTGGCAGCCGGTCGCAGCGTCAACGCAAGACTCAGCTGAAGTGAACTGAAGGCAGGGCGCGGACCAGGACGAGAGATGGATGGAGTAAATGGCGCTGGCAGCGGAATGTGTGCGTGTCAAAAGCTGACTGCTAGCTACTTAAAATGCTGGTAAATGAGTTTGCAGTGCGGGTGTGGTGGGCGAAGGAAAGCAAAAAAGCAAAATTGAAAAACAGGAGATAATGAAGAATTTTGTAATGGCAAGTGGAGAGGAAATTTGAAACGGTCAAAGCAAAGTGGGACGCTAATGCCGAGTTGAGAGGAGTGCAATGAAATGACTGAAAGATGAGGAAGATGTTTGAAATAAACAAGAAGAAGACAAAGTGGTAGAACCAAAAGATTTGCATTAGTTTGTAGTTGGAATTGTGGAACAGTTGGAAGAAGCATGAAATTATTGCAAGGAAGAATGAATAAAATAAAATAAAATAAAATAAAATAAAATAAAATAAAATAAAATAAAATAAAATAAAATAAAATAAAATAAAATAAAATAAAATAAAATAAAATGAAATAAAAGAAAACAAATTAAAAACAAATTAAAATAAAATAAAATGAATTAAAATAAAATAAAATAAAATAAAATAAAATAAAATAAAATAAAATAAAATAAAATAAAATAAAATAAAATAAAATAAAATAAAATAAAATAAAATAAAATAAAATAGAATAAAATAAAATAAAATAAAATAAAATAAAATAAAATAAAATAAAATAAAATAAAATAAAATAAAATAAAATAAAATAAAATGAAATAAAAGAAAACAAATTAAAAACAAATTAAAATAAAATAAAATGAATTAAAATAAAATAAAATAAAATAAAATAAAATAAAATAAAATAAAATAAAATAAAATAAAATAAAATAAAATAAAATAAAATAAAATAAAATAGAATAAAATAAAATAAAATAAATTAAAATCAAATCAAATCAAATCAAATCAAATAAACTAAAATAAAATAAAATAAAATAAAATAAAATAAACAAGAAGAAGAAAAAGTGGTAGAACTCAAAGGTTTTCATTAGTTTGTAGTTGGATTTGTAGGACAGTTGGAAGAAGCATGAAAATGTAACAAGGAGGAACGAACAAGTCGAACAGAGCAAAAAGAAATTAATGAAGGATGGGGAAGATGTTTGAAATAAACAAGAAGAAGACAAATCGGTGGAACCAGGAGATTTTCATTAGTTCATAGTTGGAATTGTGGGACCGTTAGAAATAGCGTCAAAATATAATTTCGAAGAACGAACAAGTTGAACAGAGCAAAGATAAATTACTGAAAGATGGGGAAGATGGTTGAAATAAAAGAAGAGAATAAGAAGAAGAAGAAGACGAAGAAGAAGAAGAAAAAGTTGTAGAACACAAAATATTCTTATTAGTTTGCAGCTGGAAGAAGCATGAAAATATTTTAAGTAAAAGCAAACACGTTGAAGAGTGTGAAAAGAAGTACCAGAACAATGAGGAAAATGTGGTTCGTAGAGAATGTGCAATCACGGTGCATTCGGCAGCGACATGAGGATACAATAAAGAAGACCGAACAAGAAACAATATGAGTAAAGCAATGAAAAGGCGAAAAGTTTGAAGTGAGAAAAATAGATGGAATGAAACAAAGGAAAACCAAATAAAACAACTCAAATTCTTGCAGAGTAGAAGAGACAAACCAAATGAGCAAACAAATGCAATCTTCTCATTCAAAATCAGATTAAGTTTTGTCTGATTTGAGAGATTGAAAAGAATAGTAATGCAATTTGATGCGAGGTAGATCGAAGACGATGTGGAGTACAGCTCGCAAATGTGTCAGAAAAACATAAAATTTAAGTATTAAACGAATTTCCTAAGCATTTTACTATTCAACGCCCTTTTTTTCTATCAAAACGCAGTCAGAAATGTTCTCAAAATATTCAAATGTCTTAAGGCAGACAAACGATTCTGTGTGTTCCTTGAAAAAAAAATATTTATTTCTTTTCTTGTATATATTCGTACAATCTTGATTGGGGAAGGCAAAAGTGGACAATTATTTCTTTATTCATTTATTTATTCTTTTCAATAATTTGTTCCTTTTTATTTACGCATTTTATGCCGCTTGTTAAAATGTGTCGTAATTTTGGGCACGTTGTGTTTACTTTTTATTGCTTGCCGCGTTAATTTAATTACTGCTAAATGTTTTCTAAGAATGTTGAGAATTCTGTGTGCCTGCGTTGCTGCTTTTTTATACATATTTTAAAGACTACAATAAATTTTTAGAGGAATATATTTTTTAAAATTTTTTTTTATATCTTTTATAAATATATTTTTTTATATATATTTTTGTGTTTATTTGAATGTTTATTGCAATGTTGCACATGAAACTTCATTTTGGGAATTTCGTAAAAGACTAAGAAAGTGGGTGGAAGGTTTTGATAATTGGGAAGTTTTGTTTTTACTGATATCTTACTTAACTGGCCATAACAACCCGTTATCGTGTTACGGCCTCATTTATTTCGGTCTCTTGCTGAGAAATTAAAACTGGCCCCAAAAGTGGACTGTAAAAAGCATCTGTGTCAGTTTGCAAAGAAAAAATCACGGAATTCTGCTATATAAGATAATTTTTCTCTTACCGAAAAATGGCAATAATAATGAAATAATAATACTTGAATTAATAAAATATTTTTCAAATAAAAACTGTATATTGTAACCAACAACAAACTTTTATTTGGACCTAACAACACCTAACTAAAACGACAATACTTTCCACCAAAAGAAATTTAATTGAATTCAAATATTGAAATAATAACTAATTTTTCGCATATCGCTTTTCGATAAATAAATATTAAAAGGAAACTATTTGTGAAATAAAAATTCATTTGTTATTTCCCCACCAACCCACATCAAAATGTTTTTTAATTCACACATTGAGATAGCAACTAACATAAAATTTGGGCTTTTGAAACTATTTTTCAATTCAAACTTCATTTGTTATTTTGTAAAATAATTTTTTTTAAATTTATATTTTTTTTAACATTTTCATTGCAACCCCCCACACCAAAATGTTTTTTAATTCAAATATTGAGATAGCAACTAACATAACATTTGAGTTTTTGAAACTATTTTTCAATTAAAAATTCATTTGGTATTTTGTTAAATAATTTTTTTTAAATTTCTTTTTTTTAACATTTTCATTGCAGCCCCTCACACCAAAATGTTTTTTAATTCAAATATTGAGATAGCAACTAACATAACATTTAGCTTTTAAAACTTTTTTTCAATTAAAAATTCATTTGTTATTTTGTAAAATAATTTTTTTTAATTTCATTTTTTTTAACATTTTCATTGCAGTTTTCGACGGATCAGACAATTTTATGTTGGAACAAATGTTGGGCGAATTTTTTGTTGTTCTATTTTATAGGGAAGAGTTGTTGTGTTGAGCTGAGAGTTGTTGTTCGTTGAGTCGCTAAAGGGTTAAAGTAATTTTTTGCTTCTTTTACTTTCTTGATTTCGATTTTCAAGTTATCAAATTTTCGTCCTTGATGCCAGTTTGCATTTTATTCTAATATTTATTTAAGTTTGCGTTTATTTTTGTATTGCATCTCATTTTTTTGTATTTTTTAAGTAAATTAAATTTTTTATTTGAATTCCATTCGTTTTCATTTCCATGTATTTTTTGACAATCTGCATGACGGTTTTGTGTTTTTTCTACTTCAGCATATCGACATTCGGTGCTGTTGCCTGTCGGCTGTCGCTAAATATTTGCGTTGTGATTTTCCACACTAACTCCTCGCTGCTGCTTGAGAGCCGCCTGTGAAAGGTCCTTAACAAAAAATTGAATTCCGAATTTGTATTTCGTTTCATTTCCGTTTCTCTTCGCTCAGTTTGCATTCCTACCAGTTGCACAGTTCAACATTTTTTTCATGCACATTTTTTAGTTGAATTTTTTACGCTTTTTCGCTACAATCGGCCTCGGTTGCGTGTGGCACCGGGTGTGGCAAGTGCACTGCAAACGAATTACGCTTCGGCTGTGTGTAGTTGCAGCGAAGTGAATTTTCACTGCGGAAACAGCAGCGACGAGCAAAAATTCAAATTTAAATCCAATGAAAATTGTGACGGTGAACGGAAGCGAGCGACTGATTGTCGGCGAGTGGGAGTGCCGCCGCACTGCTCAGGCCGCTGAAAATCGTTCGATTCTAAAGAAAGTTGTAAAGAAAAAGTCGCCCACATGGTGGGTGTGGGCTGTACGTGGCTCGTGCGCTAAGCCGGCCAACGCATTCGCCGGCATGCGCCGCACATTGCTCCACATTGCCGTCGACATTTCGCATTCATTCATTCATTCATATTTTACGTACGGCCGTCGGGCTGACATTGGCACTGGCAGCGCCCTGAAATATGCCGACAGTTGTGACGGCCGCACTCGTACTGGGCGCAGCATCGACAAGCAATGCGGAAATCGTCAGACAAATCAAGTTTCATGCCGCTCCTCGCCACAACGTCGACCAAGTACTGGCAGCGTTTTGACCGCCTCTCCTCCCCTCCGCTTCGCATTGACATTACACTTGTTCAGCACGTGTCCGCTGACATCGCGCGGGGTTGCTTGGCCAACCGAACGACCGAACCACCCACCGGTCAGTGTCAGCCATGACACACGCCCTGGGCACTCCTCGGCCATTGCGACGGCTGTCTGTCTGCGCTTCGATAGCTAAAGTTCCGCACTCTCATAACGTCATAAGCGACAGCTATGCCAGTCTGTTGGCCGCTCTTCTTCTTCTTCATCTTCATCTTCTTCTTTTTTCCCCTTCTGGCTGTGTTCGGGTCACGTTGTTGTCTGATTGCTGCCATGCATCGATTATTTTTGCTGAATTTTTTAATATTTACTTTTAATACTAGTTAGTTTTTCTTCCTTGGCGAGTTGTTGCGTATGTGTGTGTGTGTGTGTGTGTGCATGTGGTTGGGCGCTGTTTGTCGGCCACCGCCGACAGCGTCTTTGGTGCAGCCAACGCCGCTTTGCATACCGCCCGGGGAATTCGGTTAAGAGTTGTGGATGAAAATAAACAAGCAGCAGTGCAGGGTTATTGGCTGAGAGCTTTGAAGTTGCTAGCGCCATTTAAATGTTGCTTATTGCGTTTGTTTTTGTTGCATTTAAAGTACCGTTGGCCACTGCACGATTTATGAGTGCGTTGGTGTGGGGGGGGGAGTGAAAATTGAGATAAACATAGGAAATGTTGCACTTGAACCGACTGTGTAGGCTAGTTTCCGGAGTATAAGTAATGGAAAAATTACTACAAAAAATTGCTGGTTCTCCAGTTGGTATTAGGCACTGAAAAGTCTGGTGACTTTGTTGAAAAGTACAAAAGTATTTTGTGGTGTATATTTATTGAAACAGATTTTGCTGGAGCAGCCATTTTAACTGTTCCGAAGAATAAATGTTTGCTGCTTTTGCTTGTTTTGTTTAAAGTTAAGTGTGTCATATATTCGTATGGGGCCCTATGGTCTTCGATGACTGACGTCTTGGAGAGGACTTCTTAAGCCACCACCAAAGTGTGTTTTATGTTTAAAGATAAATTGAGAAAGTCACATCTTTGAAAATTGTCTTGGAATAAAATGCTTTGAACAGAAAGCTTTAAAAATTCGACCATTTTTTGGAGACAAAATACTAATGATGCTTTTCACATCTATTTACATAGAAATTATTACAGTAATCACAATAAATGAAACTGAGTTCGTAACTGAACAAATCTACTTTACACACCAACAAAATACACATTTGCCATACTTTGTTCTTTGCTTAGTTCTTCCTCAACTCTTGAGTTCATTTTAAATGTACTCTCACCAAATCCATTAGAAAATCACACATAAATCAACTATTTATGTAGCTTCCCAACGTCAGGTTTTGTTCGATTACACCGTGTGACAAAAAACACTTTTGAAACCTCCCGAGATATTACGATCGACTTTAAAACTACATCCAAATTAAAAGACATTTTATAAATATTAAAGAATTACTTTTTGGAACCCCCGAAATATTTTTCTGAATCCGCCCCTGGTCAAGACCCATCCAAATGATTTTATAGGCGTGAAACTAGAGGACATTCATAGTCACCTGGCACACAGTTTTTCATTCTTGGATCCGATGTCCTTTTAAAAGGATTTTAAAATTTTCAGAACAAACATATTTCAAAGAATTTATTGAAATATTTTCAGTTGTTAAATGACAAAGAAATGGGCATCAAATGAAGGAAAAATATTATCGCCTTTAAACTATATTTCCTATTGTGAACTTTCAGGATTAAAAAATGTCAGCAAGGTGCTTCCAAATATGTGTCCTTCGATATTTTTGAAATCTTTTAGCGATTCGCTTTTAAAAAAATATGTGTTTGTATCTCGGTCCGTAGTGTAATTCCTCAAACTTTTATTCTTCTATCTTTATTGGTTTAAAGTTAACCTTCACACTGTCACTATTAACATATTGTTACGAATATGAGTTTTAGTGGGCTAATACGTATCTCTGGATTGCGTAATTTGAAAATAAAACACACTTAGTTCCTCAACCGCAGTCAATAAAATAAACCAACAATCACTTTATTTCACAGGTTTACACTTTACTGTCTTTACACTTAATTATTCGCTCAATTACTCCGTGTGGCACCTTCACTAGTCAAAATCAGACTGACTCGCTGCGCCGCACCCGGCTGTCTTTTATACCTGTCCGGCCATCGCGCAGATCGTTCTCGCACATTCCGGAGTGGACTAAAGGTTTCCATCATGATCGCGACCATCATTGCCAGATTGGACTAAAAGTTGCCTTCATTGTCGCGGCCGTCGTTGCCAGATTGAATTATAGCACGGCGCGTAGCGACAGGGTTGCTTTGCACAGCGACAAACTGTCTTATCGTTACACTGCCCACCACTTAGACTTGTTCGTCCCGAACAAGTGCCGAGGTTCCGCTGTGATAAGGCGCCAGGCGCTGCAAATGGACTACCTTCAGCTTAGCGCCTTTATTGCTGCAACGTTGAATCCTGTATACCACGTCGTTTATCCTAGTCACGACTTCGTAAGGTCCTTCCCATGACGCTTGAAGTTTCGGAGACAAACCTTTCCTCCGCTGCGGGTTGTAGAGCATTACCAGATCGCCTTCTTGGAACCCTGCTGAGTTGGCCCGTAGGTCATATCTGGCTTTCGCCTTATCGCTGACCAGTTTGGTGCGGCTCCTTATAAACTGGTGAATCTCCTGCAGTTCCGCCCGCTTATTGGCCACGTAGTCCGTCTTAGCGCCTCCCGTCGTGCTGACTACCCCGAACTTCAAGTCAGCGGGTAACCGCAATTCTGTGCCGAATACTGCTCGGGCTGGAGTGAGTGATGTCGTGTCGTGCGGGGCTGACCTATACGCCATTAGGAACAAGGGGATATGCGTGTCCCAATCCTTTTGATTCCTGCCTACCACTTTCCGCAGGTATTCCTCTAGTGTCCGGTTAAAGCGTTCCACCATGCCGTCGGACTGTGGGTGCAAAGGGGTGGTACGCGTTTTCTTTATCCCCAGCAGCTCACACACTTCCTTGAATACCGCAGACTCGAAATTCCGGCCTTGATCCGAGTGCAACTCCAACGGAACTCCGAACCTGGCTACCCAGTTGTTTACCAGCTTTTCCGAGATCGTAGTGGCCTCCTGGTTAGGAATTGGGTACACTTCGGGCCATTTGCTGAAGTAATCCATTACCACCAGCACATATTTGTTGCCTTGAGTACTAGTTGGGAATGGGCCGGCGACGTCCATAGCAATCCGCTCGAAGGGCGCTCCCACGTTGTACTGCTGCATGCGGCCTCGAGATCTTCTTGTTGGCCCTTTCGCTGCTGAACATCGGTCGCAGCTCTTAATCCACTCGGCTACAGACTCCTGACATCCTACCCAGTAGAATCGTCTTTTTATTTTGGCGACGGTTTTGGTGATGCCTAGGTGCCCTCCACCGGAGTCGTTATGGTATGCCTGGATGACCTCGTTGATTCTGCATTTCGGCACTACCATTAGGGAGTTGCTGGTCCGTCCATCCGCGCTCTCCCATTCGCGGTACAGGCATCCTTCCTTCAGCCGCAGACTTTTCCACTGTGCCCAGTAAGCCTTGGCGATCGGGCTTTCACCGGCCATCTCCTGCCAGTCTGGACGTGCGCCTTGCTCCTTACCTTCGACGATTTTTGCAAGATCCGCATCCTCACGCTGGTCCTTTTGTAGCCTCTCCGCAGACCACTCTTCCTCTGGCATAACGCTCACCAACCGGACGTCCACTATCTGTTCTTTGCTTTCGGCTCGCGAGCACGCCCTGCATTCGACTTTGCACGGACGGCGTGACAAGGCATCGGCATTGCCATGGCTACTGCCCTTCCGATGCTCTATCGTGTAGTCGTAGCTCTGCAGTCGCTCGATCCACCGCGCCAATTGGCCTTCAGGATCCTTAAAGTTCAGGAGCCATCTCAATGCCGCATGATCTGTGCGCAGGCGAAACCTTTGTCCATACAGATATTTGTGGAAGTGTTTTACGCAGTCCAATACCGCCAGCAGTTCTCTCCGTGTCACACAGTAGTTGCGTTCCGGTTTCGACAGAATCCTACTGTAGTATGCTATCACTTGTTCTTGGCCGTCTATTATCTGTGATAGCACACCGCCAATACTATGCCCGCTCGCATCCGTATCCAGCACAAACATCTCTCCAGGCACGGGGAAGGCCAGAATTGGAGCAGTGCACAGTTTTTCCTTCAGACGTGCAAAAGCCTGCTCCTGCTCTTCGTTCCACTCGAAAGCTTGGCTCTTTTTCATCAGTTTGTGCAAGCTGCTGGCTATGTTCGCGAATCCCGGAACAAATCGGCGGTAGTATGTGCACAGGCCCAGGAAACTGCGGAGTTCGTGTAGATTGCGTGGCCGGGGCCACTCCTTCACCGCCGTGATTTTGCCTTCATCCGTATGTACTCCGCGGGCGGAAACCGTATGACCCAGATACTTGACCTCTTTTTGGAACAGCGAGCACTTCTTTGGGTTGAGTTTAAGCCCGGCTTTTTGTATCCGCTCGAATACCTCCTTTAGCTTTCCCAGGTGGTCGTCGAAGCTATTACCCATCACGATTATGTCGTCGAGGTACACCAGACACGTCCGCCAATGCAACCCTTTTAGCACCCGTTCCATTAGCCGCTCGAATGTTGCTGGGGCGTTGCAGAGTCCAAACGGCATGACGGTGAACTGCCATAAACCATCGCCAACACTGAAAGCCGTTTTCTCCTTGTCTTTGTCTGCAAGCTCTACCTGCCAATAGCCGCTGCGTAAGTCGAGCGTGGAGAACCACTGTGTGCCTGACAGCGTGTCCAGGGTGTCATCGATCCGCGGTAGTGGATAACTGTCTTTCTTGGTCACATCATTGAGCTTCCGATAGTCCACACAAAACCGGGTACTGCCATCCTTTTTCTTGACTAGCACGACCGGCGAGCACCAGGGGCCCGAAGAAGGCTCTATGACCTTTTCTTTCCGCATGTTTTCGATCAAATTTGTGACCTCTTCCCTCTTGGCCAGAGGAACTCGTCTTGGTGGTTGGCGAATCGGTTTTGCACTTCCGGTGTCGATGTTGTGCTTCACTATGGCTGTTCTTCCGCCTGCTTCTGCCGCAAATATTGACCCATAGTGCTGCAGGAGTGACCTCGCCTTCTGTTTCTGATTGGCCGTCAATTCGCTGTTCCACTGATTCTCCTGCGGTATGACGTCCATGTTAAAACCGCTCTTCTTATTTCCTCCGGGTGGGCTACTCTCGCAATTGACCACTGCTACGGCTTCCCTACACTCGCCAATTACCTCATCTTTCCCGACATATCTGGGTGCATTCAGGGGGTTCAGTATTCTGACTGGTATTCTGCCATTCTTAGGTTCCACTAATGTACGTCCGATGATGATGTTGTCGTGTCCTTGTTTCGGTGCTTCTACGACCCACAGCCGACTTGTCCCATCGTCCTCGTCCACCTTTGCCCACACAACCGCCTCGGAATTCGCTGGTATCCTCCGGAGTTGACACGAGACAACTTTCCTTACCGCCACGCTTCGCTCATAGCCGGTGTGCAGGGGAAATTCAACATTGGCATACCTCAGCACATTTTCTTTCAGATCCAGCGTAAAACCGTGCCTAATCATGAAATCCACGCCGATAATCACGTCGTCCATTATATCCGCGACGATGAACTCATGCTCCAGGCTGCTGGTGCCGATAGCAATTGTTTTTGTTACTTTCCCTCTTACCAGCGCACGCTCGCCAGTCGCAGTCCTCAATTGTATGCCATGCAGTGGTTCCCAGTTCTTCAGAAGCTTCCTTTTTATGATCGAATATGACGCTCCAGTATCCAGTGTCAACACGAACAACTTTCCATCTATCTTTCCCTCAATCGTCAAGCTGCTGGGTTGTCGTTTCAACTGCGAGACAAGGACGGTGGGGCAGCAGGTTGTGGGGATCAGCTCACGCCCCTTTGGGCTGACCCTTTTTAGTTTAACGGCTCCTCGTCCTCAGCCCTGCGCTTGTTGGCTGAGCCTCGATTGTCAGCATTCCTCGCTTCAGGCGATTGAGATCGAGAACGGGAACGCCTCTTTCGTTGGCGGCAGTCTCGTGATATGTGACCCTGCTTGCCACATACCCAGCAAACAACTTTAGTGGAGACCACCCGTGGCCTGCCCGGTGTCTCAGAGCTTATGGCCTGGATCGGAATGTCGCTGTCTGGCTGGATTTGGTGTATCCTTGCAGGTGCATACCGAGTGGCCCCGATCCATGTCGCCTCATATGTCATCGCGCTGGTCACCGTCTCCTTAAATGTCGGCTTGCCCATCATCAACGCACTGCGACGTGTTTCCGGATCATGAAGACCTTCAATAAACGCCTCGATCTTCATCCTCTCGAGATCCTCAGCGCCGAATTTTGGGTAGCACAACTGTGCGAGCCGCTCAATGTCTGCTGCATATGTCTGCAGCGCCTCGTTGGCTCTTTGCCTGCGGTTCTTCAGCTCACAGTAGTACAGCGTTCTGTTGTGCTCGTCGCTGTACTTCGCTGCCAACGCCCTTATGACGGTCTCGTACTCACTTCTTAAACATTCTGGAACTGATTTTATTACCTCAGCCGCAGCACCTTTTAGAGCCAGCGCCAATCTCCGACCTTTCCTTACATCGGTCCACTGATTTTCCAGAGCTGCCAGGTCGAATTGTAGCTTGAATGTATCGAACGGCGTAGTCCCATCATAAGTAGGCACTTCTGCTCGGGTGGCAACACTTTCCGGAACCGGCGGCAACCATTCTCGCGGCTGTACCTCCCTAAGCCGCTCGTCCATTTTTCTGTTCATCGAGTCCTCCAGACTATCAACTCGTTTGTTCAGGGAATCATCAAGATCGTCGACTCGTTTATCCAAGTGTTCCACTCGAGTTCCCTGGTGCTCCACCTTCACATTTAGCTGGTTGGCGATTTCTTCCACTTTCTGCTCCCAGCGCGCAGAATTTTCCTCAAGCTTGTTTTCCATTCGCTCTGCCATTTCCCGGTTGGAAGTCTCGAACATGCCTTTAAGTGCAACCATTAGCTGGCTCATGTCCAATGCTTGTGGTGGCGCAGCCGCTGCAGCCGTACTTTGCATCGACGCAGCACCCGCAGGCGATTCGTCCACTTTGGCCGACGAATCTAGCTCCTGCGTCCCGAACTCGTGCGCAGTCCAATCAACGCCTCGTGATTCACACGCCTCTCGCAAGCGCAGCTGCAACTCCACCTTTCCGCCAGCAGTCGGCAAATTCCAAGCGGCCAGCTCCTTCTTCAGCTGGTCCACCTTCAGTTGCTCCAGTCTAACCATGTCTGCGTTTTATAATTAATTTTTATTTTTTTACTTTCAGTAACACAATCCCACTTCTGACACCAAATGTTACGAATATGAGTTTTAGTGGGCTAATACGTATCTCTGGATTGCGTAATTTGAAAATAAAACACACTTAGTTCCTCAACCGCAGTCAATAAAATAAACCAACAATCACTTTATTTCACAGGTTTACACTTTACTGTCTTTACACTTAATTATTCGCTCAATTACTCCGTGTGGCACCTTCACTAGTCAAAATCAGACTGACTCGCTGCGCCGCACCCGGCTGTCTTTTATACCTGTCCGGCCATCGCGCAGATCGTTCTCG
The DNA here is from genome assembly GCA_964056695.1 of Melieria picta. NCBI lineage: Eukaryota > Metazoa > Arthropoda > Insecta > Diptera > Ulidiidae > Melieria > Melieria picta. The sequence goes on along the minus strand of OZ057398.1, from coordinate 33,909,301 downwards.
CACATTCCGGAGTGGACTAAAGGTTTCCATCATGATCGCGACCATCATTGCCAGATTGGACTAAAAGTTGCCTTCATTGTCGCGGCCGTCGTTGCCAGATTGAATTATAGCACGGCGCGTAGCGACAGGGTTGCTTTGCACAGCGACAAACTGTCTTATCGTTACAATATGTTAATATTTTTCTTTTCATCCGTTTTATAAAGACAGTTTTAATTTTTTGAGCTAAGTTGGTAAGCAAAACCGTAAAATGGACTGTGCTTAAGAGATTTTAGGTTCAAACGTGGAAGGGGGAAAAGGGACGAATGGGGGTTTAGCCCCCACAATGTGGGCGAATTTGTTGCTTTTTTTAAAGAAATTCCATAAAAAGTGCATTTTCAAAGATATTCTCACAAAATTTTGTATTTAAGATTTTTAGGTAATTCCACATCACATATCCAAATTTGAGCATTGAATTTTGAATATGTTAATTGTAACCAAAATAGGGGTAAAAATTTTCATTTGTAAAAAAAGATGGAAAAAATAAAATTTTTAGTTTTTCTATTACATATTTAGAAAGAGCTTGATAAAATGGCCACTGAGCCGAAGCCGCATGAATGAAATCGGACTTAAAACTAAAAAGTTATAGCAAAATCAAAATTGGAAATATTAACAAATGTTAATGGTGACAGTGTGAAGGTTAAAAAAAAATAAATCTCCATCAGTAAGCAAGAAATTAGTATGGAAGACGCACTTTTTGTCTGTAAAATTAGATAGAAAAATATAATTTTGAGGTACTATGCTACGTAACTATTACTTACTGACATATTTTGGTCCTGAAAGTTGCAAATAGATAATTTAGTCAAAAAGCAACAAGTTTCCTCTTTCATTTCATACCTATATCTTCATCACTGTACAACCGCAAATATTAAAAAAAATGTGTAAAATGTGTATGTCCTCAAAGCTTTAAAGTCCTTTTAAAAGTACAACGGATCAGAAAATAAAAAACTGGGTATGCCAGGTTACTAAGGATGACCTTGGCTTGACTTAACTTGACTTGAATGTGTATGGTTCAATTCTTCTAAGTACAACGGTATCGATTTGAAATAGTGGCGCACACAGGGAGAGGACGTTGGGGGTTCAAACCCCCAAATACAAAAACTGCTGCTGCGAAATATGTATGGCAAATATAAAAATGTGTAAACCCCCACCTCCAAAATGAAATCCTTTGTGCGTAACTGATTTCAAAAGTCGCAGAATTCTGTGCTTAACTCAGAACTAGCGATAAATTGCTTTAAATTATCTGGACAAAAAGTTGTAGTTGTAGTAGTTTAGATCTCCGACAACTGTGAGGTTTGGTAACCATAATTTTGTCTGATTTTAAATAACCAGTAATAATAACAAAAAAATTAAATAAATTGAAATTCAATTAAATAAAATTAAATGACATTAAAAAAAACCATAATTTTGTCTGATTTTAAGTAACCAGTAGCAATATTAAAATAAAATAAAATAAAATAAAATAAAATAAAATAAAATAAAATAAAATAAAATAAATTAAAATAAAATAAAATAAAATAAAATAAAATAAAATAAAATAAAATAAAATAAAATAAAATAAAATAAAATAAAATAAAATAAAATAAAATAAAATAAAATAAAATAAAATAAAATAAAATAAAATAAAATAAAATAAAATAAAATAAAATAAAATAAAATAAAATAAAATAAAATAAAATAAAATAAATAAAATAAAATAAACAAAATAAAATAAAATAAAATAAAATAAAATAAAATAAAATAAAATAAAATAAAATAAAATAAAATAAAATAAAATAAAATAAAATAAAAAAATAAAATAAATAAAATAAATAAATAATATAGTCAGTATTAGTGGCACACACAGGGGAGTGGGTTATGGTTTAAGCCCCTCAAATGCAAAAATTGCTGGTGCAAAATATGGTTTCGATTGACATTGGGCTCAAAAGTTGAACACAAAACACCCGCTGCCTCCCCCCCGAAAATGAAATCCTGTGTGCGCCACTGACAAATATATATAATCAATAGTTTTATAATAATTAAGATGTACGAGTATAATAAATATATAAAATAAAATTTTATATTTTGGTATTAACTAATTTCAATAAAAAAATATTTTCGTAACCAATTTAATCATCAAACACGTTGTTGGTCTTTCATAAACTTTATATAATAAATTGAATTTTTCCTTTGGTTATGAATAACCAGTATAAGTAACCAATAATTGTTTGGCCTTGCGAAACCATTGTTAGTGGGAAAATTTTTGTTGTGTAGTGTTTGTTATTTTTAGGGGTAACCAATATAAATAACCAATATGTTTTTGACTTTTATAGCCTACTATCTCTAATTATTTTTATTTTGGTTGTAAAAAACCAATGAAAATAACCAATGTTTGTTTTTCTTTTGCAACCATTGTACGTAAATAAATTTATTTATTGTTTTATTTATTTATTGTTATAGATAACCAAAACAAAAAACAATCAATGTGCTTTTGGATAATCTAACCTTTAGAAACAGTATTTTTGTTTTGTTATGTATAACCAATGTGAATAACAAAAATTTGTTTGTCTCTCTATTGGATTTGGATAACCAATATATATAACCAATATCTGGTTGGTCGTTCATAATATTTAACATTAAGATTGTTTTGGTCATGAATAATCAATGTATGAAACCAATATTTTCTGGTCTTTCGCAATCATTAAAAGTAATAACATATTTTCCATTTTTGGTTATGGTTAACTAATGTGAACACCAAATACGTTTCTGGTTGTTCATAACCATTTTATGCAACACACATTTTTTGTTGGTTGGTTGGTTATGCATAACTTATATAACTATAACTAATCACTATAAAAAAGAAAATAAGAATGCCGGAAAAATTATGAACCTACCCTATGAACCCTATGAACCTTTGCCTTGATTAAGTGATTGACTGATTTATCATTGCCATGAAATTTGAACTGTGGATCACTTTAGAAAATGAATCTTCGCAAAGATGGGATATTTTGAAATTCGGTCTAAAGAAGAAAAACATGGGTTATGGTGTTGTGATTTTATGGGACTATTGATTTCAAAGTTGGTGAAAAAACTGCAAAACAAAAATATTTCGACATAAGCTTTCCAATTTTTCGAAAACCAAAATTTTAACGGCGTCAACAATGGGTTAAGGGAAGAGCTGGACTTCAAAATTGGTGAAAGCACTAAAAATAAAAAATAGTTAGACACTGTTTTTAAATTTTCCGAAAATCAAAATCTGGCAGAGTCAACGACAGGTTAAGAGTTTGTATGGAGAAACTGTTAAAAAAAATAAATTAATGAGTCTATTGGCTTCACATTTGGTGAATCAATGAGAAACAATGTGACATTTTTCATTTTTTCGAAAATCAAATTCTGACAGGTTAAATATGGAGAAACTGTGAAAAAACATGAATTATTGGATCTATTTCAAACTTGCTTCAAACTTGGTGAAAGTATTCTTAGTGAGAAATAATTCGACACGTGTTTTTCACTTTTTTGAAAAACAAAAGCTGACGTGCTCAACAATGGGTTAACATGATTGTATGGGGAAACATGATTTAATGGGCCTATTGACTTCAAATATGGTCAAAGTATTTACTTAACCCTTATTCTCATACCCGGGTACCCGGGTGCCCACTGCGATGTATTTTCGTGAAAAAAACTGACAAATAATGAAAATTTGTTTTTTACCTTCCGGATCCTCGTTATTTAGGTGAAAAGCGAACAAATCATATATTTAAAAAATTTTGTTTTCTATTAGTGAAAACTTAAAAATTTCATGAAATGGGTACCCGGGTACCCCGGGTGCCAAACGACGTTAGTAAGTTTGGGTATGAGAATAAGGGTTAAAGTGAGAAATTATTGGATAAACATTATTCATCCAAGTCTGACTGGGTCAACAATGGGTTAAGAAAAACTTATTATTGGGACCATTGACTTCAGACTTGGAAAAAGTACTCAAAGAAAGAAATAATTCATTTCATGTCTTTAAGTGTTCGAAAATCAACATAAGAGGTCCAACATTTTTTAGGAGCTAAACTATGAGAAGAAAAATAACTTAAAATTAGATAAAATCATAATGTGGGTATATATTATTTTAAAGAAAGGATTCATATCAAAAATCATAAAAATAAAAATATTAAACAAGAAAAAAAGATATGGTTATAGGTAACTGTTCTCTCGCTATTCTCAGTTGTAGCAAATCTTTCAGTGGGATCGCCAAACAACAAGTAATCATCATCATTATCATCATTTTTAGATATGAGAGTAATGTGGGTCAGCGAGCCCAGTAACAGCACTTTGGTAACAATTACACTACTCGACACGAAAAATACATCTAAAAGTAAAAGTGTTTTCTAGTGTTTTCTGGGCTACTTAATTCTTGCTTTTGCATGGAAAACATATTTTTTTACTCTAAACCAATAAAGATAGAAGAATAAAATTTAGATGTATGATACTACAGACTGAGATCCAAAATATGTATTGTTTTTTTACTTTACTGCCATATTTTGGTCCTGATAGTTCAAAATAGAAAATTTATTTAAAAGGCGAAAATGTTGCCATTTCACTTGATTCCCATATCTTCATCATTCCACAACCGAAAATTTTGAAAAAAATTCGTCAAACTGTGTACGTATATGTTTGAAATTTTAAAGTCCTTTAAAAAGGACATTGGATCAAAAAATGAAAAACTGAGTATGCCAGACTATGAATGACCTCAACATCAACATTTGAATGGGTGTCGATAAAAATGTTTTTTTTTTGTTGCACAGTGTAATAAATGTAAAGTTGGTGTTTCACTCAGTGCTTCATAACTTCATAATTTTTCTTTCAATTCTATTGATGGTAGACTTAACATTTACATAAATAATACTCATATCTTTAGTCCTGGATTTTAAAACCAGAGGAGATAATTCATTTTATGTATAAAAAATCATTCAAAAATTTATAATTTTTGAAAATGGTCGAAAAATTGTTTTAAACTTTCACCATCAGTAACTTGTCCACATCTCATCTTATTTGGACAATCTATATATCGTTGGAAAGGCTAAAGTATTACCTTCTGCTGTGCTAGTCGTATGATTGGTTTAGGAGATTTGTGCTCATAACTGAAATAATAGGAAAAAACCGGTTTTTTGAAGATTTTTCGAAAACGCTTCTTAAGAAAGTTTTTCGATTTTATGTTTCGTGTTCAGCGCCGTAAAATTAGCCCAAAATTAGCCCACTTTTGGTCGAGTAGTGTTGTTTGTGTACAATTTTCAGGAAATTTAATAATTTCGTAATAATTTTGAATTTGTTTATCATGATTTAGAGTTAAACAGAAAATTTTTAATATAGTGAAAAAAACTTATTTTTGTAAATGAAAATATTGCAAAATTGTACTGTCCTTTTGGAAAGCTTTTGCGGAAATAGTTTTAAATACTTGTAAATCACATTTCTTACCACTGATTCTTACAGTTTAGAACTGGCAACAACTGTTAGTTAAAATGCCAAAAATATGTTGAAATAATTAAATTGATGCGTAAGCGCTGAAATTTTATGCATTTGCATAACTTAACAAGTGCACATAAAAGTTGCAAAAAGGACGACAGCAGGAGCGCAAATCTTTGGCAGAATTTTCACCTTGGACACGCTGCAGCCGGATCGTTTTGGCTTTTGAAAAAAAAATAACAAAATGGAAGTGAAACAAAAATACAAAAAACAGCAAAAGACGAAAAATGGCGAAAAAATGCGAAAAGCGCAGCATGGCGAGCGGCGAATGAATAAATCCATTTAAATTGCAACATTCATGACCTGCGGCTCCATTCATCCTTGGAAGACTACAAAATGGCCAAGGAGCAGTTGCAGCACATCGAGCTGCAGAGGGAGACTCGAATTGGTGAGTGAGAGAGAGAGGAGGGGGGGAAGGGGGCAGTGCAGTGCGGAAGGCGCAATAAACGTTATGGCGCTACGGTGCTGGCGGCCAATGGGGGAATTGGTGCGGCGCGAAATATAAAATCGCATTGCCGGCTAACAAGCGCCAAAGTTAAAAGGACAATCTGCGCTAAAGTGAAATTACGTATTGGAGGAGCGGAGAGGGCGAGGGGGAGGGCTGGACGGTTGCTGTTGAGGTCGCGTTGTGTGCAGCATGTCGGCGGCGAATATGACGAAGGTGCTGCTGTGGCAAAGACGCATAAATTGATAGAACCGATGGGGTCTAAGGGGAGTGCAGCGGAGGGTGAGTGAGTGGGGAAATGGCTAAAACCAAAAAGGAATGCTAAATCACGGATGAAGCTCGCACGAGCCAAATGGGAAAATCAAAAAACGAGATATGAAGTGGAAGAAGAAGAAGCAGGTATAATTGCATTTTGCGCGATGGCGTAAACACTGACCAAAGCGTGAGAGAGAGAGAGGGAGGGAGGGGGAATGTGTTAGTGGCACTGCTGTGTTATGGCAATTGTGGCCGTTATGTGCAAGCGAGGGTGAGGGGAAGAGGGAGAACGGTGCGGGAAATTGCAATTGTAGCTGAAATGCTTTTCACAAATGCGAAATCGTTGGCAATCGTGACACGAGGCTGGTGACCACAAGTGCGGGACGCGCGCCGACAGCAGAACGAAAGACGGAAAAGAGAAATTAGAAATGCTGGCAATTTTTGTAATGTTGGACTTTTCTCTTTTCACACTTCTTTCGACTTGGGAAGCAATGCAGCCCACTGGCAGCAACTATAAATTGCAGCTGCACACTGCAACATGTGGCAGCAATGTAGGCGCACGAGGTAATGGCTCGGGGAAGGAGAAAAGAGGCAACAAGAGAGAGGTAAGAAGAGAGCATCGTTGAAAGTGGAAGTGGACGGAAGTGAGTGTGCGTTGGTGGCACGAACGCAGAATCCCAGCTAAATGCAAATCATAAAAAAATAATGTTGCAACAACACCGAGTGTGCCGCATGTAGCACGAAGCATAAAAAAACCAATTCGAAATAAAAACCCAGCGAAAAACTGTTAACAATACGAATACACAGACAGACAGACATTGGGCGCACAGGGTAGCAGCAGCTTTGGTTGTTGGTATTGTTGCAGTTGTTGTTGTTGCCACAAGGGCCAGTGGCAAGCGGCAAGTGGCAGTGTGGCACACCACATCAGAATGTGGCACATAAGTGTGGCGCTTTATGGATTGAGGTTGTTAACAGACGCCTTTTTGTTGTTGTTGTTGTTCGTGTTGTTTTTGAGTCATTTCGGATTTTTGTATTTTTTTGTGGCATTTTTATTTTATATTTTTTTTGTGTGTGTGTGTGAATTTTTGTTGCTGCCACAAAAGCGCCAAAGCGACAAAAAAGTCAAAGTGACATAAAAGGGAAGTGGATCGCATTGGCGAGCGGAGTGCGGCGCAGGGGACCGACTGAGAATGGCAACAAAAGTGTCCAACAGTTTAAATGAAATAAAAGCAACAATAATGAAGTGGCAAAGCGTGTAGCGGCTGTAAGTGGCTGTGTGCGAAAAGCGGCGTTGGAGCGAAGCTGAGGAGTGGCGAAACGCAATATGGCGCTTATTGAAAAGCGCACAAAAGCAACGAAGCGCCCGAAAAAAAATTAAAGGCAGTCAACAAAAAAGCAGCGGAGAAGAGAAGATCTGTGGAGAGCCGACGACCACCACGGCAACGGCGACGAATTGAGTCACGTGTTGGCATTTAAGTGCGGACGTGCAAAATGAACCATACACGCTTGTTGTTGTTGTTGTTGTTGTTGTTGTTGCTGCAGGTAAAGTCGCAGTCAAGTCTAGTTGCAGCGCTGGCTGGCATTGTGCTTCCTTCGTTCCGTTGCTTTGTAAGTTTTTGCCGTTGGACGCCGGAAAGTGGCCATTACAGCAGACACTCGCTGCATACTTCCAGGAGCAGCAGCTGCCAGCGCAAAAGATGCTGCGCGCACACTTAATTGTTTCATTTTTATTTAGTGGCGAAAAACGGTGCAATTTATGTGCCGCATTTATTGGCGCCAGGCACAACGTGTGGCAAGGCGCACAAACTGATTGAGCCGTAAATTGCCGGCAGCGATAAATAAAGCAGTGACAGCGAAAAAAAAAACTTTAAATGCGATTTTAAGCCACAAAATCGACAACAAACCGTTTGAAATTCGAGATCGAAAAGGTGTGAGAGCAAAGAGGACAACTTGTTTCGCGGATTGTTGGGGTTTATGCAAATTAGACGTGAAGGCAAAAGCAGAAAAACAAGACAAAACGCAAAGAGACAAACTAAACAAGTCAAAAAATGTGAGTTGTGTAAAATTGCTGGTCGACTGGGGGCGCAGTGTGCGGTGTTGAATTTTTGTCACTTTGATCATTTGGCAGACTGGTTGAAAGCCACAGAAAAAAGTAGTCGAAAAGAGAAACACTGCTGAAAGAGATATTGTAAGCTGAAGCGACAAAAAACTGAAGCATAACTTGCGGCGTTGTGCATAAAAATAACAATTGAAATAAATGAGCAGCGCAAAAGGCCAAAAACGACGACACAAAAAGGCAGAAAAACAGCACAAAAGCAACAAAAAAGGGGAATATAAAAAAACTGAAATGGGAAAAAAGACGCCAAAATATGGAAAAGGCGTATAAAGGCGTATCGTTCTGCATACATTTAGGCGTTGAAAATGAAGACAATTGTCGCTGCTTGTTTTGCGGTTTAATTTGTGTAAATTTTTGCAGTGTTTTTTTATGTTTCTTTGACACACTCATTTATGGGTTTATTGTCGCATTTAAGTTCTGTTGGCGTTAGAATTTTTACGATATTCGAGATGACTTCATATTTAGTAGAGCTCTTTGATTGATTTAGTAATTAATCAATTTTTAGTTTGATTTCTTAGAATTTAATTGTAGCAAATGTTTCTGATCACATTGGTCTCAATGTGAATTCTCTTTGAATATTCCGTCTTTATGAAATCATAATAAAACTTCATTGTCCAAAGCTAATTTGATCCATTTTTTTTCAGTCATTGTAAGTTTATATTAAGTTCAAAAAAATTTCCTAGACCTGAATATTGATTTAAAACTGCAAGTCGTTCGTGAGACAGATTAAGCAAGTTTCGTTTATAAATCCGAGCAGTTCACTTATGTTCTGAGGTCATCCAAGTTGGCAAAGAATGGTGAACCTAGAGCTTTCCTTCTCCATCTACAGAGAGCAATGACAAAGAACGTGACTTAAATTTTCCGCTAGTTTTGGAATATGTAGTCTAGTCTGAGTCTAGTCTGAGTCAAGTCTGAGCCTAGTCTGAGTCTAGTCTGAGTCTAGTCTGAGTCTAGTCTGAGTCAAGTCTGAGTCTAGTCTGAGTCTAGTCTGAGTCAAGTCTGAGTCTAGTCTGAGTCTAGTCTGAGTCTAGTCTGAGTCTAGTCTGAGTCTAGTCTGAGTCTAGTCTGAGTCTAGTCTGAGTCTAGTCTGAGTCTAGTCCGAGTCTAGTCTGAGTCTTGTCTGAGTCTGAGTCTAGTCTGAGTCTAGTCTGAGTCTAGTCTGAGTCCAGTCTGAGTCTAGTCTGAGTCTAGTCTGAGTCTAGTCTGAGTCTAGTCTGAGTCTAGTCTGAGTCTAGTCTGAGTCTAGTCTGAGTCTAGTCTGAGTCTAGTCTGAGTCTAGTCTGAGTCTAGTCCGAGTCTAGTCTGAGTCTAGTCTGAGTCTAGTCTGAGTCTAGTCTGAGTCTAGTCTGAGTCTAGTCTGAGTCTAGTCTGAGTCTAGTCTGAGTCTAGTCGCAGTCTAGTCTGAGTCTAGACTGAGTCTAGTCTGAGTCTAGTCTGAGTCTAGTCTGAGTCTAGTCTGAGTCTAGTCTGAGTCTAGTCTGAGTCTAGTCTGAGTCTAGTCCGAGTCTAGTCTGAGTCTAGACTGAGTCTAGTCTGAGTCTAGTCTGAGTCTAGTCTGAGTCTAGTCTGAGTCTAGTCCGAGTCTAGTCTGAGTCTAGACTGAGTCTAGTCTGAGTATAGTCTGAGTATAGTCTGAGTCTAGTCTGAGTCTAGTCTGAGTCTAGTATGAGTCTAGTCTGAGTCTAGTCTGAGTCTAGTCTGAGTCTAGTCTGAGTCTAGTCTGAGTCTAGTCTGAGTCTAGTCTGAGTCTAGTCTGAGTCTAGTCTGAGTCTAGTCTGAGTCTAGTCTGAGTCTAGTCTGAGTCTAGTCTGAGTCTAGTCTGAGTCTAGTCTGAGTCTAGTCCGAGTCTAGTCTGAGTCTAGTCTGAGTCTAGTCTGAGTCTAGTCTGAGTCTAGTCTGAGTCTAGTCTGAGTCTAGTCTGAGTCTAGTCTGAGTCTAGTCTGAGTCTAGTCCGAGTCTAGTCTGAGTCTAGACTGAGTCTAGTCTGAGTATAGTCTGAGTATAGTCTGAGTCTAGTCTGAGTCTAGTCTGAGTCTAGTATGAGTCTAGTCTGAGTCTAGTCTGAGTCTAGTCTGAGTCTAGTCTGAGTCTAGTCTGAGTCTAGTCTGAGTCTAGTCTGAGTCTAGTCTGAGTCTAGTCTGAGTCTAGTCTGAGTCTAGTCTGAGTCTAGTCTGAGTCTAGTCTGAGTCTAGTCTGAGTCTAGTCTGAGTCTAGTCTGAGTCTAGACTGAGTCTAGTCTGAGTCTAGTCTGAGTCTAGTCTGAGTCTAGTCTGAGTCTAGTCTGAGTCTAGTTTAGTCTAGTCTCGTCTAGTCTACCGAAACTTACAATCGAGCATTTCATGTCAAGGAACGTTACAAACAAATAATCTTGAAGTTCTGGACACGTTTACAGGAAGTGATTTTCGTTCACATGATTTTTTTTGGCATAGAAGGTGGAAAATCTTTATAGAAACTCTGCACTGAGGTCGAGAAAATGGCTTGGAACATCTTCTGGCACCCTTTCTTTTTGTCACCAAAGTCACAGCAAACTAGTTTCTGACCGAAACCACTTTTTTGGCTGAAACTGAAACCGAAACCACTTATTTGGGCCGAAACCCGAGCCGAATATTCGGTCGGACACTACAGCAAACTAATGGGTTACCTAAACTCACAAGCGAGTATTTCATGTCAAGGAATGTTACAGAAACTTAATCTTGAAGTTCCATCACATCTTCATAAGAAATGATCTTCTCTTCTTCTTAGGGGGTGGAAGATCTTCATAGAAACCGGTAGTTCCATGTTCCTGCTTGATTCTGGTATTCTAAAAACCACCCACTATGTTTAGAGATTTGTCGACCATATAGTGGGTTCCTTTATGTCCCCATAAAATTCTTTCTAGGTTTCTACGTTTCCTGATGACTATGACACACGTTATCTTTAGTAGATTTCTGTGACTAATGGTTCAATTGATTGTGTTGAAATGATTACATCTTTAGTGTAGAAAGCCGAGATCATTTGATCTACATCTGATTTACATATAGCTGCCTCAAAATGAAGTTCAGTGAGCAGTTGTGGGCAAGACTCTCACAAATCCATCCGGAAGTCACAAATCCATCTGGAGCTTCTGGACTGCATTTAGAATTTAATAGCAAAGCTTATACGAGATGTGAAAGCCATCATTATCTTATTTTTTGTATCTATCTTTCTGATCTATAACACCTATGAATACTCACCTTAAAACGGAGTTCAATGAGCAGTTGTGGATAGTCACCTCACAAATCCATTTTGATCTTATAAATCCATCTTTAGCTCTTGGACTTGAATACAGAATTATACAGTAAAGTTTATACGCGACGTAGAAAGCCGACACCATCTGCATTTTCCCTATGTATGTATATCCATTTTAAGATGGAATTCAATTAGCACTCATGGACAGTGACCTCACAAATCCATTGTGATCTCACAAATCTATATGAAGCTCCTGGACGGCATTGAGAATTGTTCAGAAAAGTTTCTTAGAGACAGCTTTATTGACTCCTTGAATATTGTCGCACTGTCGCAAATGTGTCCTTTTTCTATAACTATGGAACCTATAATTTCGAAGCAATGGTCTTAGTTCACTTTGACTTGGTACAGAATATCTTCTAGTAGTTGCTTTGGTGGCCGACAGTGGAGTCGGTCCAGTTGGTGAAGTAAATAATTAGTTGGCAGTTGGTTACAACCAAATCAGGTTTGAGTCCTTAAAAGAAATGACCTCTTGGCGGTTTCTTATTTATATTTAGATCTGTCTGTATTTTATTTTATTTGCATACGGTACATTCAGATTAAATTATTATGAAACTCGAGACAGCTCAATAAGTCGAACGTATCTGAGTGCTTTGCATAGCTCAAAATTGCAGCAAAAATGTAAAAACGATGAATCTTAAGATTTTGTTAACCCTATGGATAAACTTGACTTAATGTTCTACATATGTTTAATTAAAAAAAAAGGTTGACTTAATTATTTTATATTTAAGGATTAAAGATGCTCAGTGGATTGTATGCTTCTTCGATATTCAATCCACCAGTTGCCACGAATGCTTGTCATTTTTAGTTGACTTCCCGAACTAACAACTTTCTCTGTGGAAACGGGAACCACTGCTTGCAGCGACAACGTGGAGTGAGAACTGCGCTCACAACGAAATTGAAACTCTTAATTGTTTACGAGTGTGGCGCCGCAGTGTTTAGTGCTTTTCTGTCTCTGCAATTTTTTTCGTTCCATTTTTTCCTTCTTTCCCTTGTCCGCAAATTGTTCGCTGCCACTACAAATTTTTTGTTGCTCTTGCTATTGTTGCCAACATTTAGCAAGAAATTTGGCACTTGCGGCAATTTGCATTTCATCACATTTCATTTCAATTCATTTCACTTTCTTTCCCACCATCTTTCCAAACGGTTTCCTGCAATGGCCTCACGATTGTTTCCTTTGCTTGTTGCGTTTTTGCGTAGTATTTTCTTTTATTTTTGCTGCTCTTATTTGTGTGGCATCTATGTGTGTGTGTGTGTGTGTGTGTGAGAGAGTGGTTTGTTTGGTTTTTCAATTGAAATGAAAACCCAAAGTGGTCAACAGCAACAACAATTGCAAGGACAATGCCGTCGCTGAAGTGACGCCACTTGATTGAGAGTTACACTTGACCAGCGTTGTTGATGTGTTTGCTTTTGCTTTGGGCACGTTTTCTTTTTAATTTGTTGTTGTTGTGCAGAATTGTTCGGCTCCCTTTTAAATTGCCACACAATAAATTTAAAGCGTTACTTTGCAATGCAACCGACCGCAATATGCGTAAACAACAACAACAACAACGCACATCAATCGTTGTCTTTGTGCGCCTCAACGTTCGATTGACGCTTTCATTTGTCTGTCCGCGTGTCGACTGGCCGTTTGATTGCTTATTTGCTCTGACGCGTCGCTCGAATAAATCAGCGCCACTGCCGTAATGCCAATGCGTCGACGACCCCAAATGCAACTCAATTTCGTGCAAATTTCAATTTCCATTTGGCCGCTGCCCCGGCAACACCGCAATGATAAATTACTTTTCCGCTTTTGCGCTTTGCGCCCAAAATGCAATCGCCGCCATAAAGAACAAATAAAAAGGGCGCGCGGGCGCAGCAAAAAGTTGTCAGCAAACATTTTTTCAATTAATTTCGATGCATTTTTTTAAATTCATTTTCGCGCACATTCGGCTCGTGTGGTGTTTGATGCAAAAACATGCGAAAATTTGCCGAAATGTAATGTGCACACAAAAAAGTTGTCAACTGCTGATCGACTGAAAGATACAACAAAAACATAAAACCGAAACACATTACGGTCCAGTGACCACAAAATAGACATGCAGAAGGCCGAAGCTGTCATTTTTTTGTTGTTGTTGTTGTTGTTGTTCGAAGTTTTGAGTGTGTTACAGGCAGTTGGCAGCTGCAACGGTAGCACACAGAATTATATGAGGGAATCAAATTAATTTGCATTCATTGCATTGCCAGCACGAAATGGTTATCCTCCGCAATGTGGAAGTAAAGCAGAGATTGATCAAACAGCTGTTCCACCATCAATCACCCAACCAGCATTTTTATTATCAGCTCAACACGTACTTTTCAAATGGTTGGGGTTTGTATAAAAAAATAAAATAATAAAAAATAAATACAATAATAAAAAAATAAATAATATAATAAAAAATAAATAAAATAATAAAATATAAATAATAAAAAATCATATATAAATACACAAAATATAATAATAATAATAAAAACTTAATTTCAAAAAATATTTAAAACGAAATTGAAAGAAAAGAAATAACAAAAATTTGTTAAATTTTTTAAGAAACCAAAAGTAAAATATATGAATTTGTTATTTAATATAAAAAAAAATAAAAAAATAAATAAAAAAAATAAAGTAAATAACAAAACAACAAACAAAAATAATAAAAAGTTATATCCAAAAATTCAATATTTTTTAATTTATTTAATTTATTATTATTTTTAAAAAGAAATCCCTTATTTGAAATCAAAAATTGAAAACATTACTAGCCAAAGCCATATTTTTATAAATAATTTATTACATGAGCTCAGATACTTCTGCTTAACAAATAAAAAGAAAACATAAAAAAAAAGTTTTAAATCTAACAGAGACAATGTTTTGAAAAATAAAGTTATATATAAGTTATCACTTCGCTACTTTTGACCTCTGCTTTAGAATAGCTGCAGGTAATAAAAGTTATCTTCTTTGACCTTTGAGTATAGAAATTCATAGGAATCCAATCAACTTCACTTTAATTTGTTTGTATTTTTTTCTATTTGACTGAATTCAATTTCTATTTGATTTCAATGTGGAACAAATCGTAGCTAACAATACACAACACTTTGAATAAAACACATTGTACAAATTTCTCTAAATAAAGAATCAGGTTTACAAAAGAAGACAAAACTTATTTGAATCCCCACATTTTATATTCTATATTTTATATTTTATATTTTGTATTCTATATTTTATATTTTATATTTTATATTTTATATTTTATATTTTATATTTTATATTTTATATTTTATATTTTATATTTTATATTTTATATTTTATATTTTATATTTTATATTTTATATTTTATATTTTATATTTTATATTTTATATTTTATATTTTATATTTTATATTTTATATTTTATATTTTATATTTTATATTTTATATTTTATATTTTATATTTTATATTTTATATTTTATATTTTATATTTTATATTTTATATTTTATATTTTATATTTTATATTTTATATTTTATATTTTATATTTTCTATTTTCTATTTTCTATTTTCTATTTTCTATTTTTTATTTTATATTTTATATTTTATATTTTATATTTTCTATTTTATATTTTCTATTTTCTATTTTCTATTTTCTATTTTCTATTTTATATTTTATATTTTATATTTTATATTTTATATTTTATATTTTATATTTTATATTTTATATTTTATATTTTATATTTTATATTTTATATTTTATATTTTATATTTTATATTTTATATTTTATATTTTATATTTTATATTTTATATTTTATATTTTATATTTTATATTTTATATTTTATATTTTATATTTTATATTTTATATTTTATATTTTATATTTTATATTTTATATTTTATATTTTATATTTTATATTTTATATTTTATATTTTATATTTTATATTTTATATTTTATATTTTATATTTTATATTTTATATTTTATATTTTATATTTTATATTTTATATTTTATATTTTATATTTTATATTTTATATTTTATATTTTATATTTTATATTTTATATTTTATATTTTATATTTTATATTTTATATTTTATATTTTATATTCTATATTCTATATTCTATATTCTATATTCTATATTTTATATTTTGTACTAATTTCCCTGAGTAAACCTTCAAAGTTAAAGAAAAAGTTTCGAAATCAATTGCATCGCAATATATCACAATAAATAGCAAATTATAGGATATCGAGTTGAAATTCGTATGTTGATGCATGGTTTTTAATGAGAAGCGTTGGAACAAAAGCCGCTAAACCACATTAATAATATTTTTTTTATAAAAAAAATTTTGTGTTTTATATGTTTTTATCATCATTTTTAAATTAAATATCGAAGTGGATTTATTGGGTTTTTGTTGAACAGCTAATAAACTATTTTAAAATATATTCTCACACTTTAATAGGAAAATCAATGTTGCTCACAAGCTTTAAGTACAAAAAGAAAAAATATATATAAAAAATTTAATTATTCCACTAACAACAACATATTAGGAATTTACCTCAGTTTTAAAGCTTTTAATTTTACTGCGTCAACAATGAAAATGGGCGCAGCGTTATTGTGTGAAAACGCCAAATTAAACCCGCAAATTGCGATGCATATTAATTTACTAATTGTATTTATTAGGTACCAAAGCAAACAACATAAAATTATAGCATTAGCAACAACAACCACAGCAACAACTGTAGCAAACATGATTTAGTTAGTGTGTGAAATTTATGACAGCGTGTACAGGAAGAGAGGAAGAGGGGTGCGGCATAGTGAAGTGGCAAATGTTAGCTTCTCTGCACTTCATGCATCGATTGCTTTAAAATAGAAAATCAATCGTGGCGGCAGACACACGAACTGGCCGGCTTAAAGGTGTGAGCGCGCATTTTTTACACAGATGACTGCTGCATATTTTCCACTCAATCACATCGCAACCAGCACTCCAGCCGAATTATTCATCAATAATAAAAGCAACAACAACAACATCAGCTCATGACCATTGCCATTGATATGTTCAGCGTATCGTATTTATTATGCAAATATCAAATAATCAAACGAGTGATGACGGGCGCGAGCGCCGAAAATCGTGTTGTGTCGCACGTTTGAGGGTCACTCGGGGCGTATGAGTAATGCAGAATGCGGAATGCAACAATCACCGCGAAGCGCCTGAATTTATGCAATGCAAACAAACCGAAAAATTTTGCACACACACAGATGGACAGACATTTGCAAAACAGAAAAATTCGCCAGCAACAAAACGTGCCAATGTGTTTGTGTGTGTAAAAGCGTTCGAGTGCGCTTCAGGCGCAAATTGGTTTGAATTTTTGTTTATGTGTGTGGGCGCGTGCATGTGTGTAATTATTTGCAGAATTTTGAAAAATACCAACGAAATTGATACACTCGTCCGGCGGCGCTGGTCACGTTGAGTGCTGGCCGCATGGCTCAAGTGGCGACACAAATGGCGCACTGCATCCGCTGCATGGCGACAACGCGGGTAGCCGATTGCGCGCTATGCAAAGCGCAAAACGTGCCTGACTGCCCAATCGGTAGCTAGTTGTAGTCGTTCGGTTCGCGCTGTCAAGTCTCCGCTACGTGCGCGCATATCAACCGACGTGATGAATAGGCAACGCGGCAATGAGGCTGCCACAAAAATGAGCCAACAAAATTGCACACTCACACGAACACACGAGAATGTGTGTGGGTGTGTGTGTGTTTGTTATGGCAACGCTGTGTGACATTTTACAAGTTAAGGGGGTCTTCTGTAGTAACGGCTCTTGTTTTAGCCGTTTTTCGAATTTTCGCTGTAAAGAAAGTATTTAATATTTTTCAATGCGGTTTTTTTTAAAAGTTTTATTGTACTTTTAACTACAAAATCCTGTATTAAGTTTGTAAAAATAAACATTAGTTGCTGCACTACAGCCTCGCAAAGTCATGCCCTCCAAAAAAACATGTGTTGACGGTTCACTCGATTGCACCAGTCTGAAACAATGAAATTGAAAAATTTTTTTTTTTTTGTAATCTATACGAGTGCTTTTATCGTCCGACGGGAGTTTTTTTTTTTTTCATAATAAATTTCAAAATAGCGCAACTCGGAAGTTGAAAAATTTTTTTTGGCCAATTTTTTCGACGAAAAAAAATTCATTCAAAACTTGTAAATATTAATATCGAAAAAACCGCTCGTCGGACGATAGCGACAACAGTTCTGAGCATTTGAAAAAAAAAATTATTGAAATCCGTTTGCTCAATCATTATAAATCGTGTGAACCAGTCCGAAAAACGTGGTTTCGAGAAAAACGCATTTAAAGCACGGCACGCCGGGAGCGCGCCAAACTCAGCGGAGTCACAAACCCCCCTGAAAAAACCAGTTTCCCGTCCGAAATCTTTAAAAACCTTTTTGTATAGGATAGATAAATACATTATCTGTTGAAAAATGCAAAAAAAAAAAAACCGATTTTTTGAAAGTGTTACTACAGAAGACCCCCTTAATATAAGCACTACGCGCTGCCAACCGCTGAGAATGCAACCGCCGCCAAATGACCCAATCAGTTGACCGACCAACCCGTCAAATTATGTTGTTGTTGTACGGTCGTGTCGTGTTTTTGTCGTTGGCAGCGTTGGCCGCCTGTCAACACCCAACATCATTAGCAGCATCAGTAGGCGCCACCAATAATAACAACAACAAAAACAATAGCAACAACAAGTGCAGCATTGTGTTGCTGAGTGACATCGACTGCTACTCAATGCGAAATGACAGAGTGCCGCGCACATTGTTCGCGTTATTTTGCGAGTTTTTTTTGTTGTTTTTGCGTGCGCCACTGTCATTGTTGATTCGGTTGCCTCTTCTATGAGCGGCACCTGCCAGCAAGCGGCGCATAACACACACATTGCATCCGATTCATTTTCCGCAAATTTGCATCTTTCGCGCTGCAGCTGCAATAGTGTACACTAGTAAAATTTTTCCTTTTGCTTTTTTTTGTTGGAAAATTTAGATTTGATGGAATAAAAGCAAGTTTAGTAAAATAACTTCCGATCAGAAAAGACCAGGAATTTTCCATTCTATTTTTACTAACATTTTTTTTTACAAAAGTAGTAAGAAGTAGGGAGTCAGATCTTTTCATTCCTGCTTGGACTAAAGTAAGCATGCAAAGGTACATTAACCCAACCTGCATTCCAGTACGTTTTACTCTGAAGAAATCTTTTAACCATTTCAAACTTAAGCCTGATTTGATAAACAGTTTTTTCGGTTTTTATCGGAGTCTTTGTTGTTGTGATGGCTTTCTCCTAAATCTTAAAAAAAAGCTGAAATTTCATTCCAAAAATTTTTAAAATCTTCTAAAATATTTTTTTTATATTCTTTGTCAGTATAAGCTAAGGAATGAAGCTATTCATAAAAATAATATATTAAGTTTCATTCAGCTTCAGCCTAACAACAAATTAACACAAACAAAGCATATAAAAAAAGAGTTCGGTATGAAATTCGTTTTTGTAAACCTCTTTCATTCATTGCATAAATTATACACTTTGAATCATAAAATTTAATTAATATAAATTAGACATTTTAGCTTTCAATATTCAAGGCTTGAGGCCATATTGAGTGCCAAAAATGATGTTCAATGTATTGTCATCAAAATCTCCTAAACCTTCTTCTAAATAATTCTTCCTCCTAAAAATTCTCTTAACACTAGAAAGATTGCAAATTTTCCATACCTACAAAGACATATATAGTACACTGATATCTCGAAAAGTACACATCGGGTTCGGCAAATTTTTCACAAAATAAATTTTGAAAAAACAAACATTTTCATTATAAAAAAATAAAAGTCACCAAAACAAAATGTTACAGAAATACTAGAGAATATACATAAAGATATTTAAAAGTGAAAAACCGTCAACATGACTGCAATGGTGTTTCTAGTGTTAAAAGCAGGCACCGGAAATAACAGTTATTTATGAAAACTATATTTGAAAAAATTACTATAAAGGAAAAGTCATACAAATAAATGAAAAATACCAATACATTTCTTTTCGCGCGGAGAATCAAACTTGGCAATAAACTTAATTTTTGTAATTTTTATGGAAAAATTGAAATAAAATAATAATTTTTTATTTATATTCTAAAAATCCTTTAATAACAATAATTTTTGATTTTTGTCGATTTTTATTTTAGTTGTCCTATGTTAACACTAGAAAGACAATTGCCGTAATTTTGACGGTTTTTCATTTTTATATATCTGTATTTTCTTTCGTATTTCTAACAGCTTTTGCTTTGATGACTTTTATGTTTTTATTGGAATCTACAATTAGTTCTACAATTAGGGTTGGTTCTACAATTACAATTAACCAAATCCGATGTGTACTTTTCGAGATATCAGCGGATATAAAATGTAGTGTTTGTAGGTAAGGATAACTTGCGGTCTTTCTAGTGTTAACAATTATTGGTGACTTTTATTTACAAGTCATCAATAAAAATCAGTCAGTGACTTTTATTTATTAATGTCATCAATTAAAATCAGTCAGTGGCTTTTATTTATAAAAGTCATCAATAAAAATCATTCAGTGACTTTTATTTATAAAAGTCATCTATAAAAATCATTCAGTGACTTTTATTTTCTAAGTCATCAATAAAAATCAGTCAGAGATTTTTATTTTTTAAGTCATCAATAAAAACCAGTCAGTGACTTTTAGTTTATAAGTCATCAATAAAAATCATTCAGTGACTTTTAGTTTATAAGTCATCAATAAAAATCATTCAGTGACTTTTATTTTGTAAGTCGCAATATAAAAGTCATTTTTATTAATGCTTGCACAAGTTATGATTCTTCCAGAAAACAAAATTGTCAAGTCAGGTCTTGTTGAGTCGATCAAGAATATATATACATTTCGATATTTAATGAATCCAGTACTGCGATTAATGAAAATGACTTTTATATTGCGACCTAAAAAATTAATAATTAAATTAAATATTATCGATGACTGTTTTTATAAATAAAAGTCACTGAATTATTTTTATTGATGACTTAAAAAACAAAAGTCTTCTGATCCGGCAACACTGTGATTATATCTGTTGATACAAGCATTTGCTGATCGTTAGTGGACAATCTTAACACCAAACGAGCTGTTGAAGGAGATGAATTAGTTGCTTAATGTTGACTACGGTTTTTAAGTGCTTAAAGTTTAACGTGTTCAGCGATTCACTGACAAATCGTTGGGAAAAAGAAAATGTTTATACTCGTATGATACCTAACCCAAGCAATAGTTTGTTCATCTTAAAGATGATTAAATTCTCATCTCGAAGACTTGGACAACTTTTCTTGGCTCCACTTTTATTTGTGTGATTTCTCTTTTCTCTCAAATGCAGCCGACCATGAAATGTCGACTATAATTAAACAACTGTCAGAAATCGTATTTCGATAGCTAATATTGGCTTTCATAATAATTACACTTTGGCGCTGTTCGCCGTTTCACGTTTATTATTCCAGTGAAATCATTCGAATTCGATTAAAGCAACAACACAGCAAGCAAAACTAATTCAACGTCGACAGCGACGACAGGTGAGCGAACGCTGAGCAGACACGTTCGGCGCATCAGTTGTGCACTTGGCGCATTTTTACTTAACAACTAAAGAGTAAAGTGCGCACGGTGGCCGGAGGGGGGCCGGAGGGGGGGCGAGGAACGAGCAGAATTGAAGCTGAACCTGCCTGACGTATAACGAGGCATCAGTTAAACTTCAGGTTCGCCAACGGCGAGTGCGGCACAGCGGCGGAATGGCAGCCGAAAGTGTGGAAGCAGGCAAAATGCGTATAAAAATTTCACTGGTAATGAATCAAAACAATTTTCATATTTTTCTTAATTAATCTTCGTTGCGTGCTTTTACGTTTTCTGCGCCAGCTACAACAACAACGCTCAACACGTAGCAGGGGTAACAGTTCATACTTTATTTAGGGGTTTTTTGTGTTTGTGTTTTTTTTTTTGTTGCAAACGTTGCGTAAAAGTTGAGAAAATTTGCGCGCGGCAAAGAAGCAAAACTGCTTGCGAGCAGAAACTGCAGCAAAGGGGTGCGCGAGAGGGGGAGGGAAGGGGAGGGGAGCAGGCAGAACGCGCGTAAATTAGCCAAAGAAATGTTTGTTAAAAGCAAAGTGTTGTCGAAGTGAGTCGTCGAAGCAAAGTCCGCAATGTGCGGAAATGTCGAGCCACTTTTGGCCATTGAAAGATGTGCGACGCGGAGGCGGGCGCCGTTGTTAAATGAGTGAATGGGCGAGCGAATGACTGAATGATTTTGGCGTCATCAGGTGAAGTGGCAAAGTTGGCTGCGCTGCGGTGCGGTGCGGGCGGGGCAAACTCGTATTCACGAAACTGCTTGGAGGCCGTGGTGGAAGGTGATTTATGGAACGAGGTTTGAGTTAGGGAGAGGTGCGGGGGGTTGAAAGGAAGACGGCTAAGCGGATGTTGGCAATGTCAGCAGCAACAATAACAACAACAACATCAACACAAACGAGTGGGCGCTTTTATTTAAGGTGACAAAAACAAAAGCTGAATGCTGCAATGCTCTACTAATGGGAAGAGTTGAGAAGCTGAAAATATTTTCGTTGTTGTTGTTGTTATATTCCGGGAGGAAATGTGGCGCTGTCGTAATGAAGATAACATTTCCTGTTGTCAGCAATTGTTAAGCAGGCAGACAGACGGCAGCCGACAAACGGCAGACGACTCTTGGAAAATGAATTAACAAAAAGCACCGGAACAAGCGGAAGAACAAGAACCAGCAAGCGAAGTGAGGAGCCGAGGCCACTAAAAACTGTCCACTGTAAAGCGGCGAGTGCTGAAATTTCGTTAAGCGCGAAACAATCAGCTGATTAAAATTGCTTCGTTGTTGGTTGTTTTTTTTTAGTTGTCGTTTTTGCTTTCCTCTTTATCTATGGTTCATATTTTTTTGTATGTTTTTTATAAGTTTTTAATTTGCTTATTTAAAATGTTTTTTTCTGTTGTTTTGCATTTTTTCGTTGCCTCTTCGACATTTTTTTTATATGTTTTGTGATTTTTGCTTTGCTGATTGCGAAATTGAGTTGTATGTTGTCTAGTTGGTAGTTGTGTTGTTGTTATTGTTGTGGCTGCCACTTGGCGTTTCATTAATTAAAGGTTAAATCGTACACTGTCAATTACACCGAGAAAAAGCTGTGATTACGATTTCTGTTTTTATTTTTCTCTAATATTTTATAGTGTTTACATTAACCCTGTTGTAGTGTTTGGGGTTAAAATGAAACAATCATGTTGGATTTTATGTTTTTTGTTTTTTAATTTGGGATGGAAAAAAGTTCTGTGTTTATAACAGTTAAAAAAAAAATACTAACAGTTATAATTGATAATAATTATAATAAATATTATTATAATGATTATTATTATAATATTATTATAATTATAATAAATTGTTATTAAACTTCACTAATATTCAATTATATAATTTGATTAAAGCAACGTGGTAGGTAGGTAGGGGTAGCTTTCCAAGGCGGGATCAGGGAGGGGGCGGGGTTCAAACCCCTCAAATACAGCAAATGTTGGAGCAAAATATAGTTTGAAATGGTATTGGGCTCAAAAAATGACCGCAATCTCTCCCTTCTCCCCAAAATGAAATCCTGCTTGCGCCACTGCCAATAATAAATTCAATATCCCAACCCGCAATAGAGAGAGAACTTGTTTCGAAAATAACATATTGGCAAGTTACGAATGATAAAGTGCGGAGTGGAATATTTCCCAGGAAACTTGGGTTAAGACTCTTACTTTGATTTTCTACTGCAGAATCTTTCAAGCTGAAGTCTCGAAATGGCACCTGTGCAATGTAAAAATTTACATCAATTTAGAGAGTGAGCTCGTCTCGGTCTGTCGTCACTTTCTCTACACCGAATCAAACAACTTGCAGCTCAATCTTTTTTGGGACACTAATAGATTAATGAATGAGAGATCCATGAAAACGAGACTGGAAAGATAAATTGATGCCAGTTACTTATTGTTGGAACCCCCTTGTGTCGTTCAAACCTAGTTCTAAGAAGAGTTATTTTGAAAGGTAGACAAATAAGGCCAACACTAAACAGAAAACGATACAAAGAGTTACTAAACCTGGGCCGACTAAACCTACATCGACTTCGGTCGCGTTGGTTGTTTCAGTGATAAGAAGAAAATGATGAAGAATTAAAAGAAGAAGTAGGAGTAAAAGTAGATAAAGAAGTAGAAGTGGGATTAGAAGAAGATGTAGAAGTAAAAGTAAAAATAGATTTTGAAGTTGAAGTAGAACTAGGAGAGGAAGTAGAAGTAAAGGTGGAAGTAGAAGTGAAAGTGTAGCTAGAAGTAGAAGTTTATGTAGAATTAGAAGTAAAACTGGAAGTGGGGGAGGAAGTAGATGCTGAAGAAGAAAAAGAACCAGAACGCAAGAAGAAGTAAAAGTAAAAACAGAAGCAGAAGTAGAAGTGTAAGTGTAAGTAGAAGTAGAAGTGGAAGTGGAAGTAGAAGTAGAAGTAGAAGAAGAAGTAGAACTAGAAGTAGAAATAAAAGTGGAAGTGAAAGTGAAAGTGAAAGTAGAAGTGGAAGTAGGAGAGGAAGTAGATGTTGATATAGAAGAAGAAACAGAACTAGAATTGGAAGCAGAAGTAAAAGTAAGAACCGAAGAAGAAGTAGAAGTGAAAGTAGAAGTGGAAGTAGAAGTAAAAGTGGAAGTAGAAGTGGAAGTACAAGTGGAAGTAGAAGTGGAAGTAGAAGTAGAAGTAAAAGTGGAAATAGAAGTGGAAGTGGAAGTAGAAGAGGAAGTAGATGTTGATATAGAAGAAGGAACAGAACTAGAATTCGAAGCAGACGTTAAAGTAAAAACAGAAGCAGAAGTAGAAGTGAAAGTAGAAGTGGAAGTACAAGTGGAAGTACAAGTGGAAGTGGAAGTAGGAGAGGAAGTAGATGTTGATATAGAAGAAGAAACAGAGCTAGAATTGGAAGCAGAAGTAAAAGTAAAAACAGAAGCAGAAGCAGAAGTAGAAGTGAAAGTAGAAGTAGAAGTAAAAGTGGAAGTGGAAGTAGAAGTAAAAGTGGAAATAGAAGTGGAAGTGGAAGTAGAAGTGAAAGTAGAAGAGGAGGTAGATGTTGATATAGAAGAAGAAACAGAACTAGAATTCGAAGCAGACGTAAAAGTAAAAACAGAAGCAGAAGTAGAAGTGAAAGTAGAAGTGGAAGTAGACGAGGAAGTAGATGTAGAAGAAGAAGAAGAAGAAACAGATCTAGAATTGGAAGTAGAACTAAAGGAAAAGACAGAAAAAGAAGTAGAATTGGAAATGGAAGTGGAAAGAGGAGTAGAAAAAAAGTGGAAGTAGAAATGATTTAACGATTTAAATTTCAGTGTCAGTCCTAGGTCAGGAAAAAATTAAAAATTCTATATTCAATATAATTCACACCGTCCTAATGTAACATCACAATAAGCAAATTTTCTATTTACTTCCAGGCTTATTACTAGTTTTCATAAGAAGGCTACTAATTAGTTGTAAGGTCAATGTAGATCTGCTTTTGTTTTAATTAAATTTTACTACACTTTTTCCAAAGACCAAAAATCAAAATTATTTATATACTTTCTGACATCTGGTTGTGCTGATATGTTAACAATACCCAAATCTATTCGGGGAATGACTCTGAATTATTTCATTCCAAAGCTTTAACTCAGGTCTTTGTATTATTGGAGGTAAACATTAGTTTTGAGACATTTACAAAAAAAGGCTTAGATGGTATAAAATAGCATTGGGTCATTCCTTTTAAAAAATCCGTATATATCCTTTTGCTGAAACGTACACAACACACTTTCTTTGTGCTGTAAACATGTCAATCTTTGTGCCAAAACACTGATCTTTCTGCTTGGACACATGTTGCAAAAATCGTCAAGAAAACTTGGGAGGCGTTTTACTGGAATGTTCTACGCCACATGCCGTATTGACCAGACCATATTTCTTCAGACGACCACATTTTCCAGTCTATGACTCATGGCCTGGCCGAGCAGCACCTCACTTTTTATGACTGTCGACTGTCTCAAAAGATTATGAATTTTTTTGACATAGAGTCCGTATGCTGCATGAAAGATGAGCAGAAGTCGTAGTTGACGATGGACAAAACATAAATTTAAACTTTGAATAAAATACATTTTACCACTTTCTTTGAATAAAGTCTCAGATTTACAAAACAAAGACCTTAAAACTTTTTTATATCTGCAATACATGTAAAGTGTAGTTCAGTAATGATATATGTTCACCATGTTTTTCTTGTTTGTCTCGTTTCTGTACAATTTCGTGTTGGCCGTTTCTAAGTTATTTTCAAGTGGTTTTAGGAATCAAGTTCAAGTAGGGACGTACTTCTCTTCTTCTTCTCTGTGGCAGCCGTCTCAAATTTTGTGTTTAGTTGAGCTTTCCTTCTTGTTCCCTGTTTCGACGCTTCCACATTCATTGGACATTTAAGGACTTTAATGAACCAATTCGAATAGATTTAAATATTTGTAATTTTAATGCAATTTCTTATTTGCATTTCTCTCAGTGCGGCGTGGAGTAACGTCAATTTTGCGCCACTGTCAAAATGCTGTAAAAAGTCTATTAATACATTTTTTCTGCCATCTTAATTTTGTGAAGAATGGAAAAAAGTGTCAGACAACTTTTCTTCTACAGTTTTTCTTGATTTCTTGTTCCTACAGTGCCGCGAGTAATTTTTTACATTTGCTATAAGCAAGAAAAAAATATGTTTTTTTCATGCTACTATGATGGAGTGGTGAAGGTGGTTAAAACAGTGAATAATAAAAATGATGTTAGCGCAAGTTTAAAAACAAATTTTCCAACTGCTGGAGTTGTTGTTGTTTTAGATTGTAAGCTACAGTTTGGTAATAGCGGAAAAGTAGTCAAAGTTTGTGCCGCATAGGAAAAAATTCGAAATTGAAAGCCAAATTGCCAGGTCCAAGTTGGCACCGCTGCTACCTTCGGTTGGTGGGATGTGGCGGGCGACGTCGACGCTATTGGCTGCTTTGCTGGATAAAGACGACGAGCGTCGTCAGTGCTCAGCATTGACACGCAACACGCACTGCGCTGCACTAACGAAAAGCAATTGAGCACTCAGCCGTCAGTTGTCCATGCCGCCGCTCGCGCCGCCGCTGAGCGCGAACCGAGCAACGAGACGCCATGTCGCGTTGGACACAATCTGCGCGTCTGCAAGTCATTTCAATTTGCGCGCTCGCAATTGTCGACCGCTGCAGCGGCGACAGCGGGGCGGCGCGTCAGTGCACCAGTCAAGTGGCCAGCGGCTATGGCCGCGCTTAATCGCTAACGCAAAGCATAAATAAAGCAACAAAGCAAAAATGCAGCAGAAGGCGTAGTGGTGTAGGTGTGTGTGTGTGTGTGTGTGTTGGTGTGGGTGTGGGTGTGCGAGCGGCACTGGCGGCATCCACTCTACAAGTGGATTTCGCGTAAATTATTTAAAAGCGCCAGTTTCGTTGGACATTTCCGCCTTCGCCCCCCGCCCCCAGCTTTGCGCTCTGCTGGTCGCTGTTCCTTTTCCCTTTTCTCCATTATTTTTTTTTTCGCTTTGCGCTTTTTCTTTGCCCGCGTTTTTTCTTCTTACTTTTTGTTGCTTGAAGTTTTTCCTTGTGGATTTTTAATTTGCGCGCCAACACATCAGCCCAGCACCCAGCAACGACGACAACAACAACAACAATAATAACGGCGGGGCGTCCGAAATGGCGGCACTGGTGATGTGAATTGGTGGTGGTGAGTGCTGGTGGTGATGGTGATGGCGCCCACCGACACCAACGCGCCGGAGTCATTTATCCTGCAATTAATCATGATTACGTACGTGCTTTGTTGTTGTTGTGGTTGTTGGTTTGTTTTTTTGCTGTCTTCTAGTTCGCGTTTTTTGTGTGCAGTTCATTTATTGTGTGCCTGCGCCTTTGTGTGTTCGTGTGTGTGTGTGTGTGTGCTTTTAACTTATTTGTATTTACTTTTCTTGTTGTGTCTTCTGGTCTTCCGGACTTTATGTTTCATGTTTTCTACATTTTTTCTTAACGGTTATTGTTTTTATTTTTTCTATGCTGTTGTTTTTGGGTTTTTCTTTTTCTTTTTTTGTTTTGTGTTTTTTTTGTTTTTGTTTCTTTGTGTTTTTGTTATTGTTTTTCGTTTTAGTGTTTGCGGGGGCTGCGACTGTGTGCGGTTTGTCGTCTGTGTTGCCTCATGTCTTGCGCGGATTTTTTCATCATTCCGTTTGACTTCGTGGCGTGGCAGCGGCCACAGATGAGACGCTGTAGTATGCCGAGTTGTTGTTGCTTTGCTTATTAAGTTTTGCTTTTTTTCTCTGTTTTCAAGGAGCTTAGTTGCTGGTGTTGCTGAAGACATGAATAAACAGACCAGACTTTTGTGTTGTGAACAAAAATTCATGAAAAGTTATTAACTGACAAATAGACAAAAAATAAATACGAACAAATATAAATAAAATAACCAATATTAAAATTGAAAAAATATGTAAATAAGTTTACTAAATCATAAAATTAATAATTAATGGTATAAAATAATTTAGAATATATTAAATAATATTACATAAGTAAATTAGTATGCAAGTAAGTAAAAAATTAAGTACGAAGTAAGTAAAGTAAGTAAGTGAGTAAGTACAGGGACTTAACTATTATAAGTTTTTTAAGAAATTAACTGCAATGTAACTATTACAATGCAACATAAATTTAATTTGTTGATTATAATTATTATTTGCGACAATTTATTTTTACGTTGCATAATAACTGTTATGAGAAATAAATATACTTTTCATTCTGTATAATTATTATTTTGGGATTTTTTTTGTTTACGTTGCATCATAACTTTTATTTATGACTTTTTTATTTACGTTACCGATAACTATTATTTGAAAGAAAATTTTGTTTACGTTGCCTCATAACTTTTATGAAAGAAATTTTTTTTATTTACGTTGCCTTACCACATTTTGAGTATGAATCGATTTTTAATTGTTTAGTTGTTGGTGCAAATAAGGTTCCTGCAGTTAATTTGCGTTTGTCAATTTAAAACAATTAAAAATTAATTCATATCCAAAATTTAGTAATTCAACGTAAAAAATTTTGTTTTCAAAATAATAGTTATCGGTAACGTAAATTAAAAAAGTCATAAATAAAAGTTATGAAGCAACGTAAAAAAAGTGTCTCAAAATAATAGCACTGTGCGTGAAATTTGCCCTCAAAAATTTAGACATGGGGGGGACCTACTGGGTGAGTTTTCTATAGGTATACTGAGTTGAGATCGACCAGCCGTTTGGTAAGATTGGCTCTAGTTTATGAGAAATCCGACTTTGAAGTTTGTCGAGTTCGTCGCTTAAGTCTTCGAACGTTTAAATTCTAATAGGTCCTAAATCATTCCGAATATCGCTTTACTGTCTTCGGCAAGTTTGTAGATATTTTAACGACCAACAAATTTGCTTAAGACACCAATCCAAAAAAAGTACATTTAAACTGTGTAATTGCGATATGTGCATTTTTGAGCGCAGCGCAACGTGGCGTATGAGTGTCAATTATATGAGTGTTAATTATAGTTAAATGACACTCATACGCCACGTAGCGCTGCGCAAAAAATGCACATATCGCAATTACACAGTTTAAATGTACTTTTTTTGGATTGGTGTCTTAAGCAAATTTGTTGGTCGTTAAAATATCTACAAACTTGCCGAAGACAGTAATGCGATATTCGAAACGATTTAGGACTTACTTAAGCGACAAACTGGACTAACATGAGCAAACTTCAAAGTCGGATTTCTCATAAACTAGAGCCAATCTTACCAAACGGCTGGTGGATCTCAACTCAGTATACCTATAGGAAACTCACCCAGTAGGTCCCCCCCATGTCTAAATTTTGGACTTGCACAGTGTAGTTATCGGTAACGTAAATTAAAAAAGTCATAAATAAAAGTTATGAAGCAATGTAAAAAACAAAAATCCCAAAATAATAATTATCGACAACGAAAAATATATTTATTACGTATAAGAGTTATTATGCAACTCAAAAATATTTATTACATGATAATAGTTATAGGCGACGTAAAAAATTTCTTATTGGGAATAATTATTATAAAGCAATTATTATAGAAATTTCTTAAATTAAGGCAATTTTTTCATTCCCAAAAATATGGATAATAATTATTTTAGGTCTCTGAGTAAATAAGTAAGCAATGAAGTAAGTAGTAGGTATGTAAGGTGATGTGAAAAGTTGTCGGCCTAAGGCGGAAATGGTGCCAGAAGCTCTAATTTTTGACTCGTATTCTACATTACTGTCAATGATGAGCTTGAATAATGACTTTCAAGTCGATTCCTTCTTTTGTATATAAAGTAAAAAAAGTAGCAAAAAAATAAAAAAATAAATAAACAAATAAAATCCATTATGTTCCAATAGATTTTATGATTTCGTATTAAAAAAAACTTCTGAGACAGTTTTGCAATTGCTTGCCTCAGTTTTATTTGATAGCGCATTAAAGATGGACACCGGCAAAGGTAAAATATGCCATATTTTACAGTTTTTCTTCTTTAACCCTTTCGACCCCGAATTTTAACCTGTGTCTCGATATTACTTTGTGGTATTTAAGTCATGAAATATTTGCATAAGAAGTGTGCATACGACATTTGAAGTCGCCACGCCTCTTTGTTAGAGTTCTAGAGCTAGTTTACTTTTGAACAATTTTAGCTTAAAACGGATTAAATAAATTTTGTATCAATATTTTTTAATTACAGAAGAATTATTTAATATTTATGGAAAAATACAAAATTACTATTTGATTTCATTTAACTATTATTAAAAAACAGGGTTTTAATCGAACGCACCCAATTCGTAGACTTCAATTAGAACACAAACTTTCCCTAATATCTCTGCAAATTATTGGAAATTATTTTGGGAATAACAGTAAAATTTTTTGTAATTTGCTTTGAATTCACTTCTAAAAATATTAATTGGTTGGTGCCTACTTAAATTAAACCCATAAATCAATCGTAGCTTTTGCTTAAAGATGACAAATAGATGAAGTTGCTCTCTGGCAACTTTGGGGTCGAAAAGGTTAAAGGTGAAAACGAAACTCAGGCGACTGAAAATGTGAATAGTGTTTATGGTTCTGATAGTTTAGCAGCCAACCATGAGCAGTTTTGAATTCGTTCATTTCGTTCCCGTAATTTCGATGTCAAAAATACACCACGCTCTCTCAATTATCGAAAATGTTGATAAAATCATGAAAATCGTCGAGCCTGACCGTCATGTAAGCACTGTTTCGATTGCCTATGAGCTACACACTGCACAAAAAAATCGTTTCGAACTACTTGAATAAAGCTGGATATGAAAAGAAGCTCGATGGGTCTGATTTTCCATCTCTAAACCTTTACTGAATTGCAACAAAATCGACCCATTTCTGAAGCAGGATGGTGATAGCTAATGAAAAGTGGATCACTTGCGATAATGTCCGGCAAAAATCGTCCTGATGGAATCGTTGTGAGCCGGTGCAAACGCTGGTCAAGCCAGGATTGACGCCTAGGAAGGTTTTGCTGTGTATTTGGTAGGATTGGCAAAAAATCATCTACAATGGGCTGCCTCCCTGCTGCCAAACTCTTCGGATTTGCACTGTCAATTGTTGGACCATTTCAAGAAAGCAATCGCCCAGAAGCGGCTAGCTTGGGTCAATTGCAGACATCGAAAGTGATTCACCAGAAGTTCCGGGAGCTCGGTTGGAAAGTTCTAATGTATCTATAATCCGAAACTGACAGCAAGTGGTTACCTCCTGTTGAAAAATTTATCTCAAGAGAAGTTTGTAAAAATCGATTATCCCAGTATTTTACTTATATCGAGGAAGTTTCTATGAGCTGGGTTTCTATGAGAAGGCAGTTCCTTCTAAATAGCAACAAGTTATGGAACAAAATGTTGTATATTGCATCTAAATCAGATCATTCTAATTATGGTTAATAAATCCTTTCATTTCATGTAAAAATAATGGATTTATTTCTCCTAAATCTTATGTAGAACAGTCTTAGCCGAAACAATCTTTCTGTGCAATTTTTGATCTAAAGCTATCGAAGTCGACATCCACTTAGCACAGAGCTTCTTCATACACAAATGTTGGCTGTGAAATATTGCCTAAATTTAAAGTTGATATCTAAAAGGTGCCAACTATCTCACATACGTGCAATCTTTGGTTTTTCGTCAGTTATAACCTCAACCTGAGCGTGGTTCGTTAACAAACTAGAACGCCCAAGAAAAATGCCTGCATTGAGGTCTTTTATAATTTGATTGCATTGCATTCTGAGAAAAAACTTTAGTGAATTTCATTATTTTGTAAAACCAAAGTCATGAACGGCTACAGATATTGTTAAAAAAATATTGTGGTATTTTTTGGTATTTTGGTTCATTCTGCTACTAATTGTGAATGTGCGTCCATCCTTAAATTCAGTAACCCACTTTTTGATTGTTGATTATGATAGAAAAGAGTCTTTCAATGCTGAATTCATTTCTTGTTTTTTTTTGTAGTGGTGCTCAACCTGTCGAGGATAAGTATTTGATAACAGTATGCTTCTCGAAATTTTGATTTTTAAAATTCACATAAGTAAGGCGTCTCCTTAAATATATTGAAAAGAATTTCAAATAGTATTCTTAATATATTTCTGTGTATTATGAGGTTGTAATATAGATGCGAGTAGTGATTTAATTTTTATTTTGAGTTAAAGTTACAGTTATTTTAAAGTCATAAAATCTTAATGGGTGGAAAAAACCCCATGTAATAAACCTTGTAATAGATAAACCTTGTAATAGATAAAATTCTGAATATACATATGTTAACCCTTTCGCTATTTTGTTGCCATATGGCAACATGCTACTTTGTGGACGTCTGCATCCTCTATGGTTGCAAGAATACATTTTTTTGTTGGTCTTTAGAATAGTTTGAAGTTTTAGGAAAAATACGAAATTAATAAACTGAATATTTAAGTTTAAAGAAGAGAAGTATACACGTTTTTTTAATGATATATCTTGACATAGTAAAGGAGGAAGAAGCAGAAAAAATTAGAAAACTTTTTAATTTGACGTTTTCTTTCAATTTAGATACATTTTTTTTTTAATTTTGGCTGAAGTAAATGAAGAAATATTCAAATTTTCGTTATGCGTAAAAAGTTTTATGTTTAAGTAATTATTACAGCCACAACAATGTGGTTGCTCTCATAAAAAAACACTCTAAAATACAGGGTCCGAATATAAAAAATAAAAAATTTCTTCTGGAATGTTGCTAATATAACCACATAGAAGCCTAAGACGTAAAATTTAAAATTTTAACTTTCCCCAGTAAAAACCTGTAGCGAAAGGGTTAAGCCATTTCGGGGCTTTTGGGATAAAACGTCTTATATGTTTCCAACTCCCGTCAAAAGCACTTTTTGGGATCGTATGTTCACCAAACTTGTTCGGATTTCTAACATACTTATTGGGATTATATGTGCCAACATTAAAGTCTAATTTCAAGATTTGTAAGTATGCATAATTTTCTAACTCGATCTTTCAGAATATACAAAGAGTATCCCGGTTTTTAAAAAACTTCATCTCAAAATGGTTAAGTGAGATCTTTTATTATTATTATTATTATTTATTATTATTATGAGACTTGTGATCTAAGTCTTCTGAGCTTATTTGTAGTCGTTAACTTTAGTTTCAATACTTATCTGAAGCAATGCTTTATGGTTATATCGAATCCTTTCTTTGAAGTATTTTTCAAATATGGCCAATGTTCTGCTCGCCAAAGTTAGTACGTTTAGTTACATAGATGTCTTGGTTTCTTCTAAGTATTAACTATAGATTTCATCGTCTGTTAAATATCATCAAGTTGATGGGTTAGTTGCAAGTGAGTTGCAGATTTTATTGATGTAGCCACATGTATGCCGTGAAATACTGCGAACCAGTGAACGTTTTTTTGCTCTCAAATGTTGCCATCTTTTAAAATGTTTTACTACAGATTTAATTAATTTCATATATGTGAGTGTAAAACATGTATTTCAATGTCTTTACTTCTATTTTAGTGGGAACTTGTTTCTTACAGCGCGGAGGGAAACATTAACCGCTCAGTTATTGAAAAAATTTTCATTTGATCTTTTATATGAAATGCAGAATAAATGTCTCCAGGGAAATGTTTTTCATACAATAAATCAATATTTAACATTCGATGAGATGACTTGTACCATGTTGTATCATGTTTTTTTTGGTGGTTAATTTGGTGGTAAGGTCTGTGGTGTTCAGTAAAAGATCACTATTAGTCGACTTTTTGTCAGCGGTGCGCTAACTTATTCAGAGAATTTATTAAGTATATAAAAATTTCTAAAGTGCAAATTGCAAAACACATTCTTCACCTTTAACTGCTTTTAAAACTGACGAACTGTTGAATTACTTTATAAAATTTTAAATATCCTTAACTGCTGACGCAATGTTGGAAAATTGTGAAGTTTCACTGATCACCTTCGACCTCACTGCCCATTAAACCACAAACTGAAATATGTATTTTGCATATTTTAAATTATTTAAATTTTTATATTTCTCCATTTTAATTGTAGCGCGAGTATCGTTTTTGTGTTTTTTTTTTAATTTTTGTTTATAGAATTTTTTAATGATTTTTGCATTTAATTTTTTTATTATTAGTCGGTGATTAAAATTGTTAGAGTATTAAGAAGCGAAGGTAAAAATTTAGTTATAAATGTGGGTTGAATGTTTTGTGCTCAAATACAACTCCTTTTTGAGGCTAATTAGTGTTTAAGCTTAAGTCATGGAGTACCATAGAATTCTAACAGAGAAGAGACAGGAATTCAGTTACCTAGTAAAAACGATTTCTATAATATTATTAAGAACTACACAACTGCTGCTCAGGTTCATTACATTGTCCAGAGGGTTCCGATAATACCGAATTGTATGGAAACCTGCCAAAAACGCTGCTGAAAGTAGCACAAAAACGGGCCAATTTTTTTGTCTATGTGTGGGTTGGATCTATCCAGCCACTTAAAACTAATCTAACCTTCACTTCTGCATTGAATTTCAGCCTGAAGAGATATGAGATCTGCAATGTCTATGCAGAATTTGTTCAGAAAATCTTAGGATTTAAAAGCTCCTAAATTTTATTTAGTAGGAGAATTGCAACCAAAATTGTATGTATTTCATTTTAATAGGATCAGAATTTTTGAAGGCAAATTTAATATTGAATATTAATGGAGTTTGGTTGTTTTCTAATTTTTGGTGCTTATTTCAAAACGTAGATTTTACTGCGCAATAATTTCTTAACCGAAATAATGCTACATGGTTCAAAAAAATCATTGAAAAAAGACAATAAATTTTCATAATTCATTTAGTAAATTCATTTAGTTTTTATAAAATTTCACTGCTTTTAAGGTTCTCAGCTGAATATTTGGTTTAATTGAATCAAATTCAATTATGCCACGATATAGTTTTCATATATAAATTTTATTTCTTCTATTTTTTCCAACTTTTCCTTAACGTTTGCTTTCGACTAAGACAGACAATTTTGAATCCTTGCAATCTGTGGTCACCTTAAAATAAATTGCAATTAATGGCCAGGCCAGCGAAGGCAAATGTCTCGGAATGTCACAAGTCCAGCGACACAAGAAACGCTCAACGCAGACAGACCGATAAGCGGGGCCGGCGCAAAGATAATTGAAATGGCAAAAACAATTGCAAAACATTTAAAGCGTTTTGTTGCTTAATGCGTGTCAATAAATTTGCGCTTTTTCTTGCATGCGACTTTTTTGTGTTCGGCCCTTGCCAGCTGAAGCGCAACGAGATGAGTGTCTAAGTTGTAATGGGGAATTGTAATTAGAAAAACAACAGCAACAACTAACAAGAGCAATTCACATGAAGCACACACACACACACACAGACAGACAGACACAAAGCCACACTCACACACGGCGGCACACTCATACAAAACAACAATTAATCACAACGTGTCTTGCATATTTAATTGCGCAAACGTGATTTCTGATATTTCCCGGTATGGCCAAAGTTGGGGGGGGCGGCACTTGAGCGCTTGAGCGGCTTTTGTGCGCATTGTCCCTACGGCTTTGAGTTGGCCTTTGAGTGCAGGACAACAAGTAGGGAGAAATTCTATTTTTTCCTTGGTGCATTTTCTGTCTTGTCATTGTGTGTGCGTTGGTGTGTGTGTGTGGCTTCTTAGGGCTGGGCGCAATCATATATGATGCGAATGGCGGCGTTCAGTAGAAGTTTGTGTGTGTGTGTTTTTGCCAAGTAATACGGAAGACTGTTGGGGTCTAATTGAATTTGTGGCAAATTAAATGTTGCAAGTACAGGTTGCTGTATTTGAATGCAAGCTGCAAGCAGCTAATAAAAGCAATGGGAAATTATGTAAAATTATTGTAGCATATGGTAGGGCGTTCAGGCCCTTTACGGTCGTTGTTTTCGATTTATTTTGGGCAAACAATGCAGGTTTATGGCAAAGTTTTGGAAAAATTAAATACTGAGTTAAATGCTTTGGCACAATAATTAAATGTAGTTACCTTTTGTTGTTGTTGCCGTGAGGTTTGCTGCTTTTCATTGCATACTTGGCGGCGTTGTATTGAGATATTTGATTTCAAGCACTTTTGTGTTCAAGTTTCGTACAATTTCAACACTGCTCTGTAGTCACTTTAGCAAATTTTATGTTTATGAATAACTTTCAAACCGTTAGTAGTTAGTTGCACGTTATTTTTTTCGAATATGTTACATTCAGTTTAAATTAAGTTGCTTCAGTGATACGGTTTTCACTTTTCAGTAAGGCAAAGTATGTGAAATGCACTGTTTGGCTGACTTGGGACTTGAAGTTACTTTATCTATGTTGGGCTGTGGTCTTTACTGGTCAATTGGCTGCTGCTGCTGCAGTTGGAGCACACTAAACTGTCTTTGAACGCGTCAACTAACCAACTGAGGCATCCATATTGGAGCATTAGAAGCGCAACGTCACCGTCACCGGCAATCGCAATCGACATGAGCGGCAACAGGCAGCAGGCAACAGGCAACAGGCTGTAGGCAACAGGCAGCAGGCACCGCAACAGGCAACAAGCAACAGGCGCAATCAGGCGGCTGATGGGGCTATGAACAAAATGGGAATGGGACTGTCAGCGGCAGTTGGAGAGTGAATGGAGCAGCAGCCTGACGCTGCGCCGCTGCTGCGGCTGCTGCAAAAAAAAAACAGCAAAGAAAAACTCAAAAACAAAGCAACAGCAGCACAAGTTCCGTCGCACACTGTGCAATAGCGCAACGAAAAATAAAAAAAACAACAACAAATAACAACAACAATATGTCCAGCAAAACACAAAAATACGATAAGAGCCGAGTTAGCGCATATTTCATGGGGCCGCAACAAAAATACGATATCGACTGAATTGGCGCTCGTGTGAGAAGCACAAAAAACTACAACACTAACAATTACACTAAAACACTAAAATACACGACCGCACACGAGTGGCGCTCCCGACGTGCTGCAGCAAATGGCGCAAAAAATTCGCATCCGAACTGCGCAACACGAAGCGCAATTTGTAGCCGGGCGCAGAATTGTAGCAAAAAAAACGCAAAGCCGCACGAATGCTGCAGCGGCGCGGCAGCGACACGAACCAACCAGCAGCCAACGAACCTACGAACGCAACCTGCCGAATCGACCGGCCTAAACGTGGCCCTATTCACGAGCGTCACGAACCTGTCGTGTAGGCAACGGCAACGAACTTTGGGCGCTGCTGCGCTTTCGCTCTGGCGGCCGCATGTCCTTAGAAAGGACAGTGTGAAGCGTACACAAAGCCTGTCAATGCAGACAGCTGCAGGCAATGGCACACACACGTTCGAACCCAAGCGACATATCCGGTTTTCGCTGGAACGGTGCGCTTTGCCCGCCTTGGCAGCAAACGATGTGTGTTCGTTTGTCGTTGCGTCCGTTCGCTTGCGACATACTCGTACATGCAACAGGCGCTCGCCAACTGTTGCGCCCTACAATGCGTAGGGGAAATTTGTCGGCTCCGTTTTCAGAAAAAAAGTATAAATGAAATGTTCACGATTTGCAATACGAACACAAGTCACGAAGTGCCTCCACATTGGTGTTGCACGAAGTCGTAATACGCATTCGCCACTTACCGTTAGGCGCTTATATAATAATAATAACAACAACAGCATTCTCGAGCAGTTGTTTTGTTCTTGTTGTTGTTGCCTGCGGTTATTGTTGCCTGTTGCTTTCAAACGCCAGCAACACCTTTTTTTTGCTCAAGTATTGGTGTGCTGTGGGTGTGGTGGTGGGTGGGGCGCTTTCGGGGCAGTGTGAGAGCAGCACTTGGGGAAATTATGCCCCTCAGTTATATACAAATAAATGTATCTGCAAATTTCTTTGTGTGTGTACTTTAGTTTCTCCTCTTTGCGTTTGTGTTGGTGTTGTTGGCTGGTGTTGGAAAGCGCCGTAAAATCTATTTAAATGTAAGGAGAACATATTTAGCTCAAATAAAACTAGCAAAGCTTCAAATGAACAGCAAAGGTTATGGCTAACCACATATTAACCAAATAATAACTGCATAATTTGAACTGGTAACTGGAAACTAACCACATCTCAATCGTTGTGCAACCATAAATTTGTCATAGTTGGACTTAGTCATGAGTTAAGCGCAAGTTAACTATGTGTTAATTGAAGATTAAACATTGGGTTGGTCATAGTTTAAATCGAATCGAAATTTGAATGCCAACCTTAGAGTGATCAAAATTTTCGGCCGAGATGTCTTTCAGTATGCCGATACCAGCCTTTTAGATGGATTCACGTCCTCAAAACGTTTTCCTTTCAAAGAAAAATTAATATTTCGGAAAAGGTAAAAATCGCACGGTTTCAAATAAGTCGAATACAGGGGGTGGTTGATGATAAAAATTCGATTTATAGTAAAAAAGGGAGAGTGGTTCATGATTAAAATGAATTTTTCGGTGAAAAAGTCGGTCACAAGTGCAGTCAAATTGTGCAGCAGAATTTAGCTTAAGACCACAGTTCTCATAGTTATAATTTTATATTGTTAAAAAAAATCAATTTTTTTTTAACAATTCTAAACAAAAAAAAAACAACTTGCATTTACTTTTTTGTAATCGAAATTTTCTGCTAAATTACTGCACATTAATGTTATTGAGATTTTCATACAACCCAATTTCAAAACATTCAATGAAGGTTTTTGCTGATATTTAATAAATTCATGCATAATTTTTATGGAATATTGAATGAGTTCTGATCTGGAATCTAGTTGGAAACAAAACTTAATATTCGTTTTTTGTTCAAAGTTCATTGTTGCACCGATGAGCAGTGATTCTTTCAGTCTCAGAATTTAACGGATTTCATTTAACGGATTTCGAAAGGCAAAACTCCAGCTAAGAAAACCCTAAAAAATCGGTGCGCAAAATGAATTAGTGTGTGTGCAAAAGCTGCTCAAAGTCTCAGCTTTTTTCACAAAAAAATGTTAGCACATATTTTCTGTTTTTTAGTATATTAGGTAAAGAAAATCTTAAAAATACATAGTTGAAAAGAAGTTACTAAAACTTTCAATATAGATTAAGAACTTTTGTGTCCATTTTCGTTTTTAATGTTTTCTCAAAATTTGCAAAGCTAAGGCTTCTACTTCACTTTTAATTTAAAATATTTTTAAAAATTAAAAACCTATAAATTGGCAAAACTTAGGGGAAAATATCTAAAAAGTATGTGAAAGTCTGTTCCTGGATTTTTTTAAAATATTTTAAGAATCATTCTTTCTTTATCGAATAATGTAAAACCATTCTCCGATTTTTTCCGGTCTCAGAAAAGAATTCAATTTGAAAAGTGGTGAGAAACACCTACTTTTCGACAAAATGTAAAATTACAAAAATTACAAAAATAACAAAAATTGAAAATTTAAGTGTCAGACATTGCCAAACTGCAAAAGTTTAAGAAAAACAGAATGGAGCTTATTTCATTAGACCATGATTAATTAATATACAAAATTTTATTGAGAACAGACCACTCCTTCTAATTTGGTCCCGCGGCTGTATGGAGTCGAATCACTGTGCGATGGCACCAACACACTGTCACTTCAGACACATTAACTCCGCTTCCATTGAACCAAATGTCATCAAATTTTGACTAAAAAAAAATTAATAAATCTCTAGTTCCAACTAAAATTTGCAATGAACTACCTCAATGCTAATTCAAAGTTAGTGCTTTCGAAATGCAACAAAACCTATGCGCACCATTACTCAACACTGTTCGCCCCGTGCACGCTGTGATCAACCGGCTGCTGCTCGGCAAAAGACATTGCAACCACCCCCCGACTGTTGCTGTCTTCGTAGTACATAGCAAACCACTGGGTTGCATAATAGCACCAACTGTTGCTCACTCCACTAGCAACAGGTAAACGCTGCCGCTCTCGACTCCCTACAACGCACATCACAACAAAAGGCCGCAAAGTTACCAAACCCCACGACCGAACCTCGACCGGAAGTTGATGCCTTCGCATGAATTCTGCTGTGACTTTTGTTGCTTTCATTGTGATTTTCCATTTCGCTGCACGCACACAACGACACACAACGACTCCTCAGCGCCAACCCAACCAATTGCCCCACGAAGAAGTGGCGCCACTTCGGCTTCGCATTTTATCCAGTCATGCGCAAACGCTTGACTTTTCTGCTTGATTGACGTTGCTGCGGCGGCGGCAGTCGGTCGGTGCTGTTGTTGGTGCCTCAAGTATGCGGTTAGGCGGGTATTGTGTGCTCAATGACCACGAGACAGGTGGATACCTTTTTGAGTGCCATTCAATTAAAAATTTCTGAAAAATATTTCTCTACTAAATTATATTGCAACTCAATCGATCAGCAGATAAATATTTTAATGCTGTTCAATTAAGTTGTTGTAGCTTAAGATTTGTGTATAAGTCTGCAAAATTATTTTCGGTAGACTGAAATAAATAAATAAATAAAAAAATTAATAAATATTATTATTATTTATTTAGACTACAATATAAAATATTATAGCTAAGGTTAGAGTCCAATTAATAAATAGAAAATAAATAAATATATAAATAAATAAAAAATAAATAAGTAAAAAAAATTAGTAAATATATAAATAAATATATTAATAAATAAATAAATAAATCAACATATAAATCAATAAAAAATAAATAAGTAAAAAATAAGTAAATATATAAATAAATAAATAAATAACTAAATAACTAAATAAATAAATAAATAAATAAATTAATTAATTAATTAAGAAATAAATAAATAAATAAATAAATAATAAATTAATTAAATGATTATTCAATTATTTAATAATAAATAAATAAAATAATTAATTAACGAATTAAAAAATACATAAATAAATTATTGAATAAATAAATAAATAAATAAAATTAATTAATTAATTAAAATATTATAGCTAAGGTTAGAGTCCAATTAATAAATAGAAAATAAATAAAAAAATAAATATATAAATAAATAAAAAATAAATAAGTAAAAAAATTAGTAAATATATAAATAAATTAATTAATAAATAAATAAATAAATATATAAATACTTAATTAATTAATTAATAATTAATATAAAAATTAATACATAAATAAATAAGTAAATATATAAATTAATTATTTAATTAATTAATATAAAAACAATAAACGAATAAATAAATGTCTGCCAAAATTTTTCAAACAATAGACAAGTCTGTCTTTTGGCTGATTGTATTGAGATTTGAACATACAACCCGCCAAATTGTGGTATTACACCTTAACCGCTGAGCTACGTTTGCTGTCAATTTTAATCTCGCAACAAATAAAAAAATTAATAAAAAAATAAGTAACTAATTAAACAAATAAATATATAATGAAATGGAAAATAAATAAATAAATATATCAATAAATAAATAAATAAAGAAATGGAAAATAAATAACTAAATAAATCAATAAATAAATAAATAAATGCCTGAAAAAAATTTTTGAAACAACAGACAAATCTACCTTTCGGCTGATCGAGATTTGAATCCACAACCCGCCAAATTGTGCTGTTACACTTTAACCGATGAGCAAGTGGCATCGTTTACTCTAAATTTTTATCTCTGCTAAAGTAACCGTTTTGCATAACAAATTTTACTTACGCCACTGTCTTTGTTACGTTTGCATGTGTGTGTGTGTGTGAGCTCCTTCTAAGCTTAAATCGGTGCCTGCGTGACTGTGTGCCGTCACGCGACTTCATCCCCCATTTGAATGCGTTCGCCTACAGTGCCGATGCGACCTGAGCGCACTTGTTGAAATGCTTCTCAGCTGTTGCATGCTGTAGGGGAAACGGAGTGCACACTTCCCCTCCTCGTCTAATATCGTAAAATGGATATCCAGTTTTGGGCTGCATGGGGTTCAGATGTTTCTTTGTTTTATTTTTCTTTGCTTTTGCTTTTGACTTTGCAGTTACTTCTTTTAGTGCCATTGCAGCACAACCCTCTGTTCAAGATTTGCTTTTTTCCCAACATAAACTTTATCTTATTTAAATTACTCAACTTTCGACTACAGTGTTTAGATGGTACTTGAAAAAGACAAGATTTTACCTGGTTTAAAATTTTCAGCATTTAATGCTGAGATTACGCGGATATCGAAATGTTATACAGTGTAAATTTTATGTTGTAACCATACTTATAGCCTTAAGATTGTATTCAGAGTTAGTGGAAACAGTGAAATATTTTCAAGTCGAAAGAGGTGGATGAGGTTAGGTTAGATTAACTATTGCGAAAGTAGAACCCTTCCTCAGACATACGAAAAACATTTAGTCATATAGATGGCAGGATTAAGTTAGCACTTTTAAAATACACCGTCCGTATCGCTTTTACAAATGATAAGAAAAAATCGATAACAATTTTTGATTAATATAATTATGTGTAGTCAAAAGTTCCGATCTGCTCAAATTCCAATTCCCAATTGAAATTTTTCCGGGATTTGTTGGACATTAAAAAAATATTAATACAACATATCAGATATCAGAAACAAAAAATGGAAATTGCTTTTAAATTTACAAATTGCTTTTAGATTAACTATTGCGAAAGTAGAACCCTTCCTCAGACATACGAGAACATTTATCATATAGATGGCAGGATTAAGTTAGCACTTTTAAAATACACCGTCCGAATCGCCTTTACAAATGATAAGAAAAAATCGATAACAATTTTTGATTAATATAATTATGTGTAGTCAAAAGTTCCGATCTGCTCAAATTCCAATTCCCAATTGAAATTTTTCCGGGCTTTGTTGGACATTAAAAAAATATTAATAAAACATATCAGATATCAGAAACAAAAAATGGAAATTGCTTTTCAAATTATTCAAATTATATATACATATCTGTTCGATTAAGTCAGAACCAGTATTTGAGGCAAACATAAAAATGTTTTGTTCATACTAATCAACTCTTAACCTTTGCTTTACCAAAGATTTTTGTA
The DNA here is from genome assembly GCA_964056695.1 of Melieria picta. Lineage (NCBI taxonomy): Eukaryota > Metazoa > Arthropoda > Insecta > Diptera > Ulidiidae > Melieria > Melieria picta. The sequence continues at coordinate 33,866,170 of OZ057398.1, read as the reverse complement.
TACATCGTTTACCAATACCCACCCAATACTCGGGTGCTTCCGCAGGCATTTTAAATAAAACTGAAAATATCAAAATTGTTTCCCTTACTTCAGTATGTGTTCAATAAACTCCCTGGAAAGAAATTTTGTAGGTTTTTTCATAGTTGCAAAATAAATAGTTAAAGTTAGACCTTTTCACGGTCACTAAACTGGTGTTACGCCTTAATTTATGCTAATTCCGAATGGAATGAATTGAACCAATGCACAGTGATTCGTTCCATAGACAAAATTCAAATCGTTTATAGTCTCAGAATTTCACGATTTTGATGTCATTTGAAAGGTAAAACTCCAACTAAGAAAACCCCAAAAAATCTGTGCGAAAAAATAATGAGTGCAATTGCAAGAGCTGCTCAAAGTCGGAACTTTTTTCACAAAAAATTGGAAACACATATTTTCTGTTTTTTAGTCTATTGAGTTTAAATACATGATTACCAAGAAGTTACTAAAACTTTCAATACAGATCAAGAAATGATGTGGCCATTTTCGCTTTTAATGTTTTCTCAAAATTTACAAAGCTGAAGCTTTTACTTCACTTTTAATTTAAAATATTTTTCAAAATTAAGAATCTGAAAATTAGCAAAACTTAGAGGAAAATATCTAAAAAGTATGTGAAAGTATGTTCCTGGATTTTTTTTATTTTAAGAAGCATTCTTTCTTTGTCGGATAATGTAATTACATCCTCCGATATCTTCCGATCTCAGAAAATAATCCAATTTGAAAAGTGGTCTAAACACCTATTTTTCGACAAAATGTATTTAATTTATCCCTAAAAGCATGCAATCAGCATGAAAAATTGAGAAAACTGCACAAATGCAAAACATACGTCTATTATTATCATTTTTGTTGCAAAACTAAAGGGTCCTGAGACAATTTCTGTTACTCTTTGGAATTATCAATGTTGACGTTACCGATTAAATGTAAAATCTGAAAAATCTAGCCAACACACTCGTTGCTACAGCTCAACAAAAATGACGACAATTGCAAATTTAAGTCTCAGGCATTGCCAAACTACAAAAGTTTAAGAAAAACCAAATGGAGATTTCACTTCAGCAGACCATGATTAATTAGTATACCAAATTGTATGAAGATCGGACCACTCCTTCTAATTTTTTCCCGCGGTTGTATGGAGTCGAATCACTGTGCAATGTTTGAAAAAGATGACGGCTCAATTCTGAGGTGGAAGTAGAAGCTTTTTGTTTTTTTTTTCCTTGTCGGAACGAGCGAGCGCAGCACTCAGACAATGAGATATACGTCCATTGTAAAAAAGTAGAGGTTAATGACGAAAGTGTATCGAAAGTGAATCGGTGATTTAGTAACTTTTTCTGATTATAGTCCGTTTTTGGCCACCAAAGACAACAATATTGCACAACAAATACAAAAGAGTCACAATTCAAAATTCTTAAATTTTCAGGAAAGGCAAAAAAATTGTTGATCCCCCTGAATTAATGCAATTTCCATTAAAACAGATACACAGTATTTTCCCATTTAAAGATATTGATAAGAATGCAATTATCAATTGCAATCAAAATATGCTCTTTTATATGTAAAATTTCTAGTCTGAAACACAAGCAAAAAATAAAAAGATTTTGAATTGCTCGAAACAAAAAAAATTAAAAACTTTGCATATTTTGAGGCCCCTAATTTTTTAAGGAAAAAGTATGAAAAGTGATGAAAATGGCTATGATACATTTTTGCTATTATTTCGATGCGAATGTGTATTCCGCCAAATAATTTGGCTGTGTTGTATTGCTTGATGTTTCTTCTTAAGATATTCATATACTTCGCAACTTGATTTATGAAACATCTGTACAATTTTCGCTATCAGGAAAAACGCCTTGAAATCCAATATTTTCCTACTTTGAAACCTTATTACAACGCCAATTTAGAACGCATAAAATTTATTAATGTCAGAAAAAATGGCGTGAAATGTTGTAAGTGCAACTATATAAAAATCATGTCGATAGGATTATTGGTTCAGAAATTACAGTTGAAAACGAGAAAAAAGCCGAGGAAAATTCGAAAAAATTACACGCCCATTTTTTGCGAAAACTAGAGCTGTTACATAAAATCGGAGTATGGTTTTGAAAACAGCGTGGAAAAACGATTCAGACTCCTGTAAAAAACTCCCTGCAACAGACATGCTGTTGTGCAGTGTAATTTTTAATGTTTTTTTTTACAGTTTGCTGGTTTTTGTTCGCAAAATCTAATTCAAAAATATCATTTCAGCTGAAAAAGAAAAAAAAATTAACAAAAAAATTAATAATTAATCAACAAAAAAATCGTATCAAATCATAAATTTTCTGGACTTTGATGCTTTGAAAAACATGAAGCTCAACAAACAGCCAAATTTGTTCGCTTGTGAAAATTGTGACTCCGATTTAGATGCAAAACGAAGTGAATCTGAGCAATAATTTTCATGCTAAGATCAATTAAACAATTACATTGTCTTAGTTTGAGTTTTCACTTCAATTACTTTACATATTAGAAGACGAAATTAGAAGACACACATTTTTGAAGCCAATTTTAAGCCTTCCAGATTATTGGAGAAAGCGCCAACATTTTCAATCGAAATTATAAATCCTATGAAGCAAAAGGATAATCACTTATAATGCCTATCCAGTGATAAATTTGAAGCTCGAAACTATTTTCATTGTGGAAAATGATGATGAAAAAACAAAACCTGTCGCACTATAGACAACTCTTTCTTACTTAGCATTGCATTTTTTATATCCCTTCTACACTCGTAAAGTAGTTTTGTATGTTTGACTCATTTATGCATTTCGAATGCGATTTCCCCCATTGACAGCATCGATATTTTATATTAACAATCTGAAGCGTTTTGACAGCGCGCTCTGGCGTCCAGTTGGCCCAGAAACCGGCTTTGACATGTCAACAGTGGCCGTCGGTGCTTTGTTGTATCACTGTTGTCACTTTTTGTTGGCACTCGAAATGCATAAAAACCAACACAATTGCAAGCGGGAGATAAAACAGCAACACTCCAAGGCTTTCTAAAGGCTGATCAACGGACCGGGTCAACTTGTGTTGTGCTGTTATTTTGACGCTTCTGACATTAGGATGTCGTACTAGTTGCACAGGACAGACACTGCAAGCGGTCAGTAGGAATGTGAATGGTGCTTACGTGATTTTTTTTTGTCAAGTTTTGTAGTCTGCGGCAGGCAAACCACCCTGCGCGCTTTTGATTATTAAATTTTTTTTTTCAAATATATCTCAAGTTTTCTTATCTTTGTTGCGGCATGTTTGTTGGTTTCTCTTTTACTGAATTCTTGTATGTTGGCTAATCAAGCGAATTTTTTTGCGCGCCCTGGCTGACTTCCGGCCCAAGCAGTGAAAGGGGAAGTGCAGAAAAGTGGTTGAAAAGTTTTTAGGCCAAAAAATTTAACTTCTAGGGAGCAAAAAAGGCAAACGAGCAGGAAAGTTGAAAGCAGCAAACAAAGGAATGTGATTATTTTCAGAAAAGTGTGAGCGAAGGAGAAACATTTTAGCTGAGTTGAGGGCAAAAATCAAAGTTGACAAAACGTGTGAAAGGAGCAAAGGAAACAATTTTATTAAATAAAAAATAGAAAAATATGAATTTTAAAGAAGCAGCAGTTGACATCGTGGCGAGCTTAGAAAATAAATCACAGCATCTAGTGGGATTATTTACAGAAAGTGTTAAAAGGTAGAGAAAAGTACGCAAAGGTGACTGAGTGCAGAGCGAAGAAAATGCGAAAGGAAGTGGGGGAGAAATAGGTTAAAAGTTGATTTTAATTAAAAAAAAAACTTGATGCTATGCATTTTAATTGCAAAGTGACAACGCATGAAGTTGCAGAGAAGTGGGGAAAGCAAACCAAAGTAGTGCTAGCAGTAACGTCGCCAACTGGGCGTGTCTTTCAAAACGATACAACAAAAACTAAATAATACTCAACTCATGCTGCTTTTTGTGCGATAACCACGTCAGAATGCTGCGTCCCAGCGCGTTCAATGCGATAATATGGCAGAAAGTGTAAAGCAAAAATGAACGCGAAACCTGTTGTTTGTTTTGCAGTAAACACACACAACTACACACATACATACATATATGTATATGTATGAGTATGTGTGTTGAGAAAACTACAACATTGATTGGCAATACCGAAACGTGCGAACACATGAAGGCAGCACCGCAGGTGGCCGACTCATTAGTGCAAATCAACGCGCCAGTCGATGGCGACGGGTGTGCGGGGTGGGGGGAAGGGGGTGGGTGGCACGGCGTTGCGCGCAGAACGCTGACGAGAAAGTTATGCAATAATGTGAAAATTAAGCACAACGATGACAGCATAATTAGGTTCTGCTTAAAGTGAGCAAAGCTTAAAGGGGAAACAATTTTTAATGAAGCAAAATTGTTATAAAATTTTTTTAGAATTTTTTGTGCATTTTGGAGAATTTTTTGTTGAGAGAAAAAATTTTTTAGAATTTTTTTTGCATTTTGGAGAATTTTTTGTTGAGAGATAAGTCAGCGAGAGCGAAAAAGTTATGCAATACTGTGAAAATTAAGCACAACGATGACAGCATAATTAAATTCTTCTTAAAGTAAGCAAAGCTTAAAGGGGAAACAAATGTTTAACAAAGCAAAATATTTATAAAAATTTTTAAAAATTTTGTTTGCATTTTGGAGAATTTTTTGTTGAGAGATAAGTCAGCGAGAGCGAAAAAGTTATGCAATAATGTGAAAATTAAGCACAACGATGACCGTATAATTAGGTTCTGCTTAAAGTGAGCAAATCTTAAAGGAAAACAAATTTTCAACGAAGCAAAATATTTATAAAAATTGTTTAGAATTTTTTGGTATTTTGGATAATTTTTTTTTAGAGATAAGTCAGCGAGAGCGAAAAAGTTATGCAGTACTGTGAAAATTAAGCACAACGATGACAGCATAATTAGGTTCTGCTTAAAGTGAGCAAAGCTTAAAGGGGAAACAAATTTTGAATGAAGCAAAATATTTATAAAAATTTTTTAGAATTTTTTGGTATTTTGGATAATTTTTTTTGAGAGATAAGTCAGCGAGAGCGAAAAAGTTATGCAGTACTGTGAAAATTAAGCACAACGATGACAGCATAATTAGGTTCTGCTTAAAGTGAGCAAAGCTTAAAGGGGAAACAAATTTTGAATGAAGCAAAATATTTATAAAAATTTTTTAGAATTTTTTGGTATTTTGGATAATTTTTTTTGAGAGATAAGTCAGCGAGAGCGAAAAAGTTATGCAGTACTGTGAAAATTAAGCACAACGATGACAGCATAATTAGGTTCTGCTTAAAGTGAGCAAAGCTTAAAGGGGAAATAAAGTTTGAATGAAGCAAAATATTTATAAAAATTTTTTAGAATTTTTTGGTATTTTGGATAATTTTTTTTGAGAGATAAGTCAGCGAGAGCGAAAAAGTTATGCAATACTGTGAAAATTAAGCACAACGATGACAGCATAATTGCGTTCTACCTAAAGTAAGCAAATCTTAAAGGGAAAACAATTTTTAATGAAGCAAAATATTTATAAACATTTTTTAGAATTTTTTGGTATTTTGGATAATGTTTTTTGAGAGATAAGTCAGCGAGAGCGAAAAAGTTATGCAGTACTGTGAAAATTAAGCACAACGATGACAGCATAATTAGGTTCTGCTTAAAGTGAGCAAAGCTTAAAGGGGAAACAAATTTTGAATGAAGCAAAATATTTATAAAAATTTTTTAGAATTTTTTGGTATTTTGGATAATTTTTTTTGAGAGATAAGTCAGCGAGAGCGAAAAAGTTATGCAGTACTGTGAAAATTAAGCACAACGATGACAGCATAATTAGGTTCTGCTTAAAGTGAGCAAAGCTTAAAGGGGAAATAAAGTATGAATGAAGCAAAATATTTATAAAAATTTTTTAGAATTTTTTGGTATTTTGGATAATTTTTTTTGAGAGATAAGTCAGCGAGAGCGAAAAAGTTATGCAGTACTGTGAAAATTAAGTACAACGATGACAGCATAATTGCGTTCTACCTAAAGTAAGCAAAGCTTAAATGGGAAACAAATTTTTAATGAAGCAAAATATTTATAAAAATTGTATAAAGGTTTTTTTTTTAATTTTGGAGAGATAAGTCAGCCTTGAGCAAGAAAGTTATGCAATACTGTGAAAGTTAAGCACAACGATGACCGTATAATGCATTCTACTTAAAGTAAGCAAAGCTTAAAGAGGAAAAAAATTTTTAATGAAGTAAATTACTCATAAAAATTTTATATTTTCTTTTTTTATATTTTTTATTTTATATAATTTTAAATTTTATATTTTTTAATTTTTAGACATAAAACATTGAGTTGCTACTTATTACTTAAAATTTGATAAATTGTAGAGTTGTTTAAACTTTAACGGACTAACAGTTCTCCACTGTTTTGTAAGCATAAATTTGATGATTTCATATAAATAGTTATTACTCACTGAAAGATCCAAGTAATCTTTTAGTTAAATTCTACAGTGCTCAAAGGTGTGAAAATTACTCTATTGAGATCTTTTGTTATCAAAAACTTGTATGGCATTGCTTTCTGAAGGAATATTTTCCGTCCCTTCGGATTTGATAATTTAATTTTATTACTTCCGAAAGGGGCATTGTTGACTTTGTTAACCCTTTCGCTACAGGTTTTTACTGGGGATAGTTAAAATTTAAAATTTACGTCTTAGGCTTCTATGTGGTTATGTTAGCAACATTCTATAAGCAATTTTTTAATTTATATAATCGGACCCTGTATTTTAGAGTGTTTTTCTATGAGAGCAACCACATCGTTGTGGCTGTAATAATTACTTAAATATAAAACTTTTTACGCATAACGAAAACTTGAATATTTCTTCATTTACTTCAGCCAAAATTAAAACCAAAAATTATCTAAATTATCAAAGTTCTCTAATTTTTCTGCTTCTTCCTTTACTATGTCAAGATATATCATTAAAAAAACGTGTATACTTCTCTTCTTTAAACTTAAATATTCAGTTTATTAATTTCGTATTTTTCCTAAAACTTCAAACTATTCTAAAGACCAACAAAAAAATGTTTTCTTGCAACCATAGAGGATGCAGACGTCCACAAAGTAGCATGTTGCCATATGGCAACAAAATAGCGAAAGGGTTAAGTGAATTTCTGTAAATTTTTATATTTATTGTTGACTTTTTTCTATAGTCAATAAGGACATTTGTTTATATGCTTAATGAGTAAAAAATTACAGAAAATCAAATTTTTAAAGCTGTTAATGTTTATTTCATTTTTCGAAAATTTAGCTTTAATGTCCAAAAAGAGCCCTCCAATAAAATTACGAATCTGTGACCTAGCTTAGAATCAAATTTGGACAACGCTAGCGACAGATAGAGAGACTTGGAGGCGGCAGACGCAAGACCCGTCTTGGATTGTTTGGCCAATTATGATAAAATGATAAAATATTATGCGAACAATATTTTGTATGGACAAATATTTTAAATTGCAAAAAATATACATTTCTGTTGATTTGCGGGTTAAAAAAATAATAATCAATAAAAATAATAAATAAATAATTAATAAAAACTTGGAGGACTTGGACTTGGAGGCGACAGAAGCATACCCGTCTTGGATTGTTTGGCCAATTATGATAATCATGAAAAAATATTATGCGAACAATATTTTGTATAGACAAATATTTTCAATTGCAAAAAATATACATTTCTGTTGATTTGTGCATTAAAAAAATAATAATCAATAAAAATAATAATAAAAATAAAAAAAGAAATTAAATAAATAATAATACAAATAATAATAAATAAATATAAATGTGGTACCTGTTTCTCAAACTGCAAACTTCAAGGCTCATTGTTGTTCTTAAGGGTCATTGGCCTTCAACAATCATAGTCGCTATTGTGGGGAGGAGGACCGGAGAGAAACTCTAACAAACTTTCTTTGTGCATGCCTGGGTTTAGCAAAAAGCGGGCTACGTTCTCTCAGGACTCCCTTCCCGAAAGACCTCAAAACAATTTCAACTTCGGAGATCAGGAAGCATCTACACTTCCTGGAGCTCATAGAGTGACTTTCAAATACCAATCAATATCAACACAAAATGAAAATGTGACACCAAAACGGCACTTTATGTCCTTAATAGAATGATTTTTCTATTAAGCACAAATTTCTCTAAATTATGTTTGAGGTCATCAGAACTCATTTATTATTTTTTTTAAATAGCACAAACATAAAAATTAAATATATTATTTTATTATAATTTCATGTGTCTTCATTCATGTTTGCTATTTGAAATCAATAAAACAAAATAGTTAGACAAGTCAGTCGGTAAATGTATAATGCGGGAGTCAAAATTACTCGATCTGAGCATTTAACCCTTATTCTCATACCCAAACTTACTAACGTCGTTTGGCACCCGGGGTACCCGGGTACCCATTTCATGAAATTTTTAAGTTTTCAATATAGAAAACAAAATTTTTTAAATATATGATTTGTTCGCTTTTCACCTAAATAACGAGGATCCGGAAGGTAAAAAAAAAATTTTCATTATTTGTCTGTTTTTTTCACGAAAATACATCGCAGTGGGCACCCGGGTACCCGGGTATGAGAATAAGGGTTAAGGAAGATTGAATTGGTCAGAATTTCCAGTGTTAAATCATGTTCTCTGTACAACTTCCTTTTTTCAATTTTCCTTCTTTTCTCCTTTGAATTTTTTAGCCAAGAAGCTGCTTCATGATAACTGAAAAATTTTTAGCAGTTTTGAAGTCCAGAAACCTATTAATTCTTGTTTATTTACTATTTCTCCATGGAAACTCTGAACCCATAGTAAACCCAGATAGACTACGAATCCATAGTAGTAGACATCAGATTTAGATTAAAAAAAAATAAATGACTCGTGTCTAAGTATTTCGCTTTGGAATTGCTTTCATCCGGTTTGAAGTCGATGCGCCAATTAATTTTTGTTTTTTCAAAGTTCCTGCATACACACTCTTAATGCACTTTTCTCTCTCTTTCTGTCTCCGGATGCTATGGATCTCTTCCAAAAAACTTAATTCTTTTTGTTCACGAAACCGTTCAACCAAAAATGTTCAAAGATTTTTTTATTAAGATTTGGCAAAGTCCAAGCGAATTTTCTCAAACAGTTTTAAACATTTTCAACACATTGTTGAATAGTTGCGCTTTATATGAAAAGGGAGACTATGGCAAAATATAATCGCTAAGGGGAAAAAAAATTGCCACCTAAAAAATCAGAGCAATAAGCTGTTAAAATTCAAACAAAGCTGTTGAAAAAACCTGCGGTAATGCATTTGAAAAATTTTTAAGAATTTTTTTTTAACATTTTTAGATCATTGTGAGAAATTCTGATACAGATTTAACATCGATTTAATTACTACTAATTAAATTTTTAAACAACTTCCTACAAGCAAATATTGCAATCGGGTAGGCACACGTTGTCCTTTTGAGCATCATTGCTGCTCAGATCGACACGTGGCCAAACGTTGGTATGTATCAGTTGTTGTTGTTGGTGGTTTATGCTTAAAAGAAACATATGTGTGTGTGTGTGTGTGATTGGCTTTGTGTCAACAAAGCGTTTTCCAAATGAAAACACACAAAAACACTCTGAGAACAACAACAACAACAATAAGTGGCAAGAGTTGCTTGAAATAACGAAAATGTAGCGTGAAAATTTGCATAACTCGCGCCAAGCCGAGCGCTCACATGTGCCGATGTGTATGTGTGCGCTTTAGCATGTCTGTATGTATGAGTAGATGTGGCCATGGCCATAGAGCGCTGCTTAATTAATTACGGCAAATGGAAGATCAAAAGGATTTGCTCAAGTGGACACATGTTGGCACCTGCTCGTCCTTCCACCGCCTTCCGCTTCCACTACACACAACACCGACGAAGCATTTATGTTTGTTGCTGCTGAAGCGCATATGAGCGCAACAAATCCCTTTAATCACAATTCATTAATTTCTAGATTTATTTAGCTCGAACCGAAGCGTCAACGACAGCTGCTGAGGTCTGATGAAGCGAAATGTTCCAGCAAAAAGGTTGAACGGTTCCGTTTGCCTTCAAAGTGTGCACAGATCCTTCAATGAGATTATTTATAGATATAGGCAGCAGAATGTGAAGACGAACAAGTGAGGGGGCGGTAGGTGAAGGCAGTGAGGTTAACTGCACACACACACCCACACACACACTACGCGTCGATTGCGAAAACTAAAATTCAATTTGTTTGCATAGTGTTGGCGCACGTTTAGACCAAACATGAAATTCCATTTGGGGAAAATTAACTTTAGTACAACAACAATAACAACAACAATAAGTAATCTTGGCATTGCATTGAAATATTTTGAAACTGTGCCAAGCATTCAAATGCATTAAAGTGCTCGCCTGAAGTGAATTTAGGAACAACAGAAACAACAATAACCCACTTGAATGTAGCCAGTATGCAAATAATGACAATAACAGCAACAAACACAATTATGAAAACAATATCTGTTCACACGATGTCAAATTGCACAACAGTCATTAGATTGTTTTGTACTTGAAATTACGAGCTTCAGCAACGATTTTCTTAGTTTTGTGATGGAAATATAAATGGCTTTTTAATACTCGTTTGATAGCTGCAAAGTTCTACTATCAAATGGTTCATATTTTAGTCCCTATCTCTTTTAGTTTAGAAGTTACAGGCGTTTAAAGTATTTAAATTACAATTTTTTATTCCTAGCATCCATGTATATCGACTTTCCAGGGAAAATTCTTAAGGGCTTTCACCACTTGTTAAATAGATGCAAAGGCGTACTATCAAATACACAGTATTTCAGATCTCTACCTCTTCTACTTTAGAAGTTACAGGCGTTTAAAGAATTTCAATGAATTTAAATTTTTGAAAATCTTAGCTTCTACTTCGATTTAACCAACTTTCCATTGGAAGTACCTACGAACTTCAACCACTTGTTGAATAACTTCAGAGTTCTACTATCAAATGCTAAATATTACAGGCCTCTATCTCTTCTAATTTATGAGTTACAGTAATTTAAAGTTTCTCAATGCCGATTTTTGAAATTTCTAGCTTCTAGGTGTGTCAATTTTTTAGTTTTCCGGTGGAAAAACTGCAGACGTTTTACTACTTTTTGGTTAGCTGCAGAATTCTACTATCAAACGGTTCATACTTCAGGTCCCTGTCTCTTCCAATTTAGAAGTCATAGGCTTTAGATTCTTTTAATTAAAATTTTTTAAATTCCTAGTTTTTACCCCACTTTTACCCGTTTACCGGTGGAAATTCTTACGGCCTTTCACCACTTGTTGAATAACTTTAGAATTCTACTATCAAATGCTAAATATTTCAGCCCTCTATATATTCTAATTTATGAGTTACAGTCATTTAAAATGTCTCAGTGAATATTTATGAAATTCCTAGCTTCTATGTGAATTTTACCAGCTTTCCGGTAGAAATACCTGGGGTTCATTACCACCACATGTTGAATAGCTGGAGAGTTCTACTATCAAATGATACATATTTCATGTCGCTATCTCTACTAATGTATGAGTGACAGTCGTTTAAGCTCTTCTATTATAATTTGTGAAATATATATATTAGTTTCAATATATCAGGTGTACAACTTTGCTTCCGCCGTTTTTTTCCAAAATTAAAAGCTTTATTGCGAAAAAGTGCTTACAGATGTATTATTCAAAGTATTGTCCGTCGCTAGCGACAACTTTCTCCCATCTTTCCGGCAATTTTCGGATCCCGGCTCGAAAAAAGGAGTCCTCTTTTGACGCTATCCATGAAGCAATCCATTTTTCCAATTCTTCGAAGGATTGAAAATGTTGATCTGCCAGGCCGTGTGCCATCGAACGGAATAGGTGGAAGTCAGAAGGGGCGACATCTGGGGAATACGGCGGGTGGGGCAAGACTTCCCATTTCAGCGTTTCCAGGTACTTTTTGACCACTTTTGCGACGTGAGGCCGAGCATTGTCGTGTTGGAGGATGACTTTGTCATGTCGCTCTTGATATTGTGGCCGCTTTTCTTTTAGCGCGCGACTAAGGCGCATCAGTTGCGTTCGGTAGCGATCTCCTGTGATGGTTTCACCCGGTTTTAAGAGCTCGTAGTAAATCACACCGAGCTGATCCCACCAAATACAAATCATAACCATGTTTGTCTTCGACATCGAAATCACCATTTTTAAAACGTTGAAACCACTCCCGACACGTTCTTTCACTCAGAGCAGCATCACCGTAAGTTTCTGAGAGCATTCGATGCGCTTCAGCTGCATTTTTTTGCGAATTGTAACAGAAAAGTAAAACTTCCCGCAAATGGCGAGAATTGGGCACATAAACGGACATTTTCGAGCGTGAATAATACGAAAACAAGAACAACTGTCACTGAAACGGCGATGACAATTCGTTAGGCACTGTCCACACTCACTTTAAAGGCATTACCATCTATGTATTTCAACCAGCCTCAGCCGGTACAGCCACCTATCGGAAAACGGCGGAAGCAAAGTTGTACACCTGATACATCAATGCTTTGGCTTTCGAACGACAAAAACCAAAACAATAAATGCAGAAAAAATATAAAGAGAAACCAACAAGCAGGAAATAGATAGAATGTAACCAACAGAAAACGATTCTCAGTACAACAATAAGAAGTAATAAGAAAGGTGCAATGCAAGTAGAATAACTTGTCTCTCTTTTAGACTCTTCCAGACACCGATGATCTTTGATCATTGGGATGTTGTATTTTTAACAGCTAACCACCTCCTGTTATCCTGTCGAAAGATTCGCTACAGGAAATTACCTAGTGGGAAGAATTACACACCTAAAGGACTACATTAGTTACACATGTTGGGACCATATGCTGTCAGGCGTAGGAACTGCGTGATAGGTATTTGTTGATTGGATTGTAGAACCATCGTAAATCAAGCCAGCGAGTCAGACATTAAAGCCTGGTTATCAATACTGCAGAATGCGCTCGGCGAACAATAACACAGGAGAGCAGAATACTCCCAAATCTTCAAATCAGATCTTCTGCTTTTGCCATGCGTTTTCAAGGCAACGTTGGACTAAAGGCCACTGAAGGATACTAAAGGCCTCTGAATTTTCTGAGCTGAAAGAAGTCTCAGAACTGAGGCACAAGCTTCTACCAAAATTTGACACAATGGATTTCCATCTGGCTTAGGGATGTGTGCCTATATTTACTTGTTCAGGTGTACTAACTAGTTGACAGAACAAGAAACGGACGGACACATAGCTACATCACTTTGGACACTACGATCTCCCAAGTTGTCCAGCATCAGTGAAACAGCCGAAGGATCCAGAACATACATTATTTCATTGTTCACGGTTTGAAAACCAATCTTTACCAATTTGTAAGATGAGCTGAAATGAGCCAGAAAAGAGACGGAAGACACGAGAGTAATATTAATCGAGCTCTTCTCCTCAAGTAATAACTTCGTGGCAGTTCTGGGGGGTGGATCGAGGTTAGGCGCCCTGGGATGTTTCTAAGTGCGGTTTCCACATTGCTCTGCCCGGCGCAGCTGTGCCTTCGGTGGTTTTCCCCATCGTCATAAAACATGAACAAATTGATGCTTCAAAATCTCTGACATTCTGGCTATTTTCATATTTTGCATACAAATGATTTCAAAACTAAAAAATATTTATGTGTGCCAACGACAGCAGCAGCGATCGCACTTAAAATAAAAGCAACGAGAGTGCATATGTATTGCAACAACAACAGCAACATTGCATTGCGTTTGAAACAATAGCAACAGCGCTGCATGCCGCAACAACAACGATAGCATCCACTTCACACAACAACAACGAATTGTTTGTTAGCGGAAGTTGCACGCAACCACATCCGCCTCAATGCGCACACACACATACATACACACAAACACCTACGCGCGCGCTAGGCAAACACTCAGGCACTCACACACACACACATTCTGACGCAATGTTGCCACACATAAAGCGAGCAACATAATGACAAACAAGCGTGCAACACGCTGTTGCCGCACAAAGGACGCGCATAAATTAACGTTAAAGTTGCAACGCGACGCGACGAAGCGGCGAAGCGGCGAAGCAAAGGTGCATGCAACGGCGAGACAGGCGGCGGCGGCGGCGACGGCTGCAGCGAGCGGTAATAGGCACTTGTTGTAGGCAAACAAACAGCACTGTGGCAGCAACAGTAGCAAGCAATAACATGCAACATTGGTCGGCTGCAGCCTTTGCACGGTCGATGTGTGTGTGTGTGTGCGTGCTGACAGGATGCCTCCTGTCGCTTGCCACTTTGCAGTAAACGACATTATGACCCGGTGTTTTCCGGTTTGATTGCCGCACAAACACACACTCACACTCTCTCACACAGACACACACACAGAGACAACACGCGCATGCGAGTGAGTGTGTCAAGTGTAGAGCGAGGCGGCAGTGCTACGACTACGCCGCAGTTGTGCTGAAAAATCTAATTTTGTTGCAATTTTATTGAGCTGGTTAGCTGAGAGCTTCAAAAAGCTTCACGTTGCATAAAAACAATGGCACGCGCCCCTTGAGAAAAGCGTGCGCGACCCCTCAGCTCTGACACTGCGCCTACTTTACTTTGCTGTGCGCTGAAAGGCAGGCAGCCAGTTTAATTGCATTTTGTGCAACGCTATTAGGAAAATACCGAGTGAAGAAGGGAAGGAGGAAACATTAAATTTGCCGTTGCAAGATGCAACATAAGTCAAATGCCAATCACAGCCTCGGCCACAGCCAGTGTGTTGCAATTGCGACAGCGGCCAATTGCTGCGCCAGAGAGGTGAAATGATGAAGGCCAATGCGGAGCTACATTTCAATAAAAATCTATTTACATGTGCTCACTCACACACAGACGCACACGTACTCATATCTGTAATAAAGTACAGCACAAGTGGAGGACACAAAGCTCTAAAAGACACTCAATCAAGCATTGAACATCTCTGCTGCACTAACAACAAAAACAACCACAACAATGTTCAAACAATAATAGCAGCCCCAAGACAACAACAATGACAGCATTAAAAAAAATTAAACAAAAACAGCGCTTTGAAGATATCAGAGCCAGCTGGAAAAATCTGAGTGGCCTCACGGAGATCCGCGATAGGCTCTGATAGTATTACACCGTGCGACAAAAATTAGAACAAATTTTCACACCGGAAAATATCCATATGGGCGTGAAACTAGAGACCAAACATAGTAATACTGCGTACTCAGTTTTTCATTTCTACATCCTTTGTCCTTTTAAAAAGTCTTCAAAATTTTGAAACGGATACAAAATAAAAAAAATATAAAAAATACTTAACCTCGCTAGAATATGGCGATATGTATATCAAAGGAATGAGGAAAAGCTCAAGAATTGAAATAAAATCGACTTTTTATCTATTTGTAAAAAAAGGATATGAAAATGGTCCTTTGAAAATTTCAATCCTTTATATCCTTGAAAATTTATATAGAGTTTTCTTGAAAAGTAAGTATGTTAAAACCAAAAATCTCCTTGATCACGTGTCAAAATTTTATTGTTCTCGCTTCATTGATTTTGTATCTTTTTATTATTTAAAATACTGATAGTCAAATAAATTACAATTTTTTTATTTCATTAGAATTGCAGCTTCCGCCTTTTTTTTTAATAAAGTTTTGACACGTGATCAGGGAGATTTGGGTTTTAACATACTTACTTTTCAAGAAAGTTCGATATAAATTTTCAAGGATATAAAGGATTAAAATTTTCAAAGGATGTTTTTCATATCATTTTTTTCGAAATAGATAAAAAATCAATTTTATTTAAATTTTTGAGCCTTTCCTCTTTCATTTGATATAAATATCGCCATATTCTAGCGAGGTTAAGCATTTTTTATATTTTTTTTATAAGGACAAAGGATGTAGAAATGAAAAACTGAGTACGCAGTATTACTATGTTTGGTCTCTAGTTTCACGCCCATATGGATTTTTTCCAGTGTGAACAATGCTGTTGCACGGTGTTATACCAACTATCTCAGGAATTAACACTCTGACACTTTTAAAAAATGATTTTGTTTTTACTTAAACCAAATCTTAAAGCCATAAAAACAATATCCAGTCGGGCCAACTCATAAATAGTGCAAACAATTCTAATAGTTGAATTGACAAAATTTAGATACTGCCTCGAAGCATTTTGAGTCAACCAGTGGCGCACACAAATACAAAAATTGCTGCTACAAAATATGGTTTCAAGGGTATTGGGCTCAAAAGTTGTAAGCAAACCTCATACCCCTCCCCCAAACATGAAATCCTGTGCGTCCCACTGGAGTCAACTCTTGACATGGTTACATGGATTGATTGATTGATTTCAACAGTGGTTAGCTTACAACTTGAGTCATTTTTTTATTTAACTGAAGCTTTCTTTTAATAAATAATTTAATGCTATGTTTTTCGTCAAAAAATCTATAAGCATATATTTTTAAAAATTCCTGCGTTGTAAATGAAAATTCTTTTCATTTTTCTATACTTTCCAAACAAATCGACCCAACAAATCGTCCCTCCCAACAATCGTCAAAAAGACCTAAGTACCTCTTTTCGGTCACTTTTTTCTCTCTGTTCACTCCGCTTGCTTATGCTACCTTAAAAAAGTTAATGTCTTTGCGTTGTTTATTTTATCAATTCAATTATAGTTCTGCCACAGTGGGTGATTGGGCTATCACTAACTGTTCAAGCGATAATGTTCTCATCTGTTGTTCTCCAGAAGATACAAAATAACCATCGTCTAAAGGTTGTTAAAGATTATTACTGGGTTATATAGAGCGCCTTCTGTGCCCCTGTTACTTCTAGCAAGGAATATATAAATTAAAGCTTTATTTTCTTTTCTGTTATGTAGGATGTGTTTTTGGAAAACGCAGAGGTTGATGTCTTTGATGAGGTTAAATATGGTTGAGGTATGCGCTTCTTTTCTAAAACGCAAAGGTTGATGTCTTTGATGAGTTTAAAGTTTAAATATGGTTGATGTATGCGCTACTTTCCTACTACTTCTTCTTTAGTCTGAACTGGTAAAACTAGTGTTGTTGTTGTTGTTGTTGCTAATATGACTGCTGGCTATGAGAATCTACTGAGACGTGCTCATCACAACTGATTGCAGTGAGAAGTATTTTAGATATACGAACTTGTCCAAAGGTAAAGGATGTGACTGGGTAATGCCGAACAATGATGGTAAACACTTAGAAATCAGGAAAAATTGGAAGTTTAGGAAAGTGCGGAAACAAAACCAGTTAGGAATCAAACCCACGACCTTTGGGATGGGAGCACAGTGCACTTCACGGTGGGCTACCGAAGCGGCGTTACCACTTAGGCGGTATTTTTTGGTTAGATCAAATAATGCGCTTTATAAAACAGAGCTGAAGTATTTCACTTAAGAAATAATGAAAAGATGGATCGTGTCTTTGTTAAAAGCATCAAGTAGCGGGGGTCCTGTCCTCAACTGTCTTTAAAGTGAAAATCTGTAGTCGCTTGTTGATTATTTAAAGATTATAATAAAAAATAAGAATCCAACGATTTCACATCGGCAGTAGAACTTTCGAAAGGGCTCAAGTGTCTTCCGGGTTAGAAATTGGTTTAGAACTTTTTTTTAACGATAAGTGAAAAGTTTCAGGTAGATATAAGCATAGCTAGCTATAATGGACTCCAGAGGGCTTAAATCTTATCTTGGTCGGGAATTTGCTGAAACAGGCTCCTTTTCGTTCCCAATTTAAAGAAGATTAGTCGTTGAGGAGGTCTACGGTAGACGTCGACTTTCCTCTTTATGACTTGTTGATGACTATATCCATCTTTGAGTCGAGTAGATCCTTGTGCTTAGTGTTTCATATCGTATCATCCTACAATGGTGCACACAGGATTTCATTTTTTTTTTTTTTTTTTTTTTAAATACGAGCCAACGCGCAGGGGGAGGAGGGTTCTGTATAAAAATTTTTTGGCATATTTCCGGGGGTTTGGACGCTTAAAACCCCTTTTTGGGAGCGACATTGTTCTCTTAAATGGATTTTTGTGGTAAAAAAACACCTGCTTCGACTTGCCAAAGCTAGTCAACGGAGAGGTACATGTGCTGCTCTCAGCTTCCTCTAGTCATAGTCTTAAAGTTTCATCTTCAATGAGATTTTGGTGTATGAGGTGAAGCCTGAAGTTTCCATGTCCTGTTGTAATTGCAGTGAGCTATGGTTCTGGTCTAAGCTTAGAACCTTTCTGACCTTTGTCGCCAACCCCTTTTAAAAATTAATCTTAGAAGATTCACAATTGGTTGTCTTCCATCTCCAACTGTGACGAAAGACAGTTCAGTGGCTGACCTTTTCCACTGACCTTTTCTTTTTATGGTAGTTGATCTCTTTCTCAGTGAAACTGCTGAGAACGACTCTAGGTTTTAGTTCAGTTGAAGTCATTGTCAAAGCTCTTTTAGCTATAATAGCTCCATAGCTCATAGCTCATTCGAGTGATGACTCATCTCATCGACACATTGATAGATCTTGGAGAAATGCATAAAGCATTTGCTTTTGCCAACATCCACACTTATGTCAGCATGAGCTCAATAAGCGCAATCAAAGTAAATCACCTTCCAAGGACCAAAGTTCCGGTGAGCCTCTCAGAGCACAAATACTGTAAGAATAACTTCACACCACACTGTCCCGATATGAAATGTGTTGTGTACATAAAGGCGCCTACAATAACAACAATCAGAATGACAGTATCGCACCGTTGTTGTTGTTGTTTCTTTGTTTTTGTACACACAGTAGCTGTGTCCGTTGGCACTCACTAGTTCAATGTTTAATTAAATTTCTGAAATTAAAATGTTTTGTTGATATAAATTGAAAAATCCCATAAAATAATAACAATTAAAAAAGCAAAAGAACTACAAACACAAACACACACACGCACACACACAGCCACAGGCAATCAGTGTGCCCGGCACACGCCGAGCAAAAACCATTCATTGCAGCCGTGCGGCCAGTGTTGGGCGTTGATGAGAAAAAAGCGCACATTCTTGAACAACAACAACAACAACAATAGATTCAGTCAAACATCAACCTGAATGTGTATATTGCCGCCGATGCTGCTGACGTTGCTGCTGACGATGATGACGGCCCATTGTTGCCATTCGCCTACAACACCAACAACAACTCCAACATGGACCGCTCAATATGCACACAACCGCTTGTCATGCAACCGCTCAGCCGTTCAGCGCTCACCATTTATCGTTTTCCCCAATTGCTTTCGGTATTATTTTCATATTTTTTTTTGCGAATTATTTGTTGGATTTTCAGTTTCAGTTGCCTGATTTTTGTGATGTTTTGTGATTTTTCGGTTGCAGTGCGACAGCAATAGGTGTCGGAATGCTGTCATCAATATGCACACATTGTGTTGTAGGTGTCGGGATTATTGTTGCTGTTGTTGGTGTTATTGGTACGAAGCTGTTGAGCGAAGGCCAATTGCTGTGTAGCTTTTCATGAGTAGCTATAGTTTTTCTATTGATTGCAGTTATTGGAAAGGACATTCTTAAGAGATAATGAGAACCGACCATATTTTGGATGCTTTCTTCTTTTGAAAGCTTCAAGTTTGGGTGGTATTTGTCACTGAGTGGTTAGTGCATTATACTAGAAGTCTGAGGGTCGTTTGTGTGAATCCAGAATAAAAAATAGACAGTAATTAATTGTCCTGCTAGCTCATCAATATCTTCTTTAGCACCGTTTAGGATCAGCAAAAAACCTGAGAGTTTTGTGATACGATTAGAAAGATATTGTCCACAGTACAAAAAATAAGCTTTCTTCCATTTTATTTAATGGTTTTTATTTAAATCTCAAAGCTGAAAACGAACATTTGCTTTCATTCACTTTTTTCACCTTTTTTTACTGGAACTTTTATTTTGTAAGAATTTTCTTGTTAAACTTATATTTTCTATGAAACTATGATTTTAAATTTTAAACTTTTGAAGTTTAAATTTTCAATTTTTAATTTTAAACTTTTAATTTGAACTTTAAATTTAACTTTTCTTTTTTTTATATATATCAAATTTAACTAAGAATAATTTTTTTTATATTAACTTTATTTAAAAAAATTGTATTTGATTATTGTATGTACTTTACAATAATTTTTAATTGCTTGACTTTTAACTTTTATTAAGTGTTAAATAATTCTTTTTTTTTATTAAAATTGGTTTTAGTCTTAAGTTTTTAATATGTATTGTTTAACCCTCCATCGTTAGGGTGGAATCCACCCTGTGAGTTGAATTTCTTAGTAAAATATAGATTTTTTAACCAAAACCAACATAAAGTTATAATGTAATCCACATTTGCATATTTCGGAAGGCTTTAGAGTACATTGCAGATGCATAAATAAAGCTGATGCTTTTATACAATTGTTTTAAAAAGTCACTGGGTGTGTCACACCCACGATAGTAGTGGCGTTATAAAATTGCTGGGTGCTTAACACCGATTGTTAGTAATGAAGTTGTATTTTTTATAAAATAAATTTACATATTTTTATTCACTTTTTGGCGACAATTTTTTTAAATAACGTACAAATTATGCTCTAGGATAAGTTACAAAATTTGTTTATGACTTCTTTGATGATATTTTAAGTTATATCAATTTTGCTGATCGTTTTTTCATGTTAGGACAATTTTGCAAAATTTAAAAATTATAAATGACAATTAAAAAGTCGAAAAAAAAATTTTGAAAATACGAAATTAATTCATTTATTTGAAAATATAAACTAAAATTGTCAAAACTTTACTTAGAATTAACTCCAACAAAAATTTAGTTCGTCAAAAGTGTCACAATTTGAATTAGGACTATTTTGCATTGAGCTGCAGCAATCAAATAGCATCAAACTTCTCGACGACACAACTAAAAGTAAGTCACTATATGTGGCTATGAAAAAGATAGAAAAACAAAAACAACATGCTGAAAATGTGAAATATATATTTCCAAAATCTACAGTAACCCACTCTGCACCTGTTCAATCACCTATGAATCAATCAATTCAACATTGCCAGAAATGAACGCAACCTATGACGACATGTTTGATAACCTTAAAAAGTAGGAGGTATATTGTTGATTTTTGTTTGAACTTTTACGCAAAATTTTACCTCGATTTAAAAAAAATTATTAAATAATTATTTATTACTAATTCTTTTAGCTTTCTAAATCACTAAGCCAAAGAAACATAGCTTAAATATTGTGCAAGATGTGGCTATTTTCCCAATACAACTTTTAATTTAATTTTTTTTTTTGAAATGAGATGCACATAAACAAATGTTTATATTAAATAAATGAATTAACAAAATTAAACAATTTATTTTTGTTTTTACATGTTATGATGTTCTGATTATGAAAAAATTTGATTTTTGTTTATTTTACTTTAATGGATAAGTAAAACAGATAATCAAAAGTTGTGGGTGGATTACACCCATAGTTAGTAATGGCGTTAGTGTAATAGACGATAGTAATGCAGGGTTAAATTTGAATTTAAAAATTAAAAGTCAAACATTGTAAATTTTTTTAAAATACAAAATTGTAACACATATGTCAGTAAGGTCCTTTAAAATGTGTATCATTCGATATCCTTGAAATTTTTTAACGAATTCTTTTTTAAAAATAATATGTTTTGAATCTTGGTGTTTAGTATAATACCTCAAAATTTTATTCTTCTATTTTTATTGATTTAGAGTTAAAAAAAGTAAGCTTCCATCCATAAGCAAGAATTTAGTATGGAAAACACATTAATTTGTTGTCTATAAAATTAGATGGAAATATAAAATTTTAAGTATTATACTTCATGTTACTTACTGAATTATTTTTATCTCGAAAATTAAAAATATAATTTATGTTAGAAGGCGACAAGTTTCCCCTTTTATTTGATACCTATATCTTCCTCCTTGCACAATCGTAAATATTAAAAAATATGTTTGAAATGTGTATGTCTTCAACATTTTTAAATCCATTTTAAAGGACAGCGAATCAGAAAATAAAAAACTGAGTACTCCATCTTACTATGAAGCACCTTTAGTTTCATGCCTATATCATCTTTTGGATGGGTCTCGACAAAAGTGCGTTTTTGTGGCATGGTGTAAAATGTTTATGATATCTAAGGAATGGACAGTACGATCTACTGTCTCAGTTGTGTTATAAAACAAAAATAACTAAATTTTATTAAGTTTGCTACTAAAGACAGGAATCCTGTTCGCAGGAATCCTTTAGAGACAAAGACAGTATGCAGCTGGTTTGATTCTATAGTTAACCCATTAAAACCTGACCCCAGAAAGGCTTGTGCGATTTCCATAAAATTTTACACAATCTTATTAATTGACCTAATCAAGAAAAAAAAATCAACCAAAAAAATCATACCATGTTTTTTTTTGTCATGTTTTTCGCAAACATTACACAAATAAACAAAATCAAACATTTGCGGAGAATAAAATGTTGACATTTTCACGCGTTGCGTTGTATGAAAATTGGCAGTGTTTAGGTCCAACGTTGCATTCGCGCAACACAAAATTTAAAGCATATTTTTTGTTTAAAAAATAAAAAAAAAATTTTCAAAACTTATTTTTAAATAGTTTAGCATTGCAAAATGCAGCCCACTAAGGGATTTTGATTGGTTTGAAGAATAAGTATTTTTGATTGAATTTCAAAAATTCCCCAAAAAAAACCTTTGACTTTGGATCGAAAAAACGTATGAATATTTAAATAATTTTGAAATTTGAGTATGGCAGAATCTAAAACGATCAATTCTAATCCAATTCTACCCATTTTCAAGTCTTATGTCTTTATGAATTACTTAATATAGCGAAATTCCCAAACGTTGCGCAAACGCAACGCTCAGGGCTTAATGGGTTAAGGGTACTTTACTATAATCATTGAAGCAAGTATTTTTTTCACGGGGTTGAAAATCCTCATGAAGGCCCTAACTATTCGTTAGTTATGCTGGATTCTTGTCGACTAGAAACACTCTCGATTGGGAGTTCGTCAAAACAAGCTCTTTTTTTTCCACGAGACCAAGTCTTATGTTAATCCTAGGTTTGATTATTCCATGTCTCCCATCGCATTCCTTTCTTAAGTATAAAGTTTTAGCTCTCTCTACAGCCGCAAAATACGATATTCCAAATTGTTTAGCCAGAACAAAAACCGATCCCTTGATATTCTTGAATGTCATCTTCTTTCGCACTAAAATTCCAGTACAAAATTTTGTATTTTAATCACATCACTTTGGCTTTGCTGTGGCATTTCGATTGCCTTAATTAAAATTCATAGCAAGACAAGTGATTTAATTTTTTGACCCATACATTTTTATTTATCATTCATGCGCCGACATGTTGTGTATTCATTTGGTGGTGCAACCTCTTTCGACCTGATGGCCGAACTGCTCGACAATGCATTGTTGGTGTCGCTTTGGCCGGGAGTTGCTGCATCGTTCAGCTATCGGTTTAAAAAGCAATTAATGTTTAACCTGACAATTGTTTCGACTGCTGGCCGTCTGTCAACTGCTGCTGCAATTCGCTGGCGTCGAACAGCCAATTCAGCGCACAATGGTGCAACGTGTTGTCGCTGTTGTTGTAGTTGTTGTTGTAGCTAACGATGGAAATGGTAATAGTGGCGTTAGTGCAGGCGGGCGGGTTGACGTTTTTCGGCGCCAATGAATGAAATCAATTTGGAGCACATAAAGCGAGTTCAGCGATGAAGAGTCAGAATGAGAAGAGGTGGGAAGAGGAACAGGTGGAGAGTGGTTGTGGTTGTTGCTTTCATGTCGTGCAATATTGAACTCTTTTGTGCCGAATTTATTGTTTTTTTTTTATCTTGTTGCTGCTGGGCAAAATTACAAAATTTGACATGAACGTGCAGTGTGAGGAGTTAGTAATTATTTCTTAACAATCTGCAACATGCTGACGTTTTCATTGGTATTGCAGGTAATGTTTAGAACGACTTTAGGGCACAATTGAGACTATGATGATAACAATATTTGAGGTTCGAATGCCTAAAAGTGAATGTAATTGTTGGCTTTTACTAACGATTGAGAAGGCTGATGCGTCAAACTTTAGTTCAAATAACAAAAATGATTAAAAATGAATCAGAAAATATTAGATGATTTGTGTAACAATTTTGAATAATATTTTTAACAATTAAAGCTGGTTGGATGTGATTACTTACCTACTTACTGAAATGGCCACAACAATCCGTTACTGGAATAATACAAAATGATGTCATTTTCAATAACTGATGATGATTAAAGAGGATTGATGATGAATAAAGAGAATCATTTATGATTTATGAGACTAAGTTACGATTTTTTATGATGATTGATTAATTGTTTCGAATTTGAGTTCTTATTTTTTTAACGATGAACAATAATAAAACATGCGTCATTTTGGATAAAAAAAATGTTTATAAATATTTTTTAAAAATAATTATTTATAAGTTAGTTAAGAAACCAATTTATGATTTCATTTTATAATGATTGATGAATCCTTTCGGACCTGAGTTTTTATTTACTGAACGACTAACGATGGACAATAATAAAACATGCATCACTTTTGAAAATAAATACATTTTTTAGAAATATTTGTAAAAAACTTTATCGTTTTCTTATAGCACATTTAAATTTTTTTTAAAAGCTTTAAAGCTCTCGCATAGTTGTAAACACGCTGTTTGAAAATTTTAATTTATCGTACATGGAAAATTTATGTTTAATACAAAATGCTTGTCTGAATATTTGTTTGAATATTTTGTAATAATTATTGATGCTATTTGAATGTAATTGGCAGTAGTTGATAATGTTTCATAGTTTTCATGAAGTTTATGTTGGCTACTTTCAAGAAATGATGTTGATTTAAAGAGATTGATGACGATTGAAAGTGTTTGATGGCGACTAGAAGTTATTGATGGCTAATAAAATAATTGATGGCAACCGACATAAATTTGTATTATTTTTTGAATTGCAAAAAATTTTATAAGTTAGGAAAAAGTTGTTAAACCCATAACTAATGATGTTTGAAGACAATTTTTAATAACTAGAAAGAATAATGATAAATAGATAAAAAAATGGTAACTTAACTAGAATTAGTAGTTCTAAATGACACTTGTTATTGCATACATATTCAATATGTTTGTATCAGTTAATTTAGGTGCAACACATTCTCTGTTTTAAATTAAACACTTTATTTCACTTTAAATAACAATTTTAATGAACACTTTATTTTTAACTTTCACTTTCTAGTTTTAATGAAAACTAAGATTTTTAGATCTTTCGATCTTTCCCTGTCTTACGGAAAATTGTCAAAGGTTTCAGGTGTTGTTGTTGTCTTGCATAGGCTGGAGCTTAAGTGCTATTTTGGTGACGAGTTTTTTAGGTGTTGTTGTTGCTTGCTATGTGGTTGGCTAACCAGTATGTAAATTTATCTAATAATGTTTGAATATGATTAATTGTGATAGATTTATAATGTTTTACAAATATTAAAACGTCATAAATTAAAGAGATCATTGTGATGAGATTCATTTATGTTTTATGAGATTAATTTTGATGAGACCAATTTCAGATAACTCGGATCAATTTCTGACAAATGAAATATCTAAACATGATTGACTGCAATTTGCGTTGATTTGATAAAATTTCAAGGTAAACTTTGTTCTAATTAACTTTAAACATTGTGTTGGTTTAGCAAGAAAGTACTTAGTACTCAGTTTTCAAAAATATATGACATGAGGGTTATTTTGAAGGACATTTGTGAACGCTATGATTTTTCCTTTCGACATTTGATAGCTATTACTTTTAGCTTCCTTTAGAAGTAAATTTCGCCTAATTTTTGATCCTTTGAATAAATAAACATTTTCGACATATTTTACTTTCTCCTTTTTCGTAAAGGTCAGAAAGACACTGAGGTTCACCAAAAGATATGTGAAGTTTATGTCGTTGCTTAACAACACACACCTCTTAGAATGAGTTTACAAAATTCTGTTCTGGAGAGTTTTTACTCCAGGATGACCAACGTTCTGGTCTACATACCAAAGTTTATGAAAACCAAATCGAAGTCATAATTGAATCGATTTGTCATGTATTTGTGAATGAAATTGTAGAGAAATGTAATTGAATCATACACAATAGTCGAAAATCCCTTAGAACGTCTTTATAACTCGTAAAGAAGCTCAATAATTAAATTGAAAAGGATTCATTTAACACAACCAATCAATGTTTGTGATACACATTTGAAACGCAGTGAAGTCGAAAATTTTTGAATCAATTTTTTTCTGGTGCTTAAAAACTTGGTTACTAAAGTAGTCAACAATTTTTGAAACGAATCATCATTGGTGCTGAAAAATGTGTCCTTTACAATTACATTGAACTAAAGAGTTCATAGAGTAATTGTTACAACTGCAACAAAAAAAGATACTGAAGTCAATTTGAAGTCAGACAAATTGGTAAAGGGAATCGGGTTCCATCTAGGCCACACACATCTTCGGTGATTTGTAAAATATTATGGGAGCTTGGTTAGACATTGTTGTTACATCTCTACATATAATTGTTTGTCCTGAAACATTAAATTTAAACTGTAAGTACATCTTGAAAAATAAAACTCCGCTAAGGTGGGAGTTTTGTGAAAATCGGGGTCAACACATGGGTTAAAGTGCGATTCGCGATTTAATGGGCCTATTGATTTAAAATTTGGTGAAAGCACAGTACTATTTAATAGTAAACAGCATTTGTTATTTTTCCGAAAAGTAAAATTTAACGGTGTCAACAATGGGTTAAGGTGCGTATACGGGAAGACTACGAAAAAACCATGAAGCGATGGGCCTATTGACTTCAAGCTTGGTGAAAACACTTTGATAGGTGTTTCTCATTTTTTGAAAATCAAAACTTAAAGGGGTGGACCAGAGGTTAAAAGTTTTTATGTAGACACATGATTTTTTACGCCTTTTGACTTCAAACTTGGTGAAGGTACTTCAAATGTGAAACAATTCGAAACGTGGTTTTCATTTTTTTTGAAAGTCGAAATCTAACGGGATGAACCAAGTGTTAAAAGTTTGTATGAAGAAAAATGGTTTCTTACGCCTTTTGACTTGGCACTTAGTGAAAGTACTCTTAGTGAGAAATAATTCGACACGTATTTTTATTTTTTTCGAAAATCAAAACCTAACGGGTTCAACTATGAATTAAATGTTTATATAGAGAAACAACATTTTATGGGCCTTTTTACTTCAAAATTAGTGAAATCACTTCAAATGAGAAATAATTAGATAAGTATAAAAATCTGATGGGATCAAAAGAGGTTTAAAAAAAACTTAATTTATTGGCCCCATTGACTTTAAACTTACGAGTAAAGCCGCGGGGCCCCGATAGTCCTGCATACAGCCCGAACCTTGCACCATCAGATTCCCATTTATTCCGAAGTTTGCAGAAAATTTTCTGAAAGGGAAAACTTTAACTAATGATGATGACCTAAAATCTTTTTGCACGTTTTGAATAGAAAACTTTTAATAATGATGATGACCTCTATTAGGACTGGGTGCAGTTGTTTACTGATAAGAATCAGAAGTTCTATGAGCACGGAATCATGAAATTTCTAGAAAAATGGCAAAAGTTCATCATACATTGGTTCAAATTCTTTCGTTAGTTTCATTTCGCACTGGAAACCCGAAATTACTTTCTTGACAATAGAATAAAATAAAAAAAGAGACAAAAAGATATACAAAATTATAGAAAAAAAACGAGTGTGCTTATGACCACACGACTGAAGTGGAACTTCTTTCGCTCCATCTGTATGTATATATATATATGTGTGTGTGTACAATATATACATGTATGTACATATACATATATTAATTTTCTACAAATATTTAAATTTATTTTATGTTTTCATGTAACACTTACGTCACGCGTTCGCCAGCTTACTCCCCAAGTTAAGCGTGCGTAAACCACTCAACTCCCGTTCGCCTCGCCAGATCACACTTTTCGTAACGCTTACGTCACGAGTTCGCCAGCTTACTCCCCAAGTCAAGCGTGCGTAAACCACTCAACTCCCGTTCGCCTCGCCCGATCACACTTTTCGTAACGCTTACGTCACGCGTTCGCCAGCTTACTCACTTCAAAAACTATGTGTTTACGATCTTAAAAAAAAACTGATGGCAGTCACGATTTTCCTGGATTTATGTATGAGTGCTTAACATTTTTGTAAGTATATTTTTTTATGCTATAATATTAATTTAAAAAAATTCCACGATGAGTTCCTACCAACATATATTGTCCTTTTTATAGTTTTTTTTACAATATTTAATATTTAACAGCGACTCTTAACTGAAGCTAACTTCATTTCAAACTAGAAAACCAAATTTACTTTCTTGACAACAGAATAAAATAAGAAGAATAATAAAATAAATAAAATAATAAAATTTATCAAATATGTAAAAAGCAATTTTGTGTCTAAAACAAAAATTTTTGCTTCAATGCGAGTGATGGCAGTTTTTCATGATTTATGTATGAGTACTAAAAATTTAAATAATTTTAATATCAACTACTTTACAAATATTCCTTGATGATGTTCCCACCAACAAATAGTTAATTGTCGCTTTGTATAGTTTTTTTTATACAATATTTAATATTCAACAGCGACTCTTAACTGAACCTAACTTCATTTCAAACTAGCCGACCAAAATTACTTTCTAGACAACAGAATAAAATAAGAAGGATAATACATACAAACCAAAATTTATCAAAAATGTAAAACAGAGTTTTTGTGTTGACCATCCATAACAAAAAATGTTGCTTCAATGCGACTGATGGCAATTTTTCATGATTTATGTATGAGTGCTAAAAGTTCAAATATTTTTGTATGCGACTAATTTACAAATATTCCTTGATGATGTCCCACCAACAAATAGTTAATTGCCGCTTGGTATAGTTTTTTTTACAATATTTAATATTTAACAGCGACTTTTAACTGAAGCTAATTGTGTAGGAAAAGCAGTTAGAAAATGGTTCTAGGACGAATAGAGAAGTTGGGGTTGCGTGGCCGCAGCAGCAAATGCACCAAATAGAGAAATAGACTCTGCAGCGAATTACTGGCGCTTGCCACTTGCCACTTCTACCATTGTGCATCCAGCGGCCGCTTATCCCGGCTGGACAGCCAACCGCCAGCCGAGTAATTGTCGCCGTTGTATTGCAACAATCATCATAACTGTCGTCGTCATTGTTGGCGCGCTCGTTCGCAATTATGTGTGTGTGTGTGTGTGTGCGTACGTCATAACGACAATGCGCCCATTAGCGCGGCGGCAGCGCACGCTGTCACCACTGACGGCGCACATTAGCAGCGGCAGTGCAACACTGGCAGCATGCCATGCGACAACATGAGTGGCAACCAAATTGCGTATTAGGCGGCCAAAGTGTGTTGGCCAGCAGCGGAGTGGGTGGCATCTCCGAGTGCAGCAGCACTTAGCAAAGACAGACCAGACTGACTCTATTGGCGGCCAACATGACTGCGGCGCTTTTTACCTGCCATTTGTAATGCACGAACGGGCGCAACAACAACAACGAAAAAATGCTGCCAACAACAACAACAACAACTCGATTAACAGCAATGACAACGTTTGTAAGAGGAGCCTGACAGAAGGTTGCCGCTTATTGGCGTGATGCAACACATGCACGTGGCATGTGGCAAGTGGCAAGTGACAATCTGGCCGGCTGCGGCAGCACAGCACCTGGTTGCAGCGCATTGCGGACGGTGCAGTGAGAAGAGGAGAAGAGAAGCCAACAAATTTGTTAAGGTCGAATTGCAGGCGACTCGAAAATGTCATTTGGTCACTTTGCACGAAGTAAGACCCCAATGTGTATGTGTGTGTGTGTGTGTGGTTTGGTGTGGCATGCAACAGCAACGAATCGTTTGTGTATGTGCCAATGTGTTTGTTGTCTATTCACAGATATATTTTTTTTGTGTGTAGAAACCCCCTGAGCGCCCCTTGGCGTACGCTTCTGCCAGTGTCTGCTCGCCGCCAAGCCAATTTATATGCTACACGACGGCAGTTGGCAGTTTATATCTGCTAATCCCATACAAGCAATGCCGCGTCACCTTCTCCACGTTGCACTCTTCGCTGCGAGAGTGTTGCGGTGGGCGTGATTGTGGGCATGGTTGGGCACCTTTTTGGGGGTCGCTGCTAGCGTGCGTGTCATGCATGCTGCCCTGTGTTACATGGCTTTTTCCGCTTTGAATATTGCCATCTCTGCTGCTGCTGCTTCTTCTTCTCCGCCCACGCCATTTTTCCGCAGACGCTGGCTGCGCAATGTGAGAAAAACAAAAATGAATTTATGGCACCATAAATCAAAGACAATATTGTCACATCCTGTGCAACGCGCTGGTCACAATGGCAAACGATTTTCTTCGTCGCCCGCACGCGTCGCCGCTGTCAATGCGTGTTGCCGGCTCTGGTGGCGGCTGCAACATGCGGAAAATTGTCGTGTCGTATGTGTGCTTGTCGCGCAGACCATTGCGTTGCCCTTTGACCTCCCAACCCAAACCGACGCAACGCAACCCAACTCGTTGTGGCAACTTGGCCGCCGTCGCTTCTCTTGTTTCCTTGAAGGCTGCACTGCAAGAAGGTTATTGGTGTCGTGTTTGTTGTGCGTTGCTATTGAAGATGTTGCCGGCACGATGGTCGTTGCCACAAATCCACACATCGGGTTCCGCACTTGGCGCGTAAACGGAGTAGACGCAGCGATTTGTCGCCAGTGGCGGGCACGCTTCTCACTTCCGCCCTCATTCGACACATTTTGCAGTGTTGTTGCTGTTGCTGTTGCTGATGTTGTTGGCTGCAGGTGGCACAACCGAGTTGTCGACAACAATTGGCAGGCATTTGCCGCCACTTGGCCGAAATAGCAAACGTAATGCAACGCAGCGGCCACGCACTGTCATTGCTTAGCGCAGTGGATCGAGCAGGCAGTGGTCAGCGGCAATGTGCCACAGCAATGGCAAAAAACAGATAAAGTGTTGCCAATATGGAAGCATTTTAGGTGTTTGTGTGTGCGAGTGTGTGTGAGCTCAGTGAAACTGTGTTCACATGAGGCGCAAAATTGGTCTCAATGGGTTAGCAAGAAGCGAAGCGAGCAAAAGTCGTTTGCATGGCGTAGGTAAAAACTAATAGCACACACTGAGTAATTATGGAGTCCAAGAAGATTTTTTAATAGAAAAAGAAAATTTTTTAAGTAATTGTAAAAATTACCTTTTTTATAGTTCTGAACTAAATCGTTCAAAAGAAAGAAAAACAAATTTTAAAGAAAGATTAAATTAAAGAAGAAGTTACAGCAAACAAAAAAGCTTTCTGCAAGGTGCTAGAACTCACTTTGTTGACTAGCATTACTTCGATTTACCTTTACAAATTTAATATGTTATTGCCCAGTTTCAGAGATACTAGCAATGAATTTAACGATTTTTTTCTAAAGATAGATTTTTATACTTACATTTTTAGACTTTAACATAAACACTTCAGGAGGTTTTTAGGTAAAAAACTTGTCGCAACTAGTTTTGCTGATAAATTTTAATAGTTGTCTCAAATCTGTGTTCTAAGAGCTGTTTAGGGTAGCTTGGTACGAGTCCTTCTTACCCTTCAAGAAATGAAAAAGACTTTGTTTCAGTCAATTTAATTTAAATCAATTTAATCAATCAATTTCTTTTTTTAATTTTTTCCTCCAAACATACATTCACAGCTTTCTACCCAAAGAGAGATTAAACCAAATACTAAACAAATAAACAAATACACAAACAATACAAAGCAAACCACATACTATTATTACTTATGTATGTACATATGTATATGAAAATAGCAATAGGTCTGTTTGGGTAAAGATAACACTGCACAACATGTTGCAACAGCATGTCTGTTGCATGACGTTTTTTACATAAATCTGAATCGTTTTTCATGATGTTTTCAAAACCATACTTCGTTTCTATGTAACAGTTTTAGTTTTCGCAAAAAATGGGCGTGTCACTTTTTCGAATTTTCCTCGGCTTTTTTCTCGTTTTCGACTTTAATTTCTGAACCAATAATTCTATCAACATGATTTTTATATAGTTGCACTAATAACATCTCACGTCATCTTTTCTGACATTAATAAATTTTATGCGTTCTAAATTGGCGTTGTAATAAGTTTTCAAATTAGGAAAATATAGAATTTCAAGGCGTTTTTTCTGATGGCGAAAATTGTACAGATGTTTCATAAATCAAGTTACGAAGTATATGAATATCTTAAGAAGAAACATCAAACAATACAAGACAGCCAAATTATTTGGCGGAATACACATTCGCATCGAAATAATAGCAAAAATGTATTATAGCCATTTTCATCACTTTTCGTACTTTTACCCTAAAAAATTAGGAGCCTCAAAATATGCAAAGTTTTTGTTTTTTTTGTTTCGAGCAATTCAAAATATTTTTGTTTTTTGCTTGTATTTCAGACTATAAATGGAACATATAAAAGAGCATATTTTGAGGCCCCTAATTTTTTAAGGAAGAAGTATGAAAAATGATGAAAATGACTATGGTACATTTTTGCTATTATTTCGATGCAAATGTGTATTCCGCCAAATAATTTGGCTGTGTTGTATTGCTTGATGTGTCGGCTTTCATTATACACCAAACTCGTTAATTAATTTACAAAAAATGTGTATGTTTTTGACGATCAAAGAAAACGCCTTAAGATTCCATATTTTCCGACTTTGAGGTCCAATCACCGCGGAATTTTAAAACTTATATAAATAAGTTGCATCGGAAAAGAAGCCGTGCGGTGTTGTTAATGCGATAAGGTGAAAATCATGTCAATCGGTTTTTTAGTTTAGAAATTGCGATCAAAAATATGGAAAAAGTAGAGGAAAAACTGAAAAAATTACACGGTACCTATATCTCACTAACTAGAGCTGCTAGAAAAAAATCTGAGGATAGATTTGAAATCAGCGCAAATTAGTAAGAAACAGTAGATGCAACAGAAAAAAAGTGTCTTTTTGTTGTGCTGTGTAATTTGTACAAATTTGTATAAATTTTTACTAGATCCTGTTTGAGTACCCCAAATCTCTTGCAACGAGAGAGAAACTGAGAGCGTAAAGTGACAGTTAATTTCGGGAGAACTTGCAAGATTTTACTGGAGAAATTTTGTCCAGTTACTTTTAGCCAGTAAGAGGAAGAACAAGAAAAACATATGACTGGCTGCCATATGATCGTCTGTAAAGAAAAATAATTTTTGCAAACATTTGGAGGCAAATGGAACCAGTAAAGGATTTGCGCGTTCGCGAGTCTGCTGACCCACAACCGTCTTGCTCAGGTTTACCTGCTGTAGCTGAAAGGGAAGAATCGCAGATTGGGTCCAACGAACCATTTGCCTTTTGCATTAAATGTCTGATTAACTTAAGTAACTCTTAGATCAGCTTTTTTTCTTTAACCCTCTTGTTTACATCCTTTTTCCTGTGTATTGTGAATGTGCCAAGTCTCACTGGTGCAACCAAGAATTAAGTTCAGATAATTGGTGTCCTGAGAGGACACTGTCTAATGGGTTTTCAGGCAAAAATTTTCGCACTATATTCCAATGATTTGCATGCAGAAGCTTCCTAGATGAAGAAGTCAAGGAAAACGTACTTCATCTCCTATGTTCTTGTTGTGTACTCTCAAAGGGAAGAAAGATTCACTTGGTTGAATTCATATCCAACAACCTGGAGTATAGAGCCAACAGGACCAAGAGCATCTAGCCGTGGACTCTGAATAGTCTTAGCTTAGAAGGGTATACGAGTCCAATCAGTTATGACATCACAATGGGCCTCTGTGGCCTACGTGTCCTCCCTTCAGAGCAATCAGGACTTATTACGTACTTGTCCAAGCATGATGCGTTATTGTAATAGCCATCGAGTACTAATTTTGTATCATTATCCAACCAATTTGGTGCTTTGTGTTACATATACATGAATCTTTTCAATTGAACAAATTCGTTTGGATATTTAGACGCCACATTAACCGCATTTGCTTTGACAAGCGAAAATAACCTCTCGAGACTATATTAACTTGCCAAAAGACAGTAATGAAAAAACTGGCAAAATTAAATATAACATGGCCACACCCAGCACCCAGCACACCGCACAGATACACCCACACAAATACACACACACATGAGTAAATACTTGAGAGCAGATGCCTGTGAGGAGGCCACTAATTTGCTCAGCGAGCTGCTGCCAATATTTACCACTCATTCGAGCACTAATCGACCCATGTCACAGCACGCTTCCTCCGCCCACTTCCTACGCCACACCACGCACCGGCTGTCGGAAGGGCCATCGTCACCTCTAGCCCACCCACACCGCACTCCCCCATTATGCTTTTGCTAATGTTTGCCTAAGCATATGAAATTTCACTGAGCTGCAAAATGGCTTTGTTCGCTTTCGTTTGTCGCATTTTTGCGATATTTATTTTCATTCATTTGCACCCACTCGCCCACCATTCACATCGACACATCGCCACATCGCCGCACATTGACACATGTCCAGCTAACCGCTCAACATGCGCATCCTTCCGCTACGTTCCGCTTTTGTGGCAGCGCACCGGTTGGCGCGTTCGAGTGCTCCGAAAAGTGGCAAACCGCATCGCTTGTTGCGCCGAGCGACATGAAAGTGTGTTCAATTGCTTGGGAAACTTTTTGAGTTTCCGTTTCATTGCTGTCCACTGATCACATCGATCAGCCGCGCTGAATGGCTGGCTGCCACTCAGCGGGCGGGACCGGCACTGGCGACTGGCGGTTGGCCACTTGAAGATTTGCATGAGTGGCTGACACGCGCTGTGTGTATGTGTGCATGTGTTTGTGTGTGTGTGCGTGAAATTGTTTGTGGCAAAGGGTTGTTGCGGCTGGTCGATTGGTGGCCCCGGCAGTTGGCAGTTGGCAGCTACCGGTGCCCGCTTTGTGCCGCCGCAACACGTCCGTCCAATGTGACATGTGTTCATTTCCGCTGTTTTGAGCAGATTATGGCAACGGCGCTGCTTGCGGCTGCGGTTCGCTACAATTTGGCCTCGTTGCCAATTCTCAGCTGAAGCGTTCAATTCCATTCAAGTTGACAGCCGACTAACGTTGGTGCGCTTCGGTCGCCTTTGATTTTCCGAATGATGAAGAATTTTCTTAATTTTCGTTTGTATGTATTTGCTTTGTTGTTGGTGTATTGTATTTGTATGTAAATACTTAAATGCGAAATTGTTTTTTTCCAATGAAGCTTTGCCAACAATGTCGCAGGGGCTTGAATGAGGGCTGCAGCTCACATATTATTAGATTAGATTAGATTAGATTAGATTAGATTAGATTAGATTAGATTAGATTAGATTAGATTAGATTAGAATTAGAATTAGAATTAGAATTAGAATTAGAATTAGAATTAGAATTAGAATTAGAATTAAATTTAAATTTAAATTTAAAATGAAAATGAAAATGAAAATTAAAATTAAAATTCAAATGAAAATGAAAATGAAAATTAGAATTAGAATTAGAATTAGAATTAGAATTAGAATTAGAATTAGAATTAGACTTAGAATTCGAATTCGAATTAAAATTATAATTATTTAATTTTAGTTTTAATTTTAATTTTAATTTAATTTTGATTTTAATTTTAATTTTAAGTTGAATTTGAATTTCAATTGTAATTATAATTTTAATTTAGTTTTGATTTTAATTTTAATTTTAATTGTAATTTTAATTATAATTCAAATTAAAATTAGATTAGATTAGATTAGATTAGATTAGATTAGATTAGATTAGATTAGATTAGATTAGATTAGATTAGATTAGATTAGATTAGATTAGATTAGATTAGATTAGATTAGATTAGATTAGATTAGATTAGATTAGATTAGATTAGATTAGATTAGATTAGATTAGATTAGATTAGATTAGATTAGATTAGATTAGATTAGATTAGATTAGATTAGATTAGATTAGATTAGATTAGATTAGATTAGATTAGATTAGATTAGATTAGATTAGATTAGATTAGATTAGATTAGATTAGATTAGATTAGATTAGATTAGATTAGATTAGATTAGATTAGATTAGATTAGATTAGATTAGATTAGATTAGATTAGATTAGATTAGATTAGATTAGATTAGATTAGATTAGATTAGATTAGATTAGATTAGATTAGATTAGATTAGATTAGATTAGATTAGATTAGATTAGATTAGATTAGATTAGATTAGATTAGATTAGATTAGATTAGATTAGATTAGAATAGATTAGATTAGATTAGATTAGATTAGATTAGATTAGATTAGATTAGATTAGATTAGATTAGATTAGATTAGATTAGATTAGACTGAATTAGATTAGATTAGATTTATGAAAGAGTCCTATACATTGCGAATAATCAGATCTGTGTGATCTCTTAATGGCTCATACATCTATACATACATTTCATCTATAGAACCTCTGCCAGACCAATGTTTGCTGTAAATTTCTGGATATCCGAAACATCAGCCGATTTTTTAAGATATGCTCTTCGAGGTTTTTGCATCTCTTGTGCTTTAAAACATCACAGACTGTGATCAGGTGGAATGATATTTCCTCAGAGATAAATGCATGATAGATAGATCCATGTTGAACATAATTTAGTCTTCAGCGATCACTTAAAATGCCTATGAAGGTTTTTAATTTGCCTCTGGAAATGTAAATTAGTTCTGTTTGGTTAAAATCTCCTAAAAAATATTCTCTTAAATAGTTCGGAAGACTTTACCAGCATTGACTTCTTGTTTGCATATTCATGGAGTATAGCCAAAAGAATGGTCGATTCTTTTACTCAACGAACTCGAACATCTAAAAATTGAATTCAATTCTTGTTTTTCTTCATAAACACAAAAAAAAACCGTTACAAATTATTTACATTTCCAATTTGAATGAACACAATCGAATTGCTTTCTCGGCCGCATCAATCATCGGTGCTGCTGAAAGCGTTGTCCTAAATTAGTTTAGTTACCCGACCAACTTCCGCCGGCTGCATGCAACCGCATGTTGCACTATGCGCATTGTTAGGCCGCACGTTTGCCGGTGCTTCTGCCTGTCGCCACACATCCGGTCGGCCTTGTTTCGCAATGCTTTGTGATGCATTTATTCCACGCAAATCTAATTAAATGCTCTGACTGCATATTTGATTGTTCGATACTAAAGTGAACTCGGTTTTTTTTGCCATGTGCACTTAACTGCTAATAAAATTAAAATGACGGAAGACTGTCGAATGGTTAACAAATTGGAATTAATATTTAGAATCATACCTTAACATTGTTTCAAGGCAACTGATTTTAAAAGTGATTATGGTGCTTTCTATTTATTTTGTTAGCAATTTTCTGATTTTGATTTGCTCCAGATTCTGATTCTGCTAGATAGCTAGCAAAAAAATTTATGACCCACAGAGTTTCATATCTGAAAACATTTTTCAATTAGCGCATCCAAAACTTTACGTGAAAGACTTTCTTGCTCATTTGTTTTGTTTTTTTTTATAGGTTGATAAATAACAAAATTTACTTTTAATGAACTTTTTTATAACTAAATTAATTTCTATATTTAAGTCTATGGTAGCTCATCACTTTGCCCTGTCCTTATGACTTGATTTGGTTAGGTACTTTCTAATGGTCTCTTTTTTTTCTAACCACACAATCTCTCTGGAATCAACGCTTTGCCATTCATAGATAGGACCGAGAAGAGAAACGGGGTCAGAATGCGGAGAAACATTTGATTTCATTATAAAAAAGTTCATTCCTTATGATTGCATATTTATGGGCTTTCTGGGTATTATTTCCCCTGTCCTTATGACTTCAATTGGTTAGTATGAGTATTCACAAGGTACATTCTCACTGTCTGTCTTTTTGTGTAACCAAACATGCTCTTTAGAACCAAAGCTTATCTGTCGACAGGTGGACTGAGAAGAGAAAAGTCGAGCCAGACGTTGGAGGATGCCCGGACCACTAAGTATTAAAAAGAATACATACAACGATAACCCTGACAATTTTGTAAACATCATTCCGAGCTTCCTCCTCTCTACTGGCCTGTCCACAGGTGTTCGCACCCTACGGTCAGTATTACCAGGCTGGGAGATTACTGCCAAGATTTGGAATTTCTGGAGGAAAAATTATTTGGCACATAATTTAGGACATTTTAATTCTCTATTGATGGTTTCTATCGAGTCTTAAGTGGATTTTTTGAGATATATGTTAATCAATCGTATCTTATCTTTTGAGATATCTAATAACGAAGCTAAAAAAATTATTTTAATGGAAATACATTTTATTTTGAATTGAAAGTTTAACTACTAATTTTTTTAATATCTTATTTATGCAATAAATTCGTAAGTGAGAAAGTTTACACAAGCTATTTCGATTCGAAAATTCACCACCAGAGGCAGCCTTTTTCTTATTTATTTATTCA
Organism: Melieria picta; assembly: GCA_964056695.1. Taxonomy (NCBI): domain Eukaryota; kingdom Metazoa; phylum Arthropoda; class Insecta; order Diptera; family Ulidiidae; genus Melieria; species Melieria picta. Next base: position 33,827,692 of record OZ057398.1, on the reverse strand, counting down.
TTTTTTATTTTTATTATTAATTATTTATTTTTATTATTTATTATTTTTTTATTATTTATTTTACTTTTAATATTATTGTAATTTAAGTTGAGTTTTAATAAGAAATAATTTCATTTTTTAATTAAAAATCTGACTTTTTCATTAAACCGTGTGACGGGTATTTCTTGCGCAGACAGTCTGGAGTTGAAATAGTTTTCCTATCTCACAAGATGTCAATGCAGTCTTTCATTAGTTTAACGACACTTCTGGCAACTCGTTGCACCATGTTCACAACACACACAGTGGGGATGTGGGAGTTCAAACCCCCAAATACAAAAATTGCTGAGCAAAATATGGCTTCAAATGGAATCGAGCTCAAAAGTTGTACGCAAAACCCCCCAAAATGAAATCCTGTGTGCGCTACTGGGTAGGTAGTTAGGAGTGGCTGACCGCTGGGTCATAAAAACCCACTGTGATTTCACAAAAAATTGAGCTTAATACCCGTGAGAGACATCTAATACAAAAATCTCTAATACAAAAATCATGATCGTACAAAAATTCAATGTTTCTTTCCGTTTTTTACATTTACAATCAAAGTAAAAAATGCAATAGAATATATCACACAAAAAAATATTTTTTGAACATACTTCGAAGCTTAAAGCTCACTCATTGATCTAGCTCCCTTCAAAACCTAATTTTTAAAGATTATTTAAATTTGTTTGGTTTTTCATTTATTTTTTTATTTAACCGTAGACCTACGTTGGGATCGTTTTCGACCAAATTTTTTTTGTACTTCTAATATTTTTTGTTTGTTATTATTTTTAGCTGTTTTTTCATGACTATCTTACTTGAATATTATCTATCGAAATCAAACCGTTTTATATTTTAAAAACTAAGCCGGCTTGCATTTTTTTTAATTTGTGTGTGTGATTTTAATCTGCCTCGTTTTCGACCCGTTTTTTACGTAGGTTAAGCTTTGTATACACCTCTCAAGAAGATAAAAATCTTCATACAAAAAACCGCTAAAGAAATGCTCAAGAAATTTTCTTGCTTCAAAATTCCTTGAGGCAGTACGCACCTCTCAAGGAATTTGAAATGGTTTTCCAGTACCCTTTTCTTTTAACCCTTTCGCTACAGGTTTTTACTGGGAAAAGCTAAAATTTTAAATTTTACGTTTTAGGCTTCTATGTGGTTATATTAGCAACATTCCATAAGAAATTTTTTAATTTTTATACTCAGACCCTGTATTTTAGAGTGTTTTTCTATGAGAGCAACCACATCGTTGTGGCTGCAATAATTACTTAAACATAAAACTTTTTACGCATAACGAAAATTTGAATATTTCTTCATTTACTTCAGCCAAAATTAAAAAAATTAAGTATCTAAAATAAAAGAAAACGTCAAATTAAGAAGTTATCTCAAGTTTTCTGCTTTTTCTTCCTTTACTATGTCAAGATATATCATTAAAAAAACCTGTATACTTCTCTTCTTTAAACTTAAATATTCAGTTTATTAATTTCGTATTTTTTCTAAACCTTCAAACTATTCTGAGAAGCAATACAAAAATGTATTCCTGGAACCATAGAGGGTTCAGACGTCCACAAAGTAGCATGTGCCATATGGCAACAAAATAGCGAAAGCGTTAAGTAATATCACGTTCAAACTGACTTCCTTAAACTAGTGTACGATTTTCATTTCAAAGATTTTGAATAGTGTGTTTTATTGTTACTTTAATTAAATTTTTTGCTTATGAATATTAATTGTTAACATGGACAAGTTCGTCCAGTCCAGAAGGGTTGAAATATTTACCAGCTAAGAAACCACTAAATATGCTCAGATACTCTCCCAGCGGATGAGTTGTGTGTCAGTCAGTTGACAAACGTCAGAAGACATCAACAATAAGCGTTAACTGTGTTGTCAACATGACAGCGCACAGCTACAGATGGACAGACGAGCCTGCAATGCTTTATAGAAAACGTACATACATATGTGCATCAGTGTGTGTTAACTGCAACAGCGAATCATACAAACACACATACATACAATATGCCATATGTATATAAAATCGTTTGTGTGTGGCTGTGGGCGCGAATGAAACGACAGTGGCAGCGTCACGTCACTTACTGTGGTTACTTCCATGTTGCATAATGGGCGCTGCGTTACATCGCACGCACACGCACACAACGCTAAGTGCACGCCAAATGTGTTTGTGTGTCAGTGTGTGTGTGTGTGTGCGTTTCAGTTATGCACAGCAATGTTGGCATATCAGTTAGTGCGCTGCCTGGCTAAGAGGATTGCTACAATAGTAAATTGGTTATTAATTAATGATTTAATAAGCTCGCACGCAAATGTTAATGCACACTACACACACACACACACACGAATGCGGTCGCATGCGTGTCATTGGTGTTTGTGTGCTGGCGTGTCAGATTCGCTTTGTAAACAAGTAATTGGCGCTGGCCTGCAGCCGAATGGCCAAATTGACGCTTGCCAGTGTTACCGGCGGCTTTGCTGATGGCTAACCAACCCAACGGTGGGCAACGCACTCATTCAACCAATCAATGTTCTGGTTCTGGTCGCCACTGTGGCGGCTTTATTCGTATTTTTAGTACTTCAGCTTGAGCAGTTCGTACAGTGGAATGTCGGTCGTGGCAGTTGTCTTCTCCTTCCGGTTGAACCAGCCGCTCTTGATGAAGTAGCTGGGCTTCTCCAGTTTCGGGTGCTTGCGATAGAACTCGATGACCGCCTTGGTCGAGCGCAGATGGCCGATGCCCTTGAACAGCTTCTGGCCGGAGAGCAGCTCCTCGGGGAAGACCGTAGTGATGAGCTGATCTCGCTTCGTCGGCACCCACGGCCGATTCTTGTACGGCACCGTCGATCCGAAGGCCACCTTGATGACGCGCTTGGGCACATGTGCCAGCAGTTTCTTGATGTAGTTCTCGAACTTGAGCTCGATGGCCATCTGTGGGTAAAAGTTAGTACAGCTTTGATGAGTGAGTACAGTTTTAGGTGGAGCTTTTGCATCGGAAAGCTCATTGTACGCACTTCCGGCAAGTTCCACTTGTCGGCCACAGCTTTGGCAATGGCCTTCACTTCCTTGGGTTCGGTTTGTATCGATGCTAAGAGTCGACGGTCGCCCTCGATGGAGAAGAGCGCAATCAGTTGAGCTTTCGTGATGTCGTGGTCGTGCTTGCTGCTCATCGAATTGAGCCATTCGGTGAAGCGCTCCGCTGACTGCAAAGACCAGAGACAAGTTAGTACTTTTGACGCCATCGTTGCAACGAGGCGTCGCTTACTGCATCCATCAGCTGCTCGGCCTGCTCGTCGAGCGTCTTCTCCCACATGTTGTGGTCCATTTGGTAGATTTTCGAGTCCCACTTGACACGGCTGCGCCGCGCTTTGCAAATGTAGTCGGAGCACCAGTTGATCTTGCGCTTCTCCTTCAGTTTGCGCTTGACCGGCGCCTCAATCTTCACATCGAATGCAATGAACTCGTTCTCCAGGCGCTCGATCTCCGAGCAGGTGCTCTCATTGAAGACGGTGTGCTGGCGCGGAAAGATTCAAAGTCAAAACATTTGCTGGCCGTTTGCGCGACGCAACCTCACCCGCCTTCGCTCCTTCTTTGCCTTTTCGGCATCGACGTCGGTGTCCTCGGTTTCGTCGACAGATATGGGCGCATCGGCCGCTGAGTCGTCAATGTACACCATTCGATCGTACTCGTCGAACTCGTAGGGCATTATGTTTTTTACGCGTTTGCGCAAATTCTCCGGCAGCGTCACCGACAAATCATGGTTCTCGATGCGATCCTTCAGGCTCTTCTGGTGCTGGGCCCACTCGATTTCCTCTATTACACGCTTCCAGTAGCCGCGATTTAACAGCGACATTTTTTATGTTTACTTTTTTGCAAATGTTTGTAAAATATATAAAATATAAAATCCGATAAAAAAAATTTCGTTCCAAGTTTGATTTTTTGAATAAACAAAATTGGCACGAAAAATTTAGTGCACGAAAGCAAAGCAATGACTTGCTGATGTCAACAATTTATGATAGTATAACAGTTGGCAAGGCAACAAGCGAAAGCTTTCGAGCAGGCAGAGCTTTTGGAAAGCTTGCAGAGCAACGTTCAAAGTGTGGGGATGATTCTGGCAACAATAGTAAGAGGAGGGAATTGGAATTGTTTATGGGCCATGAAGGCAGCAGGTTTTTCATTGAAGTGCAAAAAAGCTTAGCAACTTTTAAAGCTTTAAAGCTACCTTGAAAACTTAAAACGGTAAAAAAAGACTGACTAACGAAAATTTGTTTAGTGGATGCTTGAAACGCGGAATAAGTTTGCTTTTGGCTTGTGAACTTTTGGTTTTTGACTTGAATTAAACTTTTTAGACACTAAAGACGCTGACAAAGGCAACTAAACTTTTTTTGAGTCTCTCAAAGTGCAGGACTTCACACATGCAAAAAGTGAAGCGCTCACTTGAGACTTGTTGTACTTTAAAGATTCGTTAAAATAGGTCTTAAAACTTTGAAAAGAAGAACTAGAAGAAAGAATGTAACTACGGAAAAACTGAAAACAAAAAATAGGGAAATTAAAATTTAACCTTTTACCTTTGGAACCCAACCTTTAACGTACGCTTTCCTATAACTCGGAACAGATGAAAGCCAGAAAGATAAATAAATGATGAAGAAATAATTCTGAAAATTAATTTCTTACAACTTGGACTCAAAAAGAGATATAATAAGAAAGAATAGAAGGAAGAAAAGGAAGAATAATTCATTCAAAATTCATTAAAAAAAATTTCAAATTTTCTTTCGGAAAAAATCATCTATGACGACATCAAAAAGGCGAAGAAAAGACAAACTTGATCAGCTACGTAGAACGAATGGAGGTCAAAACCCTCTCCTAGGCAGGCCGTAACGCAATAAAGGATAGTTATGGTTATTTAAATCAAGTTAAGAACATCTTCGAGTAGGGTCAAGTGAACAGAATCGACCTTAAGCCTTACAATACTCAATTTTGTCTGTTATCCCACAGACGAGTCTTTCCAAATCCCAATAAATCTCTGCTTATAAGTGTTGTGGGAATCGTCGAATCGACAACTTTTGATATGCTGCGTCAGTCCACTTAGAATGATGTTTTATTTTTTATATTTTTGGCATGTCAGAAGAAGCAGCTTGCCTTGGCTTTTAAAAGTGGATACAAAAAATTGCAATACGTCAGATCATCGAATGATTTACATCATCTAACTCGCACCTGTTGGGTCGGGAATTTCAAAAACACATTCGGATCTTCTTAACTCTATTCAAAACCATCGGATAAAACTTATTGAATTGCTGAGTAACTTCGATTATGCTCCGTATGGCTCAATTTTAAAAAGGTCTCCCTGCAGAGATTTGCTACGGCAACTCTGACCTTTGTAGGTTCAAGTCAAATATCCATAAATAAATGTTTAAATGTTTTTCAGAACCAACCCAATGCTTTCTTTTTACATCACTCTAAGATTTTGCAAAAATAGATTTTTGATTTTTTTGGCTTAAAAAATACTTTGGAGTCATAAAAACAATATCCAGATGTTCCTGCTATCGTAGACAATATAACATAGAGATACTATTACTAGAAATTCGCCATTTTCAAAAAAGATAATATTATTATTATTATTATTTAATTCTTTATTATAATTAAAATTACAATAAAAAGATAATAATAAACAAATTTTCATCAAATACTTTGAAAATAATTTCTTATCTTTTTTCCATACTCACAACATAAATCATCAAAGTTAGGCCTTGTTTTCGGCCGTAAAGTCATGTTACCCCTTAATCAAATATTTATAACAAAAAATATTGATAGCAACTAGTGTCCGACCGAATATTCGGTTTCGGTTTCGGCCCAAATAAGTGGTTTCGGTTTCAATTTCGGCCAAAAAATGGGCGAACGACCGAAACCGAAACTTTCCAGAATATTTTTTTACATTTTATTGTGTAGCAGATATATAGAGAAAGGAAGAGAAGAGACTCCGAAAGAGATATAATAAGAAAGAACAGAAAGAAGAAAAGGAAGAATAAAGAATTCATTATAAAAAAATTTTAAATTTTCTTTCGGAAAAAATCATCTATGACGACATCAAAAAGGCAAAAGCAGATATATAGTGAAAGGAAGAGTAATTTGGATGCCACCAATGTAAATAAACTTTTTTTTAGCATATAATATTAAATTCTTTAATTTTGAATATTAGCGAGTAAGGTACGAAAGGGTGATTTTTTCATGTTTATGTTTTTAAAAAATGAATAAATTGTTTTTATTAATAAGTATTTATTTATTTATGTTATGTTTGTTTGTTTGTTCTTTATTTACTTAATGTAAAATTCGTATGTTGAAAAAAATGCTTGATATGGTGATTTTTATTTCAACTAGAATGTTTCGGTTTCGGGTTCGGCCGAATATTAAACAAAAAACGAAATTCGGTTTCGGCCCAAAAAAGATGTTTCGGTCGGACACAACAGACTTTGTAAAGAAAACTTGTGAAACTTACGAGTATAATTAATTTAAAAGAAGATTCAATAAAAGTAACAGGAATCAATTAGTCTGTATGCAAAAATGCGACATCTCAATTTTTTTTCAACGCGTAACAAGATGCTGAGGAAAAATACAGAAGTACATGGATGAGGTGCCAACCACGGCCGTTACAAGACCAATTGTTAGGGAAGTTAAGGTTAGGTAAGCTGGCTGGCCAAGTCGGTCACGCATACGCCCTGTTGGGTCCCTCCCTAGTCCCTAAAAGTGATTGGAAAGAATGTGAGTGTTCCCAGCAAAGTTCAGCAGGACTTAATGTCGCCGCGTCTAATTTCCACGTATTCAATGTTTTTTGAAACTTTGATTTAATCGAAAATCATATGAAAAAATAATTTGCATTCATGAGTCAGCAGGCAAAGTAAACTGAAAAATCGCATTATATGCAAATCGGCAATGCAAACAACTGTTTCACACTTAAGTACGTCACATATCAGGCATGAACAATGCTATTTGCCCACAACACTAAACGACAAAAACTTCTTTGGCAACGAAACAATGTTCGGCTGCCTACAAGCAACGCATTGTTGGCAACAGTTGCCTTCGCCTTCAGCTGCAGACCCTTAAGAATGTAGTTGTGGCCATTTGCCTCCGCCCTGCCTCTTGCACACCCAACTATTTGTACATTGCAACACGTACGAGTGCGGTGTGTTGCGTCGGTTGGCCTGTTTGTTCGACTTTATTTGTCTGCCAATGCAAAACAATAACAAAATCACACAGTGAAAAGCCACAAATAAGGCAACACACAGCCACACACAAACGAACAAACAAAAAACGGAAAGCAAACATCATTGGTATTGTGACATTTAGTGTCAACATGGCACCTGCAAGTGCAGTCGACAGCACAATAATAACAACAATAACAAAAACACATTTGTATACAAACAAACAAAAACACAATGAAAGCACATAAAATTGGAGCGTTGACAAAGAAACTTGCCAGCAACGCAGCGCAGCGCAGACCTGACGTGCGCGCCCGCCCAAAAGTATGCTTGAGCAATTGAAACGGTCTAGTGGGGGCGCGGCGCCGGTACGTTGCGCTGTTTATGTATGCAAGACACGTTTATTGAAACGGTTAAGAAGTTGATTTGATTTTAAGATTTGGTTTAGATTATGTTATTGTTGTACGTATACACAAGTGTGCGTTGTTGTTGTTGCAGGTGGCTGTTGTAGCGTGACGTTGCCGGCAGTGCAGGTGTATCCCAGACGCTGTTGTTGTCGATTTTGCTATTCAGTTTTTTTTATATTTCATCCTTTTTGTGGTGTTAGAAGGACATGAGAAGCTTTGACTTGGCAATAGGGGGAGAAAATTGATTTAAAGTGTTTTGCATTTTTTGGGGGGATTTCTACTAAAAATACAGAAAAAAATTTTATTAAATAAATTAAAATACATTTTGTTTAGTAAATTTGAAAATAAATTAAATTTTAAAAAATTAGATTTGATTAAAAAAAATTATATTGAAATAAAAATAAATAAATTTTATAAATAAATAATTTTGTATGCTTTTTACTTTATGCTCTGTTATTTGTTTTAATTTTTGTAATCCTTGTTTTTAAATAATTATAAGAAAATATTTAAAAATTTTTAAATAAATTTTTTTTTTCTGTTAACATTATGTTTTGTTTATTTGTTTTGGATTTTGTATTTGTCGAAAATACAACAAAAATATATTACAAAACAAAACTACTAATTTGTTCATAAGAAAATTTCAAAAAGTATTTAACCAAATTAATTTGTTAAAATTTTCGTAGAAATGTATTTCCATTGAAAAAAATAATATAACATTTTAATACTAAGCCATGTAAATGATTTAAAGAGTTGTGAATTGTCTTGTGGGATTTGAAATTCAGCAAACATTTTTATTACAAAAATAAAGAATATTTTTGTAGTTTTGAAAAAATGATAAGAAACTATTAAAAATTAAAAAAAAAATTGTATGTCTTCAACTTCATGTTTTGTTTATTTTGTTTAACCTTATCATTTTTGCAAATACAACTAAGAATAATATTACAAACCCAAAAAAACTAAATTTATGGAAAATCATTAGAAAATGCTTAAAAATATTTAAGCAATATCATTTGTTGTCATTTTTAAATAAATGAAATATAATCAAGAAAATAATATTTGAATACTAAGCCATGTAATTAATTATAAGTGTTTTGATTATTTTTGAGAGTTTTCTATTACAAATACAGCAAAAACTCTTTTTACAAACAAAAAAAATGTTTCTTTGCTTTTAGAAAACCATAAGAAAATGTTTAGATTTTTTAATAAATAATTTTGAATGCTTATAACTTTATGTTCTGTTTATTTGTTTCGAACTATTGTAATTTTTATAAAGACATACAACAAAAATAAATATTACAATAACAAAAAACGAAATTTGTGGAAAGTCCTTAGAAAACTTGTAAAAATATTCATGGAAATTAATTTGTCAACTTATCAAATAAATGAAACACAATAAAAAAATAATAATTAAATACTAAGCCAGTGTTTTAAATTTTTTGGAGCATTTTTATTACAAATACAGCAAAAAAATTGTATTACAAAAATTAAAAATATTTTGTTTGTTTTGAAAAAAATCATAAGAAAATATTTAGAAATTTTTAATAAATAATGTTTTTTTTTTACTTTATGTTCTGTTTATTTGTTCCGAATCCGTATAATTTATGCAAATAGATGCAACATGAAAATATTATACAAAAAATTTGTGGAAAATCATTCGAGATTTTCAAAAATATTTAACCAAATTAAATAAAATTTGTATACTTTTTAGTTTATGTTCTATTTATTGTTTCGATTTTTGTAATTTTTGCAAATAAAAAAAAAAATTAATATTACAAAAAATTGATTTTGTGGAAAATCATTTGAAAATGTTCAAAATTATTTAAGCAACTTAAATTTTTAACATTTTCAACTAAATTAAATTCAATTAAAGAAATAATAATAATTGAACACTAAGTCATGTAAATGTTTGTTTCTTTTATGTTAACAAACACAATAGACAAATTTTTAGGCCTGTCAAAAATGAGAAATTATTCTCTTGCATAAAAGTTCATTTTAGCAAGTATGCTCGCAAAGTTGTCAATAAGTAATCATTGCATTGTGCCTGCACCCAAAGCTGCTTTTGTCTTACAATTTCTGGCACATTTCAATACCAGCTGCACACTTACAACGTTCCACCTGGCTTCGGCAGAGCCCACACGCGAGCACCTAACAACAAGCATTGTTACATATGTTCGTCGCACTATGCTTAAGTGCACGTAAGCTGCCAAAGTGACATTCGCCATGTGTTGCCCGATTTTTCGCCATTCTTCGGTGTCCTTGCCAAAAAATTGAAAGAATAAGTAAAATATCGCGCAGAACAGGCAACTTCGGTGCTGCCGCTTGAGAGTGCCAGTACTTAAGTGATAAAAGCAACAACGCTTGCAAAAATGTGCGCATATTAAAATTCTTGGCAAAAGCTTTTGACATAAATTAAAAGTTTTGTCAACGTAATGCAGGCAGCGCGCTGCCTTTGCCGCGGCACACAGCCTGCCGCATTCTTGCGATCGTCCCGTTCGTCCCCTCTGCCGCGCTGCACTTTTGCAGCGCTTTGTCGTGTGGCGGCGGAGCACGCATAACGGAAACGGTTAATGTATGTTTGTCATTTGTTATGCATTGCAAAATGCGGAACTTGTGCAGGTAGCCAACCAGCCAGTCAGTCACCCAGCCAACCGAACCGATAGTTGAAGTGAAAATTAAAAGATTCCCAATGCAGCGAAGCAAATGGGGGCGGCGGGAAAAGTATTAGAATAAGAGGGAGAGAGGGTGTTAGAGTAGCTGGGGGCGTGGAAGTGGGAAAAGTATGAAAAGCATGAAACTAAATACGAGTAGGTATGAATGGAATGGGTTGTTCTGTGGCAAGATGGAGAAGCAGAAAACGCCTAACAAACAAAAGGAAGTGGAAAGGAAGTAGTACGAAGTAGGAAGGAAGTAGTATAAGATAGTAAATTAAGTGAAAGAAAAACAAGAAAAGATGTGAGGTCTAAAGTAAGTGGTACTGTCTACAAGAAGTAGGAGTGGTAAGGAGATTATTGGCGTAGAAAGAGTTGGAGAATGTATAGAAAGCCAATCGGAATCTATTGAGAAACTAATAATGTTAAAAAGAACGCATCTGTGATATGAGACAAAATTATTAAACTGATCCTGATCCTGTTTTTTTAATTTCTCGTATATAATAACGTAGCAGGACTCCGCGGCTTTGCACGCAAGTTTAAAGTCAATGGAGCTATTAAATCAAGTTTATCTTAACCCTTTGTTGATCCCGCCAGATTTTTATAAAAAAAATACTTATGTAATTATCTTTCATTTTAAGTGCTTCCACCAAGTTAGAAGTCAAACGGCCCATAAAATCTTGTTTCTCCATACAAACTGTTAACCCATTGTTGACCCCGTTAGATTTTTATTTTCAAAAAAGTGTAAAACACGTATCGAATTATTTCGCATGTTAAGTGCTTTCACTAAGCTTGAAGTCAAAAGGCCCATAAAATCTTGTTTCTCCATACAAACTTTTAACCCATAGTTGACCCCGTTAAATTTTCAATTTGGAAAAAATTCAAAACATGTGTAGACTTATTTCTCACTAAGTGTACTTTCACTAAGTTTGAAGTCAAAAACACGTACAAAACAAAAAATGAAAAACACGTATCGAATTATTTCACATTTGAAGTACTTTCAACAAGTCTGAAGTCAAAAGGCATAAAAAATCATATTTTTCATACAAACTTTTAACCCTTGGGTCACCCCTTTAACTCTTTCAACCCCGAATTTTACCCTGTGTCTCGATATAACTTTTTGGTATTTAAATCATGAAATATTTGCATAAGAAGTGTGCACACGACATTTGAAGTCGTCACGCCTCTTTGTCAGAGTTCTAGAGCTAGTTTACTTTTAAACAATTTTAGCTTCAAACGGGTTAAATACATTTTGTATCAAAATTTTTTAATTACAGAAAAATTATATAATATTTAGGGAAAATTACAAAATTATCACTTTTTGATTTTATTTAACAATTATTAAAGAAATAGGGTTTTGATCAAACACGCCCAATTTGTAGACTTCAATTAGAACACAAACTTTCCCTGGAATCGCTGCAAATTATTGGAAATTATTTTGGGGATAACAGTAAAATTTTTGTAATTTGCTTTGAATTTACTTTTAAAAACATTAAACCGTTGGTGCCTACTTAAATTAAACCCTTAAATCAATCGTGGTTTTTGCTATAAGATGACAAATAGGTGAAGTTGCTCTCAGGGAACTTTGGGGTCGAAAGGGTTAAGTTTTCATTTTCAAAAAAATGAGAAACACGTGTCAAATTATTTTTGATTTCAAGTGTTTTTACCAACTTTGAAGTCAATAGGCCAATCGGTATATGGTAGTCGTAGTCGTAGTGTTTTTTAATTGCACCTTAACCCATTGTTGACCCCGTTAAATTTTGATTTTCGTTAAAATAAATAACATGCATAATATATTTCTTTATCGACAATCAATAGCAGATTGACTACTTTTTGATTGACTTTAACTACTACATGCATCAGGGGCGGATTCAGAAAAATATTTTGGGGGGTTTCAAGAACGAATTCTTTAATATTCATAAAATGCCAAAAAATGCCTTTTAATTTGTATATAGTTTTAAAGTCGACCCTAATATTTCGGGGGGTTCAACCCCCAAACCCCCTGAATTACTCAAAAAATGTCCTGCATAGCCAGGTGGCCATAGAAAGGCTGCTACATAATTATTGTTAATTGGGAGCAATGGGAAAACAAATCAGCAACGTTCTAATAATTGTCAGGTGAAGAATGAAGTATCTGGATGACACACTGAGAAGAAAGACGAAGGCGAGGTGGAACAGTACAGTCGGCAAAACTGCTCGAATAATTCTAGGACAACTCAATGCAACATGCTATGCGTTCTTTTGCTCCTACAGAAGGACTGCAAACCCATCACAGAATCGGATGAAGGCAGGAAATGCCAAGGAAAAGGTGTCAGGGAAACTGTTGATACTTTTGCCCGGCTATCTCGAGACTGAGTCTTACTTAACCGCATTGTTCTCTGAGTTAGATGGGGTCCCCAAGCGTGACATTAAGTCATTGCTGAACTTTTCTAGGAACAGCCACATTCTTACTGATCACTTTTACCTTGGCCCTCAACAGTAAGGAGTTCCAACTGCTAAGTACTGCTTGGGAACTCTCTGCGTGGCCGACCTTACCTTGGAAGACTTAGAAAAAGATGAACTTAAGAATTTTGCATATATATTCTTGATCGACTCAACAAGACCTGACCTGACAATTCTGTTTTCTGAAAAAATTATAACTTTTGAATGCATTAATAAAAATGACTTTTATAACTGAGTGATTTTTATTGATGACTTAAAAAGTAAAAATCACTCAGTGATTTTTATTGATGACTTTTATAAATAAAAGTTACTCAATGATTTTTATTGATTATTTAAAAAATAAAAGTCATTGAATTATTTATATTGATGACTTTTATAAATAAGTCATTTACTGATTTTTATTGGTGACTTTTAAAAATAAAAACCACTCAATGGTTTTTGTTGATGGCTTCAAAAATAAAAGTCATTGAATGATTTTTAGTGATGACTTTTATAAATAAAAGTCAGTGAATGATTTTTATTCATGATATAAAAAATTAAATTCACTGACTGATTTTCTGGATGACTCTTTTAAATGATAGTCACCAATTATTGTTACAATAGGACAACTAAAATATAAATCGAAAAAAACTGTTATTTGTGGACTAATATGAAAAAAATAAAAAATAAATGTTATTGAAGGATTTTTAAAATATACACAAAAAAGAATTCTTATTTTTTATTTTTTCCATAAAAATTACGAAAAAAAAGTTGATTGCTAAGTTTGATTCTCGATGCGAAAATATATGTATTGGTATATTTAATTTATTTGTATGACCTTTCCTTCATAGTATTTTTTTAAATAAAAATTTTCAAAAATAATTGTTTTTTCCGGTCCCTGTGATCAAGTCTTAGGCGCTTTCAAATATGCTGTCCTTGTATGTATGCAAGTTTCCCATCTCTCTGTTCGAACCGTAAATCATTAATTCCTTTCATTTGGCTCTTTTAGTTACAACAATTTTGTTGTTTCACTTTTAAAGGAACATTTTCTCTCTCTCACACACACACACACAAAGACTGATTAAAAAGTTTTTTAATTAATTTCCCTACTAACTGAGCCGAACATGCGCGGGTCGGAGAGGAGGCAGAAAGCAATAGATGCCAGAAGCTGACGCGATTGTTGCCAACATGTTCGATGAATTGGATGATAAATTTCGAGAGGATGTAAAGCGCGCGCATTGTGGCTGCTTGGTAATCGATGCAGCTATTGCGGTCTTGTGCGCTCGCTGGCTAAATTATCTATGCGGCCGTGGATAAAGCGAGACAAAGGCGCGGCGGCGCGCATCAAAAATTAATTTCACTTTATAGAAGTGACGGATTTGCATGCGAATAATTTATGAGCGACGCAGGGCGCGCGAGGGCGGCAAGCGACAACGCCCAAAGGGGGAAGCTGCAGCCAACAGGCGAGACAGACAGACGTCGTCGGGGTGTGGCAAAGGCGGTGAACTGCTACAAGTGCAAAGCGTAACTGATGCTCCGGCGTCAGACAGCGGCAGCGGCCACACACAGCAGAAACTTTTTCAATAATAAATAAATCAAAATGTCATAAACGCGCCAGCGCGCCTGACTCGGCTGTCGCTGTTGTTGTTGTTGTTGTTGTTGTTGTTGCTGTTGCAGTTACGTGCGTGTCGCCGACAACGACGCATTCTGTTGGGTTTTTGCTTTTTGTGTTTTCCTATTTGTTGCGCTTCACTATGTGCGCCATGACATTTGTGCGCGCCGGCCAAATGTCTGAAAGCTTCATTTCGGCCGCAGTCAGCAGCCATGTTACGAATCAAATTTGCCGCCAAAAAGTGTGTACTCAACGTGCGGACGGGGGCGCCTAATGCGCGTTTAATGTGTCACATTAGGAAAAATGCGACAAAGCCGAAAGCAGCTCGCAGACAGTGCGCCAAACAGACCAAACGCCAGACAAAGGTGACGCACGATGCCGGTGTGGCAGTTGAACAGCGACCAGCGTAAGCACAACAAATAACAAACAACAAAGCGACTGCCATCAAATTTATTGCAAAATAATTTTTTTTTATTAAATTTTGCGCTCGCACTTTGCACGCTTGCAGCGCATCCTAAGCGTTTTCGAAGGCATTTCCGGGTCAATGGGACCGTCGCTGTAGTCATATTAAAAATTCCTTTGCAGCACAAAGCGGCGTGACCCAAGTTCAGGCCTTCAGAAAACATATCTAGTAAGCTTTAATGTTGTTGTTGTTGTTTTTGTTGTTGATGTGCGGTTAAGTAAATTGTGTTTTGTTGTGAAATGCTTTTGGCTGTGTTGGTGTTGGCGTTGTTGTTGGAAATTGGCTGCCATTAAGCAATGCTCAGTCGCCTCCATTTAACGAATTTCTTGACTTCTTGTCGACGATTTCTTCGCTTTGAAGTCGCTTTTTCAAAATACTTAACCGAAATAAAATATTTACATGCATGCAAATCATATGAACGATGTGAATGACTTCTTAGGCAGTTAAAATGGGGAAATAAAAGTTGCAGTCATCAGTGAATATGAATGAAAATACTTAAACAATTTTGAGGCAAAAGTTGGAGCCATTTTGAGAACAGTCTGAAAAAAACTTCATTACAGTAGACGCTCACAAGTTCGAACTCTCACAAATTCAAATCTTCCAAAACTTCGAAACTCATATTTTACAGAATTGAATACTCTAAAAATTGTACTGTAAAAAATTTTAAAAATTGTATGCTGTAAAAATTTTAAAAATTGAATTTGCAAGCGTTTTCCTTTTCTTTCTTTTTCCCTGCCCGTTTTGGTGTTTAATTTGCTTACATGAATTAAATGAAAAAGCGAATCATCAAATTGGCAATGTTTGGTCGCACGCTCGTGAATGATTATTACGTATGTAAACATTTGGCTCAGTTTCCATTAAAAAGTTAAAAAAATAATTATTATAATGTCGAAAAAACGTAACAAAATTTTTTGACTTTGGATGTTAAAATTAAAATCTTAAAAAAGTGTGATGAAATTTTTCAGGTGAATAGCTTAGCTGTGGATTTATGGATTGTATGAAAATTTTAAGCAACTAATAAAAAGAGATTTGTATGCGAATACAATTTTTTACATTTTTTAATGTGAAGGGAAAAATGGCAAAAATCACATTCAAGTCATTAGATGTCGTTTTAATATTTTTTGGACTTTTTACATGAATTAAAAAAACCTCCAGAAATTCGAACATTTCGGAAAATCGAAGTGGTTCGAATTTGTTAGCGTTTACTGTACCACTAAAAATCATGAATTCGTCAAACGGACTCTGCAACAGTAGTACGAAGTAGAAATAGACATCTGAGGGTCAATGAGGGTCCAATCCAGTCTGGGTGCTCTATATTCGAGTCCATAATCCACAAATATTTAGACGCTGATTGGAGCAACAAATTTGCAAGATGAAAGAAAGATATTTACGTTGAAGATGAAAGATAATGTGAGGTTTCAGAGATAACAAATGATTGAAACGTTGATGAACTTCGTGGCCTCTTGAATGACTGCTCTCGAAATAGAATCACGAACGCGGCCTCCGAGAAGTTCTTTTTTAAAGCGCATAATAAATGTTCGAGGTTGGAATCGTACATAATCAACGGATCACTTTGGACAGATCCGGGGACCTCTTAACCAGGGGACAGAGAAATGTGACGAGTCCTACTGCGGTTGTCAAGGGTCATTGGCCCTTTGGAGAATAAGCAGCAAATGCCTACAAATCTTGCTGTCGCAGTTGAAGAAACCCGAGCGGAAAAAATCATCTTCTATTTCCTTTGTAACAGCTGAAGAAGAAAATTGAAAACATTGGGAAAACCATTGTTGACCGATTTCGAAGGCACACTATGTTCGCTTCTTACCGGAGTGACTGTTAGAAGTAGATGACTGAGAAGATTAATCACCTATAACGACAACAACAACGACGAGGAATCGCCACTTTTATAAACTTTGTAAACTTTGGATTCTTTGAAAGAGGTTTCTATTTCTTTCTATTCTTTTCTATTCTGCTTTATTTTTTTCGGAGACTTCGGATTCTTCGAAAGAGGTTTCTATTTCTTTCTATCCTTTTCTATTCTACGTTATTTTTTTTGTCTAGTAAGTTATTTTACACTGAGCTAATAAAGTTGCAAGAAAAAATTTTAATATAAATATTTTTATAATTTTTTTTAAAATTTGTTAAATATTTTAATATAAATATTTTTATAAATTAGAGGTGTGATTCTAAAGACTGAAATTCAAAAGGTATCTGGATACATTTTTTTCAGATAGACTAAAACTTTTGTACATCTGACACACATAAAGTAGCACAGTGGCGTACACAGAATTTCATTTGGGGAGGAGGGGATTCTGCACAGATTTCAGCCCAGTGCACAGTGATTCGTTCCATAGACAAAATTAAAAAAATTCATAGTCTCAGAATTTAACGATTTTGATGTCATTTGAAAGGTAAAACTCCAACTAAGAAAATCCCAAAAAATCTGTGCAAAAAATTAGTTAGTGTGTGTACAAAAGCGGCTCAAAGTTGAAACTTTTTTCACAAACAAATTTAAACACATATTTTCTGTTTTTTAGTCTATTGAGTAAGTTGAGTTTAAAAAATACATGGTTACCAAGAAGTTGCTGAAACTTTCAATATAGATTAAGAAATGATGTGGCCATTTTCGCTTTTAATATTTTCTCAAAATTTGCAAAGCTTAGTCTTTTACTTCACTTTAAATTCAAAATATTTTTCTAAATTAAAAATCTGAAAATTAGCAAAACTTAGAGGAAAATATCTAAAAAGTATGTGAAAGTATGTTCCTGGATTTTTTTTTATTTTAAGAAGCATTCTTTCTTTTTCAGATAATGTAATTATATCCTCGATATCTTCCGATCTCAGAAAATAATTCAATTTGAAAAGTGGTCTAAACACCTATTTATCGACAAAATTTCTTTAATTTATCCCTAAAAGTATGCAATCAGCATGAAAAATTGAGAAAACTGCACAAATGCAAAACATACGTCTATTATTATCATTTTTGTTGCAAAACTAAAGGGTCCTGAGACAATTTATGTTACTCTTTGGAATTATCAATGTTGATGTTACCGATGAAATGTAAAATCTGAAAAATCTAGCCAACACACTCGTTGCTATAGCTCACCAAAAATGACGAAAATTGCAAATTTAAGTCTCAGGCATTGCCAAACTACAAAATTTTAAGAAAAACAAAATGGAGATTTCAATTCAGTAGACGATGATTAACTAGTGTACCAAATTTTATGAAGAACGGACCACTCCTTCTAATTTTGTCCCGCGGTTGTATGGAGTCGAATCACTGTGCAGTGCCATAAAAAAGATATTTTAGAGGATTTGAAACCCTAAAATCCTCCTTGTGTGCGCCAGTGTACTATCATCTTTCATTCTAAACTTTTTTACATAAAAATCTTTCTTAAAATTTAAACTTCATAGTAGCAGAAAAAGGAAAGCCTATTTTTTAGCTGCATCTGTGAATCTCAGTAATTCAAGCAGCTTTATTTAATGATTTTTCAGTGAGATATTTTTTAAAAATATTTCAATTAAATTTAGTTCAATTCAAAGCCACATCAGTTAATTTTCTAGCTCTATAAAAAAATAATATAAAACCTCTAAAACAACAACACTCACAGTGCTCTACTCACCTGTCATAATAATTTCCGTAGATCGTGAATGCCGCTAACACATACTCATATGTACCAGCAAATGTGCAACTTTTACAATTTATGGCACAAATTAAAATGTTGTTAAAAACGATTTATGGCACAATTTAGCAAAACTCAGCCCGAGAAGCCTTTTTCATGAATACAGTTAATTTGCGCTTTGGACTGTAGACGCGTGTGAAGCGCTTAGCAGACATTAGCAACTCTAAAGCCAAACGAGTCAAACATATCACACTTGCAACTCGAACACACATACAACAACATTTTGTGTTTGGTATCATCGTGCAATGTGCATAAACATGCAGTCGGCCATATTTCAAATGTGGCCAACAGCTAAAAGCAAACCTTTGGTAACCGAATGAAGTCGTTAAAACGCTGACAAGTATAAATCAACGCAACGCGGCGAGTAGTTTTTTGCGGAGTCTATGATGTAGCCAACAAATTGTTTGGTGACGTTGAGTGCATGTCTAATGCAAAGACTGATGATACGCGTTTGTGGTGGAAGAAGAAGCAGAGGAGAAGAGGAAATTGGTGAGGTGTTTCAATTGGGAACAAAGCGAGAGGTAGAAGCGTCAAGGAGAAGTGTTAGACTTGCAGGAGTTTAAGGACTAAGAAATAGGGGAGCTTACAAGAAAAAGGGGTAGTAGACCCTAAAGTTGTTGAGAATGAGGTGTCAATAGAAAGTTTTTTTTGAGAATGGAGCACTTTACACTTTTAGGTTCAGATATTTCTCGATAATATTGGTTACTTTATAGTCTGCGTAAAAGGTTAGAAACCCAAGTGGAATGATGAAATAAGAAGGATCAATTGAGGAAATCATAAGGAATGATCCTGAATAGCTTGGCCCGGTATTAAGTGAGATAAACTGAGTTCTAAGAATTTCTATAGCTGATGCACAGATTATTGCTCTTAATTTCCTCACAAAGACCAAATGGTTCCCAAAAGATCCCATCTGGATCTACAAGAAACCCAACCGATGGGGAAGTGCACTGGATTTCTAAAATAAAGGGAATTACAATGGACCCAATAGGGTCTATGAGTGAAAGTGCACGCCACATACACATCTTGTATAACCTAACCTAACTTAAGGTAATTTTGAGTTCCGATACTCTCGAGTATCGATTATTGAGTGGTTTAGAATTTCATTGTGTCAGCACTACTGAATTATATTTAAATGACGCGAAACAAGGAAAGAATGTCGAAAACGGAGGAACAAGGATACAAAATCTATATACGAGTATATAAAAATTAATGTATGTTTGTTTATTGGTCACACAACACTAAAACTCAAAAACTAGACGGCCTATTTAGCTGAAACTTTCAAGGAATGTTCGTCTTGACTAAATCTCGATAAAGCACATAGTGTGAATGGAATATTTTCGGCAATATTAGGTTGGACAGCATTCAAATTTGGTACAGGGCCATCGTTCAAGTGTGTCGTTTCACTGGTATTTCATATTTGATTTATTTTTATATTTTCATAAGGGTTGGACCCAAATGTTTAGAATAATTTTAGAACTACAGGTCACACATCAATAACATTTGGCACAAACTTACGATTTAAACGTACCCTTCGATAGAGGTGAATGGGGTGGGTATTGGACTCATATAACCCACATTTTTAATATGGAAAAACTTCAGAATTATAAGTTGGACGGCATTGAAATTTTGTGTCGACGGAGTGTCGTCCCTTAGATGTGCCATTCTATTGGTAAAAATTGTATGGGCCTTGGACAGAGGGCGTGACACATTTTTTGTGACTCGAATTTTCCGCGTAAGTTTGAAACTGTAAGTCGCACATCAATGAAACTGGATCACACACTTCGACTGGAGGAATGGTTTGGCATAGCATAAAATGGGCATGGCACCGCCCATAGAACTCAAATCTATAAACACATAATTGTTTCCCTGACTGACTGACTGATTCATTATCGCCCAGGCCAAACTGCTGAAGCTGCAAACATTAAATTTGAACTGTAGGTATATTTTAAAAAATTAGCCTTCGTTAGGACGGGATTTATTGAAATTTAGGTTCTAAAGGGACAAAACATGGGTTAAAGTGTTTTATGAAGCAACTTGTTTTATTGGGCGCGGAGACCTGTTAGTGTATTATAAATATTACAGAAAGAAAAACTCAACCGATTTTTAAGTAAGTGAAAATATACAAATTTAAGCCAAAGTTTAAAATGATTAGGTTTGTGTCAGGTTCGATAGGCTTAAGGCCAGCGCCTGGTTTAGAAATCTGAAATTTTTTTTCCAGAATATGATAGTTTAATATGTTTGGAATTATGTCCTAAAATATTTTGTCTCTACTCGAACTCCTTCACGTCCAAATTCAGGAACAAAGCACCGCGCTCCGCCTACATGCGGCTTTAAACCGAAACTTTAAACTCGTTTCCTGAAAATTTAGTGTTTTTCCATCGGTTCCCATCTTTACTCGTAAACTTATGAATCGAATTTAATAAAAATTGGCACACACACTCTTCATATGGGTTCGCGTAAACTGGACCATTTTGAGGCCCATCGTTGAAGAAACAAAAAAAGTACCATTTTCCGACTTATGCCACCATTTCCGGAATTTTCATAACTTTTCACTCAATTTAGGATCAGTTTACAGACAAATTAGTTCTTATCAGAATGCCATTCGATTTTATCAGATCTGACGAGATTTGCGAACTGCACGCTGGGAACCATGCAAAATGAACCCCAAATTCACGCCGCGATACGGCGGCCATTTTGTAACACAGCGGACTAAAAAAATTTTGTTTTACATGTTCAAACAATAAAACATTTATACCAAAAGAGTTTTTGACAACCAATCTACTACTTCCTTGAAAAAAAAATAAACAAAAACACACTGTCTAAACCAGGCGCTGGCCTTAAATATACTTATGTATACTTGTTCATTTTAAGGCATAACTTTCTGAACGAAATCTTCCGTGAATTTTACAATTTTTTTTTAAGCTTAATTAACACTAGAACGCCCAAGGTAGTCATTTTGACTACATTGAGGTTATTTATTGTAAATAACTTTTGTTGCATCGCTTTCTAAAAAAATATCTTACGTGACTTTTATTAATTTTTAGAGCTAAATGGAATAAATAAATTAAAAATTTTGTAAACAAATTGTTTGCCCCAATTTTGCAACATTTACCTTAAATGCCCAAAAGGAGTCATTTTGACTACCTATATCAAATTTTCAGCAAATCTTCCTGATAAATAGACAAATATGCGTCTTCAATTGCGAAATATGAAAATTTCAAATAATTGCAAACATTTAAAAAAATAATATCGTAGTAGGCTGTGACAATTCCCAAGTTTTTCAATTCAAAATTCACTCGAAATTCACAATTCATTCACAAATTCCAAATTTCATTCATTTCAAAATTCATTTATTTCAAAATTCGCTCATAAAATTAATTCACAAATTCCAAATTTCATTCTATTTTATCCCATTTATGTGTAAAGTACGCTATTTTATTTAAATGAATTTACTTTGTAAACCATAAAAAATAAAAACTAAATGCTTATTTTAGTTTAATCTCTTGTACATTTATTCATATTTGCTACTTAAATATCAATAAAATTAAAAAAAAAACTCAGTAAACAATAATGCAGTCAAAATGACTACATATGGGCATTTTAAGTATGTCAGATTCTCGGGCATTCTAGTGTTAAATACTTAAAATACAAATATTCTCAAAAAAGTTTACTCCAATTTTGTATCATGATCCCATATGAGTATTAAGGATAGATTAAAAAGATTGGCCGGGCATTCTGGCGTTAAAGATCACGACTCACTTATCTTCCATGGAATCCAAAGGATCCAATAGGTTAGGTTGCAAAGGATGTGTGCAGTACTAGCCGCACTTCCGCTCAAAGGAATGAAAAAGGCCCATCATACATATGTATGTCGAATTGCTTGCCTGTTACCGGAATCTTTTATGTACTTAAGTCGGAACCGACCTAACTTCTTAGTGAAATTTAGCAGTTCCTGTAGTTCAGCTTCCGTTGTGTATCTCAGACTATATGGGAACATAGAACAATTTAGAATCTAGAACCATTTAAGAAGCGATTAGCAATGGGCCAATTTGACCTTCGAGTGGAAGTGCAGTCTCTGTGCCGTACACATCCTTTCCTAACCTAACCTAACTACATTCTTGTAGAGCTGAACAGTGGCATACGAAATATTCTATCGTTTCTGTTTCTTTTTTATTATTACAGCTTTTGTAGACAACACTGGACGAGAGGATAGAAAAGAATAGGCCAGAGAGAGAATGACGGTGTGTGTGGTGATGACTCATTTGAACAGCCTGGTGGAAGTACGATTTCACGATAACATGTCTTGTGGATGCATAACCCCAGCAACATGTACCACAATCCCTAAAGTCCAGGACCCTACAGTTCTAGAAAGATTCTAGATTATGCTTGTGTTATCTACTATCTTTAATAGGGATAATAAATATGCAGAACTAGAGACAGGTTTTCCGTTAGGTTTGCAACTAAGACCAGTAATGAAGCTAATTGTGCAAAGGAATCGGGAAATTATATTGAAATTGATCCAGCACCAGATGCCAAGACATAAAAAGTTGCAATTGATGGAGTATAAATCAAATTATAGTAAAATAATAAATTGGAATTAGAAAATTTAAAAGTAAAGAAAATATTTAAAATAATTTTTTGAGAAATTTATTTAAAAAAGAATTTTTTTTGAATTTTCAGCAAGAGTAATTAGAAGCTAAACAGTTGACACAATGTCGTTTCAGTAGTCAGAGAATGGTATTTTTAATATCTTTGAAAAAGTAACCACAATTTTTTCAAATCAATTAATTTAATCAATCAATCAATTTAGTTTCAATTTAATTTTTTTCCCATTTGTTTGAATAAATAAGAAGGATTTTCTTAAAGAAGAACTAAACTAGGTTAGATTAGATTAGGTTATGGAAGCAGCGAATATGCCTCACATAGTCCATAGTACAACCGTATATGTCTGACCCATTCCTCATTTCTGGACTAAGTCCATTGTTATTGTATTAGTCTTATTCGCAAAGAGGAACTAAACTTGTTAATTAGTAAATTAGAAAATTAATGCCTAGCAAAAACAAAAACGGATTCATAAATAGTTGAACCAGTAAATTGTGCCATTTTTTCTATGAAAATTTTTCCCAAATTAATATCGATGCGTCACGGATAAACGTCTACAGCGACTTAAGTGTTCATAGAAAATATTACAAAATAATTAAAAGAAAGTAAATAAAATTATCATTATATACCAGTTAAAAATTGAATAAAGCCTACATGGCAACGCACTCGGACTTGCTTTTGGTTTATTCTGTTCTGTTCTATACTGGCTGTCAACTTGTTCATTATATTCACATTTTATCACTTAAATTGTAGATTTGGCTTTGACTTCTCATTAGGCGTTAATACCAGTAAAGCTGAGCGTATACGCTTTGCTGTCCTTGAAGCGTTCAGTCACACTGACGGCAGCATCGCTCAGCTGCCGACAAGCATTAATGGAATCTCTACGGCTACATCTGAGTTGCCGCAATTCCATTGCTGAGCCGTCAATTCCTTAGTCCGTGTTACTCTAAGCGAAGCTAATGCTCGGCAGCTAAGGTTACCAGACGAAAAGCTGCACAGACACAGCACACCTGCTGCCGTAGGACACGGCGCGCCGGCGTGCAGCCTGTCAGGCAGCATTAAATGCCAATCAGCGTCAGCCAATTTCGAGTTGAATGACTTGAATGGCGCCTCCGATGTGTTGAAGTTGAAGCTGAAAACAAAAACAACAATAACCACAATGAGAACAGCAAACACAACAACAACAATTGGCAAAGACTTGGCGTCTCGTTACACCGTGCGACAAAAATTAAAAAAATGTTTCACACCGGAAAAAATCCATATGGACGTGAAACTAGAGACCAAACATGGTAATACTGCGTACTCAGTTTTTCATTTCTACATCCTTTGTCCTTTTAGAAGAACTTCAAAATTTTTAAGGGGATAAAAAAATAAAAAAAATATAAAAAATACTTAACCTTGTTAGAATATGGCGATATGTATATCAAATGAAAGAAGAAAGTCTCAAGAATTTAAATGAAATTGATTTTTTATCTATTTGTAAAAAAAAGGATATGAAAAAGGTCCTGTGAAAATTATAACCCATTATATCCTTGAAAATATATATAGAATCTTCTTGAAAAGTAAGTATGTTAAAACCCAAAATCTCCTTGATCACGTGTCAAAATTTCATTACTCTAACTTTATTGGTTCGAAAGTTATTAAAAAAAGCGGAAACTGCAATTCTAATGAAGTACAAAAATTCTAATTTATTTGAGTATCAGTATTTTAAATAATAAAACGATACAAAATCAATGAAGCGATATTTAAACGAGGTTAAGTATTTTTTTGTATGTTTTTAAATTTTTACCCCCTTCAAAATTTTGAAGTCCTTTTAAGAGGACAAAGGATGTAGAAATGAAAAACTAAGTACGCAGTATTACTATATTTGGTCTCTACTTTTACGCCCATATGGATTTTTTCCGGTGTGAAAAATGCTGTCGCACGGTGTTATCAACGCCATTTATGGGTTAAAAGCAAATGCAGGTTTCGTACAAAATTTCAACTCCAACTTGAACACAGCAACTGCAGCAACATTTCATCGTTGAGTTCCAATCGCGGCGGCAAAACGGCAGCCAACAGGGTGCACTGTCTGATCTGACTGTTCATTTGTCTGTTGTCTACCAACAATAACAATTACAAATGGCAGACGTGAAACGGAAACAGAGAACAAAGACAAAAATGAGACAACACAGGAGCAGTCAAATGGCAGCAACACATCAACGAGAGCAACAACCACAACAAAACTGATGTGTGCATGGAATAGCCGACTTTCGGCCTGGCCCCGAGATAGTCGAAATAATTACTGAAATGAAAGGCTACAAATGCTTTTAATTAGCTGGTAATTTTGAAAGCACAACAACAACAATAGTGACAGTTCCATGGCATATCGACTTCACAGCTGCATGCAAAACTTGCAACGGAAATTCAAATTGACTGAGTTAAATTGCAATCACGAATAAGAGAAATGAAGTGGAATCAAATGAAGTGAAATGAAATGAAATGAAACTCTCTCGGAATGCGCAGACTGCTAGGAAATTTTTAAGCGTGTGCAAAGCAAAAACCATGCTGATGAGCGCACAATAACAATAACAACAACAATAACAATAAGCAGCCAAATTTTTATGGTTTTTGCAGGCTCATACAAGCTCATCGTTTCAGTTGTGTGAAAGGGTCGAAACGCCAAAGAAGGTGTTGAGATGACAGCGGAAGCTGGCAGAAGGGGTTGTTGAAATAAAAAAAAACAACAACAACAAAAATAGTAAGAAAAAAGTACGCACAGCATTACACGCCTAAATTGAATGAATGAAAGAAAGACGTGCGAGCTGTGCCGAGTGCGCGCATGTGGCAGCGCCAACAACGAGCGACGCTCGCTTGAATTCCATAAAAATTATTCAAGCTGAAGGATGTATGATAATTTCCGACGGAAGTGTAATCAAAAATCGCTTAGACAACTGCCACCTGGCGTGCGCAACGATGAGCGGGGAAGTGCGAGTGCGTGGGGGGGACTGAGTGACGCGAGGAATGGCAAGCAGCGAATGTGTCGAGGATTTTGCAACACCTGTGACAATTTTTATAAATTTTTATTTTTTCTTTTTGTTTGTGTTGCAGTGAACGAATTTCTTGTGTTTGCTTTGGCGTCGAGTGCTTCCTGCTGCCGCGGAAATGAGTCCTGAAGCCTGCACACGAGTGTGAATTGCACACATATTCGCCGAGAATGTAATGCGCACACATTCGTGCCGGAAAATCAGCTGCAACTCTGATTCGTTTTTAATTTAATTTACGAGCGCGAGACGTTTGGGGCGATTTTTTTTCACGCAAGTAACGAGTTTTGCTTAATTATAATTTGAAATGACGCCGTTTCTGGTGGCAGCAGAGCGCGTTGCTATTAGTGTTTATTGCTGGCAACAACAACAATTGTTTATAGTTGCTAAAACAGCTACGAAGGTAAAATAAGGCAGAGTTCTTGAATTCATGTTCTTGCTGCATTCTTTTATAATTTTACTAGCTGACCCGGCGAACTTCGTCCCGCACGACATTTTTTGTTTTCTTATAATGAAATACGCGAGATGGCGAATCTATGGCGATGCAAATTGACGAAGAAAACCAACTAAAGGAAGAGGAGGGAGCTACTGATTAACGCAATCGAGTCCCTCAAATAAGCAATGTTGCTGCTAAGTTTCAGTAAAGAAATGGATTGCGCTTGAACCAGATTTAAATTATATTGGCAGGGCCACGCCCCCTTGTTCAATACCCGCACCATTCCCTCTGTCGAAAGGGAAAATGGTAGGTTCGTACTTAATTTCATTGCTTCGCGATTTATAGTTCAGCGGAATAATTGGGTCACAAAAAATTTGCTACGCCCCATTTCCAACGCCCATCAAATCTTACCAATAGAATGACACATCTATGGGACGACACTATACTATATTTCAATGCTGTGCACCTTACAATTTTGAAGATATTCTCTATTAAAGATTTTGCTTGTGTGGGCGGTGCCACGCCCCATTGTTCAATATGCGCACCATTCCCTTTGTCGAAATATTTGAATAAATGGTAGGTTCGTACTTAATTTCATTGCTGTGCGACTTATAGTTCAGCGCAATATTTGGGTCACAAAAAATGTGCCACGCCCCTTGTCCACCGTCCATTAATTCTGACCAGTAGAATGACTCATCTATGGGACGAAGAGGTACTAAATTTCAGTGTTGTACGACTTACAATTTCAAAGATATTCTCTATTAAAAACTTGGCTTGTATGGGCGGTGCCATGCCCTCTTGTTCAATACCCACACCATTCCCTTTGTCGAAAGATATGAATAAATGGTAGGTTCGTACTTAATTTCATTGCTGTGCGATTTATAGTTCAGCGAAATATTTGGGTCACAAAAAATGTGCCACGCCCCTTGTCCAACGCCCATCAAATCTTACCAGTAGAATGACTCATCTATGGGACGACACTATACTAAATTTCAATGCTGTGCACCTTACAATTTCAAAGATATTTCATTATTAAGATTTGGCTTGTATGGGTGGCGCCACACCCCCTCGTCCAATACCCATCCCATTCCCTCTGTCGAAAGATATGACTAAATGGTAGGTTCGTACCAAGTTTCATTGATGTGCGACTTATAGTTCTGCTGAAATGTTGGGTCATAAAAAATGTGCCACGCCCCTTGTTCAACGCCCATCAAAATTTAACAGTAGAATGACACATCTATGAAACGACGGTGCACCAAATTTCAATGCTGTGCGACTTACAATGCCGAAGCTATTCCATTTAAAAGATTTGAGTTGTATGGGCGGTGCCACACCCCTTTGTTCAATACCCATCCCATTCCCTCTATTGAAGGATATGATCAAATAGAAAGTTTGTACCAAATTTAATTGATGTGTGACTTATGGTTCCAAAGTTATTGTCTAAAAATGTATTCTTGTGGTGCCACGCCCGTTTTCCCGACTTTTTTTTTATAAACCTTCACGTAACAATTTCGAACAAACCTGCCGAAGGAAGTATCCAAGTTGGTCCAGTCGTTTTCAAGTTATAAGGATACATAGGGACTTTGCGACTTTGCTTTATATATGTAGTGATTGTATGTTTTAAACAGTAAATTGCTTATGATCTTTTCTGTGTCCTTTCTTTGAAGGTTACAATGCTGATGTATACATATTCTTGTCGATTTTGTAGGCTTTCCATCGAGAAAGCGACTGCATAGACCCATTTTTGAAAAGCTAGAGAGTTCAACTACACCGTGCGACAAAAAATAAAAAAATTTTCACACCGGAAAAAATCCATATGGGCGTGAAACTAGAGACCAAACATCCTTTGTCCTTTTAAAAGGACTTCAAAATTTTGAAGGGGATAAAAAATAAAAAAATATATCATAAAAAATACTTAACCTCGTTAGAATATGGCGATATGTATATCAAATGAAAGAGGAAAGGCTCGAGAATTTAAATAAAATTGATTTTTTATCTAATTGTAAAAAAGGATATGAAAAAGGTCATTTGAAAATTTTAATCCTTTATATCCTTGAAAATTTGTGCAGAATTTTCTTGAAAAGTAAGTATGTTAAAGCCCCAAATCTCCTTGATCACATGTCAAAATTTCACTATTCTCGCTTCATTGATTTTGTATCTTTTTATTAAATACTGATACTCAAATAAATTAGAATTTTTGTACTTCATTAGAATTGCAGCTTCCGCCTTTTTTTAATAACTTTCGAACCAATAAAGTCAGTGTAGTGAAATTTTGGCTCGTGATCAAGGAGATTTTGGATTTTAACATACTTACTTTT
Source organism: Melieria picta (assembly GCA_964056695.1). Lineage (NCBI taxonomy): Eukaryota > Metazoa > Arthropoda > Insecta > Diptera > Ulidiidae > Melieria > Melieria picta. The sequence continues at coordinate 33,798,879 of OZ057398.1, read as the reverse complement.
CAAGAAAATTGTATATAAATTTTCAAGGATATAAAGGATTAAAATTTTCAAAGGACCTTTTCATATCCTTTTTTTACAAATAGATAAAAAATCAATTTTAATTAAATTCTTGAGCCTTTGCTCTTTCATCTGATATACATATCGCCATATTTTAACGAGGTTAAGTATTTTTTATATTTTTTTATTTTTTATCCCCTTCAAAATTTTGAAGTCCTTTTAATAGGACAAAGGATGTAGAAATGAAAAACTGAGTACGCAGAATTACTATATTTGGTCTCTAGTTTCACGCACATATGGATTTTTCCCAGTGTAAAAAATGCTGTCGCACGGTGCTATAAAAACTAGTAAAAAGAATCTACCTCTTCTGATTTAGGAACCACGCTCGAGAGATATGCATATACATATATCGACGCTAATGTGTACTTACCGCCGTTAATTTTATGGGCGGATTAATCCATCTTTGGAAAGCTGAAAAGTTCTGTTTCAAGGACTGCAAATTAAAGTCAGCCAATTCTTCTTCAAGCTCGAGAGAATTGACCGATGCCTCTTTCGATTGGGCTGATAGAAACGTTGATGTCTACATATCACCGTCAATTTTGGGGGCGTTTCGTAAAGATAACAACCGAATTGACCCATCTTTAGAAAGATGGAGAGTTCAATTTTGAAATAGAATGCAAACTTAAGGTAGCTATAGCTTTTCAATTGGGAACAAAGTTCGAGAGAAATTCTGATGCATATTTCGGTTAGGCTCATAGAAACGTTGATGCCTACATAGCACCGTCGATTTTGTAAACGTTTCTTTAGAGTAGCAACCGGATTGACCCATATTTGGAAAGCTGAGTTCTACTTTGAAATAGAGTGCAAACTTAGGATAGCTATAGTTTTTGAATTGGGAACAAAGCTTGAGAGAAATGACTGATGCATATTTCGGTTAGGCTCATAGAAACGTTGATCTTTATATCATCGTCAATTTTGTAGGCGTTCCATAAAGATAGCAACCGAATAGATCCATCATAAGAAAGCTGGAGAGTTATATTTCTAAATAGAGTGCAAACTTAGGGTAGCTATAGTTTTTGAAATGGGAACAAAGCTCGAGAAGTATGCTGATGCATGTTTCGGTTAGGCTGATAGAAACGTTGATGTCTTTATATCACCGTCGATTTTGTGGACGTTTCGTCAAAATAGCAACCGGATTGACCCATATTTGAAAAGCTGGAGAGTTCTATTCTCAAATAGAGTGAAAATGTAGGGCAGCTATGACTTCTGGTTTCGAACCTAAGCTCGAAAGAAATGCTGATGCGTAGTCTATTCGGCTGACAGCAACGAATATGCCTACATGCTGTCATAAATTTTGTGAGTATTCTATTGAGATAGCAAGCAGATTAACCCGCTCTTGGAAAACTGGAGAGTTCTAGTTAAAAAAGATTGCAAAGGCAGTTGTCGCTTCTGGGTTAGGAATGAAGCTCGAGAGAATTGCTAATGCGGGAGAGAGTGCAAAGTTTTTATTTTATTTTTTTGTTTTGTGTTTTTTGCTTGTATTCCAGACTATACATAAATGAAACATATAAAACTTAAGTACATATTTTGAGGCCCCTAAGTTGTAAAGGAAAAATGGTGAAAAGTGTTAAAAATGACTATGTTATCATATATTTTTGTTATTATTTCGATAAGTATGGGAATCACACCAAATAATTTGGCTGTGTTGTATTACTTCATGTTTCCGCTTTTGGTTTAAACCTAACTCGTTAGTTGATTTACGAAAAATTTGCATGTTTTTTCAACATCAAAGAAAAAGCCTTGAAATTCCATATTTTCCGACTTTGAGGCCAAATTTCTGCGGAATTTTAAAACTTATACAAATAAATTGCATTGGAAAAAAGCCCTGAGTTGTCTTAAATGCCACAAAGTAAAACTCATGTCAACCAGTTTATTGGTTTAGAAATTACAATCGAAAATGTGAAAAAAGTCAAGAAAAATCCGAAAAAGTGGCACGCCCATTTTTTGCGAAAACGTAAACTAAGTTTTGAAAACGGTTTTCGGATTCAAAATCAGCTGTCCCTAATTACTCTACAACTGATGTCAAAACTAGAAAAGCCGACAAAAAGTCGAAAATTGTTGCCCTGTGTAACCATTGGCGCACACAGGGGGGAGGAGGTTAGAGAGTTAAAATCACCCAAATACAAAAATTTCTGGTACAAAAATTTCTGGTACAAAATATGGTTTCAAATGGTATTTGGCCCACAAGTTGTATGCAAACAAAAATCAAAAATTAAAATAAAGCAAAAAATAAAATGCTTGAAAATGGTTCAATTGAAATCTAAATTGTATCTGTTTTAAAAATTTAAAAATTGAGTCACAGATTGAGAGAGTGAAGAAAAACTGTGTGATGGTGAAACATTGGTTTAACAATTTTGAGTTCTTCAAAGTAATTTTTAGTGGCATTTTTAATTAAGTCGATTTTATTTTATTTTCTGTTCTCATGTCACTGACTCAAAACTTTCAGCAACATGCACTAAAGCACTGAAACATTGAACTTAACTTAATGAAATTTAATTGAATTGAACTTAATGAAATGTTTACTTTTAAATCATTGATTACATTTTGCTGCAAAGTGCTGAGAAAATAAAAATTGTGTACCTAATGTGACACAAAAAGTCCGGCAGCAGATGTGTTTGTCTGCATAATTTGTCAGCCAGCTCGAATACAACTTAACTCTGTGTGAAAATGAATGAAGCAAATCACAGTGAAAATGGAATTGAAAGTAAAATGCTGCAAAATGCCGGCATTAGAAAATGGCAACATCGGCCCGAATGACACTTCCGGCCATGCGTCGAAGCGCTTTTGAGCGCCGGCTCTGGCCATCTCGAGCGCGTCACTAATGCAGCGCACATTTTGCTGGTCACGTACGCAAGTAAATCAATTAAGTTGTCATAAATTTCTGTGCATTCAACTCGATTCGTTTCATGCCATTTGATGCGCGCCGAGTGGCGTATTTGCTTTGGCCGCTGCGGCGGACGACAGCGGCACGAGGCGCCTTGAGCTGCCGCACGCTTTAAATGCGCCGCAATTAATTTTGTGGCACTCAAAAATTTGCACAAACTTCAAGTTTTACTTAAGTCGGCCAGTAATTAATGTTGTGAATAATTGATTGGGCGGCGCGATGAAAGCAGCTGCTAACCGCTTTTCGCACGCGCCGCACTTGGCTGCATGTCGCTGTGAGCGGTGGTTGCGGGCGGCGATGAGGCGACGGTGCGTGTCGTCGCATTAGCAGCGGCAAAGCAGGCGGAGACAGCTGTAATTAGCTTTTAATTACGACATTCAGATTGTTTTAAAATTTTCAGCAGCGCACGCAAGAGACAGCAATGAGACGCTGAGACAGCAATGACACTTTGCTGTTGTTGTTGTTTGTTGAAATTTAAATATTTAGACAATATTTGCCCCAATTCCAGCATCAAGAAACTCTAAAGTAATAAAGCGTAGCGCTTTTTACGAGTTGTTTTTAGTTGCTGTTCAATTCGCCTAAAAGGCGGCTAATTTTTTCAGCACTGGTGTCTGCTATGCAACATTCAACGCAAGCCACTTAAATAGCCACAATTTCTTGCCACTTTGTGTTGCAAATAAGAACAAACGAAATGGCTTTCCTTACGAAATAAGAAAAATCGGGTGCAAGGCGAAGGAGGATGGAATAAGATGGACGATTCGCCGTTTCTTTTCAACGTTGATCCGCTTAAGACATCAGCTAAGCAAAATAAACGTTGGCCACTTTTAATAAAATCCACAAAGAGTCGAGTGTCGAGTCGAGGGTGCAAAGAGTGGTGGAGTAATGAGAGGTGGGGTAAAGATCGGAGTAGAGGAGCGTAAAGACTGCAAAGAATAATAGATAAGGAAAGCTGCTGGTGGCAGAGCGCATAAAAATCATCATTGAGCAACAATGTTAAGAGACCAACAACAAATATATAAACAGCATTGGAACAAAAACAAAGAGTAGAAACACTAATCACTATAGAACGATAACAAAGAAATCAAGTAAAGCTTTGTACAATAATAATACAAAACAACAACAACAAATTACAACAAAAATACAACAATAAATATAAAAATACACCAACAAATTACAATAAAAACGCAAAAAAACCAAAAGCATGAAAAAAAAGCAACTCATTAAAATAACAAAAAATAGAACAACAACAAAAGTATCAGCTACAAGAAAAACCACAACTTCCAACGAAAACAAAATACAACAACAAAACAAAATACAATAAGAAATTGCAACAATAAAAATCAAACCTCAAATCAAGGCCAACAAAATACAAGAACAACAATAACAACAACAACAATACATTGTTGCAAATACAGCTATAACAAACTACAACAAGAAATGGCAAAAAATGGCAGCAACAATAAGACATTACAACAATAACAAAACACAACTTCAGCAACAAGAACAATAACTTACAACAACCAAAATACAATAACAAATTGCAACAATCACAAATTGCTGCAATAAAAACACATTACAACAACAAATCATAACAGCATCATCCACAACAAAAACAAATTACAATAACACCACAGTATAAAAACAACACATTGTAACAACAATATAAAATAAAAACAACAAAGTATTACAACAACTAAAGCAATACAACAACAATATATACATGAAAATACAACAATAAAAAATTACAACTACAACAAATTACAAATTAACAAATTAACAAGAAAGTATAACATCAACAACAACACATTTTAACAACGAAATACAAAAACAACAACGCATTGCACCAACAAAATACAAGAACGACAACATACATTTTACAACAACTAAACAAAAACAACCACGATACATTACAACAGCAAATTACAACAATGACCAACTTCAACAATAAAGTACAATAACAACAAATTACAGCAGCTACAACACATTACAACAGCACCAAATCACAACAACAGCAACAAAAACAATAAATTACAACAACTGTAAACACAAAAACATTGCAACAACCAGAAACTGAAGCAACAAGGACATCAAATCACAACAACAACAACAACAAATTTCAATAACAAGGAAGTATAACAGCAGCAACACATTCGAACAACATACAAAAACAACCACAGCAACATTGCATCAACAAAGTGCAAGAACAACAACTACACATTACAACCACAACAACAAATGGCTATAACAACAAGCTACAACAACAAACTACAACAACAACACATTCTAACAACAAAATACAAAAACAACCACAGCAACATTGCATCAACAAAGTGCAAGAACAACAACTACACATTACAACCACAACAACAAATGGCTGTAACAACAAACTACAACAACAAACTACAACAACAACACATTCAAACAACAAAATACAAAAATAACCACAGCAACATTGAAAGAACAAAATGCAAGAACAACAACTACGCTTACAACCACAACAACAAATTTCAATAACAACAAAGTACAACAACAATACATTCAAACAACAAAATACAAAAGTAACCACAGCAACATTGAAAGAACAAAATGCAAGAACAACAACAACTAAACATTACAACAACAACAACTAAACATACATTACAACAACAACAAATTTCATGAGCCTAAAATAACAACAACATCAAATTACAACAACAACAAATTTCATTTAACTTTCAAATTTCATAAAATGACAACAATATCAAATTACAACAACAACAAATTGTAGCTGCAAGCATCAGCAACAAAAAATTACAAAAACAATGAACTTTACTTACACGTACAACAACAAGTAATTTTAGGAACGAAAAGAATACAAATAAATGCAACAACTACAGCAGCAGCAACAATTGCAAATAAAACAACAATATTAGCAACAAAAAATTAATGAAACAATGACAAATAATACCACAACAATAGCAGCAAAAAAAATAGAAATAAAACAACAGCAAAAACAATCATAAATAAAACAACAACACCAATAACTAAAACACCAACAATAAATGCAACAACAATAACCGTAATAACAATATCAGTCAACTTAAAGCATAAAAAATAGCAACAAATGAATAACACCAAAGCTCCTTCGTTGCTCTCTCCCCTGCTTCCCGCCCGCACTTCCTCTCATTCCATTCTTCTAACCCCAAATGCGCCATTCAACGTCCTCGCAAATGTCCTTAATATGGACTGTTATAAATTTTGTGCCACAAAAACAATTTACTACCGCACATTGTCAGACTGTTGGGCGCTGCTTTCGGGGGGAAATGTCGCACGCCAGCAACAGACCAGCCGAACGGCTGCTAGCGGCCACAATGCAACTTGGCAGTGTTTGGCCAGAACGACGACTGCTTTCAACGCCTTTGGCTGCGGTCTGCGCTTGTGTAAAGCTCCCCAATTTCTCGCCTGATTCATTTCGACGCTCATTCATGCCACTTATGCCACTTATACAGTCAAGCATTATTCACTCGGCGTCCGTCTTCGCCCGACCTCCTCGAAAAAGATTCAATAACTATTGTCGGAATGGCGCATAATTTCACTAAGCGGCCCGAGCCGGTTAGACGGCTTAGCTGTCGGCTTAAATAGTCGCTGTTGTTGGATTTTGTTGTTGTTGTTGTTGTTGTTGTGTTTATTACGCCCACTGCATTGCAGGCAGTTTTACGTTGCCGCCTGTGGCCAGTTTGGCCATCAAAGTGCCATTTGTTCTTGGTGCTTCGTTGCTTATTGGTTTTTTTTCAAGCTTGCTGCTCAAAATTTAATTCAATTGATGTGCATTGCACGGATTTTACTTTGACGGCCACAAAATCGACACCAAAATGGCTGCCACTGCTTTTTCATGGATTATATAGAAATTTTCAGCATGTGGCAGCAATGGCACTGGTTGGCTGCAGCAATCTGAAAGCACTTTTAAACGCTGCATGTGAAATTATTTTCCGTTTCTGCTTTGCTGCGCATTAAATTCATTAGAAGACTCACGCTGCGTTGGCCAAATCTCCGACCCTAATCCTTTGCGACAATATTCGCACCTCTGCTGGCACACGTTGTGCTTCAGTGGCAGCCCTAATTTCCAGTTATTAATGTCCCGTTGTTTCACGCTCATCAATTAAGCGCTCAGCGGGCGATGTTGCCTGCTCAAACGCTACCAAGTTCGCGCTTGCTGCGGAATTTATCAAATAGTTTGGCCAGAATGTCGGTTAATGTGTTCGGGTCGGGTTTAATTAGCGCCAACTAGCGGGTGTTCTGATTAAGTGTTGAGGTTCAAAGTGAAGTGTGGCTACATTAATTATTTACTATTTTAATAAAAAATAATTTGTTGCTTTAACTTGACTAGAAATCCAATCAACTAATTGACTTCAAAAACTATTTAACGTATTAGTGCCTAATCAAAGATAAATAAAACTGGTTGAAATGTCTTTGGCCTTAAATTTTTTTTTTCAAGATTTTTTCAACATTGGTCTTCGCTACAAAATCGAACGTCATAAAACTCGACCTAAATTATTTCTGCCATAAAAATGTGTAATCTTTCGAAAGAGTTAAAAATGTGAGCGGACATGCAAGGCAAACTCTCTGATTGTGTTCAACAAAACGAACGCCAGAATATTCCTTGTCTCTGTCCATTTCAAATTGACACAAAGACTCCTCGTGGTCCTCCTGGATAGCGATCGATACTCGCTGCATAGTGAATTAATGTGTAAATTTGCATATTGGTTACACAAAAGAATTTAACTCTTACTTGCGCTTGCGCTAATAAAACACAACAACAACAACACCTGAAAAAGTGAAAAAGTACTTAAACTCGCGCTCGTACAACAACAACAACACCTGAAAAATGCGTAACTAAAAAAGTACGTAAGTAAAAAAACCCGTTTGGGTTATTTTTGACCAAAAATGGTTATTATTAATTTTGAAAATAGGTTTTGGTTATTTGGTGATTTTGGATCCTATTTGGTTATTTTTTAGAATATTGAACACTGATACAAAATGTATCTGAAATATCAACGAGCACAATATTTGTGGGAGTGGCAATAATATTGATATTATTCTTGTAAAAAAGTAAGCAACATTGTTTAAATCGATAACTATTTATGTTTAAAAAGAGTCAACAACACGTTCGCGGTCGTTCGCAACTAATTAAAAAAAATATATCCTGTCTATTTTTGCAGCTCACTGAAATTGATACTGTACTCACGAACGTGTTAATTATAATTATTTATTTAATGTCACACATACATACATATGTGTTAAAAGCATTTTAAATGCTCCTTAAATCTTGAAATTGATGTATAAGTTATTTATTTTGCTTATGTCGAATAAACATTTTGGTTATTTTTGTTACATTTTGGTTATTTTTATTTTTTTTCCTGGTTACAAATGTGTTTTCTTGTGGCAACGCTGCCTTAGATCTGACAGTTTCAGCATATAAAACACAACAACAACAACACCTGAAAAATGTGTAACTAAAAAAGTACCTTAGGTCTGACAGACTCAGCAAATAAGTAGAAAAAGTGAAAAGTGAAAATAAAAAGTTATATTAAAAGGTGAAAATACAAAGTAACTTAATTTGATTTGTTCAATTTGTCTAATCCCCAAATTATTAAATTTTGGTTGGGCGTAGGGTTTGGTGCCCACCGAGTAAAACCTATATGACAATGAAAGCTTAACCTTCACACTGACACCAATTTTTATATACAGAAACTGACACTATTAACAAACGTTAATATTTTTCTTCTCAACCGTTTTATAAATACAGTTTTCATATTTTGAGCTAAGTTGGTAAGCAAAAACGTAAAATGGACTGTTCTTAAGAGATTTCAGGTCCAAACGTGAAAGGGGGAAAAAGGGATCAATGAGTCTTCAGCTCCCACAAAGTGGGCGAATTAGTTGATTTTTCAAAAGAAATGAATTGTATTTTAGACTTTTCGGTGATACCACATCACATATTCAAATTTGAACAAGATCGGTCAACTATATTATTTAGCTGCCATAGGAACGATTGATCAAAATTGTGTCGCATGGAAAACTTTGTTTAACCAAATTTGGTGCGTTAAAGTTGCAATATAATTTATACAAATGCTAAACTTGCAACGAGTTTTTATATTTGAAGACTGGATGAGTTATGCCTTGATATGCCGATAAAAATTGCAAGAAAGTTTGCCATTTCACGTTCACACCATTCTGCCATAAGTTGGGAAATTATATCTTCTCTTGTCTTATTTTCCTTTTCCTTAGTCGTCGACAAAGACTTGCAGACAGAAGACTTGTGAAGTTGAATTTTCAATTCAAATGATTCAACCTTTAGAGAACACAAAGGATATTCATAACATAACATTTTGACCTAAAAAAAATCTGGGGTATACTTTGTACATTGCTTTAAAAATTTTAAAGGTGTCATTTCCGGAAATTTGTACGATATATCGTACAATTTTTTTCCAAGATTTTTTTATTTGACAGCGAACGAATTTTTTATGCAACGGCTTTTTAATTTGTATTAAGTAGGCTGTGTTGTATCATTCCGTTTAAAAATATAAATTATAATAGCCGTGACTAGAAGAATTTGAAGAACCAGCAAATGACGATGCTTCTGCGGAGGAATTTTTATATATGTAATACTTTTTGGTAGCAAAAAGCTAAACAATTTCAAATTTTGAATCCCAGTTGATTTATAAAACTTATTAAATTTAATATTTTTTGCGTCTAAATATTTTTCCCGAGCCTTTAAAAAAATTGTACGATATATCGTACAAATGGAAAGCAACGGTTGGAAAGCTTTGTACGATATATCGTACAAATGAAAGGCAAAGGTTGCAAGTTGTGTTTGCATTTTTTTTAAGTTATGGGTTTGGTAATAGAATTTGTGCATTTGCATGCCTGCCACGCCCATCTGTACGCCACGTGGCTAATAAAATTCAACTATTCGGCAATTTTCGATTAAAAATAAGAATTACTAGACGATTTTGTGCTTTACTGTGCAGACACAGGTTATGTAAGGTTAGACATGCGTACTTGCCACTCCCACACGATAATAAGAATCGGCTATATTCAGTATCTTTCTGTAAAACTGCACGAATTTGAATTGATTCTGTGTTTTATTGAGAGGAAAAGAGCTTTGCAAAAAAAACAACGGTTATATAAGGCCGAAAAAATTTGACTCAACTGTTTATATATATAATTTATATAACTTTCGATCAAAATGAAATCAGGTTTTGATTTTTTGTTGTTATAATTTATGTTTTCTATCAAAAAAATCATTGAATTGTTCATAAAACTTAAAAAACCGAAACAAACAAATACAAATGCAGTCACAGTCATAATATAAGCACTGCTTTGACAATCGAAGCCCTGACCCCAAGCACAGGAACCCCCCTCCCCGCCCGTTCCACCTTTTGTATGCGCAGTAATTGCAAAGTGAAGTAAAACAAACAGAACCATCCGAGCTGTCAAGCATCATTTGTGTCTGTCAGAGCGCGGCCCATTGGTGCGATGCGACGTAGCGCCAGCAGACAATGCGACTAATTGGCTTAAGGACGAGGACAACTATTTTCCGGCGCTTTAATTTAATTGTTTTTGCGTTTTTTACGCTCGACAACAGTGGCCGTCCTGTGGCTCTTCGAATGCACAGTTTTAATGACAAAGTTTTTTTTAAGTTCAGACTCACGTTCAGCATTATTCATATTTTTTTAATTTTTTAAAATTTTTTTTGTTGTGTTCCATTTCACTCATTTGTTTTGTCTTGCACTTTTCTCTTCGAAAACAAAAACAACAACGCAACAATCAAATCGGCCCAAAATGTGCAAAACTTGAAACATGTTACCGAAATATTGTTTTGTTAGTTCATTAAAATGCAACAACAATGCATTGAAGCACAGCGGCAAGCGGTGCCGTTTCTCGCTGCCATTTTCCGGCGTTTCTCGTTTTTCGTTTTTCGCACTGCTGCGCCGGCCAGTTTGCCGTTGTTGATTATTTACGGCATTTTCAGTCCAATAACTTTGCACATAACTCATCAGTTTTGAGCGCTCGGGCCGCCCCGCTCTAAATTACACAGCAACAACAACAACAACAACAACAACATCGGAAAATTTTGACTTTCCTGGCAGCACGTCGACGCCGACCATCGCCAACGCCAAAGAAACTTGAACGCATTGTGTTGCCATTTTTGCTCCTGTCAAAATATGAAACTCCGCCATAAGTTGAAGAAGAAGTGCGCGCCCTGCTCACTTCAAGCTGCTGCCGCCATTTCTGCTCGAATCGTTGCGCATTGTTGCTGTTGGCTTTTGTGCTGTGTTGCAAGTCGTGTCGAGTTACTTTGCCGTGCGGCTTGACTGCACATAGACAATGCGGATTTTTGTTGTTGTTGTTGCTGGTAGCACTTTATTGTTGTTGTTGTTGCTATTATTTTGGTGTTATTGTTGCGCAATTTTTCTGCTAAACTTGGCGCGCCGGCAAACAGATTTTGCGCTAAGGGAACAGTAAAAGCGCACAACAACAAATTATTGCACTAACAACAACACCAATGAAAACAGCAACAACGTCAGCCTATCGCATGTCAAATGCACACAGACACACACACACGCACACAGTGCAGCATTGCATGCCGTGTGGGGCGAACTTTTGCCGCTTTCTTTGGCGTCGCTCGACGACTTCGACGTTTTGCTGCACTTTCCAGACGTTGCAATGAATGCGTCGAAGCGGACTGTTAGCGCGGCAAGCGGCCGTTTGGAGCTTTTTATCTGCTGATGGTGTAAATTTCTTATGGAATTTTCGTCTTCATTTGCAATAAAGTTTTGCACAAAAAAAGGTTGAAATTATTTTGGCTTTTGTTGTGTGCATTGTGGTTGTTTTGGTTGTTGTAGTTGCTTGGCAAAAAATTAAAAGTTTTTAACTAATACTTCTTCGACTTCGTGCTGCCTGCCGCCAGCTTCTTAGAATTTTTCACACGAATTTAATTGGATTTGTTAAATAAGCGACAAGAGTATAAAAATCTGTTCAATTGATTTTCAATGCCAAAACAAGTAAGTCTTCATTCAACCGAATTTTTTTGGTACCGGTTTTGGAAGAATACAATTTTATTTTATTTTATTTTATTTTGTTTTGTTTTATTTTATTTTATTTTATTTTATTTTATTTTATTTTATTTTATTTTATTTTATTTTATTTTATTTTATTTTATTTTATTTTATTTTATTTTATTTTATTTTATTTTATTTTATTTTATTTTATTTTATTTTATTTTATTTTATTTTATTTTATTTTACTTTATTTTATTTTATTTTATTTTATTTTACTTTATTTTATTTTATTTTATTTTATTTTATTTTATTTTATTTTATTTTATTTTATTTTATTTTATTTTATTTTATTTTATTTTATTTTATTTTATTTTACTTTATTTTATTTTATTTTATTTTATTTTATTTTATTTTATTTTATTTTATTTTATTATATTTTATTTTATTTGATTTGATTTGTCTTGATTTGATTTGATTTATTTGATTTGATTTGATTTGATTTGATTTGATTTGATTTGATTTGATTTGATTTGATTTGATTTGATTTGATTTGATTTGATTTGATTTGATTTGATTTGATTTTATTTTATTTTATTTTATTTTATTTTATTTTATTTTATTTTATTTTATTTTATTTTTTTATATTATTTTATTTTTGTTTATTTTATTTTATTTTATTTTATTTTATTTTATTTTATTTTATTTTATATTATTTTATTTTATTTTATTTTATTTTATTTTATTTTATTTTATTTTATTTTATTTTATTTTATTTTATTTTATTTTATTTTATTTTATTTTATTTTATTTTATTTTATTTTGTGTTATTTTATTTTATTTTATTTTATTTTATTTTATTTTATTTTATTTTATTTTATTTTATTTTATTTTATTTTATTTTATTTTATTTTATTTTATTTTATTTTATTTTATTTTATTTTATTTTATTTTATTTGATTTGATTTGATTTGATTTGATTTGATTTGATTTGATTTGATTTGATTTGATTTGATTTGATTTGATTTGATTTGATTTGATTTGATTTGATTTGATTTGATTTGATTTGATTTGATTTGATTTGATTTGATTTGATTTGATTTGATTTGATTTGATTTGATTTGATTTGATTTGATTTGATTTGATTTGATTTGATTTGATTTGATTTGATTTGATTTGATTTGATTTGATTTGATTTGATTTGATTTGATTTGATTTGATTTGATTTGATTTGATTTGATTTGATTTGATTTGATTTGATTTGATTTGATTTGATTTGATTTGATTTGATTTGATTTGATTTGATTTGATTTGATTTGATTTGATTTGATTTGATTTGATTTGATTTTATTTTATTTTATTTTATTTTATTTTATTTTATTTTATTTTATTATATTGTATTGTTTTTTTATTTTATTTGATTTTATTTTATTTCATTTTATTTTATTTTATGTTATTTTATTTATTTATTTTATTTTATTTTATTTTATTTTATTTTATTTTATTTTATTTTATTTTATTTTATTTTATTTTATTTTATTTTATTTTATTTTATTTTATTTTATTTTATATAAATAACAATCTGTGCTAAAAATAATAATATAAATAATTTTGAAAACAAAAATCTGTAGCGTTTAATAAAAATGCATTTGAATGTCATTTTTTGCAATAAATCCTTGCACTGGCTTTATCTGCAATTTTTTCCATACTTCAGCAAACGTTGCAAATACAGTGAATCAGTTTTGGCAGCGATTCGTCTGAATTGCCTCACATTTCAGTGCCAACAGAAGCGGCCGAATAGATTTCACGCCGCTCGTCGAGGAATGCCGCAAACTGGCCAACTGCTGCATCAATTGAACGCAAAACGACTCAGCGCAATGGCTCACCCGACCGACTCACAACTGCAGGCATAACACCACTAAACAACAACAACCACAACAGCAACAATAACAAAAATATCGAAAAATATCTAACAGATTGGCAGGCATTAAAATGCGGCAATCTGTGATTTCGATTCATTCATTCGGCCGCATTTTCGGCAGCCGAAAATGTTGGAGGCCGTCAAAGTGTTGCAGAGGCGACAGCGAGCGCGGAAATGTGTTGCACCAAAAAAAAAAAATACAGCCACACACAAAGTTCAATCACTGCCAATGAAGATTTCCAATTGATTTTTATTTTCCGTCTCCGCTGCCAGTGTGGCCCCCTGGTGCCAATGAGGCGCTCAGTGGCGCTGCGTGGCAGGCGAACAGAGACAGCAGGCCGAAGCGTTGGCGTGGGCGGGCCATGGTTCGGCGCAGCGCTGCATAAGTGGCGCGCCGAGCTGTGCTGAGTGCCCGGCTTAGCGCATTTGATAGTTTGGCTTAGGCAACCTAACAAAACGCACACACACACACAGACAAACAACATGCACACACAGACAAACAGAGCGTGCGAAAAAATGTGTGCGGCAAATAAGAGAAAAGAGCAAAGCGACTAATGAAAATGCCTTTTCGAGCGATGATGCGGACCGCACCGGACGAAGCGGAGCGTACAACAGTGGGCCGCACAGTGGCCCTAATGCACTTTCAATTAACAAGCTTTGCAACGCAGCTGGTCGCGCATAAATGTGCGCCATTTTTGCACACTCCGGCCAGGTTCAAGTAATTACCATTTTGCTTCATATTTTTTCAAAAGCAACAGCAAAAAATATTAAATATTTTTATTAGCATTTATGCGAGGCGAATTTTGCGCCACTGTTTGCTGCCGCAGGCAATCAGCAGCAGTGAGAGGAAGGTGGTGCCAAACTGTGTAATTGCGATATGTGCATTTTATTGCGCAGCGCAACGTGGCGTATGAGTGTCATTTAATTATAATTAACACTCATATAATTGACACTCATACGCCACGTTGCGCTGCGCAATAAAATGCACATATCGCAATTACACGGTTTGAATGTATTTTTTTTGGATTGGTGTCTTAAGCAAATGTGTTGGTCGTTAAAATATCTACAAACTTGCCGAAGACAGTAAAGCGATATTCGGAACGATTTAGGACCTACTTAAGCGACAAATTTGACGAAAATTACCAAACTTCAAAGTCGGATTTCTCATAAACTAGAGCCAATCTTACCAAACGGCTGGTGGATCTCAACTCAGTATACCTATAGAAAACTCACCCAGTAGGTCCCCCCCATGTCTAAATTTTTGAGGGCAAATTTCACGCACAGTGTAATTATCCAGAATGAAAAATATATTTATTTCTCATAATAGTTATTACGCAACGTAAAAATTAATTGTCGCAAATAATAATTACAATCAACAAATAAAATTTATGTTGCATTGTAATAGTTACATTGCAATTATTTTCTTAAAAAACTTATAATAGTTAAGTCCCTGAAATTGTGTCAAATGTTAAAAAATCCTCTTGCAAAAATCCTCTTCAAGAAATTACAATGACATGCGAAAAAATATCAGTTGGAAAACGTGTACACTTTAATGATTTAAAATTAAACATTCAGAGAAACTATTGTAAAGACCACAGAAATGTCTGATTTCTGCAACCAAAGAGGGTTCAGGCGTTGACAAAATTGCACATTGTCATATGACGAAAGGGTAAAGAACTGCAGGAAACCCAACAAATTTGTGTGACACAAAAGATTTTAGTAAAATTTTTAGTCAACATTTTAAATCAACAAAACTTAAAATATTTCTATTTTGCATATTTAAAGGATTTTAGTAAAATTTTAAATCTAAACTCAACAAAATTGTGCAGTCCAGTTCAATGAGACTTAAATGCAGTTTTCTTATATTCAGAAGTGTTGTTGTTTTTCTGCGGCAAATTCACTTAGTTTGCGCCAAGCAAATGAATCAAAACTCGAAAGCGTTTGCCTGCTTTTAGCAATCACGTATTTGCGCAATGTGCATATCCAAGCAAAAACACACCCACACACACACACAGACGCACGCACACATCTTCGTCCGCCCACTGGAACACGCACACAAACCAGCCAGCGGCAGACACACAGCTTTCGGCTGCGATTAAAATTCAGCGAGCGCGTGTACAAATCTAATAATTCTTTTTCCCAACTGTCACTCCATTAGCGCCAAAATGCGCTGAAATGAGCAAAGTTGCAGGCGCACTGTTGCCACTCGGGGTGTGAGTAATAAGTTCTGCCAACTAACGGCGCAAACTTTAGGGCGCACACACACACACACCGAGCAAACAGAAAACATTTCGAGCAGCAGTCGAATGCATTGCAGCAGGGCTGCGCTGAACGAGTGGGGACGCAGAGAGTGAGACGGCGGGAGAAGAAGGGACGAGGGCGAGGGCGAGGCGAAAGGACAACGGCCACTTCCGTGCATTCGTCAACATCTTCAGCGCGGCATGCGAAATGAGCCACTGTACGTGGCATACTTTTCGGCGCACAAACGTAGAAATACAACCAATGCAGAGTAGCGCCAGTAAATATGAATTCATGCACACAGAGTGGACTCAATGGTGATGTTGGTCGCTGCAGTTGGACCCTCACAAGTGTATTTTAATTTCCGGCAAATTTCCTAATGCAATTTCCGTGCGCAAAGCGGCCAACTCAAGACGAAAGGAGACGATGAAGAAGAAGAAGTGTTGAAATATGTTCAACGATCATTGGGCAAATACAAACACATATATACATACATATGTGTTATTTGCATATGTAGACAACTTTCAGCCACTTAACCCTTGACCTCGTTTTGTTGGCCAAACGTTGCTTTGGTGCCGCATTGGTAGCTTAAAATTGAATTCACGCCAATAAGCGCACTTATGCTAGTTTCCGTTACAATGTTTGTTTGAATACGAGTAGTTTGTTGTTGTTGTTGTTGTTGTTAGTGCAACTTTTGAAGCTACGCTAATTTAATTTGTAATTTATGCACATTTGGTGGCCACAAATTGTTTTTGGCTCAAACCAAAAATCTAATTTCCTGCAGCTCAAACGCACAACAACAACAACTAGAGAGCGTGAGAAAAACAATGGTATTGCAACAACAACAACAACAAAACCTAATATCAAATCGAATCAAAACGCAGAGTGCAGACTTCTCTGTGCCTCAGTGCGCGCAAATGGTTGTTGCTACTTCTTGTTGTACCGATTGGCTGCAGTAATGTCGAGCACACATCAATCTGAGCTGATTTTACAACGTTTCGACAAGTCAACATGAGCCTATTTCGTCTACGCAGCGTCCACCTGTCCACATTTCCCCAACTCGCCGTTCGGCCTTTCATTGTCGCACACAAATGCGTTCGTGCAACAGGCAAATGTGCAACAATCATGAAATTTTCAATTTCCCCACAACTGCCCAACAATTCACGCCAAATCTCCGTTTTGCTTTGGCACTGACACCTGGACAGGCACCTGGACAGTGCATCCTTCTCCCTGCAATTCATTTCATCAGCCGAGCAACTCGAACATCAGCAACAAGTCGAATAACAAGTTGGATGGACCACGTTTTAGTTGCATTTTCATGAGCAACGCTTCTCACATTGTCAGCCCGAATATTGTCGCATCACATTACATACTCGCACAATGATTTTGCAGCATTAAATCAGCACCCACCCCCCCATCCACTCATTGGCAAAGTGGCACTTCATCAGCAGCAAAATTCAAACAATCTGTGATTTATTGCCAGCCTTGTTGTTGTTGCATTGCAGTTGTTCTTAGTGGCAGCAATGGTTGTTGTTACTGCCTTCTACATTGGTTTTAGTTGTTGACGTTGGTAGAGGTATTTGTTGTTGTTAATTATTTCATTAGTGATACATTGTATCAAGGGATTGGAATCTCGGGATTCCGAATCCCGAAATCTCGGGATCCCGGGCACTTTCAGTTCCGAAAAATTCCGATTATTCACGGTTATTCGATTCCGGAATTGAAACCCAAAAAGCTTACTTTTTGCTATTGCCATTCTAGTGAAAGATTTTTGAATCTTTTTTCTTCGACCTTTTGGAGTTTGCCGTGGAATATTTGAGTTTTTTAATACATTTTTGGAAAGCTGGAGAGTTTTAGTTTATGGCTTCTTCTGATTTGAGACTTTTAATACATTTTTGACACATTTTTTGGTTTGAGACCAACGGGCAGCACATTTATTGGACTTTCAAGCTCTGGATTGATGAGAAAAAATTTCTCAGTACAGGATATTCCGTTCTTATGTGTAATCTCCAAACAAATGAAGCAATATTGGCTCGTGATAGGTTAGGTTCTAGTGGCAGTGTTCAATAAGTTGACTTGACCTTCATGGGATCCATTGCGATACTATAAAAATATGGTACGGCATACTGTTGTTACTGATTGGGGCTCAAGTTTCCTGAGAATCGTCACAGTTACAAGAGATTGTCTATGTCCAAAAACCCATATGAGGTGCCTGTACGGCAGTGCGATCCTCATTGATGGGAGTCCTCACATTTGCCGGAGATTCTTTGTGTCCAGGAATCCATCTGAGTTACCTATACGATGATACGATCTCCATTGATGAGAGTCCTCACAGTTGCCGGAGTCATTTTGTATCTATGAACCCATCTGAGGTACCGGTACGGTGATACGATTTTCATTGATGTTGACAGTTGCCGAGTAGCAATGCTCGCTGAGTACGTTTGGAATTTGAATCGCATTATTGACCCATCTTAAGGTAAGGTCCCACTATTGCCGCAATGCGTAGAAATTTTACGCATTTTTAAAAAACTCAAATGCCAATCGTGTGAACTCGATTCGGTTTCGGCGCAAATGTCAAAAATATTCGATCTGTCTTCTGTTGCGCCGAACGAAATCGGTACTGTAGCGTCAATCGTGTGAAGCCAGACAAAAAAATTAAAAATTGAGCCGAATTTTGTCGGGCGCCAACCATAGGCGCCGACAAATTTTGTCGGTGCTTTGTAATTTTGTGAGAATTTATTTCAATTTTTGTTTCGATTCGGGCAATCGTGTGACCTACCTATGAAATCGGTCGGTGCGATATTTCTGTTCGCTAGGTTGAGCCGACAAAGTTTGTCGAAATTGGGGCAATCGTGTGATCCAAATAAAAAACGTTTTGCTCAATTGACAATTTCTGCGTAGTCAATGCCCGACCAGATCGGGCTATGATCGGCGCATTTGCGGCAATCGTGGGACCTTAGCTTTAGCATTCCCGTAAAGCGAAAGCGTCTTTTTTGAAATCATAAAAATTTTTACTTTTATTAAGAGGCGACTTCTTAGGGTTTCATTGTTTGGAGACCGCTTGAAATAATTTTCAATGGAAAATATTTTTTTTTTAATATTCAACATTTTCCTGAACATCTCAAGCAGAGCAAGCAATTAATGAAAAAAAAGTATTAAATGAAAGTTCCGTGTTCAAGGAGTTTTATTTTTTTGGGAGAGGTTTTGAGAAAGTTTTGTTGTTTGAAAACCCCCCTTAACTTTTAATGAGGAATATTTTCCAAAAAGACAATATAGTATTTTTGGCCATATTTTACTCAATACAAGCTTTTTATGAAAAAATTTTGCGAAAAACATAAAAAAAGGGGTTAAGGAAAGGGTGAGGGTGATTCATGTGCATACAAAAAATATTCACATTTTGAATGCAAACAACTTTGTCCAAGACATCGAAGCTCTAGCTCTTCAAGTTTTCATATTTTCCCTGTAAAGGTCTATGGGGACCCCCTTTAACTTTTATGTGCAAAGTACAAAAAACTCAGACGTGCTGGACTTTTACTTTGTTCGGCAAAAATTACCTTTACGACGTTCTCTTTCAGAAATATACGGTCGTTATTCTGTTGCACAGAACAATTTCGCAATAGTTGTACTGTGTAATTAACGAAAATTCGAAATCAGTTGTACTTATTAAATTTTTAATAATTATTATAATCAGTGTCTTGCAGCTCGAACTCTATAATTCAGTGCTTGTAAACTCACTGGAATTTTCATAATTGTTTGTACATATTTCAGTAAATACAACTTTATAAACAAAAATCTTTTTGTTAACGGTGCTGAGCACATGTGCCACCTTCACACATATCTACAGTATGCAAATTTGGCAGTGTCGACAGCAACAACAACAACAACGTCAACAAGGAAATGCAATAATGTTATTGCAAACGATTGCAGCACACACACACACACATGTACCCACACACACATGCAGCCGCATAAGCTGTGGCACGTACAGCTGCACAGAGCGGTAAGTAAACACGACTTGCCGCAGGTAAACATTTAAACAAACAACTTGCTTGTTGTTGTTGTTTCAGCTCCATGCGAAGTTATGGATGCAAAGTGCAAGCAGTATTAAGGCAAAAAGTCAGCAGCACAGTCAGAGACAATCAATAACAACAAAAACAAAAACAAGGTGTTGCCAATATGTGTGCTCGGTTGTGGTTGAACGCGTGTGATGCCATGTGGAAGGGTAGGCGAGGGGGGAGAGGGTGGGAATATTGAAATATGCTTTTGGGCAATTGCAATTCATTAAATCAAACAAACACACACACAAGCAGACACGCAGACACGCAGCCACCCAGCATGTGTTGCATGTTGCACGCAGCGCGAGTCCCACTGTTGCATTGAGTAACGGCACTTGGCGCCGCATGTGTGAATATCGGCTGCCTTTGTTGGTGTCTGTGTCGGCAATGCTGGCAAATATTTCCATCCGCTCACTGTGCACAAATATCCAAAATTCCATATTGCCACCTGTGTGGCGTTGGTTCGTGTGACGCGTTTGAAAAAAAATAAAAATAATAATTTTCCAATGCGAATGCAACGGACGCTGCTATCGTCGCTCGAACAGCTGCTTTGCGCTGAACTCCGGCTGCCAATAAAGTGGAATAAATTAAATGTAAACGTTCAAGGCAGCACATCAGTGGCCAATAATAACAACAACAACGACGTACATGTTGTACATATATATTTTTTTCCGGGCCGCTTGTTCGGCCGTATTTTCGCAACGTTCGTTTTGTTTTGCTTTAATTGAAAACGATTAAATCAACAGGATAATTAAAATTATGATTACGCGGACTTATTAATTGCCTGACAAACAGTTGATTTACACTCCGACACTAACACATTTGCACGCAACTCGCTCGTGCGTGTGTGTGTGTGATTGCATGTAGGTGTAAGTGGATTTTAAAGTCTTTTGATGCAATGTTATCATTAATTGCAATGCTTATTTATTTATTTGGCTAATTGTTAATGGATTTTAATTGCGGTAAATAACTTTGTTTAGCTTAGTTGGGCTTAAACAAATTTAATGGCTAATGGCACATTTTCGATTAAACTTCTGCATTCAGTGTCGAGTACATTTGTTGACATTTATGCGCCAATTTCATGAAAATAATAAATTAAACAAAATTATAGGCAAACATTTGATTGGATTGCAAAGCAGTAGATTTATAGTTGTAAAATTTCTGCAGTTTTGTCAACAAATCGCTATTCGCTTTGAACTAGAATTGAGAATTGAAAAAAACATTATTTACGTTCTGGTCCGGCGGTTGTTGACTTCCTAATTGTGCTGACAACTCTGATAGCTCAGCAACACGCTCGCTCCAAATTGCATTACAACAACTAATAGCCATGACAGCCACAAATTTCAGCCATCACCTGCAGCTAACTGTGATTTGACACAACGCAAAAGTCAGCAACAAAACTGAAGCGCCGAACAAGTCAAAAACCGCCATAAAGCATGGATTTTCAGCACTACACTCACACTCACACACAGACAGAGATACTCGGATTGAAATACCCCAAAACGCCAACAGGTAATTGAGTGGAAACGTGATCAGATTTCATTATTTATTGTGTCTCTAATGGAATAAAACTGCACAACTTTGGCTGGCGGCAAGAATGACTACAACAACGACAACGCCACAAAAGACAAGTGACTGCGAATCGCATAAAAATACACCAGAAGAATGAACAGAAAAGAGTTCTGTGTTGCAGAGAACAGTGTCGTCTGTTGCTTTTTCGAGCAGTAAAATGTGGAAGCCTATTATTTCGGGGCCCTTATAACATTTGCATTTTTTATTTAGTTGTGAAAAAAATTCGGCACCAACATTAGCGGCGAGTAGTGTCCGACCGAATATTCGATTTCGGCCCAAATAAGTGGTTTCGGATTCAGTTTCGGCCAAAAAATGGCCGAACGGCTGAAACCGAAACTTCCTAGAATATTTTTTACATTTTCTTGTGTAGCAGATATATAGTGAAAGGAGGAGTAATTTAGATGCCACCAATGTAAATAAATGTCTTTTTTTAGCATATAATATTAAATTAATTAATTTTTAATATTAGCGAGTAAGGTATGAAAGGGTGATTTTTTCAAGTTTATGTTTTTAAAAAATGAATAAATTGTTTTTATTAATAAGTATTTATTCATTTATGTTATGTTTGTTCTTTATTTAATTAATGTAAAATTCGTTTGTTGAAAAATTGTGATTTTGATGCTTGATGTGGTGATTTTTATTTCAACTAGAAAGTTTCGGTTTCGGCCGAATATTAAACAAAAACCGAAATTCGGTTTCGGTTTCGATTTTGGCCCAAAAAAGATGTTTCCGTCGGACACTAGCGGCGAGTCAATTTTTTTTGTCAGAGAGTGAACAGAAAAAAGTTCTGTGTTGCAGAGAACAGTGTCGTCGGGGGTTATTTCGGGGCCCTTATAACATTTGAATTTTTTATTCAGTTTTGAGAAAGTTTGTATTGTATGTCTTTTGTATTGTAACTGTGGGGTTTCAAATCGCCGATAGATTTAGATGATTAATTTGCATTTTAACAGGACTTCTTTAGTACTGTGACTCTGCTGGGCAAAACTCATACAACTATTAAAGTTACCGATGTACTACTGTGGGCAAAAAATAGTAAGACTTTGTTCATATTCTATTCATATCTATTTCGTCCTCCTCAAAGTAATCCCCCCCGGCCCCAATACACTTGTGCCAACATTTTTCCAATCATCGAAACAGTTGTTAAAGTCAATTTCCGGAATAGCCTTCAATGCGCGTAGCGATTCACGTATAATGTCTTCAATTGACTCAAAACGGTTTCCCCGGAGCGGTCGTTTGAGTTTGCTGAACAGCCAGAAGTCACACGGAGCTAAATCAAGAACGATATTGGTTGAATTTTTGGCGAAAAACTCACGAAGAATCAATGCAGTATGCGCAGTGCATTATCGTGGTGCAAAAACCAAGAGTTGTCGGCCCATAATTCCAGCTTCATTTTACGAATAGCTTCGCTATTGAACGTTTCGGCACCAAAAATTTGATTCCGCACAAAAAATTTAATGGAACTTCTTTGTTGAATAATTTCACTCATTGTAAAAATCGCCGAATGCACTTTTTGTACTTCAGAAAGACAAGCGTATACTAAACACTAATGATTATTTTGATGTGACATTTGGCACAGATGTCACTGACAGTCATCCAAACCTAGACAAAAAATATTTCGACGAATGGGTTTCCGCGCGAAATTTAAATTAAAAAGGCTTACTATTTTTTTGCCCACAGTAGTATTTGATGACTATACCACGGAGGAGGGCTCGTTCGACGCTCAGGTTGATTTCAGCCAACACCGAACACAGGACGACAGGTGCTTGCCTACACTATCTTCGGACATCACAATGGTCCTTTAAAGCCTCCGATTATACTTGCTGAGAAACCAGCAAGCTGTCAGTCTTACCTACCCTCCGGTATTTGATCAGCAGCTTTCAATTTGTAGGCACTGTTTCAAATCCAAACTATGGAGCTGAGATATGTAAGAAATCGTTTAAATCGTACATAAAGAATTCTCTCACTCACACATACTACGTGAGCCACCTTCGTCAATTGACATTTTTTGTTGCTTATTTAAAAATTTAAAAAAATAGTAAACAACAAGTAAGTACTAAGTAAACTTTACCTAAAAAACGTACAAAAAATACTAAAACCATTCCCTATTAATCCTTTCTTCCCTCGGCAAAACTGCCATATTGTATTTTAAGTATTGTTAAGTTTAAATTTTCTCATTGTCAACAGATTTATTTTTCTCAAACTTCTTTCCCGCTCTAGTCTACGTTGCAGCTGGCACAATAGCTTCACACTTGATGAACCAGGACTACGTTCAGTATTACAATTATTATAGAGAAAAAGAAACTCACACCGACCAATTTTTTCTATTACATCCCCTGACCAGACTTTGTAATTTGATCTTATTTCCCACTGAAGACCAAGTTTTTTTCGGCTCTACAGTCTTTACTTCATGTTTAAGATCTGGTAAGAACTCCGCTGTATTTTCTTACGTGCCCCAACAACAATTTCTGATACCACAAACAAACAAACTTAAGACCGGTGAAGTGATGTGATGTAATGAGATGGGATGTGATGTGATGTGAGGGTGGGCAGGAAGACTATAAGCCTTTCATAGCACTCAGTCCATTTTGGACCATGTACTTGCTCATGGGGGACCGTGTATACAACACGGTTTTTCCAACATATGTTACAGCACAGATTTCAAGTGGATGGGAAAAGAGGGGGGGGACCTACAGTTTAAAGCCGAGTCCACACGGCAGTTGGCAGTTTTTTCTTTCACACTTGGAGGATTTTGCCATTGCCTGCCAAAAGCGCACTTGTGCAATCCTTGTAATTCTCATCTGCTTCATGTGGATAGCGATAAAAGTAGATTAGCCTTTCACCACCCCGAGCTAGGAATCGAACCTAGGGCCTCGGTATGAGAAGCCAGTAACCGTTCAGACCGTTGACTCACTGAACCAGTTTGAGTTCCTAATGAAGTTTAGTAGACTATGAAAAGTTCTATCGGATAGATCCGCTAGATTATCGAAGAAAAAGTTGCTGAGGTGAGTCTTCCTTCTTCTAGATAATGTAGGACAAGAGTATATAAGATGAAGGACCTTTTCTTTCTCTTTGTTGTCCATACATCATTAAATAGCCAACCCAACTTTCTTGCAATTGTGAGTACCAATTCACCTATTGAACCAGTATGAGTTTCTCACGAAGCCTAACAGACTGAATAGTCCTATCGGCTAGATTTCCTAGATGGTCGAAGTAGAAGTGGCTTATGTAAGTCTTCCTTTTTCTAGATAATGCGATACAAGTGTATAGAAGGTAAAGTGTACTGTCTTCCTCTTTCTTCTCCATACAACCACAATGACATTTCAGACTGTTATTAGAAACCAAACCCAACCTTCTTGCGTGGGTGTCAATTTACATAGTAACTCGTCAAAATACCAATCACGGTTCTTGTCTGGTTCCTTTTAAGTAAGCTCTCTAAAATGAGGAAGGAAGCTCTCTAGAATGAGGGATGTTTAAGGTTAGCCAAAATTGGCTTCTAGAAAATCTTGTGTTCCCTGTAGCTCATCTTAAGTTAGGTTCTTGCATGGAGTTTTTATCAGAACGAAGTTTACAGGTTAAAAAGGGATCCAAGTGTTGCCATGTCTTCATCAGACAGAATAAGTCTTTGAAACTAGGAGCTGGTACAGGTTAAGTTAGGTTCTTGCATGGAGTTTTTATCAGAACGAAGTTTACAGGTTAAAAAGGGATCCAAGTGTTGCCATGTCTTCATCAGACAGAATAAGTCTTTGAAACTAGGAGCTGGTACAATCGATCCAAACGTGTTCGGTGTGCTCCGCTTTTTTCAGTTTAGAGCAGTGATGACCATTCTGCTACTCGTGAGACTAGCTTCCGTATTGTCGCAAACGTGCATCAACGTCGCTGCGAATAGCAGAATGGTCATCACTAGGTTAGAGCCCAATTAAATAAAGGTACGTCTCAAAGCTTTCAAAAGGGGTAAGCCAAGCAACTGCCTCAAATTAAAGATTTTTAATAGATAGCCGCATTTGTAGGCTTACTTTAAGATTTTTAATTAGAGATTTATCTGTCTCCGAATCAAAGGTACTCAGATTTAGATTAGATTAGATTGGTTGGGGCTAGAAATTGGCTGTCTATGGCACTGCGTTCATTTTGAACTATTGTGCCTTGCCCGAGTTCAGTACTGGAAGAGACTATTTACTCCTATTTTCTCAAAGAACATTTTGATTCTTGCGAGATCAATTTCAGACAGATGAGTAGTCTGTAGTATTTCCTTGCCTAGTGCCTGCTTTCTCAGATTTACCAATTGAGCGGATCGAATGAAGTTTTTGCTATTCTATTCCAAACTCTATTCATCCGTTTTGTAATTTTTTTTTTTTTTTCAAAACTTCATTACTGGTTTTTTTTCAATTTGTGCTATAAATTTTATAATTTCTATTTTACTTTTATTTTAGCCCTGTCGAATTCCTGGCCCTGACTACTGACTACTAGTTGCTGGAAAAATTGTGATGAATGCAGAGCACATCCAAAGCGTGCAATTGGCACCGACAGCCGCCTTCATTCCAGCACTCGATGTTCGCTCGGAGTCAGCTCGCACCAATTTCGACTCACCCACTCTCCCTCTCTCTCTCTTTCACGCTCTATTGTTGCCACACAACGACAGTTGCACAGGACGAAAACTTAATTCTTCGCCAATTGTGATTGAATTTCCGCTTTGTATCGCTTGCCGACTGACGACTGTCGGCATATCGCATCGGATGGATGCAAAGTTGTGTTGGAATTTTTTTTTTCGTTTGTTGCCACCATTTGTCGTTTCATTCATTGGTGTCGATTCTCTGTGCTGTTGCAGCAAATGTGTCGCTTTCGATTTTTATGACAGCAACTGCCGCATTTCTTTGGCTCACGCCGCATCCGACTGGGGACCGTGACGAATGGTTGCTGTGGAAGTGCCTTAATTTCTCGGATTTTGCACAAATCGTTTGGAAGAATTGTTTAATGTTTTTAGTGTTGTTTTGTTCTAGTTTTTGTTGCTTTCATTCTCTCCACTGGGTTCTTCACTTCGCTTCAAATTTAGCACCAACAATTGAATAAAAGCAATAAAAATAAAACTTGAAATATTGAAAAAGTTCATTGGCACTTTTGGCTGCTGTCTGTTGTTGTTTGTTTGTATTGTATTGTTGCCGGCATCCAGTTAGATTAGCCGACATGCAGACACCGCCGACAAATCGATAGAATTCAAGTTTAAAATTTGACTGCCGTCATTTGCTGGTTTCATAAACCGCTGCTTGTTGAAATAATACAAAATTCATATGACAAACATTTAAACTAAAAGTTAAAAAAATACTGCGCATTCATAGCCAGATAAACAAACAGACAACAGACAACAACAACAAAAGTTGCTGCCTCATATTTGCCACTGCGGCTGAGGCTTTCAATAATGGCCGCATTTACGGCGAATGGCCGCAAGCGCTGCCGTGTCGCTGCCGCATGTCGGCCCCCTCTCCCGCGCCGCTTAACCTGCAGCGCTTTGTTGTTGTAGTGCATTTTCATTTCGCATTTAGCCCACGGAGTTGCTTGCATAGCGTTGCATTTGTTTTTTTAGTTAAACCTTTTTGTGTGTTTGTCCGATTGTGTGTTTGTGCGTTTGTGGCCGTCGCATCCTGGCCCCAACTGCACGCCGACACTTGCTGCCGGCACTCGGCATCATTGCTGCTCTGGTTCGTGTTGTTGTTGCTGTTGGCCTTTTTATATTTGTTCTATTTGCTGAGGCGTTTTCTTGGATGATTTTTTTTCGTGCCGCCACTGCACCTGCCTGCACCTTTTGTACGTTTTTAATTTTCCTGTTTTATTTCCGGTTTCACGATTCAGCTGCCAACTTGATTGCAATGCTGCATTGTTGCTGCAACTAGCACCATTGCCGCTGTTTTGCGTTGATTGTGTTGTTGATTTGGCTGCTGCTGCTGTTGTTGCTGATGTCGACGACGATGACGATGACGACAACCTGATGAAGATATATGTGCCACATATCTCCATTAACTCAAATTTGTTTGGTGTGTCAGTTTTGTTAAAATATTCACCTTTAACAACTTTTGTTGGCCGCAAACTTAACCTCAAATTTGCCTTAAAACATATTTTACATAAATATGTACATTGCTGCTTTAAATGCTAAGGTTGTGTGTGTAAACAGATGTTGGTGTTGTTGTTTTTGTCTTTTGTTGTCATCACAGGTCTATGCCACGCTACACTAAAGCCAGACAGTGCAATATTCCTTCGGGCTAAGGTGACCACACTTCACTTCTTCTGCGAAATCTATTTGCCAAATTTTTAAATATCTAAAAATGTCTAATTTTTAATACTGAATTTGAAATGTTATCAATAACGATTTGAAATTTTATAAATTTTAAGGACTTGTGGCCTGCAGTTCTATTTTTCTAGTTAACCCTTTCGCTATTTTGTTTCCATATGGCAACATGCTACTTTGTGGACGTCTGCATCCTCTATGGTTGCAAGAATACATTTTTTTGTTGGTCTTTAGAATAGTTTGAAGTTTTAGGAAAAATACGAAATTAATAAACTGAATATCTAAGTTTAAAGAAGAGAAGTATACACGTTTTTTGAATGGTATATCTTGACATAGTAAAGGAAGAAGAAGCAGAAAAAATTAAAGAACTTTTGAATTTGACGTTTTCTTTCAATTTAGATACTTTTTTTTTTAATTTTGGCTGAAGTAAATGAAGAAATCTTCAAATTTTCGTTATGCGTAGAAAGTTTTATGTTTAAGTAATTATTACAGCCACAACGATGTGGTTGCTCTCATAGAAAAACACTATAAAATACAGGGTCCGAGTATAAAAATTAAAAAATTTCTTATGGAATGTTGCTAATATAACCACATAGAAGCATAAGACGTAAAATTTAAAATTTTAACTTTCCCCAGTAAAATCCTGTAGCGAAAGGGTAAAGCAGTTTGTAATTGTAAGTTGGTATTGTGGCAACTAAAAATGTTTCAAATAAGTATGTAGGTAGAAGCCCACTTAGGCCATGAAGACCCATTGTAATATCAAAATAAATGGGTCTTAAGGGGCCCGAACACTGTAAACTGCGATTTTTCATATGTTTTTTATTTTATTTATTAAAAAAAAACGGACGTTCCGATTTACATGAAACTTTACACATATGTTAATAAATGTTTAGATTATCGAAAACAATTTTTTTTTTTTTTTTGGCGGCCATGTTTGTATTCTGTAGCTGATCCAAAATGTCGTCTTTTTAAAATGACCCTTGTCGCGTTGACAGCAAATCAGCATAACGGAGCCTCCTAGAGCAAAAAACAAAAAAGATTCTTGAAATATACATTACTGGTTACTGTT
Organism: Melieria picta; assembly: GCA_964056695.1. NCBI lineage: Eukaryota > Metazoa > Arthropoda > Insecta > Diptera > Ulidiidae > Melieria > Melieria picta. The sequence goes on along the minus strand of OZ057398.1, from coordinate 33,769,771 downwards.
TGACGTAGGGGATTTTAAAAATATTGATTAGAAAAAAAATGGCGGCTGTTTGAAGAAAAAGTTGTTTTTTTCGCGTAAAATTTTGCACTAAATTATTTATAAAAAAAAAAGTTTGGCATATATCGAAAAACGGCTACGTCGAGCAGAAGCGACACTATTCCCGAATAGAATGCAATTTGAATCAGGTCGATCGGATAAAAACTTTGTCAGTTATGCTGTCAACGCGGTCAAAAAACATGGTTTCGAGATAATCGCGTTTTAAGTTTTGAAAGGGGCAACCAAAAAAAAATTTTTTCGATAATCTAAACATTTATTAACATATGTGTAAAGTTTCATGTAAATCGGAACGTCCGTTTTTTTTTAATAAATAAAATAAAAAACATATGAAAAATCGCAGTTTACAGTGTTCGGGCCCCTTAAGTCAACTCATCCATTGAACCAGTTTGAGCTACTTACGAAGTCCAGTTGACTGCTTGTAGTCCTATACGCTGAATCCCCTCGATTGTGGAAGTAAAAGTTGCCCAGATGAGTCTTCCTTCTTCTAAAAAAATATATAAGGTGAATCGCCCCTTCCTCTTTCTTGTCCATACACTTTCGAAAGAAGTTATTAGGAAGCTGACCCAACCTTCTCGCATGGGTGCCAAATACACAGTGACCCATTGAACCAGTTTGAGTGTCTTACGATGTCCAGTTGATTGCTGACTAAAAAGTCCTGAAAAAGGCTGAATCCCCTCGATTGTTGAAGTAGAACTGGCCCAGATGAGTATTTCCTCTTCTAGACAATGCAAGACAAGTGTAAAGAAGTTGATTTGCGTTTTCTTTCTCTTTCTTGTCCATACAACTACTAAAGAAGTCATTTGAAAGCAAACCCAACCCATTGAACCAGTTTGAGTTCCATACGAATCTTGGTAACCTATGAATAGTCCTATCGCCTAGATCCCCTAGATTGTCCAGAAAAAAGTTGCGCAGTTGAGTCTTTCTTCTTCTAAATAATGGGGGGACAAATGCATTGAAGGTGAAGTGAGTTTCCTTCCTCGTCCATACAGCTACGAAGGAAGCAGTTGTGCCACATCAGGAGATTTCCTCCTGGATTTAGGAGATTCTTGACCTTTTAGGAGAATTTTTTGGAGGAAGAATTGTTGAGGAGAAAGTTTGGGAGATTTAAGTATATTTTATGTTAGGGAATTTTTCGGATCCTTAGTGGATTTTTGGGAGATTTTTGGATAACGAAGTATGATGTATTGGAAACACTGGCAGCAAAACATATTTTGGCAACTATTTTAATAGTCAAAGCACCCTATTGTGTTAAAAATTTGTAAGCTTATAAAATTTAAGGTTGTTCTATCTCCTTCTCACTTAATGCTGTCACAATGAAATCCCGCCAAAAGTGGACAAATTTTAGGAAATTTTTTTACCTTTTGGGAGGAAATTTCAAAATTTTTTTTTTAAGATTTAGGAGAAAGTCATTTCAGGTATCTGGCAACACTGGAAGGAAGGAAGAAAGCAAACGCAACCTTCTTCAATTGGTGCCAATTACACAGTGAAACGTCAGAACATCAATCATTGTTCCCATTGGATTCCATTTAAGTTAGATAAGCTCTCTAGAATGATGGAAGTTTAAGGTTAGCGCCATGTCTTGCCTTCAGTCCATCTTAGGTTAGTTTCTTGTATGATTACGAAACTTACAGGTCAAAAGACGGATTCCAAAAGTTACCATTTCTTGAAATAACTGCTCAGTTGTGTCCTGCTGACTGAGATGAGCAGGTCTGCTCTATAGTTTTCTGGAATGTTCCTAAGTCCCAGAACTAAGCATTGGTGAATATGAAGCCTCCTGGTAGTCTCAATAAGAGATTTGCTGCAGCTCAAAATAGTCTTGGAGTATTAAAACTGCATCCAGAGCCCTAAGAGGATATTTCGTGCCAATATTACTCTAGCTTAGCCTAAGTTAAAAGATTAAACTAACTAATTTTTTTTTTGTCATATTTTATCTTATCAGTTATCACTCCAGAAATAACTCAGTACAACTGTGAAAAAGTCTCACTTATACAATACTCACCAATGAATTCCGTTTCTTATATTCTTTTGTTCCTGTAAGTGGAAACGGGCATTAGTGTATAACAGCGCTCCAAACCGATCTTAGCAAAGTCCCCAACCATACGGCTGTCACCTCTTTTACACAACAGATGGCGCAATGAGCGGTAGCTCACAACATCGAAGGCGTCGTTCCTAAGCGGCGATAGATGGCAGTCCCATCACTTAGGACTATCTGCGGCAGGCCAATCACCTACTCTGGTAGAAAAAAATGGATAAACGTATCAAACACAAGGCCAAGGTCTTCTGGAGGCCCTATGGTCCGAACCAGAATGAACCAGAGTGAACCAGAAAAATAAAAAAATGTGTGTTCATCACAAATGCGTTACTCAATTTTTTAAGTCATCTCTGAAAGAATCTTAAAATTTCAAAATTATGCTATTGATAAAATAATATGAAAATTATGTGATCTAAACTTATATGAAAGTTAAGCTAAATGGTCACCATGGCCCACAACGGCCCACGATAAGCATTTGCTTCCGTCCACGTGTGGGGAAAAAAAACCAAAACATTTAGATTCGCAGACGAAAAAAGCCGAGATGACTTTATGGACCCCGTGGCTGGGTTTCTTGTTGGGCAAATATTTGCATAAAAAGGTCACTAGCACCTTTCAATGGGCTGTTTGGTTGCATGACAGTCACACATGTGCCATGTGTTCTCGATGTTCTCGGCATCTTTCATTTCAAAGTCCTGCGCTGTCCTTTCGATAGCTTTGTCCTGCACAAAGCTGGCCTTATCTTAAATTCTTGTGCTCCACGTGTTTGCCTTTATTTACGGCATGTCAATTGCCATTTAAACCCCAAAGGAGATTTTTGACATTTAATTGAAAATTGTTGTGCAGGTAGAGTTGACCAAAAACAACAAAAAAAATAAACAAATTATAGAAAATTGTATGTGAAGGTTAAAGTTGATGTTTGGTGGTATTAAAAGCATTTTTGAAGCAAGTTTTTAAATAAGTTGTTGAGGAAAATTTATTGAGAAAGATTTGTTGAAACTTTGCTGAACAATAAAAATTGGTGTTAGTGCTACAAATCTGTGTACTTAATTAAAAATAAAAGTAGTTAGTGGAAGTATTGAGATGTGTGTGTGTGCCTTATGTTAATTTAGTGCTGTCAGCAAGCTGATTCACCGTTTGAGTTGAGTTATTACTTTGTTTTTTATGTGTGTGTCTATGCCTTTTTTATAAGGCAGTGGTCAGAATATCGTGAAAATTCACTCACCACAAATTTGACTGCATATAATTTACACTTTAGAGTCGTCCACACAAACTGGTTTGTGCCCTCATTATGTCTTTTGCCAGACATGACATGACTCATTTAACGATAGTTACAGTTGGTAATACTTGAATGAAAACTGGCCACTAAAATGCCTAAAACATGCCAGTCAACAGCAAAAAACAATAACAACCACAAACTGAAAATTGATTGACTAATGGCTGTACACGAAAAATGTTGCTCAGATAGTAATAATGGCTCTTCATAGCTTTATAAACTGATTCAAATTAATAGGTACTGAAAATTATACGAATTTTTGTCTAACAAAATTATTGAGACTAGTGGGACCAACCTAGTAGCATAAAAAATTGTATGGTTTATCCTTACTAGGGCCTCCTAACTAAGCTGAAGTCTCAGCAACAAGTCGGTAGAGAGGGCTTATATAACTTAGTCAAAAAACATTCATCATACAGATATGTCTCTCCTAGGAGACAATAGAAGGCAGTGCCATCGCCTAAGGCTGCTAGTGATAAGTTAATCACCGACCCTGACAAAATAATATCCATTGATCAACGAAACCAACACAAGTCATTTGTCCAGTTGAGGACCTATGCTCCCAAGCGAAGTCAATAAGGAGAAACAACTTTGACATATAGAGGGTAATTTTGAACGAATTATCGCTGAAATAATTCGAGGCGTTCGTTGAATGTTCGAGAACAAGTTGCGCTTTGGGAAAATAAGTATAAAAGGCAGCTTTAATTTTGACAGTTTTAATTTTGAGTTTTTGAAGCATGGTAACAGGGATACGAAAATTTAAGTGAAGGTGAAGTGGCTATGAAAATTTCGAAATAAAGTGTTTACTAATAGCGAAATGCGTTAAAGAAACTTAGTGTGTTTTATTTTGACACAATCCAGAGATACGAACTACGCTTGCTGTGGCCAGCAAAACTAATTTTTCGTAATAATATTCGGCATCGAACAGGAACAGCTCAGTCAGCAATAAAACGGCTGTGCTCGATTTTCCGAATCGACTCGAATGAGTTGAATTTATCGTTCGGTTAGACGATCATTTTCGCTATAAATATTTCGTAGCAAGCTTAATGTTTGGCGAATTTGTGTAAAATACAAAAATATAATAATTAAAAATATAATAATTAATAGTTTTAATACACTACATGGTAAAATGGTAGCTATGACAGAGCGCAATTGTGAAAGAATGACATAGTTCCCATCGGTCAACAATGAGCAGTCAGAGCAATAAGCTGTCAATATTCGGACACAGCTACTGAAAACCCTTTCAGTATTAAATATACCAAAATTTTTTGCATAAGTGCTTTATTGCGTTATTTGAACAGATGCTGCCTGGACTACACCAGGCAAAAATTTATTGATATGACTGAGGTGTGCAATCACAACAAAATAAAACTCAAAAATATGCTCAAAAATAAAACACACTAAAATTCTTCAACGCAGTCCAAAACCAGTAGTCATTTTATTTATCAAAACCAAATATACCAATAAATATATAATCGGTCAAAGTAAATGCCGCTACACGAAAGTTTAGCGCAACATTTAGACTTTAAATCACTCTCTTACATTAACTCAGTGTTGCCAGATACCTGAAATGACTTTGTGCTAAATCCTACAAAAATACTGAAATTTCATCCCAAAAGTTAAAAAAATTTCCTACATTTTTTTTTATAATTTGCGTAATTTTAAATGAATTAAACTTCTTATAAAAAATAAAAATATATACATATAATTTTTTTAATGCAGCCTTTTTAACAAAAACAAAACATATAAAAAATGAATTAAAGAAAAAGTGCCACTTTTGGCGTGAGAATGAGATAGAACGAGCTTACATTTTGTAGGCTTAACATTTTTTAATACAAGAGGGTGCTTTGACTAATTATATAGTTGCCAAATATGTTTTGTTGCCAGTGTTCCCCATACAACAATACTTTGTTATCCAAAAATCTTCCAAAAATCCACTAAGGATTCGAAAAATCCCAAAAATATAAATCTCAAAAATTGTCTCCTAAACAATTCTTTCTCCTAAAAATTCTCCTAAAAGGCCAAGAATCTCCTAAATCTAGGGGGAAATCTCTGGATCTGGCAACATTGCATTAACTACTATCCTACTGTCTATTTGATTATAAATCCTGAACTTGTAAAGCAAATCTATCACTTCTATGAAAGGGAATGTTGGCAACTCAGGCTCACATAAGACCAACAAATCAGTCAGACTTGAGATGAAGCGTTTTCTTTTTTACAGATTTAACTGACTATAGGTTTTAGAAGAATTTTATTACAATTCATATACAAGTTTTTTGCTCTAGTGAGCTTTTTAAAATTTGAGGATTGATACTTTTTGACTTTCATAGTCAAAAGTCCAACGATGCTACATGTGACATGTTCATTGATGAAAACCATTCATTCTGTTTCATCAGACAACGAAGTCAGCGAAGCGTTTTGCACCGTTGATTAATTCTTTTACTGTTGTGTGGAAGAAGTCAAAACGGTTTCCCAGTGTTTCGATTATGATTTTCGATTCATGATTTCCTCATTATTTCCTGACACTAACGAAGGTGACTGCATTGCTGTAGCTGCCGTCACTCAGTTCGCCACTATGCTCCTAATTATTGCACTCCCAACAAATTAATCAAGTCCAACCGACATAACACATTCTCACTGAAAAAAACCCAATACTCGTACATCGCTTGCAATAACAACAATGCCACATGATTGACCACCGAACGTGTAAACAAACACACACAAGTGACCTTGTAATCGTTGTTGCCAGCTGCCGCTCGAACGGACGAATGTGGCTTGTAGCTGTGGCTGTTTTGGGGGTTGAATTATGGTCGAACTGTCAGAGTGCCGCACATTAGGCATGTCGACAGGAAAACCAAAATCATTGCTCAATCACACCCATAAGATGCCAATAAATATTTTCGATTGCCACACAACACAAACGATACAACCATATTTGGCAACAAATATTTGTCAACCGGACTGTGGCGTTGGGCGTTTGCTCGACTGTTGAACTGCCAATTACTGTTTGGAGTGTTGGCGCATTAGTCAGAAATCAGTTGATAGTGTTGATTGAACATGTACGGGTGACAGCAGTCTGGCAACGCTGTTGATGTATTGAACAGTGGCTAATTGCAGACCGCATGCAATTTGGGCGTGTTGTTGTTATTGTTGACATTTGCCACACACTATTCATACGTGGCATAGTTGTGGGTAGAATTATTAATGTGACTGTTTGCAATATTTTATGTGGTGACATGATGAAATGTGAAGTGGAGTCGAGAGTGTTTTTAGTCAAAAATTTTAAATTACTTTTTATTATTTGTTCTCTTTTAAAATACAGTGTGATATATGCGAAACACGTACCAGAACCTTATGTAGTCGGTGCAAGAACCATTCAATGGTGTATTTGTATTTGGTTAGGTTAAGTTAGGTTAGATTAGGCATTTGCTGAAAGACACACTTAGGCCACGAAATGGGTTGTGATTCGTATTTGATGCGAATTAAATTTCAATGTTAGAAACTCTTAACCAATGAATCTGCCTCTGAGCTGAACAGTACCACTCATCTATATACTTATAATTGTTTGTCCTGACTGACTGACTGATGGACTGATTCATCATCGTCCAGCCCAAACCGCTGAAGCTGCAATCATGAAATTTAAACTTGAAAAATAAACCTCCGCTGAAGGGATTTTTAAAAATTCGGGTTCTAAAAGAGCAAAACATGGGTGAAGATTCGCATTTTGATGGGCCTATTGATTTCAAATTTGGCAAAAACGCTTCTAATCAAAAATAATTCGATAGGTACTTATTTTGTATTTTTTTCGAAAATCAAAATCTAACGGGATCAACAATTGGTTACCACTTTCGCTATTTTGTTGCCATATGGCAACATGCTACTTTGTGGACGTCTGCATCCTCTATGGTTGAAAGAATATATTTTTTTGTTGGTCATTAGAATAGTTTACAGTTTTAGAAAAAATACGAAATTAATAAACTGAATATTTAAGTTTAAAGAAGAGAAGTATACACGTTTTTGTAATGGTATATCTTGACATAGTAAAGGAAGATGAAGCAGAAAAACTTAGAGAACTTTTTAATTTGACGTTTTCTTTCAATTTATATACTTTTTTTTTTAATTTTGGCTGAAGTATTCAAATATTCAATATTCAAATTTTCGTTATGCGTAAAAAGTTTTATGTTTAAGTAATTATTACAGCCACAGCGATGTGGTTGCTTTCATAGAAAACCACTCTAAAATACAGGGTCCGAGTATAAAAATTAAAAAATTTCTTATGGAATGTTGCTAATATAACCACATAGAAGCATAAGACGAAAAATTTAAAATTTTAACTTTCCCCAGTAAAAACCTGTAGCGAAAGGGTTAAGGTGTTGTATGAACATTCAATGGGCCTATTGATTTCAAATTTGCTAAAAACAGTTCAAATCGAAAATAATTCGACACGTATTTTTTTTCCAAAATCAAAATCTAACGGGGTCAACAATGGGTTAAGGTGCGTATACGGGAAGACTACGAAAACACTATGAACCAAGAGGTCTATTGACCTAAAAGTTGGTGAAAACACTTGAAATAAAAATAAAATTTTACACGTGTTTCTCATTTTTTTGAAAATCAAAACTTAAATGGGTGAACCAAGAGTTAAAAGTATGTATGAAGAAAAATTATTTTGAAAAGTGATTTTGATGAAATGAACTTGTTGAAAGTACCCTTATTGAGAAATAATTCGGTACGTGTTTTTAATTTTTTTCGAAAATCGAAATCTGACGGGGTCAACGATGGGTTAAGAGTTTGTATGGAGAAACAAGATTTTATGGGCCTTTTGACTTCAAATATGGTGAAAGCACTACAAATGATAAATAATTAGACAAGTATTTTTTCATTAAAATTTCACGGGATCAACAAAGGGTTAAGAAGACATTGATTTATTGGCCCCATTAGCTTTAAACTTGCAAAGCCGCAGGGCTCTGCTAGTAACACATAGATACACATAAATAATAAAAAAAATTTGACTACAATTTGGAATGTTAATATGAACGCTAAAACTCTGACTTTTGAAAACCTGGACCCGGAAAATCTTATGAATTTCCTTAAATCTTCGAGTGAAACGGATCGTTCTTATAATATTTATGCACTAATTCGTTGCTACACATGTCTTAGTTAGAAATATTCGAATTCTAAAATTTTCAGGGGAGGCAAAAAATGTTTGATCCTGCAAAATCAACGCAAATAACATCAAAAAACAGTTAAATATATTTTTAAAGTAGTCAGTTCCTTATCAAATGGCCAGTGATGTTTGCAGAAGCTGCGGAGATGAAGAAGAAGTAGAAACGATTTAACACTTCCTGTGCCACTGCCCAGCTCTGCAGGAACTCCGTACCCTGGGCTCTAAATTCCTAACGGATCGAACCGGTTTGCCTCAGATTGAGACTGTTGATTGGCTCCAGAGGAAAACAAGAGGGGATGCACAATGGGCCAGTTTGGCCTCCGAGTGCAAGTGCGGTTTTTGTGCGGCACACAACCTTCCCCACCCAACCTAACCTAACCTAACCCAACGAAGACATGTGTACTGTGCATTGATTTATGGAAAAAACTTGACTTTGAGGAATTTGAGTACTTATTGGTAATTTCATGAAAAAAAAATCTCTTCTCAAGCAGCTTAAGACATATTAATGTTGCATATAAAAAAACTGTTGAACCGTAAATACAAAAACAAAAGACACTCTGTCCTAAAGTGAGCAGAAACGAACGAAATCCAAAATAAAATCCAAAAAAGACTAACCAGCCAAAAAACTTAAAGGCAAAAGCAAAGCTTAGCATCGAAATCTTTATTCATTGATTATTTAACGACTTCTTAAGTGGTTCCTTAAGTACACAGAAACTTGCTCCTTATATGCGATTAACCGAAGCTCAAAGAAACGCCAAAGGAAACCAAAACCACAAATGTACAAAAAAAGTGAAAAAAAAGTGAAAAGAAAAGTCTGAAAGAAGTAAATGGGAAAAAAATTAGGAGCGTTGCGTGCGCTGAAAGGCCGGTGGAAGCGTTTTAGGAAGTCAGACAAGAAGTAATCACGGCGCACAAAACAAAGAATGGAATACGAAAGTAAGCATTGGGCGAGGCGGGCGGGCGGAGCAGGTCAGCAGGACTCTAATATGTGCGACAGCGGCCGACGGTGGCTGGCGAAAGATGGGCGCGCAGACTTACAAGCGGCCGAGCATGACTGAATTCAACGGCGCCGCGCTTAAGTAACGCAAAGTGTGGCGGAAAAGTTAAAGTTGTCGAGCGGCAGCGATTACGCGCCTTCAGCAGCTGTTTCCGCTGTTTGCTGTGGTGGCGTGTAAAAGGGTGATGCGACTTTATAATTTTTTTAAGAGAGCAGAAAAGAGTTACTCAAAAGTTAAAAGGCAAATTAAGTGCATGTGGCAAAGTGCTTTGAAAAAAAAAAACAGTTGTTTGTAAAAACTTAATGCTCGCCGCAAATGCGTTGCCTACTAAAAACAACACTCAACACTTTTTTGGAGGACTTTCACAGCTGCCTAAAAATCAGTGCAGCCTCGATTTTCATGTGAAAATTTTCAATAATCCATTCACGAATCGTGCACTTTGGCTGGCTTTGGCGTTGTGCTGTGTGGTGTCGTTGTTGTTGTGGCTCATAAATTCATTGAAATTGTCAAACTGCATATGCAACGGTGGCAACAGCTGCGGTGCGAAGGGTGGCACGAGTGTGATTTTTTGTCTGGGGTTAAACAAAAAAATAGCTGATGGTGTGTATGTATGTATGTAGGTGTGTGTGTGTGTGTGTGTGAGTGAGTGAATGTTTGTGTGATGGGCAAACAAATTATTGCTGAATTTTGTTGCAAGTGTGATGCGTGGGATGGAATGGTGAGAAGAAGGGAGGAGCGCATGAATATGTGATTGCATTCTGGTGTTTATTGGAACAGAGGTGAGGAGATCAATGGTTGACTTAATGCACTTTTTGTTCACCATTAATGTACTTGAAAAATTGAATTGAAAGTAAGCAAAGCATTGAAACAAAACTAATGAATAATTTACTTAACTTAATTAATTTACTTACTTACTTACCCACTTACTCACCTACTCACCTACTTTCTTACTTACTTTCTTAATTTACTTTACTTAATTAATTTACATACTTACTTACTTACTTATCTACTCACCCACTTACGTACTTACTTACTTACTTTCTTAATTTTCTTTACTTAATTAATTTACTTACTTACTTACTTACTTACCTACTCACCCACTTACTCACTTACTTTCTTACTTACTTACTTACTTACTTACTTACTTATTTTCTTACTTACCTACTTACTTACTTACTTACTTACTCACCTACTTACTCACTTCCTTACTTACTTACTTACTAATTTACTTACTTACTTAATCACCTATAACTTACTTACTTACTTACTCACCTAGTTACTGACTTACTTTCTTACTTACATACTTACTTATTTACTTACCTACTTACTTACTCACCTACTTACTTACTTACTTGCTTAATTACTCACTTTCTTATTTTCTTACTTACTCACCTACTTACTTACTTACTTAGTTACTTACTGACTTACTTACATACTTTCTTAGTTACTTACTTTCTTACTTACTTACTTATTACTTACTTATTACTTACTTACTTACTTACTTACTTACTCACCTACTTACTTGCTTACTTACTTACTTACTTACTTACTTTCTTAATTTTCTTTACTTAAGTAATTTACTTACCTACTTACTTACTTACTTACTCACCCACTTACTCACTTACTTACTTACTCACCCAGTTACTGACTTACTTTCTTACTTACTTACTTACTTACTTACTAATTTACTTAGTTACTAATTTACTTACTTACTTACTTACTTACTTACTCACCTATAACTTACTTACTTACTTACTTACTCACCTAGTTACTGACTACTTTCTTACTCACATACTTACTTACTTATTTACTTACCTACTTAATTACTCACCTACTTACTTACTTACTTGCTTACTTACTTACTTTCTTATTTTTTTACTTACTCACTTACTTACTTACCTACTTACTTACTTACTCACCTACTTACTTACATACGCACCTACTTAACCCTTCCGCTGCAGGTCTTTTTTAATGGGGAGAGTTAAAATTTTAAATTTATCGATGTAGTCATTTTGTGTGGTTATATCAAAAACATCCAGTACAATTTTTTTAAATATTTGTTATCGAACTCTGAGAGTGTTGTCATATAACAGCAACCATATTGTTGTGGCTATAATAAGTATTTAAAAATAAAATTTTTACACAACTAAAAATGTATTATTCTTCAATTACTTCAGCTAAAATTAAAAAAATTAAAAAAATGTATCTGAATTGAAATAAAAAGTCAAATTCAGAATATATCTTACATATTTTTTTTGCTTCTTTTTTCTTTACTATGTAAAGATATAACATTTAAAAAAGTATATACTTATGTTTTAAACTTAAAAATGCAATTTATTAATTTTATGTTATTCCTTAAACTTCAAACAATTCTAAGGACGAACAAAAAAATATATTCTTGAAACCTCTATGTTCAGACGTCCACAAAGTAATACGTTGCCATGTGGTAATAAAATAGCGTAAGGGTTAAACTTATGTTTAAAAATTTAAAAAGAACTTAATACAAAAATACATAAAGTTGCAGACAGAAGCAAGAAAGCAAGAACGAAGCGAAAAAGTGCCCCAAGGAATGAAACTCTTCAAATTGTCTAAAGCCGGGTCCAACCACAGCTAAACCTTAAAAAACAACCCATGAGCAGTAATGAAGTACAGCTCAAAGAAAGTGAAAGGAATCAGCCGAAGACATTTAGAGAAGAACTGTACAAATGATGATAGAAGGGAAGAGATCGAAAAGTTTTTTAGAAAAATAAACAATTATTGGGTTGGCAAGATAATAATTCCGGATTTCACTGTTTATGACGTTAAGTTTGTTTTGAAGTACGTTATGATTTTTTCCTTTTAACATTTGAGAGCTTGAGACTTTGAACTCGAAGATATCCAATTTTTTGGTCAACTTACCGAAGTCAATCATTAGAGTAGTTGAGTCGGATCATCATGAAACTGTGGGAGAGATTGCAGAAAAGTTAAATGTATCGCACACAATGTTTCAAAAAAAAAACTTAAAACGTCTTTGGAATCCGTTTGGGTGTCGCATGCATTGAAAGAGATTCAGTCAGTACAACAATCAATGTTGGCCTCATGCATCTCAAACATAACAAAGTTGACTCTTGTTTAAAAGGAATCATCACTTATATGTAAAAGGGGTATTCAAACCGAGCTCGTTACTTTATTAGTTCGGTACTCGTTAGTTTTGTACGTGTATTTATTTAGTTTTTTGCTCGAATCCTTTACAAAAACAAAATACATGAACAAAAGTACCGAGTACCGAACTAACAAAGTAACGAGCCTGGTGTGAATACCCCTAATGAAAACTGGGGCGTTTAGAATAACATTCAATGAAAGAGTTCATGGTGCCAGCGCGAGCACCAATCACATCGAAACTAAACTTTTTGAATGATATAACTTTCACTGATGATGATGACCTGAAATCTCTTTGAACTCTTTGAATTGTAAAATTTTCTGTAATAACGATGAGCTGAACTCAGACTTGGTTCAGTGTTTTTGCTGATGAGTATCAAAAGTTCTATGTGCGAAAAATCTTAGATTTGCTATTAAGATGGCAAAAAGATCATTGCACCAAATGACAAATATATCGTTGACTAAAGTTCGTTCGTTGTATAAGTTAACATACTGGTTAGCCAACCACATAGCAAGCAACAACAACACCTGAAAAATTCGTCGAGAAAAAAGTAGGCTATGACCAATTTCCAGTAAGAAGGGAAAAAAGGAAATCTAAAAATCGTAGTTTTTATTAAAATTAGAGTGTTCATTAAAATGTGAAGTGAAAACAAAAAATAAATAAATAAATAAAATAAAAATAATAATAAACTGTTTAATTTAAAGCAAAGAGTATGTTCCACCTAAATTAACTTATACAAAAAAATTATATTTATTTTACACTACAAAACCAAAATTACTTTTATGTCAACGTATTTTATTGGCACTAAGACGTGTTAAATATTTTCATACAATTAGATGTAATTCAATATAAAAAAAATAAAGTTGCATTCATATACCTTAAAAAAACATAAAGTTTCAAGGAATCAATTTTTCCTTGACAGTCCTTACATATCTTAGAAAAAGAAAATGAAAATGGAAAAGGAAAGGAAACTGCTATGCCAGGAGTTCATACTCAGAAAAGTTTTTGGCAATGTGCTGAATAAAATGAATTGGCTTAGCATAAAGTGTGATATATTTTTCTGTCATAATCTGCTCGCGCCAGAAACAACAACAACAGGAATCTTCCTCATTCACCGCTCCACACCAACGCAGTTATCATTAACAATTCTTATATCTTCTCGGCTAAAGTTAAAAAAATCCATCGCGCAGTTCATGCGTCCTTTCTGCAATGATTCCACAGCGAGAGAGAGAGCGACCCGATCAAAGGTCGGAGCGGGCAAGGGCGCGTTGTGAAAAGGCAAAAATTCATTTCAAACGTAACGAAATGCCATGAATAATTCCACTTCAATGCGGCGAAAGGCCATGCAATCGCAGAAGAGTGCGCGCTCCGCTCGTTTCTCCTCACTGCAGCCGTCCACCTACTCTCAACGCCTCACTGTCTGTCGCGTGCTGTCGTGATTTGCCGGCACATGAAATGCAACCGTTGGTCTTTCCTTGCAGCTGCACTGGATCGGGTCGAGCATAGTCGGCTGACATCAACTACCAAAGCAAAAACAACAAAAGCAACAATAACCATAATAAAAATTCGCAAAAAGTGCGCACGCAGTCGTTGTTGGTGCAATGGAATGCAAAACTGATGTTTTAGTTGACATTCTTGGTGCGGCCAGGTGAATGCAGTTCGTTGATGCACGTTGTTGTTGATAGTTGGTGGTGGAATGTTGGTGAGTTGGTGTGGCCTGAGTGCACAATTGCCCGATGTGCATTTGCGTTGATGTTTGATGTCATCAGCGCGTGGCCGACTCGCTCTCCGCGGCCAGTTTTCTGTTGCTGCATGGTCGATGTAGTCGTTTGGCGATGCTAAAAAAGTATGAAAAAAGAAAAGGCAAAAATTATGTAAATTTTAATAAAAAGTTATTCTTGCACAAAAATTATTCCTGTTTGCTGTCAAAGTGCACTAATTCGTAATATTTTTTTTTATTTATAATTTTTTTTTTTTAATTTGTGTTGTGTATTATTTTAAGGACTTTGGACAAAGATTACTTGGCCATATTGGCCACTTTAAAGCAACTCCCAGCTCCCAGCGTAGATTACGGCTAAATGACTGCCAGTCGCTTGTTGCCAGTCGCAAATCGTGTCTGTCCTGCTCTCGCTCCCAATGCCTTTGGGCCACTGTTGGCCATCGCTTCGACTGTCTGTAAATATTTTCATTGTCATTTGTACTTTGCTGTGTTGCAATTTTGCAGTGCTTTGCTGTTTGCTGTTTGCACAATTGACAAACTGCAGTGTCGCCGGCACTCGAGGCTTTGGCTTTGGCTTTGGCCACTGACCAAAGTTGCTGTGGCCAGTGCGGCGATTGTTGCACCGGTTGTTGTGCCTTATCGCGCCGGCCGTACGTGTCCACCATGCACAGGATTAGTTTTTGCAAAATTCTAGCTTGTGTCCTTCTATGTGTATGTGTGTGTGTTCGTCTGCATGCATTTCTGTGCGTTCATATGCGCGCGTGTGTGTGTGTGTGGGAGTGTGGGTGTGTACTTAGTGGTCAGTTATTTACAATTAATATTTTTGGCAAAACCAATTTAGATTTTGGGGATTTATGCGTTGGGCGAAATATTTTGGCGGCATGAAGTGTGCTGCCAGTGCAGCGTTTGTTGGTTTCGTGCGTGCGGATGAGGTTGCAGCGATATTTTCCGTTAATATTTCGATTTTCAATTTAATTGGCTGCACATTTGAATTCAATTCAAATTAATTAAAGTCAATAGAAACACATACAAACTACTTACAGATGACATGTAATACAAAAGAACAGATTAAAAAGTAAAAAATTGAAACTGATTCCCGCATTAATCTTAGAATTAGTGATAAATAAGGCTGAGTAATTAAAAAATATTATATGAAACCTTTAGTCTTAGTCTAATCGACTAACGTCGAGAAATTGTGATTGTGAATTTTGTGATCAGTGTGACCAGTTAATTTTTTTTGTAGGTTAAATCTAATCCTTTTTTGTCACTTTCCTTGAGTTATAGCTTCACAGCTTTTTTCCAGCATTGTGTGATTAATATGAAACTGTTTTTTTATAAGCTCTTTTGACTAGTTTTTTATACATTAATACCTAAAATGTGTAGTAAAGGTAATACATTATTTTTCCAATAGATGGATTTAGTAATCTGCATCTCGCGTTGTAAATTGCAATCGAATTATGCTGGATGCCTTTAGAAAGATAAGATTTCATACTAAGAAAACTTCTCAGATAATTTTGTGATAGCTTTACCCAATTTTGTTTGATCATCAAACCATCAAATATGGATACAGCACCAGCAAAGAGAAAATTCGCCATATTTTACGATATTCTTCGATAGAGGCGAAAACGCCAGCCAGGAGGCTGCAAATATGAATAGTGTTTTTATTCCTGATTAGTGGCGTACACAAGTTTTAATTTTGGGAGGGATTCTGTACATAAGTTCTGAGCCCAATACAGCTTGAAACTATATTTACAACCTACAAATTTTGTAACAAAAAGGGGGGTTTGAGCCATTAAAACTCCCCACTGGTTGCGGGTTTTGAGCACAATTGTTCAGCCGAATACCATTCGAAACCATTTTTTGTACTAGACATTTTTGTGTTTGGGGGGATACTGTAACAACAAATCAAGCTCTGGAAGTTCAATTGTCGAAAATGTCGAAAAAAATCGTGAAAATCATCGAGTCCGACCATCATGTGAGCACTACTTCGATTGTCCAGGAGTTAAGCATTGCACAAAAAACCGTTTGGAACCACTTGAGTAAGTCTGCATACAAAAAGAAGCTCGATGTATGGGTGCCGCAGGAGTTAAAAAAAAAACCATTATGGAACGAGTTTCCATCTGCCAATCGCTGCTGAATCGACTCAAGATCGACTCATTTCTCAAACGAATATTGATTAGTAATGAAAAAAGTGTATCGACGTCAAATAAAAACGCTTGTGGTCGAAACGCGGTAAACTGTCACAAACGGTACCCAAGCCTTGATTGACGGTAAGGAAGTGTTTGCTGTAAGTGTTTGGCAGGGAATAATCCACTATGAACTACTTCCCTAGGGACAAGTTTTGAATTCGAACCTGTACTGTCAACAATTCCACCAACTGAAAGAAGCAATCGCCCAGAAGCGGTCGGTTTTGATCAAAAAGAGAGGAATTGTGTTCTATCAGGACAACGCCAGGCGATATTGACTCGCCAGAAGGTCTGGTAGCTTCGCTGCGGGGGACCTCAAGCATTCTTCTTATAGTCCACCAAGTGATTATCACCTGATCCTTCCTATAGCAAATTATTTTAATGGCGAAAATTTGCTTCAGAGAAGTTTGTAAAAATCGATGTTTGTTAAAATGTCCCATTTATGTGCCAATAGAGACAAGGTTTCTATGAGAATGGAAAAGGAGGAAACGGTATTGGAATTACCATAAAAATAGCAACACGTTTTCGTACAAAATGGTGCATATTTGGTCTAAATCAAATCATTCTAGCTATGTATACTAAAAGTATTAAATTTCATAGCAAAAATAGTGGATTTTTTATTACACTTTTTATATTTAATAAAAAAAGTTGTTGTAAAAAGTTGGTTTTTAATTTTTAAATACAGTACTTTTCGCTTAAAGCGAACTTCGAGGAACTGGGCAAAATGGTTCGTTTTAACCGAAAATTCGCTTTAAAAGGGGTCCGTAATAAGCGAAAACATACAGCGCGTACTTTTGAAATTGGTTCGTTTTAGGCGGAAAATCGTTTTAAACGGGTTCGTTATAAGCGAAAAGTACTGTATCTGTATTTTCTTTGGTATTTCTGTCAACTTTTGCTTTAGTGACTTTTACTTACTTTACTTTTACTTTTACTTTTAGTTTTATATTTTTTAAAAATTTATTTTGCGAAAAATTAGCCAAATCCCATGTGTACTTATTGAGATATCAGCGGATATAGTATGCAGTCTTTGTAGGTATGGAAAACTTGCGGTCTTTCTAGTGTTTAAAATTAAAACTAAACCAGTTCCCGCATTAATCTTTTATTGAGGGTTGCTTTGTTTTCTCGCTCTACCATCTTAGCTCCAATTCTTCCCAATATTTTCGTTTTCTTTTCTGTATCTTTTCTTTATATTTCATTGACATTTCATATATCGTTCCTTTGTCTTTTCTAATTTCAATTTTCTATTTTTTCTGCTAATTTTCTACATTTTCCCCCCTCACTTCCACTTTAATATTCCATAGCTCTTCTTCTTCTACATTGATTTGTTTTATCCTAATGTGCTATGTACATGCCAACAAATCGCTCAAATGCGATTCTGTTGCTCGTTGCTCTCCCGAAGGAATTCAATTATTGCAGATTACGCTAATTCCGTTCACCGTTAGCTAACCTCATAAATAATTGCACATCGCTCGTCTACCTGGTGCGACAGTTGCGGCCGTTGCTGTTGCTGACATTTAAGCAATCATAAAAATATCAGGCCAACAAGACAGCAGCAACAACAACTGCACAACAACAATAACAGCAACAACAAACACATAACAACAGCCACAAGATGGCAAAAAATTCCCCATCACTTGGCGTGACACTCGACCGCAAAACGTTACACAACAAAAGACTACGTGACGTTGTCATTCCCGGTGTGCTGATTGCACTACATGGACAACAACAACAAAAAACCACAACAACAACAATAATAACAACAACAACCACCACGACGAGCGCATCATTTGTGCCGCAGCCAAGTGCTGCACAATTTGCAATCAGAACTTGCATGTTGTTGTTGTTGTTGTTGTTGTTGCTTGTCCTTTGAGATCACGTAAAGAATTGAAATACGTTTTTGTGCAATGTTGTTTGTTCATTTGTTCGCCTTCCGCCGCGCCCGTTCAGTGTCCGGCACTCAAGTGTTGCCAACGTGCGCGCACCGAACACGAAGCCAACAAAAACTACATAGCAGCAAAAAATCACAACAACTCGACACGCTGCAGCTGGTCAACTTTCTCGAGCCGAAGTTTTTTCTGTATCAACTGTCGGTACTCCAACTTGCTGCTAATGTGCTGGAACAAGTCACGACAATTGCTGGCAATGAACAGCGACAGCAAACTGAACTCAAGCAACAACACCAACAGAAACACAAACATACCAACAAACAAAAAGAGAGGCACATTCGTTGCTCCAGCTTCAGCTCATCCTCGTTGTTATTGTTCCGCGTTGAGGACCGAAGCGTCGGCTGCTCGCTGCGCTGACCAACGGTGCCTGCTGTGAGGTTTACAGTTATGACGGTATTTATGTGTCGTAATGAAAATTAGATTAAAAATTCTAAAATGCAGCAATTTATGAAGATTGAGTTGTAAAACGGAAATGGAAATGTGAGCTGCAATTAGCCGAGCTTGTGCTGGCGCCAGCGGTGGTCACAGTTGTTGTTTTTTCTTAGTGGTGGTCATGCATAAGAAATGAAGTTAATGATGTGCTCTGGCGAGTTTTTTTAGTGGGAAAGCGAAGACGAATTGTTGAGAGATTTCTAATTCAGTTTTGGTTTCCACTGCAATTTTTGCGACCTTGATTTTCTGGTTTTAAATATCTTTCTATCTATCTATCTATCTATCTATCTATCTATCTATCTATCTATCTATCTATCTATCTATCTATCTATCTATCTATCTATCTATCTATCTATCTATCTATCTATCTATCTATCTATCTATCTATCTATCTATCTATCTATCTATCTATCTATCTATCTATCTATCTATCTATCTATCTATCTATCTATCTATCTATCTATCTATCTATCTATCTATCTATCTATCTATCTATCTATCTATCTATCTATCTATCTATCTATCTATCTATCTATCTATCTATCTATCTATCTATCTATCTATCTATCTATCTATCTATCTATCTATCTATCTATCTATCTATCTATCTATCTATCTATCTATCTATCTATCTATCTATCTATCTATCTATCTATCTATCTATCTATCTATCTATCTATCTATCTATCTATCTATCTATCTATCTATCTATCTATCTATCTATCTATCTATCTATCTATCTATCTATCTATCTATCTATCTATCTATCTATCTATCTATCTATCTATCTATCTATCTATCTATCTATCTATCTATCTATCTATCTATCTATCTATCTGTCTATCTATCTATCTATCTATCTATCTATCTATCTATCTATCTATCTATCTATCTATCTATCTATCTATCTATCTATCTATCTATCTATCTATCTATCTATCTATCTATCTATCTATCTATCTATCTATCTATCTATCTATCTATCTATCTATCTATCTATCTATCTATCTATCTATCTATCTATCTATCTATCTATCTATCTATCTATCTATCTATCTATCTATCTATCTATCTATCTATCTATCTATCTATCTATCTATCTATCTATCTATCTATCTATCTATCTATCTATCTATCTATCTATCTATCTATCTATCTATCTATCTATCTATCTATCTATCTATCTATCTATCTATCTATCTATCTATCTATCTATCTATCTATCTATCTATCTATCTATCTATCTATCTATCTATCTATCTATCTATCTATCTATCTATCTATCTATCTATCTATCTATCTATCTATCTATCTATCTACCTAAATGTTTCTGGAGAAAACACTTTCCTTATATGGAACACTTGAATTCACAAAAGTTTAGAAGAGATATGGACAGTGAAGCTTTTATTACTATTCTACTACATCCCAACTTTGTTCCATTGAAGTTAAAAATCTTTCAGGTTTTTGTTTCATATGGTTTGTCTTATTTCCTGCCAAGAATCGTTAACCAAAACTTTATCAAATAATTTAAATTCTTCAAAAAAATAAACCACCATTTCTTCAATTCTTCATGTCTTGCACTCCTTCAGAACCCCTGAACTGTGCCTTTCCATTCCTTTTTGCTTGCTTAGTTCAAGCATTCGATTAAGACATCTTTTATACTAATTTGCCGTTTTTATGTACATACATGCGTTAGTTTTTCTTAAGACTATCTGCCTCCAAACAACAACAATAACAGGTGCTAACGCCAGCTATAATAACCCTACCCCACCCCCTTGCAATTAAATTCTACCAACACGAGAAACCATTAGAACACCGCCGCCGACTTCGTGACTCACACTGCAGTCAGCGGTGGCTGGTTGCTGGCAACTGGCGGCCACAGGTGAAGCGGGGAGTCAACTTCATGAATTGCTGCTTACTTAACTTATGCGCTAAAAACTTCATTTAGCTTATTGTTCTTCGGCTGCAGCTGCTGATCCGCAGCGCAGCACACCTGCACCCGGCATCCACCCGCCGTCACATATGACCGCTCGTCGCTGTGTGGGTGTGTGTGAGTTCAGAAGGATTGTGAGCTGCTCGCATGTGTGTGTCGCACTATGGTTGTGGCCGTTGTTGTTGTTGTTTTTGGCCGCTGTATGCGCCGCTTGTAATAAAGTGAAAAGTTGATTAAAGTTTTGCACGGTTTAAATTATTCATTGCCGAATGCGTCTGTTGGCAGTCGGCGCGTTCTGTGCGCAGTCGAGGCGGCAGATTGCGTCGACTGTCGGCCGGATAGTGCAGATGGTGTTTTAAGTAAGGCAGCCGAGTGTTTATAAATTAAAAGCATTTTCGTCTTTGGTAAAAGTTCATAATTTTTGCGCTTTCCATGCGCTCGCGTGCGTTCGTCTGTGTGTGTGTGTGTGTGCGTGTGTATGTCGCATATGTGAATCCTTTTCGTAATGGTCCTTTTTGTGCTGCCATTGCCGCTTCCGCTGTTGTGCTTGCTTATTGTAGTGGCTGTTAGTGTTGGTGTTGTTGTTGTTGCTGTTGTTGGTAACTGCAGCGTAATGAGAATGAACTGCAGCCGGCTGTATTGCGCGGCGTGTTGCTGCTAAGCTCTCAATTGTTCCCTCGGCGAGCATTCGTGCGAGTTTTCATTCGCTCTTTTATGCATTTATAATTTGTAATTTTAAAACTTAAGTCAAACTGGATTTGGCAGCACTCACACATACATCTACACCCACACACACACACACACGCACACAATAAACACAAGCAAACAGTTGGCGTGGCCGTCTTTTCTGTGCAGTCGGCGGGTTGTGTTGTTTTAAAACCTTTTCTAGCTGACAATGAAAAACTTTGCGGTTTATTTTGCCAAAAATAAACATGTAATTGCGGTTAAGTCAAAAGTTTTGCGTATAATTTTCCTCTTAAGCTGTGAAATGTTGAATAATGACAACGAAACGGTGTTGGCAACACTGACTGGTAGAGTTGGTACGAATATTTTGCAGCATGAAGTGAGGGATAGAAGAAAAATAATGAAGATAAAAATTAAAAAAATAGATCACAAATGTTCACTGATGCGTTGTCCTGAGAGTCCGAGGTTTTGCAAGATCGAGGAGGCGGACTGGACTCAGGACTTAGCTGATTTTAAAATAATGAATAGGTCATGCGATTTTATTATAGAATTGGGAAATGCTTCAAAATATATGAGAAATACTGGGCTCAGCACTCAGTTAATACGAAAATAATGGATAGATTATGAGATTTTCCCCTTCATTTGTGAGATTCTCCCAAACCTAGGAAGAACACTGGACTCAGGACTCAGTTGGATGGGAAACTAATGGATAGATTTTGGGATCTTCTCCTAGAATTGAGGAATTTTTCAAATTATATGAGGAATACTGGACTCGGGACTCAGATGATTCGAAAATAATGGATAGATTATGAGATTTTCCCCTTCATTTGTGAGATTCTCCCAAACCTAGGAGGATCACTGGAGTCAGAACTCAGTTGGTTGTGAAACTAGTGGATAGATTTTGGGATCTTCTCGTAGAATTGAAATATGCTCCAAATTATATGACGAATACTTGTCTCAGGACTCGGATAGAGTATGAGATTTCCTCATAGAATTGGGAAATGCTCCGAAATACATGAAGAATACCGGACCCAGGACTCAGTTGATTCGAAAATAATGGATATATTATGAGATTCTTCCTAGAATTGGGAAATGCTCAAAAATATATGAGAAATACTGGGCTCAGCACTCAGTTAATTCGAAAATAATGGAGAGATCATGAGATTTTCGCCCAAATTTGTGAAAATCTCCCAAACCTAGGAGGAACACTGGACTCAGGACTCAGTTCGATGGGAAACAAATGGATAGATTTTGGGATCTTCTCCTAGAATTGAGAGATGCTTCAAATTATATGAGGAATACTAGACTCAGGACTCAGATGATTCGAAAATAATGGATAGAGAATCAGATTTCCTCATAGAATTGGGAGATGCTCCGAAAAGTGTGAAGAATACTAGAGTCAAGACTCAGTTGATTGGAAAATAATGGATATATTTTGAGATTTCCTCCTAGAATTTGAAAATTCTCCTTAATCTATTAGAAACGCTGGATTTAGCACATACAGTACATACACATAGCTGAAAATAATGGATTTTTACACTAAAATGTGCTCTAAGTCTTAAACGGTTGGAGATCACGTTTTAATTTTTTTGGTGGACAATGAGTACATTTGAAGCTTTAATTTACGTTAAAATAATTAAAAAAAAGTGTCGAAGTTACTCAAATATCGATTTCAAATTTTCACTTCCGGTTTACTATACGTAAAAAAAATTAAAATTTAGAATTCGACAAAAACAAAAAAACAACACCTTTTTTACTATCAGAAACAATACTTTTTAGTTTTTTTTACAAATTAATTGATACAGATAATAAGCATCCAAAAATTCATGACTTTATGTTTAGTCAATTTTTAGAAGCTCATAACTCAGCAAAAAAACATCATACGAAAAAAAAATTGGTTGTACACATCCACGTCTACTAGAAATATAACTGACCAGAATATAAACAAAATTCATTTTTTTGGGATGTCCGCTTGACGTGAAATGCCCCATATATATATAATTTATATAACTTTCGATCAAAATGAAATCACGTTTTGATTTTTTGTTGTTATAATTTATGTTTTCTATCAAAAAAATCAATGAATTGTTCATAAAACTTAAAAAAACTAAACCAAAAATTCATGAATTTTTACTCCTTTGCGGACCATTGTAAATTGATTGAGCTGTAATTCTCAACCTAAATGATTTTTTTGAAATTTTTTGGTATTTTATTGCTAAAATGTTCAATGAGAGTCAATATTTTGAAAGAAAAATTTGTATATCAAGAAATGCGGAAATTGACCGGAAACGGTTAAATAGAAGATTCTTCTTCCTAACAACAAATAGAAAAAATTTCTTTGACTGGGAACCGCAATATTTTCTCTCGAACAACAAAAGATCTCCCACTAACTTCACGTAAGGATGTTGTCAAGCAGGACACTGACCTATAACGATTCCAAACGGCGGTATGAAAGCTCTTTCATGGGAACATTTTCTTATAGAGGTCATTTGTTGCTGAAAGAACAACTATGGAATGAAGCTTTTTCTTGTATTTTGATTTTGGGCACAATGGTGGATCGGCCCGGTCGGAGCTGACTTGCTGTCTCAGACTTGCGGTTCAATGCATCAACCAGCTGAGGTAAAGTGACCACCCACTGACACACATGCTTACCCTAAGTAGGGTATTTGCCACAGATCCATAAAAAAAAGATGTATTGTGGGAAATGAGATGAAAACAAAAGACTCAAACAGTTGCTTTGTAGCTGTGTAGTTCTAACACTTAAGCAGCCAGCCTTCTAAGGAAGCAATCTATTGGATTCTCTAACCAAGGTGTCCGAGGCCAGATTGAGTAACATTTTCTTTGCCACATAGAGAAGAAGCAGCAACAAAACTTTGCTTATGTGCTACTTGAATCTTTGTGAGATTCGCCACCGCAGTTATCTGCATGCAAGTCTAAGAATCAGCTCGAGAGTCAGAAGAAGATTTATTTAAAGTTGTGCTACTAGAATCCAAATTTGATTACATCGGAGCATAGTCAGAGTTCAATATGAGATATCAAGTTGTAATCATAGAATTTCTGCAAGTTTCCCTAGTTTCAACATCACTAAACGGAGCGCTGCCAGGACCAAAATTTAACGAAATTAATTTTACAAAAAAACGACTAATTTCTGATAATATTTTCAAACTACCAACATTTCAATTTCATTTCAAATTCAACCTCCAACTGTTTGCAGTTCTTTTTGGAAAGTCGCAGCATTTCTTTATTTACAAAAAACACTGCATTCAAAACCACTAAATGTCCTTTCACAACTACACAGTTCGCTCCTTTGGCTGCCAACAGCTTAAAAAACGCAGCAAAACGCTCGCTGCGTCGGCGTTTTGTTTCTGAGTTAAATGCGCTCAACTCGCTGGTGTCGTAATTTTTCGCCGGCACTAATGAAGGGTTTTTATGGTAAACGCACAACAACGCCAAAACTCGACGCTGTGCACTTTGTCGACGCGCGCCGCCCTCCGTTGCGCCATTGTGTTTATTTGTCGTTTTATTTGCGCAATGTTGAATGTTTGTTCGCTGGCAGTCGGGCTGGCGTTGGCGTTGGCGTTGTGGCATAGCCGCTATTGTGGTGTTGTTTTAATGAATGGATTATGAAAATTTTATGTGCACTTTTCGCTGCTTATATTTCTCTCTATAGAATATTTCGTTGTTGTTGCTGTTGTTGTTGTGTTGTTTTGTTTCGATGTTAGTCCATATACGCTCGAGGTGTTGATTTTAATACACAAACATGGCATGGCATAAATCGCCACTAATTTTTCTGCGTGTGAAACAATTAAAATGAATTATCGCATTTAAATCGGTCGCCGTAGAAGCAAAAGTTTAATGATTTAATATTTTAATTTGCAATTGGTGCAATATGGTTTCAAATGTGTGTCAAGGCAGATGAGCTCGCCAGAGCTGGATCTACGGTCCGTCCCATAGGGCCTGAACCAGCGGTTGGCTGTAGCTTATCTGGGGCTATTAATTTCAATATTGGTGAAAATTTTCCAAGTTAAAAATTACACTGCACAACAAAATCAAATTTTTTTTAAATAACAAGGTTCTGACAACGGATTCTGGTAGACGGATTCTTTGTAGGGCATTTTAGTACCAATTTTGAATAAGTACGAAATAAACACTGAAACACATTTAAAGTTTTGGCTTAATTCTGGCGTTCAAGTTAATTTCTGAGCTTTGGTGTTTCAGAGACCTATAGTAGAATTTTATGGCGAATATTTTCGTGCTAAATTTTGTCCTTAAAAAGTCCTGTTTTACAGGACATTTTTGGCATTTTAGAAAAAAGGGTCAAATTAACCCATACAAATAGGAGCTACAGGGTAAAAATGCTCCACAAAAATGTTCTCCGTAGTATTTTACATCAAATTGCTGAACACATCATATACCTAAAATGTGAGGTTACATGGTTTTCGTATGCCGATTCACCATAAGAATGTGCAAAAAGGGGAAAACTTTGACCGTAAACTTTCAAAACGCCGATACACGTATATTTTTTTTTGCCCCCTCTACCAGAATCCGTTGTCAGAACCTTGTTATTTTTTTTTTGTGTTGTACAGTGTTATTGGATAAATTTTTTTTTATTTTTCGAAAATCAAAATCTGACGGGGTCAACAATGGGTTAAGTTTTGTATACAAGAAAACGATACAGAAACCTGAACTGATGGGCCTATTGACTTCAAAATTGGTGAAAACAATTAAAATGGAAAAACGACAGTTAAACGTTTGTATAAAGAAACAAGATTTTATGGACTTTGCGACTTCAAAACTTGGTGATATCACTTTACATATGAAATAAGTCAATACGTGCTTTTTATTTTTTTGAAAAGCAAATTCTGACGTTGTCAACATTGGGTTAACAGTTTGTACGGAAAAAGATTAATTAATGTTTCAATTTATTTCAAACTCGGTACACGTATTCCAAATGACGAATAATTCGATACGAGTTTTTAATTTAGAAAAAATAAAAATTTGTGGGCTCAACAAAGTTATAAGTTAAAGTTTGTATGGTGAAAGCTTATTTAACTCTTTCAACCCTGAATTTTACCCTGTGCCTCGATATTACTTTTTGGTATTTAAACCATGAAACACTTCCCTAAGAAGTGTGCACACGACATTTAAAGTCGCCACGCCTCTTTGTTAGAGTTCTAGAGCTAGTTTACTTTTGAACAATTTTAGCTTTCAACGGGTTAAATAAATTTTGTATCAATATTTTTTAGTTACAGAAAACTATTTCATATTTATGGAAAAATACAAAATTATCACTTTTGGATTTGATTTAACCATTATTAAAAAAACAGGGTTTTGATCAAACGCGCCCAATTCGTAGATTTCAATTAGAACACAAACTTTCCCTGATATCGCTGCAAATTATTGGAAATTATTTTGTGGATAACAGTAACATTTCTGTAATTTGCTTTGAATTCACTTCTAAAAATATTAATTTGTTTGTGCCTACTTAAATTAAACCCATAAATCAATCGTAGCTTTTGCTATAAGATGACAAATAGGTAAAGTTGCTCTCAGGCAACTTTGGGGTCGAAAGGATTAAGGGCCTATTGTTTTCAAATATTATGAAAGTACTTCAAATGAGAAATAATTATAATTAGACAATAATTTTCCTTTTTTTTCATCAAAATCTGACGGGATCAACAAAGTGTTAAGGCATTGACTTCAAAGCAAAGTTGCCGCGCCGTGCTAATAGTTGTGTGTATTTTGTAATACTTACTACGAGCATAACCTTAGAAAAAGAGGCCCAAGCGTCATGGCTTTCCTGGACCCCCATTTTCTTTCCACGGCGCCTGCACAGGGCGTCATATTTACTGTGCTGGTTCTGAAAGGTTGTCAAAGTCAGAAGACAGAGTTTTGTAGAAAGAATTTGTGGACATTCGATTTGAAAGAATAAAAGTCATTAGGTGCTGAAAAAAATTGGAAAACGGTTCAATAATCGTGCGGTACGAGCAGTTCGTTGGAACATCGTGCCACCGTGGAATTCATAAAGTCGAGTTGTTCGACGTTCGTCCGGGGGAATGTTCAAAGTAATTACCTCAGATTGCTTATGAAGGCGGGGAAGTTGCCAAAAACGTATCAGCGAAATAAACTTAAGAAAGCAATGGTATTCTGGACACCTTACCAACGCCAATGAGCCTGTGACATAAGTCTGGTAGTTAAAAATGTATTGCAGAAAAACATCAAATCAAAGGAGTAACGGCTATGAAAGAGTTCAGCGAGTGATTTCCAATATTGAAGGAAATTGTTAGGTTTACAGTCTCTGTCTGATAGAAAGTAATCAATTTTGATTACTTATGATACCTCAAATTGTTAGATAATCCTGTAATCCTCACTCTCACTCACATTTTATTAACTAATAGATATTTTTAATTTTTGTACTTCCTTTTCTGACTTCAAATCGATTTTTCTCAGAACAAAACGGTGGAATTAACACTATTTTTAAAATTATTTATTAAGATATAACTGTGCATAGGTTTCGTTATATTAGCCCAGTACTACGCATAAACCAGTTAACCCTTTCGCTATTTTGTTGCCATGGCAACAATGTACTTTGTGGACGTCTGCATCCTCTATGGTTGCAAGAATACAAGAATTAAGAAACTGAATATTTAAGTTTAAAGAAGAGAAGTATACACGTTTTTTTTAATGGTATATCTTGACATAGTAAAGGAAGAAGAAGCAGAAAAAATTAGAAAACTTTTTAATTTGACGTTTTCTTTCAATTCAGATAATTTTTTTTTTTTAATTTTGGCTGAAGTAAATGAAGAAATATGCAAATTTTCGTTATGCGTAAAAAGTTTTATGTTTAAGTAATTATTACCGCCACAACGATGTGGTTGCTCTCATAGAAAAACACTCTAAAATACAGGGTCCGAGTATACAAATTAAAAAATTTCTTATAGAATGTTGCTAATATAACCACATAGAAGCCTAAGACGTAAAATATAAAATTTTAACTTTCCCCAGCAAAAACCTGTAGCGAAAGGGTTAAGACCTTAGAGAAACTAAATGGAATTATTTGGATTATATTGCTTTATAAATATTTGAACACTACTGGCGAACTTAAGTACATCGATGATAGAAATACCAGAAGCGGGATAAGGAAGGGTGTTATAGGATTTTTTTTATTATTATTGATAATATAAGTAAAAATTTAGCAGAATTCCAGTCTTTAATGATTAGTTCCCGATCTGGAAGAATTCATTTAATAGATATAACTAAATATTAATAACTTTTAAACTATTTATACTATTTATTTATTTAATTATTTATTTAAAAAAAGGCTAGAATTAATTACCAATTCATTTATTAAGATGAGATTATGATATATTGTGGATATCTCTTAGACGAATCTCCAAAAATTTATTTCTTTTTAATTTGTTTTTCAAGTTAGAATTTTGGTACAATCGCAAATTTTTTAATATTTTTAATTTTTTCTGCCGTGTGATATCTACTTAAAAATAAAATTTAATTCTTAAACATAATTTTTAATTAAATCTTGAGTTACCAAATTTTTTCTGTGAGTTTGTGGCATAGGGTTTAACAATATGTATTGTTTTCTCAGATTTTTTATTTACCTGCGTGTTATTTAGAAATAATTAAACGTAAGATTTTCCTCTTTTTAGGTTCTGTTTCTGATATAGTAAATAACAAAATCTGGAAAAAATATATACATATATTGTTAAAAAGTAGATTGCAAACAACAGAACAATTTTGATGATTTTATGTTATGTAGAGGTCTTGGTGAGTTCAATATTTTTTGCAACGCCTAAGAAAACCAAGACACAGACACAGTTGCCTCTGTCGACACGCCTCGTCATGTAGATTATTCCTAATAAAAAACTCAAAACAGCAAGAGATTTCGGCTTCGCAATCGGATATTAAAAATGTAACTTGGGCAGTAAAGCTTTCAGTTGTGACATACTTAGTACCTCATTACTTGTGATAGGGTTAAGATCGCTTATAAATTTTTCAGTCCTCAGAAACCTTTAGGAGCTTGAAATATTTATGTCAATAACGACGCTAGATTTTAAAATGTAAATGGATTAATTTACATGGGAGATATCTTCTCAGTTTTTGAAATTTCGTGTTTAAGTGGTCCTCGTTGGCAACACTGTGCGACACGTGTTGCGCACAATTTCCCACGCGGGCCAGCGCCAAGTGTAAATAAAACTTTGCAGCGACTGCAAACTGGCTTTTTGGCGGCTGCGCAGCACACAGCCACGTGTTGCACATTGGGGCCAAGACCGAACAATTCGGCGACGATGTAAACAAACCGGCACGGCCGGAGTGCGACGGCTGTGTGCAGCGACGAGAGCTTTTCGGGCACTCGCTGCAAAGCGTTTTCACTGGACGAGCCACGGCCAAAGTTCTCCACGGCGGCTGGCAGCCAGCCGAAGTGACGACAATCGGCTGCCAAACTGCGGCCGGCAGTGTTTGGCAAAGCGTTCGCGGGTACAGTTCAGTGTGTGGTCAGCGACGCCACGTAACGTTAAATGCGTAAAAAACGCGCTGAAAGCGAAAAAAAACTCGGCCGTTTTAGAAACTCAACAGTCGAAAATTGCTTAAATTTGATTTGGTGTTTTGCAACTCACTTTGCCGGAAAGTGTGGAATTTGATGCAAGTGAAAACAAAAGAAATTTTTTTTTACAAAAATTATTTCGAAACGCCAATTACAAATTCAGCGAGGTGTAAAAATACGCAGCTGCTTTTGGCGCTTATCAGCTTGTGGCTTTTGTGCGATTTCAACGCAGCGTGTGCGCGTGTGTGTGTTTGTGTCTGTGCGCTTTTTGGCGGCACTCGGCATCGTTTTACGCGCAATTAAATCGCTGCAATTGCCGCCACTCGCTTTTAGTGGCCGGCCGCCAGGGCCAGCGCAGTTGCGCGTTTAATTGATTGGAAAATCGCATAATTTGACGCGTGTGCGCGGCCGTGTTTGCGCTCGTCAAGCAGCACGTCGCGCCGCCTGCCAGCTGCCAGTGACGATCGCTCGCTCGCTGGTTGTTGTTTACCTGGAAATTAGTCAATTAATTAATTAATTAAATGCAAGTTTCGTGCATCGGCTGCTTTCGCCCTCAATTGCCCACTAAAAACACAATAACAACAATTTGGCTTTGTAAAAAACGAGTGCAATTTCGCTTCGATTGCCGCGCTGCCACTTTGCCATGGTGAATGAAACCCTCGACATTGCTGTGCAAATTTTAGATTTTAATTTGGACACCCTGACACAAAACGCGCAGCTGCAGCGATCCTACAGTGGCAGTTGTTGTACTGAAAATTACGCGCCGCAGCAACAGCAGCAACACACACAGCCCGATCCGCAGCCGAGTAGTCAGCAACAGCCGGCACACGATCTGTTGAGCGTCTCGCTGCACACACAACCGCAGCCCAGCAGCGCCGAGAACCTGAGTTGGAAATTCTTCGAGCACGTCTCCACCTTGGACAATCAGCTGCACGTTGGAGAAGAGGTGAGATGGCTAAACTGTTATGGGCTCAGAGATGCACCAGAGATGCAACTAAATAATAGAAAAAAAAGTTTGGAAAAACCTTGCTTACATTTTTCTGATTTGTTGATTCTGGACTTCAAATAAAGTCATCGTTTACTGCAAAGTTATATTAAAACACGATTTAAGGAAATGTTTTTGTTTTGTAGAAATTCTCAGAGCTTTAGAATTGATCTCAGCTGTTATCAATCACAGACTGCACTCACACAAGGACTCTTCACTATATTATTTACCATAAAAAGTTCAACAGTTCCATCACCCAGTTTTCTGTTGCTTTATTTAATGTATCAAATTGTTTTAAATACTTTTGCCATCAAATTCTTCCAAGCAAGAAACCAATTTTTGTCTCTAGAGTTAATGTAAGTTTAAAGTTTTTGAAACTTTGGCTAAATTTTTTTATAACAAAAAAAAATATCTGGCCTATGTAGTCAAAGTATTTCGAAGTAGAACATTTAGGCTCATGTTCTTAGTACTAATTTAATCAAATTTTAATCAAATAAAAAATTAATCAGCAATCAAATTCTTTTCAGAAAGAATTTAAATCTTTTCT
This sequence comes from Melieria picta, assembly GCA_964056695.1. NCBI lineage: Eukaryota > Metazoa > Arthropoda > Insecta > Diptera > Ulidiidae > Melieria > Melieria picta. The sequence goes on along the minus strand of OZ057398.1, from coordinate 33,738,115 downwards.
GTGGAGATTTCCTAAACTTTGATTGAATCTTTTTATAACAAAAACAAGTTTTCTGGTCTATGAAGTCTAAGTATTTCTAAGCAGAACATTTAAGCTCATTTCTTTTGTAATAATCTAGTCAAATTTTAATCAAATAAAAAATTAATCAGCAAAAAAATTTTTCTTTGAAAGAATTCAAATCTTTTCTGTAGGGATTTTTCAAAGTTTTGGGCAAAAGTTCTTATGACAAAAAAAATGGTTGGTCTAAGTAATCAAAGTATTTTGAAGTAAAACGTTTAGGCTTATTTTCTTAGTAAAAATTTAAGCTAAATTTAATTAAAAAAAATTATCAACAATCTGAGATGAATTCAGAAAGAATTTAAATCTTTTTTGTAGAGATTTTCCAATTTTTGGTGAAATCTTTTTATGAAAAAAACCAATTTACTAGTATATATGGTGAAACTATTTCGAAGTAGAACATTTAGGCTAATTTATTTAGTAATAATTTAATCAAAATTTAGTCAAATCAAATATTTATCAGCAATAAAATTCTTTTTAGAAAGAATTTAAATCTTTTCTGTGGAGAATGTAATTCTTTTCTGTGAAGATTTTCCAAGCTTTGGATAAATGTTTTTATGACAAAAACAAATTTGCCGGTCTATGAAGTCAAAGTATTTCTAAGTAGAACATTTAAGCTCATTTTTTTTAGTAATGGTTTAATCAAATTTTAATAAAAAAAAATTAATCAGCAATAAAATGTTTCTTTGAAAGAATTAAAATCTTTTCTGTAGCGATTTTTCAAAGTTTTGGGCAGAATTTTTTATGACAAAAAAAGATTGATGGTCTAAGTAGTCAAAGTATTTCGAAGTAAAACATTTAGGCTTATTTTCTTAGTAATAATTTAAGCAAATTTTAAAATTTAAATATTTTCTGTGGAGACTTTCCAAACTTTGTTTAAATCTTATTACGACAAAAACCAATTTACTGGTCTATTTAGTCAAAGTATTTCGAAGAAGAACATTTAGGCTCATTTTCTTAGTAATAGTTTAATTAAAATTTAATCAAATAAAAAATTTATTAGCAATCGAATTCTTCTTAGAAAAAATTTAAATCTTCTCTGTGGAGAATTATATTCTTTTCTGCAAAGATTTTCCAAGCTTTGGTTGAATGTTTTTGTTACAAAAACAAATTTAGTCAGAATATTTGGTCTCACTTTCATAGTGATAAATTAAGTGAAGACTTTTACTGTGATTAGTTAATCCCTGTTTGTGAAAAAATTTTCGATTTCACAGTTACGAGTTTACTTTGAAAACTTTACAGACAATTTTTCAGATCTGATTGAAAGACATTTTTGTAAAATTAATAGTGAAATTATACTTACAAGTGAACCAAGGAGAGGTCGAAGAGACATTTAATTTAATGCTAAAGCAAATTTAACCCTACGTAAAAGTTTGAATAATTTTAATAATTTTAAACTTAGTGCGGTTTCAAGGAAAATTTTTAAAACAATTTTAATTTCTACGAAATCGTTTTTATGTTGGCAACAGCACATCAAACATGACAGCTTTTATAGAATCCAACACAGTATTCTGAATGAGCTGAGCTGCAAAAAACTGATGGAATCGAATATTATCTTCACTCTAATAAACCAGATATTAATTTGACCGTAGTTGGAGTAATGCAATGAAGAAACTTTTTGACAAAATAGTTGCCGTGTTGTTTTCTATATATAAAGCGATATGAAGTCATGTCAAAATCTGGTCCACTGTTTACTGTTTGACACCAGCAAATGTTTTCCAAAACGGTTTGAAAAAATCATTTGCTTTTGTTCGTTTGAAATATCTTCTGTTAACGTTTTAATATTGAAAGATTATAATCTAATAAGATAATTATCTATCTTTTGAAAAACTTGCTACTGTGAAACTGAAATTCAGTGGTTTTTTTCAAAACGGGTCTTTATCTATTGTAGCTATATAAAGATTCAGTTTATTTTGATTTTGGTTTTTCAAATCCTACTTATTTCTCTAACAATTAATTTGTAATAAGTTAAAACATATATATAAACAATTTATTTAACAAATTAAAGCTTAACTTTTCTTCACTAAAATATTTTACATAACTCGATTGAATAGTCACTAGAAGTGTTTTCATAAATTTCTTGTCACAAAAGAACTTCGGTGTGGGTGCCTTAATATTTATGAATACATTTTTAATAATACATTGGAATATTTTTTCATTCAATTTTTTTTCAATCTTAATTTTTATGATTTTTAATAGCAACAACACTGTCACACGGCGCTAAAAATCGCATAAATTTGTCATTAAAATGAAACTGGCTGGCTGACTGAAATTTCATAATAAATCGCATGAATTTGTTTTCATTAAAATTTTTTTTAAATTCTTTTCACCTTGGCACAATTTTTTTTCATGTATCAAATATTTGAACAAATTTTGAATGAACTAAAATTATTAACATTTACTTTGTTATAGACAATTTTTTTAAGTCTTGCAATAAATACGTAAATTACTGTTAAAACCTTTCGGTGGACCCTTAGCAGTTATTTAATGTTGCTAAAAAATTTAGGTATGTGAAATTTTGACAATTTAAAATATTTGAAAATATCAAAAATAATCCTCACTTATTCAAAAGGCACCATGTATCGCCATTTTGAAGGACACTTCGGCCAACATAGATTGTCGCTCACACACACTCATTCGATATTTTTTAGATCGCACAAATTGCTGCATTGAGTTTGAAGGACACTTTTTTCAAAAAAATAAGTTAGATTTGCTAAAAAAAATGTGTCATTATTTTTGTGGAAAGTCCTGTTTACATTGGACGAACGTGCCTTGTATAAGTGTGTATCAGACATGATTTGGAAACCTCTTATTTTATGTAGTTTGATGACAAAGTGCATGAGCCAAAAACTGGGGGCTGGGATGGGGTTAAATGGCGTCGCATCAAGCTCAAAGTTCGCAAAAGTGCTTGAAAATTCGACAAATTGCTGCACAGCTGCTCCGAAGTTGCTCTTAGAGGATTAAAATCTATGACTGACCCCCTCTAATATTTCCTGCTGAACATTCCTTTCGAACACACTTATCCCCTACATCCAACCCTTAATGGAGCTCCCTTACAAAATGATGGTTTTTATAAAATGGGCTCCTATTGCTCTCAGGTTGCTCCTAGACGCATCAAATGTAAGACTGACCCTTATTTATTTTTCCTTCAAAATGTTTTGTCCATACATACCTAATCGCTATTTCCAACTTTTAAGGGGGCTGCCATACGAAACTAGCATTTTCTATAGAATTAGTGGCCCAATTGTAAATTTAGTCCGAGAAGAAATATCGCATGTCGGAAACTACTGAACCGATTTGAATGATTTCTTGAACAATCGTCGATACTTTTGAGTACAAAAAATACAAAATTAATTAAAGTTCCAAAATTCACCACCAGAGGGCACCTCCCATACAAACGAAGTTGTGAGGTTGTCAACTTTTGGGTTTCTACGAAGCAAAAATCAAAATGTATTGTTGAAAAGAAATTAAAAAGTCGTGTACAAAATCATGTCTAGCATGTACCTTATGTACGTGTAGATATATAAAAAAAATTGTACGTGTAATATGTAAAGCGAAAGCAACTTTTATTAATTTGATACGGTGACCGCAATTACATCAATTGCAAAGTATCTACTAAATTTAAACAATAAATTACGAAGAAATGGCAGAGCGTGTAGGCTTTGCTTCGAGTGGGTTTTCTAAGCAAAACTTTACTTGAATAGAAAAATTGGAAAGGGACAGGGACAGGGATAGGGACAGTGCAAGTACATAAAGGGTCGCCCAAGTGTGCGCAAGAATATATATAAATTTCAAACAATAACAACAACAGCAAACATTGCACCCAAATAACAAAAACAACAGTAACAACAACAACAGTAGCAACACTACGAACAACAATAGAGTAGCAACATTAAATTACATGGATGTTGTAAGGACATTTGCCGCCAACGCCAACGCCATATGTGCAGGAGCGACCCAGGCGGCGGCACATATTGGCGTTGATATCTTAATGGCAGGACAATGCAGCAACAAACAGTGGGCCAACAACGACGACCGCTGGTGGCGCTGGTTGCAAAACGTGTTGCTGGCACGGCTGAAGCAACTACGGTGCGGCGACACCGCAAAACGCCGCTGCAATGAGCAGCAGTTGCCCGCATAGCCATTTGCTTTGAAATTACCCAACGTCAAGGACTCTTAAACAACTTCATGATCGTTGCCCCCCACTGTCCCGCTTCTACTAGCAAAACTGCCTGCAACACGTTTGCTGTTTTCAAAGCACGCTCGCACGTGTGTGTGTGTGTGTGAGTGTGTGTCGGCACGTTGTCGGCAAAAGGATATTCATTTTGGTGCGCAAATGTTTTCCAACAATATTCCCCTCTACACACACACACGCACACACATACGAGTATATGTAAGTGTGTTGCCAAAAATTACCGTATGTTGCACAAATGTCTGTTCCCCCCCTTTGCTGTCTGCTGCTGACTGGCTGCGTGCGAATGAGCGGCGCGCGACACTTTACGTGGCTGCTTGCGTGCTGTTGTTGTTGTTGTTGCTGTGCGTGTAATAACCGCTTGTCTGCAGATACTAAATCAACTCAATCGCATTTGCATTCATTTCATTACACGTTTCACTGCCCCCCCTGTTGCCCTTCAACCGGCGCTGCTCCCTTTCGCCGCCTATTAGTGCCACAAACACACACTCACATACTCACACATGGCGTCGCACATGCAGCAGCCACCAACATTTGCCGCAGTCTATGCCGGATTATGGCTTACATTCGTGTAATAATAAAAACGTTTTCATTCAGTCGTGCAATATCCTTGAATATCCTTGTGCGCATACAATTTTAGTTGTTGCCGTTTTATTGCTGCCAGACGGCCAAATAGACAGCGAAGCAGTGGACGGACAAATCGACAGCGGCACCAGTGCCAGCTGGAATGTTGGCAACATTTGCCCGCTAACAAGTTAACTGAACGCTGCACTTACACAAACACACACACACACACATACGCCCAAGTGATGCTTTCAATGTCATGCCCGCTGGTCGCTTCCCCCCGCGTCAACTTCACCACAGTAATTGCGGCTTTCACCTTCGCTCCGCTCGCATTTCGTCTCTTATTTGCCAGTTGTCGTTTGTGTCTTTCACTCACGCATTTTAATTCGTTTTTGTTTTACTTGCAGTGAAACACAAAGTTAAAATCCTTAAATACAAAATAATACAAAATAATGTTTGCAAAATTTATGCCTTTTCACCGAGAAACCGAATTTGTTTGCCCCCGCAGCCCATTTTTTGCTGCCACTGCCATGTTGCATGCTCCACATGCCACAGCGCAGATTGGCTTTGGTTGCAACGCTGCCAAAGTGCCATATCCTGTTGCACAGTTTGTAATTGAATTTTTCGTTAAATTTTTAAATGCAATGAAACGAATTTGTGTGCGTTGCAGGGATCGTCACTTAAACTAATAAGGACAGCTTTTACTCGGTTTTTATGTATTTAAACGTAGACAAGAACTTATTTATTTTAAACACAGAATTTTGAAGCTTTAGTTTTTCTAAAATGTTCGAGTTGGCTTTTCTAAGGTCAGCGGTAAAGAATCAGTAGAGGACTGTCTTCTGTAAAGAACTAAAAAAAATTTAAATTATTTTCAAATACAAAAACATTAATGATCACCAGAGACTAGCAGTCAGTGGTCAACAGTGAAAAGCTTTTTTCTTTGTTAGTTCTGTAAGCTACTTTCGAGCTCAAAACCTTTTGAAACCATATTTACCACCCACAAATTTTGTAACAAACAAATATTTGGGTAGACAAAATCTTTGGAAGACTGGCATTTCTGCTATTTTTGCCGGATTCCTCTTGGTCAAAAACATCTTTCCGGTTAGAAAATTGCCAAAACAGGCTACTTGCTCGGATTTTTTTGGTTCCCTTTATGAAAAGAATTAGTAGTCCATACGTCTGCCTTAGTCATCGAGCTCTCTTTTGATTACTATATCCTTCGTCAACTCGAGTATTTATGTAGTTTCTTGCGCTTTGTAGTCCACAACTTCTCCTGTATGGATGCCATAGCCTCTTCCTCAGCGAGATTTAATCATGTGAAGTGAAGCCTTAAGTTCCCATCTTCCACTATAATTTCAGTCAGTCATCTCAAGCCTCTCCGGCTTCAGATATGAACTTTTCTGACTTCCGTGCCCAACAGCTTTCTAAGATTAACCCAAGAAGATCTGCAATTGGTTGCCTTCCCTCATCTTCTCAAATAGACCGAGTTCATCTAGTTGCTGATCATCTTTTATATAATGGAACTATTGAAACCATTTGTCCGCGGAAGTCATTTTTATACTCTCAAAAAACAAAAAAAAATTTTAACCCTTTACACGGTACAGTTGCATATCTGCAACAAACCGTAAAATTGCCCGTAATTTCGGAAGTAATTATCAAAACGACTCTTGTTTGCTATTTTACAAATATGCAACGTTCCTTTTTTGAAATACTGGCATTAATAGTGGGAAAACGTAGCTACATTTTACTTGACAGCACTTATTTGACCGTTTTTGCGAAAAGTTGCACGCATTTATTTAGTGAAACAAAAGTGATTAAAACTTATTAATAAAAAACACATAAACACTTTGCGAAAAATGCGGAGTAGGACTATGACAAACGCATTAATTGCTTTCAAAATTTTCATTTAAAATTAAACATATTAAAATAAAAAAACAAGTTTTACTGCTTTGTTGCAGATGTCAAACCAAATGTTTTTTAAAAAAACCTTACAAAATTAAAGTAAATTAAAAAAGAAAAAATACGTGTTTCTTTAACTTTAGGTTTATATTTAAAAAATAACATTTGATGAAAAAATTCGCTCTTGCCGTATAAAGGGTTAATTAAAATGAAAAAGAATAAAAACTTAAATGGCTTAACCCTTTCCGACATGAAAATAAACCCGTTCTGTGTGAACTGTATGGGCTGTAGTCCAATATATTGGACATTGTGACTGAAAGGGTTAAAGCGTCAACTGTACTCATCGAAAATCATGCAAAGCGTCATATTGATGCTACTAACTTAACATGTTTTTACTGGGGTTTTTACTGGGGAGAGTTAAAATTTTAAATTTATCGATTGTGTTTATATCCAAAACATCCCATACTCATTTTTTACCGAACGCTGTTTTTTAAGGTGTTGTTATATAACAGCAACCATATTTTTCTGGCATTAATAATTACTTAAATATAAAATTGTTTATGCATAATCAAAAAAAATGTAGCTGAAGTAAATGAAGAAATATTCAATTCAAAATTATTTAAAAAATTTATCTTTATTGAACTAAAAAGTGAAAATGCACATTTTTCTTATTTTCTTCTGCTACTTCTTTCTTTACTATGTAAAGATATAACATTCGAAAACTTATATACTTATGTTTTCTAAACTCAAATATTCAGTTTATTAATTTTGTATTATTTCGAAAACCTCAAACTATTCTAACGACCAACAAAAAAATTTATTCTTGAAACCATAGAGTGTTCAGGCCATGATACAAAAAATAAAACTAGGGCCAATGCTTCTTCTAAACGATTTTTTGGCGTTCTCCTTTGACAATGTGCTACCGTACTGTTTTTAGAAAGTCGATTGAATATTATTTAGTACTGCAATGAAATATCTGCTGTTAAGTTCGCATTGAAATGTTCATACTTTCGGCTAAAATATGTTAGTTATAGTGTATATATCTCTATACTAATAAATATCTCTAATTTAATATTATATCGAAGTGGCATCATAACTCAAGGTTTTTACGAATACGAAAAACGCCAATAAACACGTTTAGTTTGAAAACATTTGACAGCGGTTCTACTTTTATTTTTTTATCTTTGTTGGCAACAAAATAGCGAAAATAAGGAAACTTGCTTTTTTTTATAAAATGTTAGTCGTGGCTTTTAGAAAATGCATGAATTTCTTTGTTTGTTAATAATTTTGGATTTGACTGCTGTTTCTTCTTTCTTTTGCCTTTTTGTCTATTTCAATAACTTTTTCCACAGCTGTTATACAAAATGTTTGATACAAAACGTTTGATTGAAAATAAAATTTTAACTTTGCAACCTAATCGTAAAGCAAATCTAAATCTAAATCTAAAAAATGCATATGTTACAATAACAACACCTAAAATCACAAAAACAATGTAGCAGCTTACTAAAAAATGGTGCGCTCTATTTTCATTCATTCGGCTTTGAGCACTGCAGCGACTACACTCACACTCACACAGCCATACACAAATTATAATTAGCAGCAGTTAAGTACCGTTAGCTTGCAAAAGTGCAAAACCATTGTAAATATTTACATTTAGGTGGCGTAATAAAAATTTTCCACGTAAGAATTTGACCGAAATGCAAGAAAAAAAAACAACGATTTGATGGTCAAATTAAATTTAAATAAAACTCAACGCAACTAAGCAACAACAAAAACAGAAACATACAACTGATGTTTTCTTCAAAAATATTGCACAAATATGTGTGTAGAGATGAAATGCTGAAATAGCAGAACTGATTACCTAAACATTGCGTCTAGACACAAAAAATTTAATCAAATGAATCAACAATGATGGTGATGGAACAACGGGGATCATCTTTGCACTGAATCAGCGACGAGAATAATAAATCAAGTGTCGTCATCACTCAGTTCACAGCAGCGGATAATTTTGATTTTTTTAATCATAATTTTTTATGTTTTTGCGGAAACGTTAAAAAGACTACAAAAAAATTTGGAATTAATAATAAATTTGATTGGCTTAAGCGAGACAGGATGATGCATTGATTGTGTTGGTGTGGGAGGTGTGCAAAGAATTTTGGTTTGTCTGAAAAATCTGGCTGGGTGTAGCTAGTTTTTAATTTTTCAGTAATGTTTTGTATTGCAATAACTGACAGCTTCTGCCTCAATCAGTGCCACTTCCTCTTTCATCTATACAAATACACACAAACATACACACAAACATACACACACACACACACATACAGTTGACATGCCTTTCGGTTGACGTCTTTCGAATTCCCCGAGCCTCAACAGTCGTTAAGCGATGTATTCTAAAGCAACAGCAGCCGCGTTACCATTGCTCATAACCTGAACAACAACAACAACAATTCAAACTAAAGTGCAACATGAAGTCAACTCGGCAACTCGGCGCGCCGCACGCAACGCGCAGCTCACAAAACTTTTCGCTTCATCACATTTTGCTTCTTTTGCAGTCACGACACGCTGCTCCAGCGCGTCAACAGTCTGTCAACGCAGCTGTCCCATCTTGTCGGTGTTGCTATTGTTGTTGTTATTGTGTCATTACTGTCGCTTGCACCTTGAAATTGCTGCGCGCTGCTGTCATCAATGTTTGCTTTTGCTGCACTTGAGTTTTGCTTTCGCGCAGCCTTTCGCTTTGTTTTTTTGTTTTCATTTTTGTTGTTGCTTTTTAACTGAAGCACAACGTGCGCAATTTGCATGCGGCCTTCTTTTGTTGCTATTGTTGGTATTGTTGTTGTGGTTGTTGTTGAACTCCTTGCAGACGGCAGCGTTTATTAATCGCTTCCCTTATTGGTTGCGTGGTGGTGAAAATATTTGCTTGCGCCAACTTTTCTGCGTGCCGCAACACAAAGAGGAAACGGAAGTGAAATGGAGAGTTTTTGAGGACAGTTCAAGTTGAAGTCGCGTTAAAGTTGTTGTTGGCTTGTTGATTGTTGATTTTTGTAGATTTAGAGAGAGTAAAGTGCTTTAAAAATAAAACTGAATGTCTTCAAAATTAAAGTTGGAATTTTAGATGGCCCATATGGTTTGGTTGTTGTTGAATTTGGGAAAAAAATATTTTTTTTATAAAAAATTGAAAAAAGGATAATAAACAATTTTTTATTAAAATATTAAAAATATTAAAAATAATAAAAAATATTATAAAATATTAAAAACAATAAAAACAACTAAAAAATTATTTTATTATTTGATTTAAGTAGTATATTATTTTTTATTTCTTTTATTAAAAAGAAAAAAAGAAAAAAATTGAACAAAAAAATTATAAAAAATATTTTATTAAAATATTAAAATCTTAAAAAAACAAAAATAAAAATAAAAACATTTTTTTAAATAATAAAAAATAATTTTTGTAATTACTTTTTCCTATAAAAACTAATATATTAATTTAAATAAAAAAATTATTTTTTATTTGTTTGTTAAGTTTTTAATATTTTAACAAAATATTATTTATTAAATTTCATTGCAATACATATATATATATATATACATATATTATACGTATGCATATATTTCACTATTTTAATTTCAAATAAAATTGTTTTTATTATTAAAAGAATAAAAATTAAAAATAATATTAAATATTTTTTATTACAAAAATAAAAAAAAAATCTGTATATTTTTTATCTAAAATAAAAACAAAAAATTTTATATTTTTGTTTTTATTTTATATTTATTTAATTTTTATTATTTAATTTATTGATTTCTTTATAATATCACAAAATAACAATTTAGAAGAAACATTTTTTAAATAAAATAAATTGTTTTTCTAAAACAAAACTATAATTAATAATAATTATTTAATAATGTTTTCTGGTCTGATCTGATCAATTTATTTTTTTTTTATAATTTTAATTTTTTATAATTTTCTACGAGTTTGTTATGTTATATTTTCCTAACGACTTATGAAAAATAAATTTGAAACTTGGGACTAGTTATTGCCGCAGTTTCCAAAATGAAGAGAAAGAAGAGACTGTAAGTCATCTCGCCTCTGCTTGGCTTTAGACGAAAATGAAAATCCCAAGACTCGTCTTTCTTCGACAACTTCGACGACTTGTTTTATATATCTACAAAAATATATAATTGAACTGTTAGATATTTATATGTTTTTGTGTTTTGCTTCACAAAATACTCAACAAATAGGCATTTATTAATATTTCATGGGCATCGGAATTGGTTTTGGCTTTGCCCAATGGATCTGAACTGTTGTTTACTGAACTATTCCTTTCAAATTTGGTGTGTTTTCTCTCGAAAAAAGCGCCATAGTACTAAACACTTGAGTGCAAACATGCCCTAACAATTCAACGTATTGCATAAAAATTTTGCCACTCGTTGGAGCTCGTTGGATTGACTTGCAAACATATGTTGAATAAAACCATAATGCAACTGTCAAAAGCAAAATTCAACATAACTATTTTAATTATGTATAACATTTGTTGTTGTGTGGTGTTTGCGAAAAAATTTAAATACTACAAAAATATCTCAAAAAAAAAGCAAATCTAAAGATAAAATGCAAAAATATTGACAGCAAAAACTAAAAAAAAAAACGTGTATACAAATAAAAGCAAAAACTAATTGCACCAAAAGCAAATGAAAAAAAATATATAAAAAAAAACCAAAAATTAAAAAAATATGTTTGGCTGTTGCATTTTTAAAGCTAATTGAATTCGTGCAGTGATTTTAAGCGCGCACACATAAACACGCACAGCGACAAGCGGACGTTGACTGACATGCCAACAGATGCGAAATGCATTTGTGTGTGTGTGTGTGTGTGTGTAATGGCAGGTGTGAAGGTGAGCACTCCCGCGCTGTCGTCTGATGCACCCAGCTGCCCAGCAATTCACTTAACGCTCGCTGCGAACGAAACACGTGCGGTGTGAGTGAGAAGGGCGAAGGGGAAAAGCGAGGTGCCACTTACAGATGCAAATGTATGCATCGCTGTAACGTTACATATGCGAACGCACCACGTCCGAACATTGCTTTGTCAGTGCACTCAGTTGTCTGTCTGTCTGTCTCCCTGTGCATCTGTCTGTCTGTCTGGCTGTGCATTTGTCTGTATGTTTGTCTGTCTGTTTGTCTGTTGCCCACTGCACGCTGCCAAGTGGCCGCCACTGAGTGGGCGTGTGTATTCACACTCAATTACAGGAAACAAAACATACACAAAATTGCAAAGAGCGCACAAAAATCGAACAACAACAATACATACAACAGTATACAGCATAAACAACAACAACAATAAAAAATTATTTCGACATGTTTGCTCCAAATTCAAACGTTCGGCCGCCAAACACAGACACGCACACGCACATTATGTGGTGCCGCAACAATGGTTGTTGTTGTTGTTGTTGCTATTGCTACTCATGGCTGCGATCCAAAAAAAACCAAAGGAAATGAGTTGAAAATAAATTCTAGTGGCAGCATTCAACTCAATTTTCAAGGCTATCCCAGAGCAACAGTGGCGCATATAAGAAGGGTTTTGGAGGGGGCGGCTTGATCTTACCCCCTAAATATTTGTTTATGGTTTCAAATGGTATGTATTCAGCTACAAAGTTGCGCACGGAATGGGCCCAAAATGAAATGCAGTGTGCGCCACTGCAGTGGCAAATGTGTGTTTGTGTGTCTATGTGTGTGTGTGTAAGCGTGTGTGTGTGTGGTGTCTGCAGCGTTAATTTTATTTAATTATTTTCGTTTTCTGATGGTTTTAATTTCACCAATCTGTTCATTTTCAATTTGGTCAACTGTCTGCTTGTTAATCTGTCTGTCTCGATGCCTGCTGCAAATGTCTGTCCCTCTGGCCACCAATAAATACTCCAGTTAAGCTACTTGCCTATGACGTTGTCCATATGTCGGTTTGCCAGTTTGTTATCCATCTATATCACTAAATTTCAATCTAATCCTTCCATCAGTAAACCATCTATTTTACTCACACATAATTCTCGCACAATTTGTCGCCAAATCAAATAAGTCTTTCGCTTCCCTCGCTAACTACAAAAACAAAAAACACAAACGCCGCACAATAACCTCAAAAATAGCCACAAAAAAGTTGACTTTTTTTTCATATTTTCTAAATTTTCTATTGTTTTATTTTTGTTCACTGCTCTGTTCTATAAATATTAATATTTCAATTTGTACTAAATGTGCCTTTTGAGTTGTTTTGTTGTTAAAATAGCCACAAGTGACGTGTCGGTTCATTTGGTCCATAAATATTGTTTTTGCCGTTTTGTTAAATTTGTCATTTATTTGGCTTGGAGCAGCCACAATTTGTGTAAAAAATAATGTTTTTGATAAAATAAATTCATTAAAAAATAATGCAAAACATTCTTGTATGCTGAAAGTCAAATTCATATGAATTGAATTTTCGCATAATTTACTCGATTGTAGTCTGTTGAGTTGATGTACTCAAAATTATGTACAGCAGCAGCACTTTCAAAAAATCTGAAAAAAATCTTTGACATGTTTAATATTTATAATAAATGTTCAATAAGCAAATCAAAGCGGTTCGTCCACTGTGCAGAGTCAAAGCAACTCTTCACAAGAGTTTGCTTCATTCTTCTCAATAAATTTCAACTCGCCCTACAAATAACTATAAAACTTGGACTGACCACAAACGGAAACGTTACGCTATTTTGCATATTTTTCTGAATTTATATTTTCAACATTTTTTTTTAATTCTACAGTTCAACTTTGGTGTCTCTGTTATCTCTTTTTTCTAATACTTTTCCACCTGCCGTTTTTTAATTTGCACGCCGTAAGCTAGAAGCGACACAACCATTAGCCCAGCGCCCGTTCTTGCGCCGCAACATAATAAACACTCTTCAATATGGGTTTGTGTTTATTTATTCTTTATTTATTTTTGTCTTGTGCACTCATTTAAAGAACACTACGTATTAGTTTAGCGGCGCCGAATTGCCTCATAAATGTGTTAACGCTGCCAATGAAGCGCGTGGCATGGGTCTATTTAAAATTTTCATGGACAAAATCACCTCCACAGCAGTTTGAACATGTTGTAATTTTTCAAGGTGATTATTTCCAAATCAACTTGTACAAAAAACTCACTGGCACTTAGACTCGTAATGCTTAGAATGAGTAGATGCGTTTTTTAGAATGCTTGGTCAGTCTAATTTTCCTAAAACCATCATATGGAATCATGCTACAAAATGGGGACAAACATTTTGTTAGTAGTATTTTCACTTTTTTCTAGTTTTTTTTGGCTTTAAAGAATAGTCAAAGCTATACAAGATTTTCATTTAGAAAGTAGTGAAAATAAATCAGTGAGAGATCCTCAAATTTTAAATTCAAGTGTTGAATTCGTTGCCAAAGTTGAAGGTTTTGCAATGCGAGTTAAAAAGACCTTCGGAAATTCCTATTTCAGAGTCTGTTCATTGAATATAAAAAGTGAGATCGACGTTACAAAACTCTGAGCGATTTTCACATTTGAACTGTAAGTCCAAGATTAATTTGAAAAGTTGGGGGGTTTGCAAAGTGAGTTCAGTGGTCCAAAGACCCAAAGAAAATTTCTTTTTGAGTTCAAAAGACTTTCCAGAGTCTGTGCACAGCATAACAAAAGTGTTATCCACCTTACTAAATATGAGAATAGTGCTTATAACTCAGAAGAGCTAAGACCGCGCAAACGTATTGAAATGAAGAGAAGTCAATGTTATGTGTTGGTTTTTTTGTGTAGAGTTTTATTAATTGTTGAGTGTTTGTTGAAATATATATAAATGTTAAATATATATAATGTTAATTTTTGTGTGGGTCGGGGTTGATCGATGTTGATTCACCGGAGTTCGTACGTCGAGTGCCTGCCGGCTGCGCAAGCTCCCTTCGTGATGGCCAGGGTTGCCATCCGTACGTATAAACACATAAATGGACAAACAGAATACAATAATATTGACAGCGTGACCGGCAGTGTTTAGCGATCTAAACAAATAGATACCTGAAATTTAAAATTTAAGTCCCTTATTGCTTACCAATAGTGTCCGACCGAAACCACTTTTTTGGGCCGAAACCGAAACCGAATATTCGGTTTTTTTTTTAATATTCGGCCGAAACCGAAACTTTCTAGTTAAAATAAAAATCACCATATCAAGAATTTTTTTTCAACAAACGAATTTTACATTAAGTAAATAAAGAACAAACAAACCAACATAGCATAAATAAATAAATACATATTAATAAAAACAATTTATTCATTTTTTAAAAACGTAAACATAAAAAATCACCCTTTCGTACCTTACTCGCTAATATTCAAAAATAAATAATTTAATATTATATGCTAACAAAAGAACTTTATTTACATTGCTAGCATCTAAATTACTTCTCCTTTCACTATTTATCTGCTACACAATAAAATGTAAAAAATATTCTAGAAAGTTTCGGTTTCGGCTATTCGGCCATTTTTTGGCCGAAACTGAAACCGAAACCGAAACCACTTATTTGGGCCGAAACCGAAACCGAATATTCGGTCGGACACTACTTACCAAGGTAGGTTAAAAAAAGGCATCTGAAAATGTTTTCTCTACAGTCTGAAAACTTGTGATTACACTGTGCGACCAAAATCAAAAAATGTTAAAACGCACGAACAATATGGATGTCAATATGGATGTAAAATGAAAGAGAAAATTCCTTAGAATTGAAAAATATTAAGTTTTTTGAGCTCAAGGACGAATAGGTATTGAAAACGTTCTTTTAAAAACTTTATTCTTGAATATTCTTGAAAATTTGTAATCACTTTTTTTGAAAAAATATGTCTTTTTTAGACCATGTCTACATACATATACATATATCTTATGTAGAAGAGAGATGTGTGACCCATAAACAACTAATAGAATTTTACATAATAAAAACAGTTCATGAAAACTATTTGATCGTTTTAGCTTAAATTGGGCCAAATTACTTACTGAGGCGGAAAAAACGTGAATTGCGAACCATTGTGGGACTCATCACGCTTTTGGTCCCTCTTAATGAATAGGTCAACCTTGGGGGACCTTGGCGCTGCACTAAACAGCAGTAAAGATGTCAGCGCGGTTCCTACTTTTGGTCCATTTGAATCAAAAGTGAGCCTTTTTATTTCATTTGGGCCTTTGGGCCGCTTTTGTGTAATTTGGGCCTTTTTATACAAAAGTATATTAATAAGTAAAAATGTCAAGAATGTTGTGTAAAGTTGTTGTTGTTGCTACACCACTGGTTCATCCAACTCCTTTATTACCTACTACCTACAACTTTTACATGTCTAACTAGACCTCATGAAAAATTTCATAGAGGCCTTTGGTCGAGATAAATCGGGTTTTCTGTGTCTGCTAAAGCTTTTTCCCAAAATTTCCAAAGCTAAAATCAAAGAAGGTATAATTGTTGAACTAGACATGAAAAAATTCATGGACCACCACAACTTTACCAAATGTTTATCATCAACGAAAGTAAACGCAAAGGAGTGCATTGTGAATCTTTTGCAGAATTATTAAAGTTATTGCTAAATGCGTACCCAAATGTCTTTAAAATTAATTTTATGCAATGAATTTAATTCCCTAAAAACTTGAGCACCACTAATGAGGTACAAGACGAAGGAATTCATCAAGATTATAGAAAGAATTGAGATAAAGTACCCAAGTTTCGTACCAAAGTACCAACGTTTTTTCAAAAAATATTTAAAAACAGTCTTGTACTACACTCTACACTTTAAATTTTTGGATTTTTGCTAAAAAATTAACGATTATTTGGATATTTTAAAATAGCAAAAGTTACCTATTCAATTATCTAAAAAACCTGACCTGATAAAAAAAATTTAAAACGTATACGCAATCAGCGCCCAAAAATACCTTAAATACTGGATTCAGTTGCTTTGGTTCGAACCGTGCAACCTGTGTAATTAATTATTTTAAAAATTTAAATAAATAATAAACAAAATATATTTTCTTCTCTATGATAAAAAAGTGTTCAAAGTTTTGTGGAAATACTTAAAAAAAACACTAAACAAGAATCAAATGTATGTCGCTTTACATGAGAATTTAAAGCAACCTACCTACCAGAGAACATAAAACAATACACATGAAAACACTGTTTTTAATTTTAGTGAAGAAAAACGTGTGGCCAATATTTTTAGGTCATCAATTGTTCAATAAGCCAACAATACTCATATTAGTATTTAGTAGTTTCGGTATTAAGAAGCCAACCAAATCGCTTTTATTGCGCGCTCGAATAGATAAATAATTCGCCAATTTTGCAAGTAGTCGATCCATTCAAATGCCATCACAATTTGGACGCGTTCCAGTAAATCATTGCAGGCAGTAATTAAAATATTTCTGCATTGGCCCATTTATCTCTGTCGCTGTCTGTCGCTGCAATATTGCCAAGAATATCTAATGTCTTATTTTGCCGCCTTTCAAATGCGATTTTCACCTCTAATATTTTCACATTTGTTTTTATTTTCTTGCAGTCGAGTGCAGTCGTTCACGCTAATGGCGGTCATTTAATAGGCAACGACGCAACAACAAAAACAACTGCAGCGGCGTCAACACACGAAGCGACAGTGGCCGCTGACGGACAGCCTAAGGAGACAATTGCACGGTAAATATGTCAGTCACTCGTTGGGGCTGCACCACATTAGCCAATTTGCATTTCTCATTTTAATGGACGCGCCGCACTTTTCAGCTGAAAGCCAATTTTGGCTCATTAAAAAGTTACGATTTGGCCAAAGTTGAAAATAGAAAAACCCATAAATTCACATTGCAATTTTAGTGTGATGCGAGGGGGTAGGGTGCATGAAGTGCCAAATTGCTGATTTACATTGCAGTTTCGGTGGCAAGTAAGACTGTAAAAAATACATAAAATTAAGTAATAAAAAATTGGATGAAATGCAGACAAATTATTTTTATTATTTATGGTCACAGACGAAAAATATTTGGTTTATATTTTGTATACATTTATTGTTTTTTTATGTCGATCTTTATATAGTTTATTGTTCTAAATATATTAGTTTATTTTTACCATTTAACACTAGAATGCCCAAGGTAGTCATTTTGACTACATTGAGGTCTTTTATTGTAAATAACTTTTATTGCATTGCTTTCTAAAAAATATCTTACGTGGCTTTTATTAATTTTTAAAGCTCCATGGAATAAATAAATTAAAAATATTGTAAAAATATGTTTACCCCAATTATGCAAAATTTACCTTAAATGCCCAAAAGCAGTCATTTTGACTACCTACAGAACATTTTCAGCAAATCTTACTGATAAATAGACAAATATGCATCTTCAATTGCGAAATATGAAAATTTCAAATAATTGCAAACATTTATCAGGTGTACAACTTTGCTTCCGCCGTTTTCCGATAGGTGGCTGTACCGGCTGAGGCTGGTTGAAATACATAGATGGTAATGCCTTTAAAGTGAGTGTGGACAGTGCCTAACGAATTGTCATCGCCGTTTCAGTGACAGTTGTTCTTGTTTTCGTATTATTCACGCTCGAAAATGTCCGTTTATGTGCCCAATTCTCGCCATTTGCGGGAAGTTTTACTTTTCTGTTACAATTCGCAAAAAAATGCAGCTGAAGCGCATCGAATGCTCTCAGAAACTTACGGTGATGCTGCTCTGAGTGAAAGAACGTGTCGGGAGTGGTTTCAACGTTTTAAAAATGGTGATTTCGATGTCGAAGACAAACATGGTGGTGGAAGAGAAAAAACCTTCAAAGATGAACAACTAGAAGCATTGCTTGATGAAGATTCGTGCCAAACCCAAGAAGAGCTTGCCGAATCGTTGGGAGTGAGTCAGCCAGCCATTTCAAAACGTCTCAAGGCCCTGGGCATGATTCAGAAAGAAGGAAACTGGGTGCCGTACGAGTTGAAACCGAGGGACATCGAGCAAAAGTGGTCAAAAAGTACCTGGAAACGCTGAAATGGGAAGTCTTGCCCCACCCGCCGTATTCCCCAGATGTCGCCCCTTCTGACTTCCACCTATTCCGTTCGATGGCACACGGCCTGGCAGATTAACATTTTCAATCCTTCGAAGAATTGGAAAAATGGATTGCTTCATGGATAGCGTCAAAAGAGGACTCCTTTTTTCGAGCCGGGATCCGAAAATTGCCGGAAAGATGGGAGAAAGTTGTCGCTAGCGACGGACAATACTTTGAATAATACATCTGTAAGCACTTTTTCGCAATAAAGCTTTTAATTTTGGAAAAAACGGCGGAAGCAAAGTTGTACACCTGATAAAAAAAAATATTATTGTAGGCTGTGACTCAAATTCCAAATTTAATTCCATTTTATCCCATTTATGTGTAAAGTACGCCATTATATTTAAATTAATTTACTTTGTAAACCATAAAAAAATAAAACTAAATGCTTATTTTAGTTTAATCTCGTGTACATTTATTCATATTTGCTACTTAAAAACCAATTAAATACAAAAAAGTATGGGCATTTTACGTAGGTCAGATTGTCGGGCATTCTAGTGTTAATTTACATAACCTCACTTAGAGATTAACATAACCTTACTTTTAAGATTTCTAGCATCAATTAATCAATCAATCGTTTTATTGTTGTAAAACCTCTTAATCATGATTGCTTTCACCAACATCACTAACACCTCCATACGATTTCATCAAATCATCATCACGCAATGTCATGCACTCGCACGTCCAGTCAGTCCAACGGAATTGTCAACAATCTGGCCAGCAATACATCTGATGATATTCTTTCACAGCAATCGCCGGATTTAATACGAACAAAACCGGAGCAACTGCCAACGCAGCAATCAACATTTCGATTTACATCACCGACATCCACTTTTAAACGTAAGAAGAAACAACAACAACAACAACAACAACAATTGTATCATCAATCGCACACCAACAACAATCAAAGCAATATAACACTGAATGCAGTACTCTCAACTACAACAACAACACCATTAATAAATAATCAACTGCCATTACCCACAACGGTTGCCATAACTCAGCGACCAGTTAGCGTTAACTTGTCTGTAATAACACAAACACAAGCACCAACAACACCACCACCAACAACAACCGCAAAGCCACACAATGCCACACTGCCGCCGATGATGTTAAGTGGTGCAGGTGCAAGCAATTCCACAACAGCAACGGCAACGGCCACACCAGCAAAAGCGCCAACAACAGCCGGCAGCATCATTGGCATTGGCATTGGCAGTCGTGTGCCGCTCCAGACGCGCGCCCTGCCCGTCATTGCCACAGCGACTGCGCCAGCGCCAACAGCATCGCGACAGGCTTATGCCGCCGACGGCGTGGACCTGGTGGGCGGTCACACAAAGGCGACGACCGCAGGCGCCGTCGGCGCGATAACTGACCACCATTTGGCCAGAATGGGTGCCAAGCTGACGGCAAGCGGTGCCGGCAACCATAGCAACAGCAGTGGCAACAGCAACAATAACAATAATAGCCATCACAAGGAGCACTGTGCATTCATCGATGGCATCGAGACGCATTTGGCGCTGGTCGGCTGGCGCAAAAAGTGCCTGTACACGCTGCTGCTGCTGCTCATGTTGCTCATCATAACGAATTTGGTGCTAACGCTGTGGATACTAAAAGTGATGGAGTTCTCAACGGTGAGTGTAAAAGTGCCACAACAGCAACAAAGAACATTCGAGTAGAGACGATAAAGTCTGAGCGAAAATAATACAATTTGAATTTGAATCATATTAAAACCCTTTACGACCAATGGGGCGTATGAGTGATATTGATAAAACTAATTTCAGTTTATTGTGTAACTAACTAATTTATTGAAAGCAATATTTTGAATGTGAAGTTGAATTTTTCGCGCTTCGTGAAAAGGTCTTTCAACGACGGAAGCAATTGCAGATTGTAGAATAATCTGAAACAAGAAAATCAAATAGATTCTTAGGGCTGGAACACATTGACAACGGCAGCGTCATTGACACACAATATTAAAAAAGCGCCAACTTCAACTGTCGCTGTGTAGTAGACTAATTGATTACAATGAAATCGACAGCAATAGCATCAAGATTCTTAAGTTTTTGTGCACCAAATTGGAAATCGGAGGCCTTTAGGCAGTGTTGACCATTCTGCCACTCGCAAGTAGCAGCAACGCCGATGCACGTCGCAAGGTAGCGAGTCTCCAATTTCTCACTGGCTTAAGCTTTTCTTATATATCCATTTGATTGTTCTGCAATCACCTTGAAGAAAATGCCAATGACAAATATAATAACTTCTAGTCAATTTTAACGAAAATAATAATAAATTTCTTATTGTTGTTCAAAGCATAGAGAAAAAGTAAGAAGAACGCCCTTAAAAATATCTGTTTTGAAGCAGTGATGCCAGTTGATTTTATTGTATAAACTGCAACGTAGAAATAGTTCTAAAGTTAGCGATAGCAACAAGTGTGGTCAGCGGTTGTGCAGTCATTAAAATATTCTTCTCCATAAGAACATTGTAGTTCCATTCTTTAAAAGATTTGATCGTGTCGCTGCCGTTGTCAATGTGTTCGAGACATTAATCTTCACAAATAAGGCTTCCCTTTCATTATGTTTTCTTGGAAAAATGTGTGGTGGAATGACTCAATTTGGTTCAATGAAATTCTAGTTTGACTAAATTTAATTAAAGCTTCCAGAAATCTAAAATACAAAATTTTTAAAATTGGGTGAAAATCTGGGTGAAACTTCAGATCAACCATCTGAATAGTTTGCAGTTCATAGCAAATAGATCGAAGTGTGTCTTGAATGTCATAAAATTTGAATATCTGTGTGAAATTTCAGATCAAACATCTGAACAGTTTGAAGTTCATAGCAAATGGACCAAAGTTCATTGCAAATAATATCAAGTTTTCAAAATTTAGTTGAAATTTCAGATCAACCGTTTAAACAGTTTGAAGTTCATAGCAAATAGACCAAAGTTCATTGCAAATCGTATCATGTCTTCATAATTTGGGTGAAATTTCAGATCAATCGTCTGAACAGTTTCAAGTTCATAGCAAACAGATCGAAGTTCATCGCCAATCGTATCTGGGTGAGATTTCAGATCAATCGTCTGAACATTTTGAAGTTCATTGCAAATCGCATCATCTTTTAAAAATTTGGGTTGAATTTTCAGATCAACTGTCTGAACAGTTTAAAGTGTATAGCAAATAGACCGAAGTTCATTGCAAATCGTATCAAGTCTTGAAAATGTGGGTGAAATTTCAGATCAACTGTCTGAATAGTTCGAAGTTCATAGCAAACAGATGGACCCTCATTGCAAATCGTATCAAGTCTTCAAAATGTGGGTGAAATTTCAGATCAACCATCTGAACAGTTTGAAGTTCATAGCAAACAAATGGACCCTCATTGCAAATCGTATCAAGTCTTGAAAATGTGGGTGAAATTTCAGATCAACCGTCTGATTAGTTCGAACTAGACCGAAGGTCATTGCAAATCATATGATGTCTTGAAAATCTGGATGAAATTTCAGAATTTTTAGATATCATCAACCGTCTGATTAGTTCGAAGTAGATCGGAGTTCATTAAAAATCCTATCATGTCTTCAAAATTTGGGTGAAATTTCAGATCAATCGTCTGAATAGTTTGAAGTTCATTGCAAATTGTATCTTCTCTTAAAAATTTGGGTTAAATTTTCTGATCAACAAGTAGACCGTTCATTGTAAATCGTAGCATGTCTTCAATATTTGAGTATTTTCTATGAGTATTTGTATGAGTATTTTTTTCTGAGTATTTTCTTTTTTTAATTTATAAAAAATAAAAATAAATATGTATGTAGAACATTGACCCATTGGTCATGAAAATTAAAAAACCACACCCTCAACTCTTACGTCTCATTTGCCATTAATTGACTTTAAGCAACTTTCCTTCTCTCTTATTCCCACACACAATCGCTCACTGTGGCACAGGAAGGTATGGGCCAGCTGAAAATTGTGCCGGGCGGCATTCAGCTTAGCGGACAGGCGCTGATCATGGACATGCTGCGCGCCTCCACCATACGCTCCAGGCACGGCCAGCCGATAGCGATAGGTAAGTTGTACAAAAACCATAAACCACAACCTTGGCTCGTATGCTACGCAGCCAGAAGGGATGGGCGGCTTGTTTGTGCCCCGTAAGCATGACAACGCCTCCAATCCTGTGTGTGTGACTGTTTGTGTGTATTTGTGTTTGCGCGCGATAACAACTCAGATAAGCTGTGCGTAATTTATTGTGCCGCTCTTCCTGTTAATATTCATTTTGCATAAATTTATGTTTGCCATTTGATTGTGTTGCGTCCTTCTTGCTTTGTCTACGATTGCTCCTTCTTGTAGTTGTTACTGTTGTTGTTGCGGTTGTCTGCTTCCTGCATTCGGATGCGATGTGATTGCCAACCGGAGGCAACACATTGACCGCATTTTGTATTCATATGTGTGGAAAACTCCCAAGTCATTTGTCCTTTGGTGACAACAGTTTCCACACACACACACACACTGATGATTTGCAACTTTTCATACTTTGTTATGTAGATTAGTGGCGCCAGTGTTGATTAGAGTGATTCGGCGCTCATGTGTCCACATGCTAACTTATGAATAGTTAAATATATTTAATGACGTATTAATAAAGCTGCTCGCTACTTATTTGCGACAACTTTTGCGACTTTTGTTTGAATAGTGTAGCTATGCACTACTGATTCTATGCAGCTACATTGATGACTGTAAGACTTAGACAATTCTTAAGTTTTCTAGAACATCAGTGTTAAAGTTACAGTAAGAAGCGAAAAAACGAGACATTGAGGCTTTTTTACAAAAGCAAAGTCCAATTTACAAGTTCAATTTAGTGTTTAAATTTATTGCGTATGCAGTCATTAACATCTTTGCTCATTGGACTATGAACCATTTGTCAAAGTTTTATTCAATGTGAATTATTTTAGGTAGTGCTGTCTCAGACTGTCTTCACTAATAATAGAGCGCCACAGGAGCTCGATCTTTTTCCCAATTATGCTCCGTATTTTATCCTCCTCCTCCTCGGAGCCGCACCCTCGACAGAAGTCATTAGATTGTGGTCCCAGTCTCTCCGCATGTTTACTCAAAAGACAGTGAACCGTGAGCAGCGAGACCGTTGTGCTTATTAAGCATCTTGTTAGTCCGTTTCATGTTATAGGAAGCCCAAGTTAATCGAGAGATATTGCAGGCCTGTTCCTCCGACCACAATTAGTTTGCTTCTTTCTGATAGAATTGTTTGAGTATCAATTTAACTGATGCAATTCGAGCTCCCATTGGAAGGAAGGACGAGGCCTCGTCGAGCAACGTGCCCGCTCTGGCTAGTTCGTCCGCCTCGCAGTTGCCTACAATACCGCTGTGCCCTGGCACCCAGAACAATGAGACGTTGGAGCATCTAGCTAAGGTGTTCGAGGAATTTCGGCAGTCCAAGACCAGTCCAAGACTCACCCCAGCGAGCGCCCCACAGCCAACCTTGTTCGCCAATTTGGAGCCATCGGTGTAGATGGTAATGGAGTTTCCGGTGGATAACTCGCCACCATTCTTCCCTACTAGGAATGCGGACATTGAATCCGCGGTCAAACTGAGTGGGGGTGCAGATGTGATCGATAACACCGTGCGACAAAAATTAAAAAAATGTTTCACACCGGAAAAAATCCATATGGGCGTGAAACTAGAGACCAAACATAGTAATACTGCGTACTCAGTTTTTCATTTCTACATCCTTTGTCCTTTTAAAAGGACTTCAACATTTTGAAGGGGATAAAAAATAAAAAAATGTATATATAAAAAATACTTAACCTCGTTAGAATATGGCAATATGTATATCAAATGAAAGAGGAAAGGCTCAAGAATTTAAATAAATTTAATTTTTTAACTATTTGTAAAAAAAAGGATAGAAAAAGGTCCTTTAAAAATTTTAATCCTTTATATCCTTGAAAATTTACATCGAATTTTTTTTAAAAGTAAGTATGTTAAACCCCCAAATCTCCTTGATCACGTGCCAAAATTTCATTATTCTCGCTTCATTGATTTTGTATCTTTTTATTATTTAAAATACTGATACTCAAATAAATTAGAATTTTTGTACATCATTAGAATTGCAGCTTCCGCCTTTTTTTAATAACTTTCGAACTAATAAAGTTAGAGTAATGAAATTTTGACAAGTAATCAGGGAGATTTTGGGTTTTAACAGTTAAAAAAAAAGTTTACAAATAGTTAAAGAATTAATTTTATTTAAATTCTTGAGCCTTTCTTCTGTCATTTGATATACATATCGCCATATTCTGACGAGGTTAAGTCTTTTTCATATTTTTTTTATTTTTATCCCCTTTAAATTTTTTAAGTCGTTTTAAAAGGACAAAGGATGTAGAAATGAAAAACGTACGAAAAACGTGAGTACGCAGTATTACTATGTTTGGTCTCTAGTTTCACGCCCATATTGATATTTTCCGGTGTGAAAAAGGCTGTCGTACGGTCTAACGATTGGCACCGAAAAGTCTTGAGTAAGAATCCTGGAATGACTGCAGAGCATTTCGCACGTAAATTGATCCGCTGCGCAGTTGGGAGCCAGTGAAAAAGGGCGAACAATGCTTTCGTGGGTGTAGTGCGGACAGACCCTGTAACCAAGATGGCCGCCGTTCTCCTGAATTTATCAAGAGGTTTCAGTTTGACCGCCTTACTAATGGCAGCTGCTCCTACCATACAAAACAAAGGACGACCCAGGTGCCCACAGGGGTTTTCTTGTCTTTCTTTCTTGCAAAGTTAGTCCACCGAAAAAGTTTTGTGACCCACCGAGAGAACAAATGGCAGCAAACGTAAAAATGGTATTGGGCGTCTCATAAAGGAGTCACAATGGCTGCTCGGGTATATTTTGGAGTCTTTCTTCTTTCTTTGCGATACACTTTTAGCTTATGTGGGCACCTTGGGCTGCCTCAACCCTTTCGACCCCAAAGGAGGCGAGAACGACTTCACCTATTTGTCATCTTATAGTAAAAGCTACGATTGATTTATTGGTTTAATTTAAATAGGCACCAACAAATTAATATTTTTAGAAGTGAATTCAAAGCAAATTACAAACATTTTACTGTTATCCCCAAAATAATTTCCAATATTTTGCAGCGATATCAGGAAAAGTTTGTGTTCTAATTGAAGTCTATGAATTGGGCACGTTTGATGAAAACCCTGTTTCTTTAATAATAGTTAAATAAAATCAGTGATAATTTTGTATTTTTCCATAAATATTAAATAATTTTTCTGTAATTAAAAAATTTTGGTACAAAATTTATTTAACCCGTTTAAAGCTAAAATTGTTCAAAAATAAACTAGCTCTAGAACTCTAACAAAGAGGCGTGGTGACTTCAGATGTCGTGTGCACACTTCTTAGGCAAGTTTTTCATGATTTAAATACCAAAAAGGATTATCGAGGCACAGGGTAAAATTCGGGGGTCGAAAGGGTTAATCGAACCTAATTTTGATAATTGATAATTGATAACTTGATAATCTTTCGCCTTTTTGTGTGATCCTATAAAAGGTTACTATTGGCTTATGTAGACACTGAGCTGCCACCTGAGCCTAACCTACATTTACATAGGATTCCCGGTTCTAAAACGACCCTCGAACCTGGCCACTGCCCACATTCAATTAAAACAAAACTATTTCCAAATGCAATTACACTAAGCGAGGAATACACATTTCAACTCGTTTTGTAGAGTTAAAAATTTTTTGAAATTCAAATTGTTCAAACTTTAAATTTAAACAATACTTAAACTTTAAATTTAAAAGTTGAACATCAATTTAAGAATGCAATATTTTTCATTGCAAAACCTTCGACTTCTTGGCACAACTTCAAGTAGACCAAACCAATTCGGCCCCTTGAAACAAGATCAACATTTTTGTTGGCAGCGCCGTCTTACTGCCCGCAAATATTCACATTCACCTTGACTAATAGTTGAGGAAACGTAAGAAAATTTATGCTCACATAAATCTACACTCAACACGGCAGCGGTCGGTGGGCTCGTGCTTGACGTGATGCACAATTACAGATAAAAACGAGCCAAAGACAGATGGGTTTTCCCAATGAGTCGCCGTGCGTCGGGCACATGCGAAGCGTCGCTGATAAGCGAGACAACACAGCCCTGAGCCGCGTCATGACAGGCGCAGCCAGCGGCCAAGACGGTCGCGCTTCCCACAAGCAATTTTGCAATGTTGCCGTTGCTCTCCCAGGACCAACACGTTAATATTATGGCAAGAATTTTATTTCCGTTTCCGCTATCATGTCGCACTAATCTTGAGGTTTCCTGTGCATTTGTAGTGGTGTATGTTTTATTTGTGCGTTGCTGTAGTGGTTACATGTTAAGATATTTGTTGTATATGTGTGTGTTTGTGTGTGTGATATCGGTGCTAACAAATCTCATATTTATTTTCGTTATATTTCTTTGCATTGCTACGGCTGATGGTCGCCAACGTTGTCGTAATTCACCTTGACATCAACAATAACAACAACAACAACAACAACAACGTTGTCATTGCTGCTGTGCGCTGCTGCGCAACCATGTCACATCAACACCAACAACAACATCGACATCATCAACAGAATCATCACGTAATTTTTCAATCAATACACGTGACACGAATGGCCTGTTGGAGAACCATTTATTCCTGGGCCACGATAAGCTCGAATGCCTTTCGACGGGATTTCGCATCAATGACACCGCCGGACGAAATTTATTTTCCGTAAATCGAAATGAAGTCACAATCGGCGCACACGCGCTCCGAATTGATGGCGAAGGCGGCGCCATATTTCGGGAGTCCATCCAGACGCCGCACGTACGCGCCGAACCGGGAAGCGAGCTCAGGTGAGTGCGACCAGACGTGCGAGAAAGTTGCATCGAGCGAAAGTTGCGCAAAAAGGAAATAGAAATGCAACAACAATCGTTGCAAATAAAAACAAAAAAACACACAGCCAGACAGACAGACGCGCGCCCGAACCTGTATTCACGATGCAGTCAGTTCACAGCTGCAGCGACACGAATCGCACGAACCGGCGAGTATATTAAAAAACGCTTAAGGCCGCACAGACTACGAACCGGATGCGCGGCTCACGTACGGCCGCACACACACACAAAGACCGACCACACATACAGCCAAATGCACAAACTGGCCGGCAAATAAATCGTCCGTCCGGTTGCGCGGCAAATTGCGCTGGACATATTGGCCGAGCCCCGGTCGAGCGGCATAGGCGGTCGACATATCGCACCAAATTGACTCGACTTGATTTACAGATGTCTGCGCCGCTCTGTGCATTTGGCACTATGTATGTAATTGTCTGTGTTTGTGTGTGTGTGAGTTTGCCGCCAGCCTGGGAATTCAATATTGAAATGATTTGCAAAAATAGGCTGGAGGGAATATATGCACATTTCAGGCCGCATAGAAAATGCACCAGCCGAGTGGAGACCCGACAACAAGTGGAGAGAATAGAAGGGGAAGTTTTTCTTGTGCGAAAAAAATCTTCAAAGTGGGTGTGCAATTGCAGAAAAAGCCAGGAAATTGCAAATCAAAACTCAACTCTCGAATTACCAAGTCAAACTGCAAACCCTGCACTAAGCGTTGTATATTCCGACTATCACTTAAGTGCATACATAACCTGAGGCCTTGAGGAATCACCTCATTCGAAGTTACTGCTTTGTTTTTCCTCAAATTTAACGCCTGTCTTAATTTTCTCAGGCACCTTCTGCTGCATGAAAAATTTAACAAAGACAACACAACACCACCAACAAGGTGTCATTCGATTGTCAATCAGTCAGACATGGTCGACAGCAGAGATTTGATGCGCCGACAGCCCCTCGAAGCCTTATCGGACAGTTGCTTTAGTATTTTGATGAGTATGAAAGTAGACCGTAAAGTTTAGACAGAACGATGCCGGTAAAAAGTTGAGAGAGTCAGCAAGCAGAAATATTATGGAAAAATGCAAAAGTTAAAATACCTATTATCCAGTTTTAAAGATTTTCGAACATAAAAAACCCACCTTAAATTCTTTTTAAGCACCGATTTCGGCTGTTTTCGACTTTAAGTTAAGTTAGGAAAAACTCCAAAAACTGCCATAAGTTATGACGACATGCTTCACAAATTTTAGGTGTGAAAAGTTCCATAGTTTTAGGCACATATTTCTGATGATCTCAACATAAGTTGAAAGTTAAGTGAGACATAACTTTCAAACCCATTGACCATAGAGAGACCTGTTAGATTTCTTGTAACACCAGTCAGAGGTCTACATGGACGAGATGTTATTGATCAATAAACATGCAAAAGCTGTTGAAAAAAGCTTAAGACGAGACCTTCTAGTTTGGATACTTACTTCCTTCAACCAATAGATACCACCATTCCATTCGACTCCTTTCAACTAATGCAGGGACACTCAAGGCAAGCCAGATGAGCTTGTAATATAGAAACACAAAAAGTAAGGCTGTTTATTTTTGAGTCCTGTTCCTCATATTACGTATTGGTTTGACATGAAAATAATTTCAGTTTTTGTAGTATGAAAATAAAACTAGTTTTTTGTATAAAACGAATGAAATTTAGTCAATGATGTATTTTCAAATTTTTGCAATGACCATTTGGTATCCTTTTGGCAACTTCATAATTCCGTACTCATTGAATTTCTGGTCCTTATGAGCAAAAAACTGAACCAAGTCAATTTTTAGGTCATCATTTTTCGTTAAAGAATTCTGCAAACTTTCGTGTAAATGTTGACCTTGGTGTAAGGTCAGAACTATATAGTGGATGTGACATAAATTCCCAAACTCCAATAATTTTCTACAAGACACAAAAGATAAGAGAAGAATTTTGTAAGAATAATTTTTGTAAGAATTTTTATTTTGGTGGTGAAACATGATTCCTTTGTAGTTCGCCAAATATGGTGGTTTTTTTTGTATTGCTGGTCCTCCAGTTTCATTAATTTTTGAAGTAAATATCTGAATTGATCGTTTGGTTCTTGGAAAGCATCTCGAAATATACAACAAATTTGTAATCCCATCGAGTTGCCAGCTGAATCTTGACACAAAGTTGAGAAAAGTTTGGTTGAGAAGGCATAAATACAGAAACGTTCGTCTTTTTCTTTGGAACAGTAAACAACGAACCACAGAAGTTGTCCTTTTCTAGTCTTTTCTAGTTTCAGCAAGTCTACCCATTAGTCAGTGTCCTCTAGTACACCAATCACTCCGCTGCTGTAGTCAGAGCTATGGGGAATTTAATATTCTATTCTATGAAAGATTTGAGTAGGCAGGGTCTAACCTAACACCCAACCAGGTAAAATTTCAGTTACTTAGATTTTTGTTCCAGATTTTTCATCAGGAGTTCGACACATTTTTTATTTTTATAAATTCCATAGATAATACTTCAGAAATTCGATTTTTTTTTAGACTTAAAGCCTGCCCTCTAACTATTAGCGTATAACTTTTCAGCTATTTGAGGGTTCGCAGTCTAACCGAGCATATGACATGATGACTCTTCCTTTACTTAGATTATTCCTCTATACTGTCGTCATTTAGTAGAGTTCTCTAGATTGTTTCATAAGTTATCGAATTATGTATACTTCGAATTATTGGAAAGACTTTTGGAAAACTTTTCATGATGACTCTTCCGTTAGTTGCATTATTCCTCCAGACTTTGATTGCTCTCCTCATGCCGTAGTAGTAGAGTTCTCTAGATTGTTTCATAAGTTATCGAAGTATGTATACTTTGAATTATTGGAAAGATCACATTATGTGATGAGTCACAGTCTAATAACTGACCTGATGATTATTCCATTGGTTAGATATTCCTCCAGACTTGGTTGGTCTACTCATGCCGTCATCGGTTAGAGTTCGCTAAATTTTTTCATTTGGTATTTTATTTGGTATTTGGATTTTTTCATTCAGTTTTTGTAACTTATTAATAGATCACACAGATTATTTAATAGATCACACCTGTTCCCTCACAGTGAGCATACAATTGCATACCAATACATTTTTCGTTTTGAACACAGACCTGAAATAATTATTATCCATATTTTTGGGAATAAAACAATTGCCCTAATTTAAGAAATTTCTATAATTATTGCTTTATGATAATTATTTCCAATAAGAAATTTTTTAAGTCGCCTAATACTTAATAGTTATCATGTAATAAATATTTTTGAGTTACATAATAACTGTTATGAGAAACACATTTTTTTCTTCGTTCTCGATAATTATTATTTTGGGATTTTTGTTTTTTACATTGCTTCATAACTTTTATTTATGACTTTTGTTATTTATGTTACCGATAACTGTTATTTTGAGAATTTTTTTTTTACTTTGCTTCATAACTTTTATTTATGATTTTTTTCATTTACGTTGCTGATAACTATTATTTTGAAAAAAACAAAATTTTACGTTGAATTACCACATTTTGGATTTGAATTGATTTTTAATTATTTAAATTGACAAACGCAAATTTACTGCAGAAACCTTATTTCCACCAACAACTAAACAATTACAAATCAATTAATACTCAAAATATGGTAAGGCAACGTAAAAAAAATTCTTTCATAAACGTTATGAAGCATCGTAAACAAAATTTTCTCAAATTAATAATTATCGAGAACGAAAAAAAAAATTGTTTCTCATAACAGTTATTACGCAACGTAAAAACTAATTGTCACAAATAATAAAATGTATGTTCCATTGCAATTATTTTCTTAAAAAACTTATAATAGTTAAGTCCTTGGTTTCAAAGTAAAATGAACTAATGGACTCTTTATTTAAGTCACAGTTAAAACGTGTTTAAATCCATACGAAACAATAGTTAGTTAATTAAATTGGCGGTGTACTTCATATGTGAGTGCTCAGTGTTGGGTGATACGAACTAATGCGCCTTGGTAGTACAATTCTTCGGAAAGGAGAGCTCCTGGACCTGAAGTTATGGGACGTGCTTAGATTCTTAGCGCAACTTTAAGCCTAACCACAACAGATCACTGTAGACTGGTATTGTCTCTGGACCTGCAAGCTCCCGAGTGAGTGTTTCATGGAAACGGCCCTCTTCTGGCTGAGAGATGTTAGTCGTTGCGAAAGTTACCTCTTTTGCAAGGAGGAAGGCTCAAGCCAGGGCACAGGTTAATGGACGCTCTCTACCCTTTAATAATAATAATAATTATAGTTAATTTAACTAGATTATATACGAGGTGTGACAATTAAGTAATGAGACTGATTTTATTGCCGCGCTTGTGGTAAACCTGCGACCTTGAAATTCCCTTCCCCGGCATCCTTCCCCACTCCATTGATATATTTACCATCGCTCTAGCTTGTTTAGTTCGCCTGCTGTGTCATGTTGAGTAGACGTGTGTTGGTGGTGCTCGTCACGAAAAAGGAGACGAAATCATGAAATGTGCGCGCCCTAATCCGTGAAGATCGACGTTTAACAGTTCGAATGTTGGCCTTGGAACAAAGTATGAACCGTGAAACAGTCAGACAAATTTTAACCGACGATTTTGGGATGAAAAAGTTGTGCACGAAGATGGTTCCAATGAACCTTTCTAAGGAGCAAAAGCAGCATCGAATGACCGTCGCAGAAGACTGTTTGGAACAAGTGGAAAACGATCCCACGCTGCTTGATCAAATTATTACAGGCGATGAGAGCTGGTTTTTCCAATACGACCCGGAAACCAAACGCCAAAGCTCACAATGGTTGTCTCCAGACGCCCCCCGCCCGAAAAAAGCTCGCATGAGCAAGTCGAAGGTGAAAACGATAGCCGTGGAATCGTCCACAAAGCATTTGTTCCATCGGGGCAAACCGTAAATCAAGTCTACTATCGCCAAGTACTCGAAAGATTGCAGGGTGCGCCCAGACATCGCTCGTAACTGGATCCTCCATCACGTAACGCGCCGTGCGACACCGCCCTCAGCGTGTCCCAGTATTTGGCCTCTAAAGGGATCGCCGTGTTGCAACAGCTGCCTTATTCGCCCGATATGTTACCCTGTGACTTTTTTTTGTTCCCTAGAACAAAATCGGTGGTCAAAGGAACCCATTTTGAGTCGATTACGGACATCCAGGCGGCCGTGACGAGGGTACTCCCGGACATCCCAGTCGAAGCGTTCCAAAAATGTTACGAAGCATGGAAAACGCGCCCAAGGGGACTACTTTGAAGGGGATGGGAGAGTTGTAGAATAATTTTTAAATATACGGTTTTTATGGAATCAGTTTCATTACTTAATTGTAACACCTCGTATGTGTTGGTGTTTATAAAATGGACTAATTATAATATTTGAAGTAGTAAAACCCCAACTATTTAATATGAATAGGCAAAATGCTGTATGGCTAAAATTTATCCACAAATTTAAAAAAATTAAAAAATTGAAACAAATACAAATGTGTTCATACACAGAGTTCAAGTTGTTCTAAACGCATTTGCACAACTTTTCAACGATGCAAAAAGCCTGTATCACTAGTCGGCTCAATGAACTTTGGCTGGTGAAATTGTGGCATTCGGTGCTGTGTTCACGTTTATTAAAATCTCAAATTTTTCCACTTTCAATTATTTGTTTACTCACTTTGTGTTTTTTTCTTCTTGGTTTCGTTTTTGTGTGTTTTACACCTGCAAAGATTGGAATCGCCCACACGTCAATTGGAGCTGACAGCAGCCAGAGATATAAATTTGCAATCGCGTGCCGGTGGCATTGAATTGTCCGCGCTGGGCGATGTCAAATTAAGTGCACAGGATGGCAGCGTAAGTGTGGTTTCATGTACATACATATACATACACATGCATACATGCATGAATACATATGCATGCATGTGTATGTATGTGTGTGTGTGTTCGCTATTCACAGCGAATGAATGGATTTTTTTTCACATTCGGCCTGGAGTTTCTATGGCAGAAACATTGCGCCCGCTGTGCCTGGCGCTGCATTTGCTGTGCCCAGGGATTTTGTCTCCAGTGAGCCAATGTTGTTGTTGTTTTTTTCTGCCATATAAACGTCAGCATGGCATTTTGTCCCGTGTGCAATGGAAAAATTTCACATTTTCGCTGCTAAATATTTGTCTGATTTTATCGAATCTCATTTTTACGCCACTAAAGTTAACGCTTGCTTATTGTTGTTGTTTTTTTTTGTAATTTTTTTAGCTGCGTTTGGAATCGGCAAAAATTCTGATGCCCAACTTGCGCACTGCACAGCCGCCCACGCTGGGCGCACCCCAAAGCCGCGACCACCTGCATCGAGTATTTCAGCTGTGCGCCTGTTCGAATGGAAAACTCTTTCTGGCCGCGCCGCATTCGATATGCGCGGGCGACGACAGCACCGTCTGCAGATGATTGCCGCAACGCTCGGGACACTAAACGGGAAGAATTTGCACGCAACTAGACTGCAGCACACGCACACACCGACACCACACGGAATGTTGCAATACTAACGCATGTTTTTGTTGTTGTTTAGAGAATGAAAGCCGCCGATGGAAATGAGTTGACTATGAAATCAAGCGAATCACAACAAGAACATATAGACTCGTTCGCAAAGCATACTATATATATATATATCGACATAGTTTGTATGTAAATGTGCTGTAGCAGTAAAGTAAATAACTGAAAGTGTACATAATACAATAAATAGGAGACTAGAGTAACATTAGTGCTTAGTTCTGGCAGGACGACAGGACTTGCAGCAGAACACGCATAGCTAGTACTGCAATACCTACCAACACACACACACACACTCACACACATTGGCCATTGGACGCATTACGAACATCATTACAAACACGTTTGACTATAATTAGGTGATGAGATTCTATTAGCTATAGATTTAAGCTATAAACAGAGGCCTATTAGCAGTTAAGTATGGGTCAAGTAGCCCCAAGCAGCGCCCAACGTTTCCAATGTCCACAGCTTACAGCGAAAAAATTGAGTTAAATCACAAATTTCGATGCGCCTTGCTGTGCGCACTGAAGCGTTCAGAGCTTAGAATTGTTTGAAACGAAAATGTTTGCTTAGCCCAAAACCATCAGTAAGCCAGCATTAGTGAGTTGTCTATCATAATCCACTGTGTATATTCGCTTTATTGACTAAATAGCTAAATACCAAAAACACGCTGCACACACACA
This sequence comes from Melieria picta, assembly GCA_964056695.1. Lineage (NCBI taxonomy): Eukaryota > Metazoa > Arthropoda > Insecta > Diptera > Ulidiidae > Melieria > Melieria picta. The sequence continues at coordinate 33,703,254 of OZ057398.1, read as the reverse complement.
CACAGACATATAACACCGCGCGACTAAAATTAAAAAAAATTTTCACACCGGAAAAAATCCATATGGGCATGAAACTAGAGACCAAACATAGTAATACTGTGTACTCAGTTTTTCATTTCTACATCCTTTGTCCTTTTAAAATTTTGAAGGGGATAAAAAATATAAAAAATACTTAACCTCGTCAGAATATGGCGATATGTATATCAAATGAAAGAGGAAAGGCTCAAGAATTAAAAACAAGTTGTTTTTTATTTACTTGTAAAAAAAGGATATGAAAAAGGTCCTTTGAAAATTTTAATCCTTTATATCCTTGAAAATTTATACAGAATTTTCTTGAAAAGTAAGTATGTTAAACCCCAAAATCTCCTTGATCACGTGCCAAAATTTCATTACTCTAACTTTATTGGTTCGAAAGTTATTAAAGAAAGGCGGAAGCTGCAATTCTAATGAAGTACAAAAATTCTAATTTATTTGAGTATCACTATTTTTTAAAAATAAAAAGATACAAAATCAATGAAGCGAGAATAATGAAATTTTGACACGTGATTAAGGAGATTTTGGGTTTTAACATACTTACTTTTCAAGAAAATTCTGTATAAATTTTCTAGGATATAAAGGATTAAAATTTTGAAAGGACCTTTTTCCAATCCTTTTTTTACAAATAGATAAAAGATAAATTTTATTTAAATTCTTGAGCCTTTCCTCTTTCATTTGATATACATATCGCCATATTCTAACGAGGTTAAGTAATTAAAAATTTTTTTATTTTGTATCCCCTTAAAAATTGTGAAGTCCTTTTAAAAGGACAAAGGATGTAGAAATGAAAAACTGAGTACGCAGTATTACTATGTTTGGTTTCTAGTTTCACGCCCATATGGATTTTTTCGGTGTGAAAAATTTTTTTAAATTTTTGTCGCACGGTGTAATGACACAACAAAAAAAGCTTAAATGTGTAGTTTGGTATTTCTAAATTAGAGCGCAAACATTCACCAAAGACGTTACGGTAATGACATCACAACAACATCAAGAGCTTCTTATACTCACACACACACACACACACACATACAAACGCGAATATATCGAAATTATCATACAGGTATATGAATTAGAATGTTGCATCGGTACTCACTAAGTCATACAATAATTAGTGAATTGTTTAATGTTTGCTAAACAAAATGTATTAAAGCAATTATTGAAAAAAAAAAATAAAAGTCGCTATACATATGAAATCTGTGAAGCATATTAGAGCAAGGAGCCAGAAACGCCGCCACATGGATATTTTTTTACGAGCAACTGTAAGTCGTTTTATATTAATTTGTGACCAACAAACCGTCCATTGAGTTACTTTGACTTGGGCATAAAAATCGTTTGATTAAAAGTTGATTTAAAGTACTTAAGGCCTTGTTTTCATAATACTTTTCCATCTTCAAGCATTTTTCAATCCATAAAACAATTGGAAAAAAACCTTAGGTCCCCTATTTTCATTTGAAATGTTTGTTAAAAAAAAAATGTTCAAACGGACATAAGTTTGTCTCATACAGAGGAAGCCAACCTATTCTAACCGAACTTAACTCTACAATATCTAAAATATATTATTTGCCTTGAAACGTGATTCAAGAAGAAACTTTCAAAATATAGAAACAGTCTTTATTCAAAAAAGTAAATCTAAAGTTAGAAAAAAATTACTAGAGGGAGTAGAATGTATCGGGCTTAGAGGTCTGTTTGAAACGAGAACAGTCAAAAGATTTCTGTTACGTCAAATTATATTTATTTTATTTTTACATATTTACTATTATACTAAAATTTATTTTAATTACATTTATGATTATTTGTAAAAAACCAACAGACACTAAACAATTATAAAATAATAAATTATTTTGAGTTATTTTTTTACTACTTTTGAATGTAATTTCTACTTTGTTTTTGGGACTTTTTTAAACAACTATTTGAATGTGTTAGAAGATCAGATCAGATGTGTTGAAAATTCATAATGTACCATGAAAATGTAAGTATTTTTTTAATTATATGGTTTTTTCAACAGCCCTTTTTTAGCAGTCTTCTTATTATTTTAATACAACATTAAGACGACAGATTTCACCACTTTAATGTTTTGAGGACCACGAAGATTCTCTGTCGTTTAGAACAGAAAACGCAGTCAGGTTAGTATGGAACGGATTGTCAAGAATTGTTCGAGTTTTACAGGTCAGCTACGCCACTTGGCGTTAGTGAGGTCCTTGAGAGAACTTTCAGTTAGTTTAGTTTTTCTTATTCACTAAAAGCCTAAGCATAATTTTTTATCGTGGTATGTGAAATGTTTATACATTCTACATTTTATATATATTCTTCCTTAAGATACTAAGTTAAATTCTTTATTAAGACTAATTTTTTTATTTTAGTTTCTATTATAAGGTTTTTAAAAATCTGTTGGAAGATTTTTTTCTTATTCGCTCCATGTTTTAGCATAATTTTTTCCATCATAGGACTTCACATTTTTACCTATTTTATGATTTTTTGATATTTTTCCTCCAGGTACTAAGTCAAATTTTTTTTTAGCACTCAGGTTTTTATCTGATCTT